>OU696575.1:7870967-9103467 GCA_916048095.2 Sacculina carcini | reverse complement strand
CTGCCCACGGCTGAAAGTGCTCGGCTCGTTATTCGACTCGGGTCATGGGCCGAGCGCAGGCATGCGGCCCTGGTCTTTTCGTCTCGGCGCCGTGTGGACACGAATCAGCCAGCAAAGCCTAAATGAATCAACTAGCATCCACATGACTATTGGCTGTATGTGTGAATGTGACTGTCCATTGCAGAGCCTCTTAAACCATCTGACTAGGTACTTTATGCGTTCCTCCAGTGATGTCCTTTTTTATTTGTCTATGCCAAATTATGATTTGGCGATATACACATGCAAAATGACAAAATGGAAACAAGATCTAATAATTTGCCTCTAGGGTAGCATATCTGGCAAATTCTAGGGTGCAATCTTATGGAATCATTTTGCCCGTTCTGAGAGAATCCAACAATAATCATATTTGACATTTGATCTGACAACATGCCGTATTTCTCAGCAAACAAATCAAAATATGATCCATCATTCGGTAAAGTGTCTGGTCTCTCTCTCTCTCTCTCTCTGTGTGTCGGTCTCGTCCAATGAAGTTTCTATCAAGTATAACTGATCAATTTCTCATACTGCATTAATCAGGATAGGATCACACTATGGTATATGAAACATAAAAACATCTCGACCGGATCTATTGATGATAGATCCGGTCGAGATGTTCGGACGAGATCCGGACGAGATTGTCACCACAATAAAGAGTATTTATTGACTTTGTGAATATCCAGATCTGACGATCTACGGATCTTTTGTGAATATCGAGAATGTACAAACAGACTATCTCATTGAGATCTCGATATTCACAAAGTCATTAAATGCTCTTCATTGTGGTGACATCGATGATAGTCACGGTTGAAATGTTTTTATGTTTCATGCTCCATAGTGTGCTCTTATCTTGATTGAGCAGTATGAAATATATTGATCCATATAGATATGTAGGCAACTGAGCACAGCGCCAGCCAAACGTGTGATTATATTGAAAACATACTAATTATTATTTATCAATTTCTTACGCCCAAAACAATTCGAATTATGCTCCAGACATACTTTTTTAAACAAATAACTTTATGTTCACTTGAGACCAATTAATTGTTTATAATTAGCAAACACTTCCAGCTGATAGATTCAGGTTCTCTTCTGTCTTCCTTGATTGTCTTCAAAAGAGCAATTTTTCCAGTTTGGCAGCCGCTGGTTTGACGTGCTATCAGTGGTGCATTCAAATGTATTTAATTAAATTTCACCGTTGGCTGAGTATGAGGCACGCCCAGATAACAAATATGTCACGTGTGCGTATGGACGCGCGAGTAGAGAATTGATGTGATAACTGGAAACATCGATTCTGTGCAAGTTGACATCTGTCTTGATGAACCAGACACTGGACAATTATCGGAGAACTGTCATAGCTAATAAAGACACACACACACACATGCACACACTGACAAACACATTCACGCGAAAACGCTGTCTGAAAAACAAATGCCAGAACAAGGTCATACACATTGAAATTATTGCACACATATACTCTTAAATATGCACAAAACCTGCACGCACACTCAGAGAGGCACACAAACATAAATTTCGAAATCTTCACCAACCAGTAAACTTCATCTTCTCGTACACATGTTCACTCCTACACACACTGACTGACACTTCCAGAATCGTTGGCTTTTAGTGAGATGACTCCGCTCCGATCCAGATATGATCTGCTGCGAAATGTTCAGCTGGCACGGACAATCTGCTTTAGCGGCGTTGATCTGGCGACAAGATAGCACACAGAGGCGACGATGTGTTTTTGCGCAGAATTTCAATGGAGTCCGGTGAGAGATTCCAGCGCGTGGTGGACTGTATGAGCAATATCCTCGTCGTGTTCACAATGTGTGTGACAGGCCTGAGTCGTACAATGAAGAGAGATTCGAAAAAGCACAGACTGGAGATAGAGAAAACAAGATACGGACACTAACAAGGATATGGAGACTGACATGCCTTACAAGTTGATGAAAAAGTACAATTGTGAAATAGAAAGAGTTCCGAACAAACAACAGGATGACCATCATCAAAGAATTCGAACGCACATCAATGCCAGGTTGACATTGCTAATGGATAAAGTACATTGGACAAAGTGCCTCAAGAAACATTCAAAGACTTTCACTAATGCTACACTAAGAGACAAGTTGTTGAACGTTCCGAAACAATCTTGAATGAAAGCTCCATGCGCATGATAGAGCGATCTACATTTTGCACTCCGGTAAACGAGTTGGCTATTGGACTAGTGAATATCATTTCATTTTGGTATTGATTGAAATATGACACATTGGAATAACTTTGGTATTGTTGAACAATAACTTCTTGCTGAGTTCGTTTTTCGAATATGATGATCTCAAAGTAAGATTTCTTGTTGAGTAGGCCAAGCGGTTCATAGCTGAGCAGAGTACTAAAATTGATAATCCGGAGTTGATAAGTCGACGTAGTGAAATGGTTCATCATATATATAACGTCAAAGATAGAGCTGATATGATTGATATACAATTTGTTAGATGAAGACAAAATTAACATAGATATCGTTCTATTGAGCTACATTATCCGTTAGAGGGATTCATCTAATTCAGTTGTTTTTAACCCGTGGGTAGTTCCTCACTGGTAGGGAATGGAAGAGTTGCCAAGTGGAAAGCTAAAGATCGGACAGAAGAACAAATGTGTGTTTTATCAATTCGAATTCGTTTATTTGTATTTCTAAAGATCTCTTGAAATTTACTTTGATGTAACAACTGCATTTATTGAATTGATCAGCGCTGTTATGGAAAATGAAGAGATCGATCATTAAGAAGTGGGGAATCAGAGAAAAAAGGTCAAGCACCACTGATCTAATTTCTGTAGAAATATATGAAAATTACCAATTAGATTCTCTGATTCTTCTGTCTGACTTTTCAATGAACATACCAGTAATACCACGGTAACAATACCACTTGGCCGGTAAAACACTGACTGACACAGTGGACGCTCGAAGGCTTGATGACGATTTTTCACTTGACCTCGGAAATTCTATTTGCCGCCGACATCGTCAGTGAAAATCGCTCACAACACACACACACACACACACACACACACACACACACACACACACACACACACACACACACAAGCATACTGACCTGTACCATCATAATCATGAGTCGCCATATAATAACGGTAATCACTGTGATGATCGCATCATTAGTGTGGTCGTGGCTCTCTTCAACGTCACATACAATTGTTCTATGTCCTGTGTCTATTACTCACCGCGTGTGTGTGTGTCTGTGTATATGTGTGTGTATGTGTGTGTGTGTGTGTGTGTGTGTGTGTGTGTGTGTGTGTGTGTGTGTGTGAGCGTGCTCAGATACAGTCATTACATAAAAGCACACACACAAACAGACACACACACACACATACACACACACACATGTACACACACAGACAGACACATACACACACACATGTATACTCACAGACAGGCAGACAAATGCACACACAGACAAACAAACGCACTTGATTTGACGTAGATTGTTGTATGCGCTTTTAAATATACCTTCGGGATATACCATACCACAACACCGCATATTTTGACAAGGATGACGAATGTATTATGACTTGAAATAGACATAATACACACACACATATATATATATATATATATATATATATATATATATATATATATATATATATATATATATAAGATGAGCGTATAAGATGAGCGTCATAAGGTCGTTCGTGAACAGAGCGATTACGCATTGCTCAACATGGTCTGCAACGAGCACAGAGCTGAACAGAGTCCGGCAACTACTAGTAAACAACGGCTACGAACAAACGACCATTGATCGTGTAATACGCGACAAATTGTCGAAATATATCGAAGAAGAGAGAAAACACAAAGAGACAATGACCATCAAATTGTACTACAAGAACATCATGTCTTCTGCCTATCGAGATGATGAGAACGCCATCAGAAGAATCGTCGATAGAAACGTGCAGCCAACAGAAGAAGGCACCAAGTTGCAGCTTGTCATTTATTACAAGACACGCAAAACACGCAGCTTAGTGATGAAGAACAGTTGCCTTCCCAAGACCAGCATGTTGCAAGAAACCAATGTAGTGTACCAGCATACATGTACAACTGGTGACTGCAGTCGCCGAAACTCGCACTACATTGGCTACACAACAACAACGCTGTCCAAACGAATTTCAGCACACCTTCAAGACGGAGCCATTGCCAGGCACTACCGCCAGCAGCATCAAATCAAATTGGACCGAAAGACTATGGATGAGAAAACCGAAATCATTTACAGAGAAAATGATATCCGTAGGCTCAAAATAATTGAAGCTGTATTTATTAATAAAAATAAATGTGAAATTAACATTCAACAACAGCCAGATGTCGCCCTCCCATCCATGCGACACCAATCGACCTTGGCACATAGGTGCTAATTTTGTAACGACCGTTTGCCGCATAGGTGTCATTATGTAGGTGCCACATTGGCACATGAGTGATATATTGTCTCACCTTGTATATAAACACCGTTTATCGTGGACTGTTTGGTATTGTGTATTTTGTTTTGTATTGTGTTATATCTACTTCTCCTGACGATGGCTAGTGATAGCCGAAAGGTACCTCGAGGAATAAACTTCAGTTAACAACTGAGTGTGTTGTCTCCTGAACACAGAAAAATCGTGCGCAGCATAGAGAAGCTATCGTACCAGCACAACAGTGCACAGATTGCTGTTGATTTCAACAAATCGTGCATATATATATATATATATATATATATATATATATATATAATAATTATTTTCGTACCTTGCTTTTGCTTTTGCAGCCGTTTCTGGACATCACCACTCATATTCAGCATCTTTGGTTTTATTGTTGACCTTGTCAAACGGGTCTCTATGAAACAGACAATTTTCCAAGGCACCAACATATTCAAGAAAAGTTTGCTTGTGCTTGTGCATGTTAGCTGATGCCTTCATAGGCGATGTAATATGTTCTTTTATTGTCAATGTGTCATAATATGGCATTTAACTCTATAACGCCGAGCGTGTCGATTTGGTAACGTTTGATTGATTGGCTTACTGTGCTGATAATATCCAGTAAGTAGCAGCAACTGCCGACTGCCACGACTTCTACACGATGCGCCGATCATAGTGGAAGGGCGGTATTTTTGTGTTTCGTGGCAATAGATGCAACGACATCGAGATGAACAGCCAAAACAGTGGATTATTTGTAAAAACCGATCGAAATTGTGGCGTTATAGGATTAAATAAACAATTGTCTCAATATCAAATCTACCACGATATACCGACTCACTATTACTACAAACTATTACTACAAACTATTACTTCAAACTATTACTACAAACTATTACTACAAACTATTACTATTACTGCTGTTATCACTATACCATATTAATATATCTATTGCTACTATGAAAAATCACTAAAAATATAAATATTACTACTATTATTAATAGTGACTGAGATTAAACGGTGCATTTCAAACGGTCTGTTTTATTGAAACTTTGATTCAAATAAGGTATATTTTTGTATATTTGCGGTTACACATCTAGATACTACATTTTTGAATATTTTCTTCTTGTGGTAAGTTTATTATGGAATTTGTTTAGTTGTGTGTGTGTGTGTGTGTGTGTGTGTGTGTGTGTGTGTGTTTGTTTAGGTGCATGTCTGCATAATGTTCTGGTGAAGTTTGTCGATGGCGACTGGTGGGCTAATTCACACTTACTGAATACTAGATACACACACGTCCACACACACATAAATACACATTACATTACATTATGACATTTATATCGCGCTTTTCACCCGAGGGTCTTGGGTGAAACTCTTTTCACACGCGCGCACACACACACAAAAGCGCATGTATAGAGATTGGAAAATAATTGGCATGATTATAGTAAGTAAATCCTTGTCACATCCTAGTTATTATAAATTATCAATCTAAAGTCAAGGTTATTGTAGAAGAGACTATCTGATACCTCCAAGCATACATACAAGCATTGCTTGAAATAACTTTTAGAAATCGAAATGGCTAGACATTTAGTTAAAAGCTAATTAATAAGTTGTTTTTGTATAGAAGTCGTGCTTTAAATCACTACCAAATAAAATAAAAATTGTATGTACTATTAAATTTCAAATAAATTGTTAAAGTAATAATAAACTATTACTAATGAAACAAAAATTGCGCATTTATTTATTTCAATGTTGATTATGCAATTTCATTGATAATTTTGACTGCATCGTGTCTAGTACCATATCCCTATGTTCACACACATGTGTGTGTATGTTTGTGTTTGTGTGTGCTTGTGTGTGTGTGTGTGTGTGTGTGTGTGTGTGTGTGTGTGTGTGTGTGTGAGTTTGGGTGTTTGTGTGTGTGCGTGTGCTCAGAAATTCATGCATATATCTCAAAATCATGAGATGGCAAGTATATTTCACGATCGTTACGGCTCTTTGTCAAATACTCATCCTTCGCCGATTCGGAAAATTATATGAGGGCGTTGTCACATTGTGTGTGTGTGTGTGTGTGTGTGTGTGTGTGTGTGTGTGTGTGTGTGTGTGTGTATGTGATTGTCCGTGGATGCGCTGCTGTTGAGCTGCAGCCATTGAAATGCAGATTGAAGCGACCAGGTGCATATAGGCGACTGTACTAGGGTCTCATATTGAGCTTGGTCTTTGTTGTGGCTGGGTGTGTCAGTTTGTGGACATCAGCCACACACTCACACACACATACATACATACACACATGTACAGGTCATTTTGTGACACGGAAGTGGGTGTGCTGGTCATTGGAGATATATTCATGACGGTGCAGTGTATCCGCTGTTGGGAAAATATGCATTTATACAGTCAATTATTTTGAACAGTTATTTCTGAGTAATTATTTTTTGTCTGCAGGGAAACGTTGTGCACCTTGGGCGGACAGATATATATATATTTAAATACGAAATGTAATTTTTTCATATTATAATGTTATTTGATTATTGAGTGTTCTTCGGAAGTCATGTCATGTGATATGATCACTACGTGATGGTGTGCCGCTAAGTTAATGTGTTATAAGACAAGTCTTTCTTTCTGTGTGAAGCACCGTTATTCTCTGGGAATTGACAGCTTTCATCACGTCGTAATTTTGTGATCAATTCTAGCCTTTAGTCCAATCCTATAGCCACATCTATATATCTATCTATCTATCCATCTATCTATCTAGTTATATATCTATCTATCAATCTATCTATCCATCTATCTATCATATATCCTATCCTATTATATCCTATAATCACAGCCTCAAATTACTATTATACTTAATTACTAAATTTACTATTATTTACTAAATTACTATTATCGTAAAATCAATACATATATCGTAAAATCAATACATATATCGTAAAATCAATACATATATCGTAAAATCAATACATATATCGTAAAATCAATACATATATCGTAAAATCAATACATATATCGTAAAATCAATACATATATCGTAAAATGTATGTTTATATCCTGCAAATATGTCAAACGAAATTCCTTGATGTCCGGTGTGACTTAACAGTGAAGCAAAACAAGTAAAAAAGTTACAGTTTATTGATAATGTGAACCGCTCGTGAATTATTTACCACCTTTTTCTCCTCCGACAAGTATAAAACATGTTCTCGGCTTATTCATATAGAAATCACCGCTCACACCGATCCAATACAAGTTATTGCCATGCAATCACCAGGGGTCCCAAGCCATGTGTGTGGTGTGCATGTATACGCATGTGTGTATGTGTGTGTGTGTGTGTGTGTGTGTGTGATTGTAAAGGAGGGTGCTGAGGTGCGACCGAGCGTGGAAGATGACTGGGTCTCGACGGGGAGTCGCCTCTACCACTCTGTTCGTGCCAACTCGTTAGTCGCCATTGGAGGTGTTTTGACGGTCTCAACGCCAGGCACAATCACACACACACACAAGCGAGTGCGTGCGTATAAAACGCGCAGGTGGTCCGCCGAGCCGAGACTCATGCTCGCGCGCGAGCCAACACCTCCGCGTCAAAGACATGCCCACCTGCACGCTGTTGGTCCACAGACCGGCGCCAAAGAATCGGGTCGCCGTAGGCAGTCAGGGCTGACGCCTGAATTTAGCCGAGATGATTTACGAGGCAGACAAGCTTTCAGTGGGTGGCTGGAACGGTCAGCTAGGCGACTGCCAGATATGACTGAGCGCTGGAGCACTACCATTGCCAAGTGTGTTAATATGCAAGAACGATTCGATGCCGATTGTCTCCGATGTTTGCTGACGTTAAATTGGTATTTATACTGTTGATTTCGATGCAATAGCTCATTGATTTGTACACCACATGGATTTGGAGCGATTTGAAGTGTTCGAAGGTAAGATAAATACGAGTAATTAATTAATGAGATACAAAGTGCACAAATTTACAAATATCTGCATATTCATTGGCACAAACAAGCATAATCACACTTTAACAGACTTAAAGAGACACATATACAAAATGATTTTGCTTTTTAATTTCTATTCTCAGAGCATGATTGAACATTAATAAATAGCTATTAATATATTTATAGTTAAACATGTAGGAGACAATTAAACAAACAACAGCACATGGATGAATTTGTGTATTTGAGACAACACCTGGAGTTCTTACAAAAGTACTGTTTTGAAGCCATGTACTATTTTTCCAATCAAAGTCAACTTTTCCATAGCAAGAAAAGATCAAATATACTGTTTGGAATACAACCTCGATCTCAAAGTGTACCAACACAGCAAAGTGAAACAATCTGAGATATTTCTCACATCATATCATCCACATCTGATGGGTGCAAAGTGTCCTGGAGCTACACAGCCGCTTTATGGCTACATTGTGAAGATTTCCGTCGGATTCCGTCGGATGGGATGAAGGCAAATGTAGCAATGGAACAATTGAGAAAATGGAGCACAGACAAGTTGGGATGTCATGGATATGTTGAAGTGCAGGTAATATGTGTCTGTCAATCATGGACGATATTGTTGGCAGGTCAGCAGACCTTGCCTCCGGCTGCTTCAATTACCGAGTATTGTCCAGGACCGCCCAATCAAGAGCCATCAACTTATTTGCGTGTCGGAGTATGCTCATTCGGGACGGCGACTGCACAACCTAGAGCACGGAACAATGACCTCATACACAGCGCACACACAGCACGCAGAGCAAGTGACCGCATGTACAGAGATTTCGCAGTCAGCAGAAGGCGCACGGAGGAGCTGTCACAGCTGATGCAGCGATCATCGGTTTGATTGACAGAATATAATTCGACAGCTGAATCGCCCTCGGTGTACGACGCTTTTTGGCGGCGCTATCCGGGAAAGTTAATCACTGGACGAGATTACGCTTCGAACGTCCGACCAAGTCGGTGTAGACAGCCCAAGGCATCTTCGTTCGGCCCAGCGACAGAAAATTCGATGTGATCCCAACACGCTACGTCAATAGGACATCACATATATTACGAGCGTATACGCTTGATGTGAGCTTGGCAGTTTCCTAATAGCCAATCGGGTCTGGTTAATTTGTTCTGGTATCTATTTCTCTGATTTCTGGCTCGTATTGAGTTCCGGTTAGAGATCACTTTTGATTACAGCATTGAGACCCAATCAGTTCGGCCTTATCAAATCCTATTAAATTTCTGTTATCTTTTATCTTATAGATAAGGATAATATACTTTTATATTGCAGAAATGCTTCTGCATGAAAATAATTTTTTTTATTCATTATTGTGCTAAAATATCATGGTAACATTTGCAAAAAAGAATCACAATCGATTATTGTTAAACAAAATCGCAAACACGTGTGAAAAACCATGCCTCCATTTTTGCAACATAATTATAGCATTTATATTTTTAGCAAAATATTGAACGATATGTTAATGTACTGTGTGTGAAATTTTCAATGAGTGTGTTTGTGTATGTGTGTGTGTGTTTGTGTATGTGTGTGTGTGTTTGTGTATGTGTGTGTGTGTTTGTGTATGTGTGTGTGCGTGTGCGTGTGTGTGTGTGTGTGTGTGAATAACTTCAACTGATTTCAGCTTTTCAAAATGCAGAATGTTTTATGCGAAATAGGACGCGAGCGTTTGCTGATTTCCTGTGTTCGCGTTTGCATTATGATTTATTCTTGCACGCGGACACACTGAATTTTGCGTCCTAGCTGTGCAATTGTGTGTGCTAATGCATATTTGTGTGTGTATGTATGTGTGTGTTTGCTTGTGTGTATGTGTGTGTGTGTCAGTTGACATTATTCAGCGGTGACAGCGCTGGTGGCAAAACTGTCTCTGCAAACGACAGTGCTGCAATGACGACACGCCACCAGCTGGGACGCCTCCATTGGTGGCGCCACCACGGACATCCGTAACTGCTGAGCATCACGTGTGGCTGACGAGATAACCGGACTCCATCAGACATTAGATGACTGCACACAAAACTGACGCCACCACTGACACGCCACCACTGACACGCCACCACTGACACGATACCACTGACATGCCACCACAGACACGCCACCACTGACATGCCACCACAAACACGCCACCACTGACACGTCACCACTGACATGCCACCACTGACATGCCACCACAAACACGCCACCACTGACACGTCACCACTGACACGACACCACAGACACGCCACCACTGACACGTCACCACTGACACGCCACCACTGACACGTCACCACTGACACGACACCACTGACACGACACCACTGACACGACACCACTGACACGCTACCACTGACACGACACCACTGACACGACACCACTGACACGACACCACTGACACGCTACCACTGACACGCCACCACTGACACGACACCACTGACACGACACCACTGACACGACACCACTGACACGACACCACTGACACGCTACCACTGACACGATACCACTGACACGACACCTTTTACCAACGAACTGAGTTCGCACCTGTGATTGCCAAATTTATTTTCCAACTAGCCCGTGTGTCAGTTCCTTTTTTTCTTTTATTCTGCATTTGCCTCGTCTTTGCTTGCAATATTGTCTTTGAGTAGGAATACAAAAGTATGGATGTTTGGCAGTGTGTTCAGCGCAGTCTGAGGCGAATTGTTCAACTTGGAATGATTTGCGTAAACCTTAGCAATGCACATCAGCAATAAGCTCAGTTTTGCTATTCACTCTCGGTATAGATTTCATAACAATTACATATATGCACACAATATCTCAGGGTAGAAGGTGAATTGAGGAAATTCGCTCTCCGCTTCTGTCCGGTAAAGTATACAATTAGGCAAATACGGCTATAACACAAACTCACTTATGCTATACATTTTGGGCGTGATTCTATCTTTAGCCGGTAGATGCTTTGCTAACCGAGCGTACACGAGTTTGGTGGTGACTGCGACGCTTGGAGTGCATGTACTCTGCTGACAACAAGATGGAGCGAGATTGGCGAGCCGTTCGACAGTCGCCCGCGCAATCAACCACGTTTCCAGACGTCTTCATCGCTCGAAGAACGTGTCCCACGTCACAATACGGCACACGCCTCACTTGCTCACCTCTCCTGCTGTCGATCTGTCCGTATGTCTTGTCCGCTTGACAGCTTGCCAGAAATGTGTAGATTTGTGTGTATGCGTGTGCGTGAGTGTGTGTGTGTGTGCAGGTGAATATGTGTGTGAGTGGGTTTGTGTGTGTGTGTGTTGGTTTGCCAGCTAAGGTGCATTGTCCGTTGGCTGAGTCTCAAACGGAGCTTGAAAATTACTTCTTTTTGGACGCGGGGCAATTGGCCGGCCTGACGTCCCAGATGTCAACGCGGACGAGTCCAGAATCGACAGAGTGGAGAACGTGGATAAGAGAGACACATATATCTAGTCCTACACGTGTACCAATGTCTGAGCTGTCGAAGAACCCCGGGGTTCTTGGCAATCAGTCCACCACACTCCAGAGTGTCGTCCAGGGTGTCGTGCCTTATCCACGTGCAGTGTCACCTGTGGTGCTGAGTCTGGACTGTCTTGGTGACGTTTCTAGATCCAGGCTCCTCTACCAGCGGCTCCAGCTGTCATGGAGCAAATTGGTTGATTTTTTATTATAATTGAACTTTGAGTATTTAATAAAAGAGGCTCAGTAAGTGAAGAGATAAGGGACAGTTTATTGAAAGTCCACGAGTGTTCCACATCATGTCAAAAACAAGAGTTGAATAAATCATTCGTCATAGACTCGTCAATTTGGCGAAATTTGGCGAAATTTATCTCAGTTCCTCTTAAGGGACACATATTTTGTGTTCATTTTGTCTTTCTTTTGTATGTGAGGGTAGATGTATTTGTCCAATTATTGTGTATTTTATATAAGTAGAGTATTTAAAGCTATGCCTCAGTAATGTATTGCGTAGATGCGCCATTATCTGTCCCATGTCCATTGAAGGTATTTGTCAAATGTTTGTCTATATTTGTGTTATTTCTATATCGTCAAAACCAGTCAGACATAGTTACGGTTAGAAATATCAGATACATATACAGTTATAATTATATTTTTTCTCTTTAATGTGCCTTGAATAGCAAAAGAAATGACTAAAAGCAAATGCATTTGCTCAAGTTATTGGAAATCGTGAATGAACACACACACAAACACACAACTATAAATACGCAGAGTAAGCAATGCAAAACAACATTGATAAAGCTGGCCAATTAGCGTTGTCTTCGAGAACAATGCCGCTTGATTTGGAGATAAAACTCGAGACTGTTTTTGCATGCAGTTTGAAAATCTACCCCACTTGGCACTTGGCTTGAGCTGCACATTTTAATTAAACATTCTCCACTATACTGTCGCAAAAAATCACACGTATTTCAATTTGATCTTAATAACTTACAGTTCATATCTTGTGTAGTCTTTGTATCCTCTCTTTTGATTACATTTTCCGTACTCTTGTATGTGTATGTGTGTATATGTATGTGTATATATGTGTGTATGTGTGTATATGTGAGTGTATGGGTGTGTGTATGTGTGTGTGTGTGTGCGTGTGTGTGTGTATGTGTGTGTGTGTGTGTAGATTGCACCTCAATCGGTGACATCAAAGGCATATGCGGTAAATGATTAAATCTCTGTCGCCACCAGGAATGCTTGTGTGTGTGTATGTGTGTGTGTATTTAATATGAAGCACTCCTGCACCAAGATACGGACGTATGAAATCAATGTGTAGATATGTGCCGATATGCATACGACAGGTTTTAATCCGAATTCCTTCCTGCTTTGCAAATACAAATTTACACGTGAATGACTTGCGCAAAAGACGAGATGATGTCGATTGATATTGACAAGTTGAAGAATTGCAAAATGTCAGATCAACTACACTAAGCTGCAATTACTCATCGGGTGATTGAAGAGACAAATATTTTAATGAGAAATGATCTCTGTTTATCTTTAGATTATCACAAACCGCTCTCTAACAGCGTGTCTTCGAC
The DNA here is from genome assembly GCA_916048095.2 of Sacculina carcini. Taxonomy (NCBI): domain Eukaryota; kingdom Metazoa; phylum Arthropoda; class Thecostraca; family Sacculinidae; genus Sacculina; species Sacculina carcini. The sequence goes on along the minus strand of OU696575.1, from coordinate 9,089,986 downwards.
TAGGTAGCGTGGAACATACCTGTGGTGTATCTTAGATACATGGGTGACATCAGAGGAAATATTTCGGAAAATAGTTTGAAGATAAAATTCATTTATGGCCTTATTTTTTCGAAGACGACAAGCCAAAAGACAAATACACTAATCCATAACATGTATTAAGTGCACAGCATATGCTTCAGATAAGCTAAATTCTTATATATATAACGACCTATTGGCATACCGCTGATTATAAACACATCTGAGGGTATTTTAACACAACGTCTGCCATGTTCGCTACACATTGTGTTTTTCTAATTGACGTGTGGAAAAGTGGAGAGGTTGTAAAACTCGTGGTGTACAACTTGGCGTCTTTTCCACGTCAAGGCTCGTACGGTTCACACTAAAACGACGCCTGATAGGAAAGGCTGAACGCTTTGGTTGCACGAAACATAACACACACACCCACAACTACACACACACACACATACACACACACACGCACACACAGAGACACACATTCGAATGACAGTGGTTGTCCAAATGTGTGTCTTGTAGATATCCTAAGTGGTTTCGTTAGTGCTGTATGTGTTGTGTGCCCTGCTTGTAAACTAATATTAAATTTGGCAGTAAATAATCCCCAACAGGCCAGTGGTACGTAATCTGTGGGAAATTCTCCACTTGTGGGGAATGAAGGGGTTTTCATGCGGGGAAGTCAAGATGAGACAGGAAGAAAAAATATTTGATTTTATCAGTTCCAGTTCGTCTATTTACTTTTCTAGTGACCTACTGTCATAAATCTTGGCGGGACAGCTGAATTTTTTATTCAGTACTGTTGTGCGAAAGGAAGGTTTGGCTCTATAAGAAGCGGAGAATCAGAGATAAATGGTGACACTGTTCACTGTTCTCTGATCACACCTGGCCAATCCTAGCTCACTATTCGGAGTGAAGTCGAAAAGGCGAAACATGCTTTGTTGAGAACATTAAACTCAAAGAATATGTTGATGATCAAGGTGTATGGGGACTCATGCAAATCAAAACTTCCGCGATCTTCTCATTCTAACTTGCTCATTGTTTTTATTATCAATAACAATACTAATAATAATAATTAAATTGTTTATATTTGTTAAAAAAGTTGTGTATAATATAATTTTTATATTTCAAATAGAAAAAATTAAAATGTATGTGTAATTTAACTTAAATTGATATCATCATTATGAAATTTATAAGATATAAATTTTAATTTGCGATATGTATACATCGTAATTTGTAATTTATTGCATTTTATTGCATTTTTTTAATTGCATATGTAATTTGATTTAAATTATTATTTAATTTAAATTTATGTCTGTGCGAAGTGAATGCTTGACTCAGAATGGTCCAGATACGCTGTACTAATAAATTCCAGTAATCATAATTCCAATAATTTTTGCAGTCTCCAGTTTCTGCTATGGTTGACGGATTTAATTTATATTCTAGGCGTCGTCCGCATGTCAATTAATTCATCCGCACTTCTCCTTTCAGCCATCATTACGACCTGAATAAATTTGTACTTTTAAAATTGAGGATTTCATTCATTTCCTAACTCGCATCGTAAAATTTCCTATCGAACAATTTTACCACTCGTTTATATTGTCACTTACAGGTAACATACTAATGCGCATATGTACCGTCCAATCATACCTGACACACACAGACACACGCAAACACAAACACACACATGCATGTTTTCACGACAGTCCAGCGATAGTGGAGTTATCGTTGCATTGATACATGGGGCTGACATAGTGGTTTTGACAGCTAGCGCACAGACAAGTAATTTGTCTGCGTACAAAGTGTCTGAGCAGATACACCTACACAGACACACACACACAAACACACATAAAAACATACATGCACAAACACACATATACGCACGCACACCTACACTCAGACACTCGCAAGCATTCATACAGATGCCATCAATCATATATTAGACCGGATGTGCCATCGGCATATATCCTGGGGGCTATGGGGGCTTATATACCCCGACTAATTGGCTGGGGGTATGAATATGCAATTATACCCCGCCGAGAATTCTGCTCAGTTCAGTTCAGTGGGTATATGACAATCAAAATCAGCATAGCAAAACAACAATACAGGAATAATGTAAAAAAATTATGTGAAAAATTATACGTTACGCAATATACTTTTCATTGAGGTATGTGTGTTGTAATTGAATAAGCCGAAACTAGTTGAGGGTCTCATGTAATTGACCAACTGAGTCAACTTTGAACACTTTGGAACACTTTGATGGCTGTCATCCCCCGAGCCTCAACACAAATATACTGGCCCCTGGGTTGTTCAATACGATGATGATTTAGTGACATCTTTATTGTTATCGTCAACTTCATCTTTATCATGTCTCCTATCAAATCCTAGCTTACTAGCTAGATCGGTTATTGGCTGAGCTAAAAATCATTTTCTTTCCGTAAAAACTAGCTCCATAGCTCAAACACACATATGGGGCAAATAAGCCGACAACACAACTTCATTTTTTGAATACAATTTTGTATATTTTTTCATAGGAGATTCTGCTAGCCGATATTATCGACAAGGTGATGTAATTGTGCAAGAAATTTTATATAAAAAATACAATTTTGCTTGAACTTATTTGGGCTTAAATTTGCATGCAATATTATGTATTTGGTCAACGCTTTTGTGTGTTTGTGCGTGTGTGTGTGTGTGTTTGTGTTTGTGTTTGTGTGTGTGTGTTTGTGTGTGTGTGTGTGTGTGTGTGTGCGTATTTGTTGAGAAGCGAACGGTTGGCGCCGAAATGGAACTGTCATTTTCAGATGACGATTTACGTGTGGAGGCGTTCTGTTGTCGACACTTGGCTTATATATGTCGGCTTCATATAGCCATGTTGATGAACTCCCAGTGTGCGCGTGACAAAATTAAATATTACGTCTGTGCTTAATTAATAAAAAACTGTCAGCGTGGAAATTGCTTAATTTTCATCCCGGTTTTTAATTCTATTATAAACCTATTTTAAATTAAGACCCAATCCAAATATAATATTCAAACACAATATAATCATTTATTTTAATTTGATTTTAAATTGACATTACTTGTTTATTTCATTGTTACCTCCTTCTTGAAGATATATCATAACAAAATGTATTTAAAATCAAAATTTAACATACCCATCAACATAGGTTGTTGGGCTCCAACATTTCAAGATTATTCCACAAAACATCTTAAATATTCAGTAATGTTTATCAGATTTGTTTATATGTCTTTATGGTTCTAGCATACTCCTGTGCTTATATTTGTCTTCTAATGTTTTCATATTTACCTAATCTTCTAGCATAAGAATTAATATCTAACATGTGCGCTATATCAAATATACATTATTCAGTTTGTGCGTTTCTGAAATTATCTATCATAATGTGTGGACATTAGCCTCCTCTTGTTTGCATCATCGAGCCCACTGCTTCTCGCTATTTCATCCTCTTCTATCGCTTCATTTGGCACTGTGTTCATTGTCTTGTTATGATATCTGATGATCCACTGCGATTTTCATTCACAATATTCTCCCTATATAAGCTACTATAGTACTACAGTATCTAGATAATACTGTTTAGTAATACTGATAGTAAGAATACTGCAGTCATAATCACTACCTTCCTTCCCATTAAATTACTAATGGGGTAATATTACCCCTTGGGGTAAATTCACTTATATAGTAAATTTATAAATTACCCCTGGAATGATTAAGAAGTTTTCCGGGGTAATAGAGGGGAATTGCCTTTAGTGTTTTAGCTTAGTTATATATATATATACCAATTTTGGCAATATCTTGTCAAAGGCATATAACATGCTTGATGTGGCATGCTAAGTTGGGTATCATTTAGAGTTTAAAATGAGCTTACTTCGTTGTTGCTGATTCGCCTATATGTCCCACTCAGCACACACTCTGTCGCTATCAAATTAGTCACAATTTGCCAAGGGAGAGCTCACAATTTATCAGTTGTAGAGACGACATGGAGCCTATGTGTGTGTGTGTGTGTGTGTTTGTATGTGTGTGTGTATGTGTGTGTGTGTGTGTGTGTGTTTGTGTGTGTGTGTGTGTGTGTATGTGTGTGTGTGTGTGCAATTTCACGCACCGCCTGGCGAGTGTGACTATCTGTGTGCATCTGAGATGTGTCAGCTATGTGCATTTTTGTTTTTGCGCTAGGCGCTTATGTAAAACACACTCGTGTGTATGTCTGTATGTTTGTATGTGTGAGTGGAGTGTGAGTAGAGGGTGTTTGGTCATTCTGACGCATCGCAGCGGGACTCAGACGGCGAAAGTTCTTTAACACACACACACACATACACACACTCACATGCAGAAGGAGAACTACTCTCAAAGCTCGATGCTTGTATACAAGCCCACGTAGACAGGTTTATGAAGCTTTGTCATACATGGGTGTATGCGCATTGCTTCATATGTGCGGGTGTTACCACCAGAAGCGCTTACGAAGTCTGTTCATCGACTGTATTTTCGATTTCCTCTGTTTCCATCTGCCATCCACACGGACGCACAGACAGACAGATAAACAGACAGACAGACAGACAGATAAACAGACAGACAGACACACACACTGTGCGTGTTTGCTGTCAATCATTTGACTGTTGGATTATTCAACATGATGTACGTCCCAGTCAGTGCTGTCAAAAGTTCGTCACGAGAAAAGATGCCATCACAAGCAGCCATCACACACACACACACACACACACACACACACACACACACACAAGCTGTAGTCTTGTCAGAAATCGCAGAGGACATGGAGATAGGAAGGGTCAAGGCCAGTGGTTCTCAACCCAGAAGTCATGCTTTCCATGGGGTCATATAAATTTTAATGCAAATTCGACATCAAATATTGTTATTTTTCAATGAAATTATAAACGGAGTTGTGTTTTATTAATTTGTCGATGAATATAAATTGGTTAATTTTTAACATTGGCTACTTTGCTGCTATATAATTTCATGACTATTGTATACATTATTATTTACCTCATAAGCATTCACGCCGTTCATAACTGATGATAATGAAAAATCGATAAAATACACGTATTAATTACTTTTCATTATAAAATTATATCATTACTTAATTTTAAATAAATATTCATTAGAAAGCATTGCAGCGTAGATATTTGCAGAAATAAACCTACAAGCAAAATAATTGTATGCTAATATTTTTTATGAAAATTTGCCACTATTTAAAAATCACTTCGCTTCATCAACTGCACGTTTATGCTGGAATTTGTGTGTGTGTGTGTTTATGTGTGTGTGTGTAATACAGGCACACCCACTGGACACACGCACACACACATACACACACACACTGGATACGCACAAAAGTGAGCGTAGGCTAGTTTCAACATGACGACAAATTATTCCTCTGGTCATGAACAAGATGAGCAGTGATGTGCCGCTCACATCTTGTTTGTCTCGCATGTTTTTCACCTCTCTCCGTTGTGCCTCACACTGGGCGAGAGTGTGCATGAATGGTGTAGGTGTGTGCGTGTGTGTGTGTATGTGATGGTGTGTGTGAGTGTGAGAGTGTGAGTGTGTGTGGTCGCAGGCACCATAGAATGCTACCTGAACACAACGCCAGAACACACAGACACACACACACACTCACACACGCACACACAGACACGTACACACAGACACACACGCATACAAATACTCAGACTGACACGGCTGTATTTTATCAGATGAAATCGGTGCCGGCGGTGACCACACAAACATATCTTCCACGCACCTGACCTGCCATCCCCGCCGCCCCCCCTCAACTCATCCCCAGAGTAGTTGGCCCCCCGTCGACACAGCAAGCCGGTATGGGGCGCATACTTGGCGGTATGTGGCGGTGATCATTCATATTCCAGTCGGCTTTGGTATGGGCCTTCCAGTCTTGCTGGCCAACAGATCACAGCGCGATTCCACTCCGCTCTTTCTCTCTCTCTCTCACACTCTTTCTGTCAGCCTTGGTCGTTTTTCTGAACACCTGTGGCTCAACGCGCTGGCGAGGTTTAAAAGGCCTGAAACGGGCATGTGCATCGCTTGTTGCTTTTTCGCCTGCTTGATAGTGGTCAGGAATGAGGAGTTTCTAGGTGCAACTGCAGGCACCAAGATTGATGTATATTACATAAAATTGATTTTGGAAAACACGCCGTATTAATGTGGAACAAGAAAAAACATTTCTGGTCAAATTTCAGTTATTTATAGATTAATCAGGACGGATTTTCAAGCCAACTATTTAGCGATATTTAAACAAATAATCAATACAAATCACTGGAGGAAACAATAATTTCCCTATGATAAAACACAAGTATTTAAGTGTTATCTACAACATAATGTTTTGCTCAAGTATTTCCTTATATATTCTAAGTAGCAAACCTCAATTATTCCAAGTAGCAAACCTCATAAGCCGTTTTACGCTTACAAACGTATCCAAGAGCCACTTAAAAAGACATGTAGTCCAATCTATCAATGTGCCACCAATAAATGTGTAAATATGCCATCTAATCTTCATCACTTTAATACACTTAAATGATTTCTTGATAGGGTTGAGTAGAATATTTGAATGCGCTTCCTATAGTACAAGTTTTTTAACTTGATATGTGAGTGGTATTGAATGAAGTGACGTATTTGTTAAAATACGCTCTAAACATGTCATGACATGTCCATCGAAGTCAAGGCATAATTACCGTAGATTCCCACCATTAAACCCATATATTAATTCAAAACTATACTCCACATTTTTCATTATGAGCTTATTGACCAGAGCTATTTCCGGGCAAAGAATCAGTCTGACAAAGTTTTATGTATAGAAAAGAACAAGTTTCATTATATTCTGAATTATATTAACGTTAAAAAAGTATAAATATATGCAATAACTTAATGTAAAACCTAAATTAACGCATTAAATGATAGAAAAGCACGAATTGTTGCAACATATTGTATTGTATATGTGAAAAATGCTACCGGAGACAAAATCAAATTTGAGATGGTCTTATTGGACCGTACTACTAAAAACCTAGTATTTCAGGTCAGAAAATTGACATGGGATTAAAAGGTCGGACCTACGATATACATTTTATCTCACATAAATATCTCAGACAGTAAAATAGGTTATAATATATTCATTCAATGCGATAAAATTAAAAATAACGTGATAAAGTTTATAATATATACATATAAATTTTACTTAAACTAAATAAAAACCGAAAATAAATAGTAGGTAAGATATAAATAAGTGTTAATTTAATTAAATAAAAACTAAGGTAATAAGGTAATCAACCATTCATCAAAAATCCTGTCTTGATAATCTATAATTTATTGGTGAAACTCGATGCTTATGCTCATATTTTTCCAACATATGTCGGTTAGCTGGAGTGAAATTTGATATAATTGTCTTCTTACTGCGAGAAAATACCACACATGTAAATGACAACCTTACAATCCTGGGCGTATCTGAAAATCCCCATCTCTAATGACTTGTTGCAATGGCCACTGTTTGAGCGACGTGACCAACTCGCCAAGTCACAACTGTTTGACAAACGAGGCAGCGCATGACATGACTGTTGTGCCTGCACCCGGCCACTGCACCCGGCCACTACCTGCTCCACACTCACCGACAAAGCCAGTTAGTTCTCCATGTCAAAGCGACTATGTGATTTATGCAAATTTCCATGACGGCCGCGCTGGGCGTACCTGTTTGGCCGTCGATATTTCAGACGTTCGTCTCGGCCGAACAGCGTGTTGCAACCTGTTGCACGTTGCAGCCTCTGCAGCTGCTTATCTCCGGTCTGACTTGGCTGTCAATTTCGGGGACCGCTCTCCAGGCACCGATTTCTCGAGCACAGCGCGACCTTGGCCACACAAGCGGCACTTGATTGAAAGCAGACCATTGCCACTTAGCTCGAGCCTGCAGCTAGCTAGGTCTGCAGCGTGTCTGAAACAATTGAAGTACGGAGTCGCTAACCAAGGTGTTGTTATTCGTCTCGGAGATCAGCCGAATGCGTTATCACTAGGGCTGTCAAAAGTTAATAAAGTTACTTTTTCACCTAAGGGTCACTTTTTCATAGATGCCTAAAACTGCATGAAAAAGTTGTATACGATGATTATTTAAAAAGTTATTAGGTTACCAAAGGTTACTTTTTCATCGTTAGGTTACTTTTTTAGCTTTTAGGTTACTTTTTTATCGTCAGGTTACCTTTTGTTATTTTTCTTGTTATTAGGTCACTTTACCACGAAGTTTGGTGATTTTTTGCAGATAAGAGGCACAAAAAAAGAAACAGATAAAAGGCACGGTATAAATGAGGATAAAATAGGAAAAGAGATGGAATATCAGGTCTGAAGATCAAGAAATGTCAACATTTCTGCTGTTAGGATTTAGCAATTGATATTCACCTTAATATCTGTAATACTCCATATTTTTAAGTTCTTGGCTTCGCAGGTACGTAATTCCATTTTGAGAAATATCCACGAGCCGGAGGGTTTCGCGAGATAATTGGAGCGTGGTATAGTACGATATGTGAGCTCTATATACCAGATACGGCACTGTAGTACTTGACAGTACGCATTCACTTGAACAGGAATTAGCACGTGATTTTCAGATAGCGCCATTTTCCCACGTTTGACATTTATAAGACTGTGAGCACAGGGTGCTACATATGGGATGACCGAGGGCATTCACACATGCAGTGTTTACGCTCACACTAATATACAAACTGCAGTACGTGCTATTTGATAAACAGTTCTATTGAAACAATATAAAGAACATTACTGCGACCATTCCTAAAAATATTTACATTTGCAATTAGTGTATTTCACTTTCATATTAGCTTTCCACTATAAATTTCATTTTGATGGTTATGCTCCTTTTTGCGATGTTAGCCAAATAATATTGAGTCACTTTTGGTGTTTTGTTGTAAAAATGGTACCAGATCGGTGAGAGGGTGGAAAAATAGTGCCAAATCGGAAAGAGGATAGAAAAGAAGGACTGGTGTATTTTTTTCCTTCATAACTGCAAACAAAAATTTTCCTTTTTTGAAGGAGGTTAATTTTACGAAGGTTAGTTTATTTTAGGTTACTTTTGTATTTGCTATTAGGTTACTTTTTTAAGTTCACAAAAAAAACGTGTATTTCATATAGCGCACTAATCAGCGAAGGCGTGATCATCATGTGATAAAGAGATACAAAAGTGTTAATAACATTAATATTGCGGTTATTTTAGGTTACTTTTTTAGGTTACTTTTTCTCGAAAATATAGTTACTTTTTTCTGATTTTTAGGTAACTTTTTTGATAGCCCTAGTTATCACGTGTGAACACTGCTATCAGATTTATACATCAGCACGTGTTCTGTCTCGATATATACAGGCGAAAATGTTCAAGTGAGAATAAATTGGTTTTTGATTCAAATAATTAGATATATTTGAATTTATCTCTTTGTATACATGTCCATTTTGTCATAAAAATTCAGGGAAAAGTCATTGATCATACTCTATTGAATGAAATATTTTGAAATATTCATGAAAATCCAAAATGTAATGAGTAATATTGAAAAAATTAAAAAAATTGTTTGTAGACCCAAGTTTAACACGTAGCCTACAAGAAAATGTACTGCTTAATTTTGAGACAAAAAGATTCAGCAGTGTAGAAAGTATACTATCAAACTTAAAGACTCAAACTCGCATATTCATTTCATGAATATAAGCTCCTTTACATTCCTGCCTGCATGCGAGATAATTTCGATCATGTCTTCTCTGTCCATTTACCACATCTATCTAACTCTTTCTGCGTGTGATCACGTCTGTTCGTTGCTCGAAGCGAGCAGCACATGAGAAGGGCTATCCGGCAATGTTGCAACGTAATTAACACACATAAAGGTCGTCGTGGATGCAGCTGAGCTAATCATGAGCTGAAACAAAGAACGCTAATTTGTACCGTCGCACGGAATTTGATAAGGCTCGATGAGAGCGAGTCTGCACACTATCTCGGCGACTAATTTACGATCAACATTGCGTCATAGGTGAGATTACATTGGGAAATGGTTGATTGGTTCGAAAAGTGGCGGCCTAATGATTTGCAATACAATGATCAACCAAGAACAAGTCACTTAAGAAGTATTATCTTTCAAATTATTTCTCCTTCATACTCTGATTTTCTTTCTAAAGCACCAAATAGGCGAAAATCAAATAATTCAATTATTTGCGTCCCTAATTCAAGTTTGAGCTGACTTTCATATCAATATCGATATATAATATAAGCTGGCATTTATAAGCATTTTGGTGTTCTGATATGCAAGATAATGTTGATTTTATATATTCTGCTCTTAAGTCTATTGACAACTTGGATGGAGATCAAGGAATGTTTCAAAAAGAACTATAGTTAGCTTAATAAACATGCATGGACATTGTCGAATAATGAATGTAAAACCGTCGTAATTATTATGCATTTTGAGATATAATATAGTATATAGTATAATAATAATATGCATAATTATTATAATTAAAAATATAACGCATTCATATATATAATATATTATAATATTATGCTTCCAAACGCTGTCTTCTCGATGGATAAACATCACAAAATTCTCGACCTCCGACAATATATGAAGCGAGACATACAGATAAAATATTTGATATATTTATGATGAAAAATCTACATAATCTGCCGGAAATGGACGAGATGAGGATCAACATCTAAAGATGCAATAAGCTCAGCTGTCTATAGGGAAGAAGCAATATGGATGTGTTGTCAAGGATCTAACAGACGCTTGATAAAAAACAACGCCAAATAAGCTCGATCAAAAATAAAATAAAACAAAATTTTGGCAGTGAAAAACACCTCGGCACAAAACAAATTGAATTAACAAATTAACGGATTTTTATGCATTGAAAAAAATTATATAAGCAAACCGTATTTTAAGAAAATAGACATCTTTGAAAATATATTTTTAAAAAGAATAGTATACTTCCTTGCATTTTTTAAATTTGTTCAATAAATGTTAATAGCTGTTCGATAACTACACATCTAGATGTGTATTAAATAAGACATGATTATAAAATACGTTTGAATTATAGGAAAATAAATCATAGTTTCTGAGTCTATATATCCAATTGTCATGTGGCTGTTATGCAGTCATGATATCATTACAACCATTATTATTAATTATAATACAGTAAATATTATAAATTATAATAGAACCAATATTACATATTATAGTACAACCAATATTATATATTATAATACAACCAATATTATAAATTATAATAGAGCCAATACTTTAAATTATAATACAACAAATATTATAAATTATAATACAACAAATATTTTAAATTCACTAATTATACGATGAATAAATGGGATCTTGAGCAATTTGAATTCAACTTGAGCAATTGAGTTTGTGAGATATGTCTTGTGTTGAAGGCATCTGTTCTGAATTAATTAACGCGTACTTGGGGAATTTGGCCAGTTTTCCTGTAAAATTTGGCCACTGGGAGGATAAGGATAAGAATCTCGCCTACGATATATTAAATAAAACAATGTTATAACACAAAATATCACATTATCTTCACCTTTGTTCATTACTCAGCAAGGACATGTGACAAAACAGACGAAATCATCTACCGCTTACTAAACTCCACCAGACTTGACTTCACAGACATGCCACCACAGACATGAGACGCCACCACACGCGCAGCCACCTGGCGGTCACACGTTCATTGCTACTAATTGGCTGCAGTTACAGCGTTGGCCAGAAACGATCGCTAATGATATAGCCGCCTCTAGTTCTGCGACTCGAGTTGCGTGCACTCGTGTGTCCGCTGGATTTGCGTGCCACAAGCTCGTTCCACTTGTGTGTGTGTGTGTGTGTGTGTGTGTGTGTGTGTGTGTGTGTGTGTGTGTGTGTGTGTGTGTGTGTGTGTGTGTGTGTGTGTGTGTGTGTGTGTGTGTGTGTGTGTGTGTGTGTGTGTGTGTGTGTGTGTGTGTGTGTGTGTGCGTATGTGACATCCGGTGAAGTGGACCGTGTCGCGTGGAGATGTCTGCCATGCGCAGCTTCCGGTGACGTCAGACACACACACACACACACACACACACACACACACACACACACACACACACACACACAGACAAACGCAAAAGTGTGTGTACCCACTCAGAAAGCACACGGCGTGTGAGCTAAAAAAGTAGGACCACACCAGCGAGTGAATTTTGCCACGCCGGAGATGCTAAGGAAACGTGATACGCTCTCATCTGTTCTCATTACAGACACCCACACACACACACACACATACATACACTTACACACACACACACATTCAGCGACCACACACAGACAAATGTTCTACTTTTGACTTTGTAGCTTGTATGTTTGATGGTTTACGTTTTAAGCGTGCACGGCATACACTTGGGATTGTATATGACACATTTGGTTGTATGTTCATCTACCACCAGACAACTTCACGAAGCACACTCAAACAGGGAGGTGCTGCTGAACTAGCCCGGACCAGGGTTTGAATCGCAAGTATCTGGTACGAGGGAGTTCAGCGCCCATACCACTAAGTTTTCCAGGAGTTAAGGCTTAAAGCGAATACAGCCACCCATGTAAAAGAAGATTCTGTCTATTTTTCTAGAAAAACGCGTGCGATTTTGTATCGTTTTCATACGGGTTTGTTTGCGTTTTAGTATAAATGTTGTCGTAAAGTACGATAAATGTTTGTTAAGTTGACCGATAGAAAGGGCAGCCCGCAGCTGTTTGGCGAGCATAACTGTCCTTTGTGTTTTACTCTCTTGTATAATATATGCCTGAATGTTCTTACATGTTCAATTCACATATATACAATCGACCCTACAAATAGCGGAATACTTCTTTAGTCCCAATCAAGAACCTATCAAGTGCATGTTAATTACACCTCTAAATAGCTGAATTCAAATAGCGGAAGCCTAATGGGGGAATAATGTATTGGTCCCCTCTCATAAAGCACACCTCCAAATAGCTGAAGCCGAGGGATCTGTGTGATTCTTAAATGAAAAATGTATGGAATATATTGACTCCAGCTTGTCGTGTGACAACAGTTGACTGCTGCAAGTTGATTGGTGACTTGCTTGTTATATGTTGATGTTCTGGTAATAACGACAGGTGATACGTTTTATCCAGGAACAAAGCGTGACCATTTGACGCTCGAACAGAAAAAGGAATTAACTCATGTCAAGTATGAAGGAAGGTCGTGTACGAAGATTCAAACGCAGGAAGCGAATGAAAAGTTTCGATGATGATTATGATGATGATGATTATTATTATTATCAATTATAGGTTAATCCAGTAGCATGGGGAGAGTGCAAACACTGTTACCACTCTGCGGTGGCCCCATGTACCGGAAGCGCACACAAGATGATGCTTACGAAATTATAAATTCTAGAGAAAAAGAGAGTTCGAAAACACATGATCCTGTTCGATGCTCATTATTGATTGATGGATATGATTGATTGATGATTCTGTTCAGCAAACAAGCATTGTTTGGTTGAAACATCAACGCAGTAAGAATGTGTCTATCAGCTGCTCGCGCATCAAAAAAGAAGGTGAAAAAAATTCGTCCAACAAATCGATGTGACAGATTTCATGGCTAACAAGGGTTCGATGCAGACATTTCAACGACGCAATTCGATCATGTTCAACATTGCCTAAAGGGAAAAAGAACAAAAGGTAAATAATATAGGAAAATGCAAAGTAATTATTTGGGTAATATTTTGTGAAAAATTGGCGATTTACAGTAAGAAGGTTGATAACCATTGCTGAAGAGCACAACTCCAAATAGCGGACATTTTCTCGGTCCCTTTGAGTCCGTTATTTGACATCTGGGACCTGGGACCCCTGAGATGTCCCCACAAGCCCGCAACTGAATTTAAAATAACTAATATGTGTAATATATTATAAAACACAATGTTTTGACAATTATATCTACGCTTCGTGAACGCTCACTTCAAAACCGCCGCTAATTACTACCTTGTATAAAGGTCCTTTTGTGTGTCTCTGTGAATGTGCGTCTGTGTGTATATATGTGTGTGTATGTATATGTCAGCGTGAGTGGTCTGTGTTTTGGCTGTCCTATAATTCCACTGTCATATACCTCAATGCAAAAGAATTCACATCAACACACACACACACACACACACACACACACACACACACACACACACACATACAGTTTCAGACGGTATGGTCAGCTATCATTGTCTCCATTGTTGAGTGTTCCGGTGCAGAAGTATGCGTGTGCGTGTATGTATGTGTGTGTCACGGGAAAGTTCCGTTATAATGTCTATATGCTGGACATAGACTTCCTCATAGACACTAGCAATAATTCATATATTCAAAAATATAATATATACATTCAATAATTCCACTAGCAATAATTCATAAGGATAAATGACGAAATTACACACCTTTGCTTCAAGTGTGACCGTGTCTACGCAATGAAAGTAAGCGAAAAACTTAGTGCTTGTGAATAGAGCGGAAAAAATATATTGAAGAAAGCATGATAAAAATATCACAAATTATAATTTGTGATATTCTTATTGATGATATTGATGATAATTATAATCAAATTAACATAAGCAAAAACAACATAAATTTCATATAGCACACAATACGCAGAATAGAGACAAGATTGACATGGAAACAGTGAAAAAGTGAATACGCAGGTAGGAAAATCAGTGGCGGCGCCAGGATTCTTCCGATGGGGGGCTGAGGGGGGCTAGGGAAATAGTTGTGGGGGCTTGGCGAAGCATGAAGAACTACACTCGAACCATGACTACACTATATTATAGTAAGGGACTGGGGCACACTGATTGAGTCCTCGAACTTGAACCAAAATTACAGGTCTTCATTTACAGTGGTAAGAAATTTTAATGTCCATGATTTTGATTTTTTGGGGGGCTTGGCATACTTTTGGGGGGTTCCAGCCCCCCAAGCTCACCCTTGGCGCCGCCACTGAGGAAAGGTGGATGGCAGGTGCAACACATGTGATAAACAATAAGCATAATAGAGTGCGTGAAAAAAGTATTCATAAACAGTATATGTAATTAATTCATATTTGAAACACATGTGATATTTGAATGATACAAATATATTCACCAATCATTTGTGTAACATATAGTAATGAATATTATTTACGTACTATATTTTACTTGACATTCAAGAAGTTATATTTTGCTAGGCACATTTTATTAATTCAGAATAGAATATATGATAATGGTAGAATAGAAAAGCACGCCATATATAAAATACTTGAATTTAAAACTTATAACCTTTGTGGTGAAAATGTAATATTCAATCTTTAAGTTAAACTTGCCGTTCGGAAACAATGATTTTCTTAAGGTTTACACGAAAGGTAATGTATTTCAAGCAATTTCAAGGCATACTTAACTAAAAAGGTTAGGTAATATGAATTTCGCGACACGTTTAGGTGTGTTTGTGTGTGTGTGTGCATGCATGTGCATGCATGTGTATGTGTGTGTATGTGTGTGTGCGTGTGGTAACACGCATGTGTGATCGGACTGCTGGTAATTGCATCTGGTAATTACCCACAATTACCATCTACATAACAGCATCGACACACACACACACATACACATATACACACACACATACACATACACACGTACACGTACACGCACGCACGCACACAAGAACACACACACACACACATGACACACACACACACAGACACAGACACACACACACACACACACACAGACACACACACACATGACACACACACACAGACACACACACACACACACACACACACACAAGGTGTCTCAACAGGCAAGGTTATCTGTCACAATGATTGGCCAGAACAAGTTTTTCAATCAAATGATCCGCCTCACACACACACATACACACACACACACATACATACGGATATAAGCATGGTGTATGTGTGTGTGTGTGTGTATGTGTGCGTGGACATTAGACACACTCATTACACGTTTGGATCGACGTGCGTTTCAAATCTGCCCAAACACACACACACACACACACACACACACACACACACACACACACACACACAAACACAAACATACAGACTTGAAGAAATGTGAGGGTTTTTCAACAATGCACACCAACATGCACACACACACACACATATATTGTTGCAGGTGTCAAAGTGTCATAACGCGTGCACACAAACATACACGAGCACACAGACACACATACGCGCACGCTCACACAATACAACAGGTATAGAGCCACGCACATGACACACACACACACACACACATACATACAAACGCGTATAGGAAGCACACACGCACATTTCACGTTTCACCTATTAGTTATGGTAGTCAGACTGTGTGTGTATGTATGTATGTATGCGTGTAAATGTGTGTGTGTGTGTGTGTTAGTGTGTTAGTGTGTGTGTGTGTGTGTGTGTGTGTGTGTGTGTGTGTGCGTTTGTGTAATCTCTTTGTGATTTGTGTCTGGTTATGTGTGAGATGAATGCCACAAGAGACATTGCGACAAAATGTAGAGTTAAATCAGAGATAAACAGAGATACAGAGACTGGAGCACGCAGGAAATATAGACGTTTATATAATAAATAAGTTGTATTATTGGATATCCGGAGATCATGTCTATCATAATTTGACTACGAACGATATAAAGATAAAAATGTTTCACTGCGATCAATATAAGCTTAGGTAGTAGGTAGGTAGGTTGATTGTATTTGAACTAAAATGTGTTAAATAATTAATTAATTGTTTAACATTTCACAAAGCTATTTAGTTTTAATTGTTGGTATGTTTTTGTCTGTGATTTGGTATTTTTATAATATACGTCAATACTATATAATTTATATAAGAAAACACCTAATAAGTGTTTTAAAGTGAGATATTCATGGATTTACTAATGTAAATATAATTTTATCAAAAGAAACGCTCATGTCTGGATTTGACTGGGTGAAAACAGGAAAAATTTCATTGAGACCATAAAAATGAGGCAAATAAATATAATGCTTGCAAACTGAAATACCTTATCAAGAAATTTCAACAGAATATATAATAAAAATAATATAAACAAAATTATAATAGGATCAATTTGAAGAGATTTCAAACAAGATACATTTGGGTATACGAGAAGCAAATTAAACTTCCTGCATACATTTATTACAACATAAAGAAACGTAATAAGATGAGTTAATTATCACTTTTAAGAAAATGTTCCTTTAGGTACTATATTCTAACGGTAGTCTATTTGATATAAGATTGTTTACGTTCAGGCACGAATTCAGAAGCTCAATAACTTGGCAAGCATATTTCAGGACAGCGTTGTGCAAATTTCAGCCCAAATTATGTTGCTGTGTTGGCTTTATACCTCAGTCGAATAACTCATCTTGCTTCAATATGAAATTCCACATCGTCTCGTGGTCAAATATTGTCTTGCACACAGACACGCTAGAATAACACTGATAAAACTTTATTAGAATATAGCGTCACATGAAATATTCATGCACTAGGACATCATATCACGGTGCCGGGGGAATATATCTCACACGTCACTGTTACGATCCAATATGTATGCCAAATTGCGAGATCACAACCCAACTGGCCTTCCTGATTGGATGACATACATCTGCCACGCTAATCTAGTGTGCTATAAGAAAACTCCCAAAGAAGGAAGTATTGGCTTTAAGATTTGTATTGAGAAATTTAAAATGCACAGCTGAGAATGTTTGTCACTACTCCGAAATTCAGGTATAATTCATGAAAAATATTCAATTGTATTATTAATTAAATATCTTATTGAAACGTGAGTCTATTTGGCAAAAATAAATTACAGAAAATTAAATTGTTAAATTAAAGAAAAATGAAATTTTGCATTGAAAAGGAAATTTCCGTATTGTTTTTGGAAATTCCTAGGTAATTCATATTTATTGTTGTATTAGCTGCAATTGGAAACAAGTCGCACAAATATGGTATGATACTACACTAAAATATTGCTCAGAACTGACACCACCACACTGTATGAAATAATTAACACAAAACACGATTTATCCCCAAATTTTTCCTCTTAATCAAAGGAAAATTTTGGTCAAGATACAATATTGGTTCTCTAGCGCGTGTGGTAAGGTGTAACTACACATAACATATCGATATCTGGTTCGTTTTTATTTTATTTTTATTTTTGTTCTCTCTCATTTTAATCTGATTTCTATACGTCTACACATCGTCACTTAATCCTATCAGTCTAAGCTAGCTGCACGGCGCATACCGCCTTTGAAATATCAACATACGTCCTGAACGCAATGTCTTCAATGTGGTCTGGGACCGAGGTGTTCTGCTTGTTCGCCCTTATTGTGGGTTTGACGACCGTGTGTCGGAAGCCGTTGATGAATCAATTTGCGCGCCAATACAGTCGCCAACACTCGGCGCGCACGCACACAACCTATCTCATTTGCATATTACAGCGACACCGGTGCATAACCGGATACGCCAACGTCTATAAAGGGATATTTGCGTTCGTGCGTGCCGTGTGTGTGTGTGTGTGTCTGCTGGGGGTTGCGTGTATCCGAAGCCAATCAGCTATGGCACAGTAGCATTAATTACGAATGCAGGAAATTGCGGTCTCAGGGGAGCCACAAAGGAGGGGAGAGGGGACCTGACAGTGTTGGAGGGAGACTTGGGGAGTCTTAGTCGGGTTCCTTTTGTGTTGGACGGTTCTAGACTTGCCGAAGGACGGGGAATGTGTGATATCTATATATAGTCTTGATATCTCCTCGAAAAGTTATTCGCTTCCATGTCATATATGCTTCCCTTTGTCATACAAACGAGTAATTACGAGTAGTTACAAGATTTGTGATACAACTTATTTCGTGTGGAATGTGCATTTAATACCTCCGTCCTGTGTATCACTATGAAGTCTACGCTAAACGACCATCAAGCGGTGAAATTTTCCGAGATCAACGTGTGATAATATCGAGATACAAAGTTTATACGAAAATCGAAAGTGTCATGTATTTATTGCTCCTCGTAAACACGTGTCGTTATTACGTAGCAAATACAATCAGCCAATTAACCAAATCTTATTGCACTAAATTGTTATGATTAGTATTCTTCCTCCAAATAATTTCGTAGTTATTACATTTCAATCAGAGGCTGGTTTTAATAAGTTATACAAAATAATGACTTGGAAAATTCAAGTACCAAGAAACGAGTGTACTTGAACCAAGCAGGATAATACCCGCCATCAGGTAAATTTTTCCTGCGTCTATTCATTTCAAAAGAATGACATTTGATGAACATTTATAATCACATGCCATGTAAACATCAATCAACTAAATAAGTTTCATTAACCTGTATTATCTTGTATATTTGAACATCAGTTTACATACTCATATGAGTTGTCATATATTGTGTCTTTGGCCAGACTTTGACCGGTAATTATGCAATCCTAGTGCAATCAGATTCACGGTCGAGTTGTCGGCGACTATATCGGCTCCTGCCCTGCCCTGCACTGGGGAGGATGACCAGACAACCTGCATGATTACAACTAAAAGTTGTTCAAGGCAGGGTGTGTTATTTGACAGCTACAAACATCTAGCAACAGTTTTGCATTTATGTCAATTGCTTTTCCTGTTTGTCCTATTTCGAAATATTCCTTATCTGTGGTTGTATTTTTTCAAGTCAATCAAACTGTGACATGGAAAAATGGACAAGAAAAACGGATATTTAAACTTCAGGGATGGTCCTGTTATATGTGTGGGTGTGTTTGTGTGTTTGTGTGTATCTGTGCACGTAGGCACAATTTCAGCAGACATCTGTTGGCGTTTGTCTGTTACCTTGAGACAGGCTGGGTCGGGAAAGTGATGGCCAAACAACACGTGACAAAGTCGCCAATGCCCTGGGCTTCGGCTCACAATTAGCTGCTAATCAACCGCAAATGCACATCCTGCTGACCTTGCAGGTGTAGAGACAGAGCTGGCGAAATTAGAAGAAATAACAGAGTAGAACTGTTTGTGCCGGTTTCTATTGAGCTTCAATTATACAAAATAAGACGATCGAACACGATGTTTTTGTCGAGCCGATTTCTTGTTATCGTAGGCGAATGACATCACATTACCTCAGCGCGCAAATGTTCCTAATCATAATGCGACAACATTTGTCAAGAGTCAATCTAGAATAATCAACAGGAATAAAATTCATCTAATATCCAGTCAATCTATTTTCCAATCTATCTAGCATCCAATCCATCTATAATCCGATCCGTCTAGAATCAAATACATATATAATCCAAATAATTTCATAGTATTCAATACAACATTGCAACATTCAATAAGCCCAATCTCATTCAACCTGATCTGTTCATTGCAGATTCTGCCTGTTGCGCAGCTAATGTCCCCGGGGCGCGCGGTTTGTTTGTTGAACGCAGCGCAAAAATGGCTGCCGCTAATTCGTCGGTTGGCGCCAAGCACGCGCGCCAATTTGCACGTGCAAAAACGCGCGCAGTGCGACTATCGCGGTGGTTGCTGGCCGCGCAAAAAACACCACTGGGCGACGCTCAACGTCGGACATGTAACGGCATCTGCACGCGATCTACCTGACCGCCAAACATCGGCGACACACACCCTCACACCCTCACATACACCCACACCCACTCACACACACATATACACCAGCAGCGAGTATAGTGAAGGCAAGTTTAAGGTAGATCTGCTCCTGCAAAATTTCCACAAGTTTGATTACATTTTGTTGAAAACTATGAGAAAAACAAGTGTGTCTTTGTGGTATCAGAGGAGAAAAATACAGTGCTTAAAATCATGCTCTCTGCATGCCTGACACATGATTTAATATGACAAATCTTGCTGTTAAATCAAAAGGAGAAACAAATTGCCCACCTACATGAGTTTTATTGCAAGCGACAAATTGCTAGATTTGCATTGACCTCAAACAGCGCTTATGAAACACACACAGGTAGAAAATAGCAGGCAAACCTCATAATAGTAATATAAATTAATCTATATATGTAAAATACAAGAAATTATACCACATAAAATCGTTTGTTTTGTTATTCTATAATATGTAAAATACAAGTTATAATAAGTAGTTCAGTAGTAGTTAGTAATTTAGTTATTTATTCATATTATTCAATCGCATATAAGATATGGTAATAAATAATATTGAATAACGATTATGTTATAATTCTATCACTATTATAAAAAATGGAAAAAATGTGAATTTAATTCATTATTCAAAAATCACTCAAAGAAAATACTTCGTAAATCACATTGCGAGAAAATATATTATACATCACTGTAACATCAAAAAGTAATTTCTGGATACGCGCCTGACCAGCCTAAACACACACACACACACACACATACAAGCACGTGCTCGTGCGTGGACATGCACGTGACGTTTGTACCACGTCTGTATGTGTGTGTGTGCATGTGTGCATGTGTGCATGTGTGCATGCGCGTGCATGTGTGTACGTACATGTGTGTGTGCGCGCGTGTTCAGGTGTGCGACCGCAATGCCACGTTGATGCGTGCACCATATAGTTTGGCCATAGCGAAGCCAGGTGTCCGCCACTCGGGTTCTCTACTTCGCAAATGACTCCGACAAAGAGAAGGAAAAGTGGCGAAGTTGTTTTCCTCCGTGATAACGCTGCAGCGCGCAAACTCAGTCAGCACACGCGCATAAAGCACATCAGGGACATCGCTTGACGTTGATCGCATTCGAATTTTAAGATTGCAGATTGCATTTTGAAGTAATCAGCATGTTTAATGAGTCGAGTAGTGGCCATTATGCACTATAAACTGCACAAAAAACGACGCAAGATCCATTTATATTACTGGAATATATTGTTGGGTAATTGCTCTTATACGTAATTGTAATTGTATTAACAATTGGGGTTGGTGTCATATATTAGACAACATGGCTTGGATTACTTTTGTAGGCTGATAGACATTTCCTGTTTGAGAAAGCATCTCAAATCAACATCCCGTAACAAAACTGCTTTCATGAATTTGCTTCTTTCTCACCGAACTGAATTATACTAATGATATGATAGCCTCTCGATGTATAATACTTTCTATATAAACACAATTCAGAATATCGTATGCAGTTGTGATAGTATGTATTGAACACATGTATCTTGGTGAACGAGTCAATACTTTACCAACAAGAATCCTCGCCAGTGTCTCGTCTTATGGCAGGATTTGTCTCACAGCAGAAACAAAAGCAATTGAGCTCGAGCGCTGAATGACCCAACTTGAAATTACAAGTCCCAGAGCCGCAATTATCAGGATTGTGGTGTGTGTGTGTGTGTGTGTGTGTGTGTGTGCGTGTATGAGTGTGTAGTTGAGGTTAGCAGACGTCGTCCATTTTCTGTCGTCATGACGACACCGACCAAAACATTTCAACAGTCGGAACGCCAAAAGTCTGTCTGGCAGGATTGTCTGACTGTTTGGTCAAAACTCCTTGTCAAAGCTGAGGAGAGAACATTAGTTAAATACTCTAGGAAAATGCTGGTGCAAAACAGAGGTCATACTCCATCGTTTACTATAAAGCTCACCTCACTCATTGACGAAGAACAACATATGTTTTCAAGGCCAAATTATTGGTCGTACATGTAGACTTATTTGAATATATATTTGTTCGTTTGCCTTTTTTGTTGAACAACATACGATTTAGACAATTGTATTTTGGCCTTGTGCATTTTTGTGTTCAATACATTATTATCGTATCATTGGAATACTTTAACCTCTTTCATTATGCTACCTTACTTTGATATCGTCTTTGTGAATCCAAATTATATTTGCATCTTCTCACATCCGTTACTGTCATATGCTTTCAGATCGCATCCTCTTGCCTTCCAGCAAAAACCCTCACTGGACTACCAATCTCATTCTTGTTTCATGACGCGTAGGCCGCGGCACACACAAGACGCCACTTCGACCAGGTCCGCGTCCGGTTGGTAGAGTTCTTATTCCAGCGTGGTCGTCGTCCATCGCTGACAACTCCACCCCGCCTCCCGTCCCGTTCAGGCCGCAATTACGTCTGATCGGCCGGCGCGGCTAATTTGTGTCGCTACTGCCCATTGCCGGACCGCAAACGACGGCTGTCGATGCTATTCCATCTGGACGGCTATAAAAATGCTCGTTGCTACTGTGTGGTTTGTCATCGAGTAGCAGTGCTCGGTCGTATCGGCTCCATCTTGGTGTTATTTTTTCCACTGAGAATCGCAAATCTGCCGCTCGAATACGCTATTCGTGCGTCATTTTACTATTAGCCGCGGTTTATCTTGATCGTTATCGTCATTATCAACCGTTTAGCCAGCATGGCAATCTCGGCACAATGGCACATACTTGTTTTTATTGGTCTGACAAAAGCCATCAGGCTTGCGCTGCCTAAATTATGGTCCATTAATTAGATATTGTGCAGAAAACGATTCAGCAGTAAATTTTAATCAAATGCAATAATAAAAACTATGAACATAAATTTATCAAATGTCCGCATGCGAGTATTTAACATTTTGTATGGTGTGATATTCGGGGATTGACTATAAATACGTATTACGTCATGCAAAGTGTTTTATCGCCTTCAAAATACTTGCTACTTTTTGTCAAGCTGTTTAAGCAAACCAAATGTTTCACCATTCCACAATAGCTCAATCTAATGAGATGTTGAGGAGCGAAATGTGACTTCGATAATTGTGGCTATGGCTGATAAGTCATGCGGGTTACTGTTGGTTCCCCAAGAGTGGTTACTACTGCTTTGCTACTGCTACCTAAGTTACTGATTTTTGTCTGAATATAATTTATACGCAAAATGACATTAAATACTTATTTTATAGAAAACATACAACGCTTTTCTTGTTACTGCCATATAAAGAAAAATATTATAATACAGATATGTAAAAAAATATATATTAAAATTAAGCTACATCCCGTTGCTATACCAATGAAAATTAGTTAGGCTTCATAACCCAGCTAATCATTACGTTTTCACATAATGTATTTATATTTCACACGACCATGCATTATAGTTAACCAATGGCTTCATATTGCACCGAATTGCAGATTGTGTGTGACAAACATCAACATTCTACGGCCTTCGTGCGTTCAATGTATACGTGCAAAAGGCGAGGAATGTTTGCCAGTTGCCTGGTTGAGCCATAGTGAATGTCATTTGCAGGGAATTTCGCGCAGCCAAATGTAATCACCTTACCGGCGCGATATCCAATTGGAAATCTCCACCAGTGTCGGTTGCATACGCGAGATTAACTTGTAGGCGCGCAAACACCAGACGCAATTCGATATTGGATTCGATAGCAGATTGGCAAATTTCAATAGCCCGTGAGGCTCACTAGCGACTTTGACGTGTGATGTATATGCACGAACGAATCAACCGAATTTGGCGGTGGAGCTCTCCAAAAACCACTTGAAAGCTCATAATGAACTTATCTACATGATGTCTCTGTACGCATGCGCCAAATATTCTGTGTAGCTGAGGTTAACTTTTAACTAAATTTAACTTTTAAATTAACTTGATGCTAAAACCATATGTTCTCGAAGTGTTCAATTCATTTTCAACAGAGGTTCGTTAACGCTTCAAAATTCACCTGTTTAACACATTTGTGCAAAGCAGGTATTTTTCAGTATAATTTAAGGCTCCGAATTTGGCAGAAAAATTCAAATAATTATAAGGGTTGGTCCGTTGAGTTTTTTCCGTTTCAATGCGAATTCAACTGAATTATTTATTTAACCAAGCACTCTTACGACCGACAACAATTTTTCTACAGCAAAAAATAAAACAAACAAAATCCAGATTTAAAAACCACACATAAAAATATCTGCCAAAAATGTGCAAGAAAAAATACAGTCACATATATTGTTATTCTTGATAATTTCTTGTACACAATTCAGTTCGTGTAAATTTCATTCACTCACAAACACAAACACACACACACACACACACACACACACACACACACACACACACACACACACACACACACACACACACACAAACATACACATACACAGGCGCACACACATACACATACACACACACATGTATGTCAACCTGGTTTGCTTGGCAGTTCATTAACTGAAAAGTGATGAATCTCGCGTATTTGGCATCGAGTACCACACATACACACGCAAACACACACACATACATACAGGCATATTCGCATATAGGAATGAAGTTAATCACCACTGCTTATGCATTCTGGCTAAATGCCGGACACGCCATAGTACGAGTATATAGGCAGTTTTGCGCAAGCATGCAAAACATGCTGTCACACATTGTTAAGCAGACAAAATTTGCTCACTTTGCATAGCCAGCGTGTGTATCACCATTGTCAAGGCGATACAATATATCGAGCGAAAGATTTGCAACGTATTCGAGCAAGGTTTAATAAATGGGGTTTTTGCATTCCAATATTTCTTTGCGACAAGGTGATGAGGGATCAGAAAACCTGTGCTGTTTTCCGTAACATATTTAGAAAACACTGAGTATTATTTGTTATTAAGCATACGATGTTGATATTATTATAAATCATTACACCAGCCACAACAATAATAATAATAATACCGATAATACCAATAATAATAATAATAATAATAATACCAATAATAGTAGTAATTATAGATGTTGACTTGGCTTTTCACGCTTGGAATCATCAACACTGTGTGTTCTGTGCGATGTCAATAACATACAAACAAACACACACACACACGCACACACACACAGACACAATTTCACATCATTGAGGAAATGTTCAAGCACGTACATATCCAGCACGTCATTTCGCCACTAATTGGTCAAATCTTGCAGAATTTACAAGAACATCAACCGCCTGTTTGTTTGTATATAACAAACAAGCAATGAATGTGAAACACGAATCATAAACACATTCACAGCCGAGCTCAGACGGTTAGCTTGTAGCCAGGAAGGACATTGAAATCTGTCTGAAGAGAAATGTGATCGAGATGAAGCCGAAATTTCACCTTTGAAAAATAGCAAAGAGCAAAAATGCGTGATTTTAATTATCTGGTTTTATTACAGTAATTTTGTCAACTAGATCTGAGCAATCGATTCAAACCAGTGTTTCTCAGTCATTCTCCCTTGATGAATTTTCAATATTCATAATTTTACTTCACAAAGTGCCAAAAAACGATTATTTGAGCAGCCTTTGCTTGATTATATGATATTTGATTTTTGTTTAACCTTAACGATCCTATAGGAAACAAATATATCCTGTTTGGGCACACGACTCTTTGTTTTCAGCCACATAACTACTCCATTGATACTTGTTCAAGAATTAGTTGTTTGATTACATTGATACTCCATTGATACTTGTTCAAGAATTAGTTGTTTGATTACATGTCGCTCAATTTGCAGGGGAATTTGTCCCCAGACATACAGACACCATGGCTAGACACAGACAGAGTGTTTGTGCATTACCAGACACTGTCATGCTATCTGATTGCAGAAACATTGTTCGCTTATTGTTTCAAAAGTTTCGCGTTGTAATTGTCACGCGAGAACTTGCATGTGTATGTGCGTGTGTGTGTTCTAGTTAAATGTGTGTACGTGTGTGCATGTAGCCACATGACAACTGATTCCATTACAAGGAGAGAGGTAATTTATATCGTAGATAATTCCAACATACTCCTCAATAGTCACCAGGAGTGCGAATTAGAACAGAGAAAATTTTCAAACTAAAAGCTTTCCACCGATATCGAAATATATGCTCCCTATATGTTTTAATGAATATTAATCTTCCGGTAAAGTTAAACATGTTTGACGAAAAAGCCTATGCGTCTATGGGTATGGGTGTCGTGGATGTGTCATCCCATTAGATGTGTATTTTATTACCTGGTCTTATTTTCTATAGAAAGTCACCTCTGACAAAGTTCTGCAGTACTCGGGAATTAACATGAATGAGAATTAACATAAAATTAACATAAGCATAACATAGAATACATAGAATACATTAACATGAATTATAATTAACATAAATTAGAATTAAAATATATTAGAATTAAAATAATTAAAAATAAAAATATATTGGAATTAAAATATATTAGAATTAAAATAAATTAGAATTAAGATAAATTAGAATTAAAATAAATTAGAATTAAAATAAAATGCAATTAAAATAAATTAGAATTAAAATATATTAGAATTAAAATAAATTAGAATTAAAATAAATTAGAATTAAAACAAATTAGAATTAAAATATATTAGAATTAACTATTAACAATAATATATAAATTAAAATAGAAGTTAATTTTATAACAATATCTATAACTAAGTGCTGAATATTTTTCAAGTGAAGTCTATCATATTTACATTATCTGGCGCAATTTTCATTTAAGATTCTACATCGCTTATGAAAGCATATACACGTGTATGTGTGTGTGTGCGTGCGTGTGTATGTGCTTGCATGCGCACGAAAAGCAGGAAAGTAACGCACTGTACGGTCACATGGTATAAGACGGCCTAGATTTGTAACCGAAACGCGCGCTGCAGATTTCGTGACACCAACACACAGCTCACGCGCCACAGCAGACAAGGGCTATATGTTTCCTCATAACATCAACTCTGACAGCGGATTGAACTCAAAAACAAAGCCGCTATGATTAATGTCAGGATAATTACGACAGCGGTTATCACTGGCAATTTTACTGTGCGGATTAGTCCAGTTGTTGAGTAGATTAAATACGATCATGTGGATAATGTAGAACCATTTATACATTTTTTCTGTCTGATGAATATATGTCAATACGGCAGCATTGCACAAATTCAATTCCAGCCTTATGCTATTAGTTATATATGATAAACAATGTCATGGCCGAATTTTGCGACGATCGCTCATTCTGATATGTATTTAAAATGTGGAATTAAGCCTCAATTAAGTTATCTTATTGGATAGCAATGCTGCTCCATTTTGACAGTCGTGAAAGTCTACAATTTTGAAAAAACAAGTATTACATCAGGTTAACGCTTTGAAATAACCCGGCCATTATTTGCAGAGCACAAAAATTAACAGGTTTTCGAGCACTTTGTCTTCAATCCATGCGAACGTTTTTGACCTTCAACAGGTACCCTTCGACAAATATCCTTCCTATACGCTTGTCTGTGTCTGTGTGCGCTTGCGCATGTAATGAGATTGTCAAAGACCACCATCCAGATACCTGAGCTTGTGTGTGTGTGTATGTGTATATATGTGTGTGTGTGTATGTGCGTGAGTGAGTGACACATCAGATATAGTTGTCAGACGTGTAACGGTGTGCGCACACGTACTTCTAGGTCCTATGACCGTCCTCTTGAAAACTAGCATGTGTGTGTGTGTGTATGTGTGTGTGTATGTGTGTGTATGTGTGTGTGTGTGTGTGTGTCGCAGTGTTTGTTTGTGTGTATCTGTGCCTGAGATATATCTGTCTGTGAGATATCTGTGTGTGGATCTGCGCGGCACACATCTGAACAGATCCTACACACATACACACATACACACACACACACACACACACACACACACACACACACACACACACACACACATACACACACACAAGTACATACACATGTGGGTATACACAGACAAACAATGGAATGTGAACGGGTGTGTGAACGAAACCATTTGTATTTGGATGTGTGTCTGTGTGTAAGCGTTGTATTTGTATATTTGTTTGTGTATGTGTGTTATGCTTGGAATATGGATTGTTTTAACAAATTCATTATGTTGAAAGGAGACGATAAAAATCTATTAGTGATTACTGTGCACAAAAAACGAGTACTGACTACTGAGTACCTAAAGCTAAGTACTGACAATGAGTACTGATTACGAGTACTTGTAACGAGTTCATAAGTCTCTTATGAACATAGGTGGTCTAATTATTCAACGTTTGTTATCAGGCAAAGCGTCAGTAAGAAAACAATTCAAATGCGAATATTTTACGACGTCAATTGGCTTCAACAACGGAAAAATATTAGGCGTAAATTAATACCCAATCAATGGCTAATTGTTGCTATGTGTATAATATTATACGTGAACTATATAATGAACTTGCTTAATTAGGGCTATATTAAAGTGGCGATATTTTATTTATTTCATAATCTATTTTGCAAATTATCTGTTGTTTTGGCTTGTGGATATATATATCGCAAGATTTTTGAGCAATGTTGATTCCGTTGCATCTGACGACATTTCCAATTTGATCTTAATTTTGTGTCGGTTGTTTGCTCTTATCTCTGTATGTGTTGATGATCATGATGCATGGCACTGCACAGCTGCAATTTTATAGCTTTCATAATCTTTATATTCCAGCTTGTCCATTGATTTTAATAATAATTATAATAAAACCATTAGACATTTGAACAGTAGCAAGTAGTTTAGAACACTTTTTTGCTAGTTTCACACAAGTTTCGTGTAACGTATGAGAAACATTCAGTGGGGTATTACGACGTCAAATGTAATAAATCAATTTATCAGAGTGCTGGGCGGGCGTGTTTGCATTTATATCGCACACTTTCGCAGATATATGTCCGGTGAGATCAGCAGAACATCAAGAAGGTCAGAAAAGCAATTTGTATTCAGCCGACGAACGAGTATACTGGTCGTGATGGTATGCTGTATACCACGGCAATCATACTCGGTTAAAAGAAGTTACTAAAAAGAAGTTACTACATCACTAAAAAGAAGTTACTACATCACTAAAAATAAGTTACTACATCACTAAAAAGAAGTTACATTCAAACTCTAATAAGATATCACAGCCAAATAGTCATAACACAGGTGTGTATATTTGTGTCGAGGCTCGGGGGGATGATAGCCATCATGCATTAGTGTTCAAAATCCACTCAGTTGGTCAATTTAATGGGACCCTCAGCTATTTTCGGCGTATTCAATTATAACAAACATGCCTCAATGAAAAGTATATCGCTTAAAGTAGAATTTGTCACATATTTATTATTTTTGAATTGTTCGTGTTTGTTATTTTTGCTATGCTGATTTTAATGATAATATACCCAATTGATTAAACTCAGAAGAATTATCGTGGGTGTAATTGCATATTCATACCCCCCGTTAACTTGTGGTGTGTATAAGCCCCCATACATCCCAGGACCTACGCTCATGCATTAATACTCAAGATCTGTCAAATAAATGTCCATTTTTATCATCATAAGTCATCTGGTGAATTAATCTGTTAATACACAGGACGATATACCTTAAAATCCACAAAGTTATCTCTCTTTTATAGAAAAACAGCCGTTCGCGCTGAATTGAACCAGCCTCAATCCACTTTGCAGTCAGCCTAGGTCTGAGGAAAGCTGACAAATTCCCCTAGCACGCGCACACAGACACACACACACACACACACACACACACACACACACACATGCACACTGTTTTAACGACAATACTAGCAGCCAACTGACTCTATTATGCATCATTACTCTGATTCTTTCCCTTTCTCAGCCCCCTGCTTTTGTTATGTGTATCCGTTTATCTTGAAAAAACTTGATGTTCGTCCAAATATGTATATGAGCATCAGAGTGTGTGTGTGTGTGATGTGTGTTGTGTATAAACGTGTGTGCAACACTGAGCATCGATGAGTGTGTTCGCGTTATTAATAAGTGTGTCCGACACATTATGACACAAACACACGCAGACACATATATACACACACACGTACATACACCCACACAGACCTGTCTAGAAGCCTGCTCAAATGGCCACCGATTCTATGTCAGTGTGAAGCAGTGACACACACACACACACACACACACACACACACATACACACACACACACACCTACACACACATACACATACACACACACACACATACACATACACATACACATACACATACACAGAAACACGAGTCAGAATTTGTGTATGTTGCTGGTTGATGACCCCGAGCAAGTTGTGTCACAGGTGACCGATGACCTGGCCGACCTCGATTCATTCATCACACACACACACATACACACGCTCAAACACATACAGACACAAGGATAGAGGAGAAGAGAGAAGTGAAGGAACTTCAGAGAAGGTCAAAGTCAGCCTAGCGCGACTGGCGCATTGGTAGTGCGTGGAAATTATGTCTAGCCAATATTATCTTTGCTAGCACTTGGCGTGAGAAATTCGCTCAAAGCTGGCGTTGGGAAGCCGCCCCCGATCTGACTGCAAATGTGAGATGAGGCAAGGTAAAGGTGGAGACTTATTGAACGCAAGTGCAATCATTTCAAGTTGAGAATATGCTGCAAAAAGTCACTGGGGGGGGGTTGAGTGTTCAATAAGACATTTGACGCTGAATTCGATTAAACACCGATGATGCACAGGCATGAACACACACACACACACACACACACACACACACACACACACACACACACACACACACACACATATATACACATACACACACACTTACACAAACAGAAATATGACAGGAAGAGAGAGCTTATGAGATCAGATTAAGCATTCAAGCAAAAATTCTACAAAATTCAAGTACATACCCGCAGGTTCATATGATTTATATAAATGAACAATGGGGCATAAACAGAATTATTTACACATATAACATATATATATATATATATATATATATATATGTGTGTGTGTATATGAGAAATTTATAAGGTATACTAACGAGCGTTTTAATAGAAAATGACAAAAAAAATTGTATATTAATTTTTGTGAAAGCGTCAATTTTCAATAATATGGAATATTGCTATTTGGATTGAATACACGATAAATTATTGCTTGACTATATAACAAATTTAGTTATTATTTGAACGCGCCTCAAATTCACTTCTAAGTCTGTGGTAATTAGTTATAAACTCTATTAAGTAATCTGATATTTCTTCAATTTAGATTGATTGATCATAATTGGGTTAGATTGATCATCAAGTTATTGCAGCATGCGACATCAAGCAATATATACCAGAGTTGAATATATTCTTGTTAAGTATGAACACCATTCATCACTAAACTATGAACGGTCAATTAATGATGTGTCAGTCGCGATAAGTTTAATTGTCTGTGTTTACAGATTCCCACACTAATTTAACAAAGCCACTTCTCGTACGCTTGCCAAAATATCTGCCCGCTTTTGACACAATCCGGTTATCCTTGAGAGTCAGGGAACAACAGTAGATGGCACTACGTCCCGAGCGTTTGATTCTGCGAAGTTGCTCCAATCTCGAAGCGGGTGACGCTCTAGACGATATCACCCGGCCAAGCAGATACACAATTAACTTGTACCGCAATTAATTTGTCTGGTAATTTCCCTGACTTCCCGCTAGGTCATTTGTGCAGACAACATTTTCCTAGCTCAGACCAAAACGAAAAATAAACTGTTGACAGCTTGTTCAAACAGATTCTAGTGCATAATCGGCTAATATGAAACAAGAACACAGATAAGTATTTGGAATATCGTAAAACCTCGATTAGAACTGCATGTCATTGGCCAGTGGTGCCGCTCTGTTCTTCAACTAGCTGGTCAGAACTTTGAGAGGATAGGGTATATCCTCAAATCCTGGATGAAAAGATAACCAGGTATCTTGGTATCTATCTATCCAGGTACGCATATTTATTTAACAAAACACACAAATACAGCGTGATTGATGGGAAATAATCACAAATTCACTAGTAAAAATATTGTGGCACGTTGCTATTGTAACTGTCAAAGCGACGCTCAATTATATGTGCCGTTCAATTTTTCATTTGTTTCACAAAGGTACCGTTCCCTTAGAAGTGCCGTTCTAATAGGGGTTTTAGCGTATATTGCTCAAAGCGCTCGATGTGCTTGGTTTTCAGATCATTGCAGTGCTTGTTAATTTTTGGTAGTTTCATTTATTGAACACACAAGCATTCGATTCTTTGAGAGTATATATTTTTAAAGATGTCAAACCGCATGTTAATGGCATTTGGAAGTTGTAATAAATTTAGAAATAAATGATGCAGAACTTGAAATAATCTCAATATTTAGTATCAATATCAATGTACAAGGTGAAATAGGAGAGCACAAGTGTTATTAAATGCATGACTGCAATGATCATGTATCCTGATCACCGAAAAACGTTCAGGGCGGCTTAGCAATATTAAATAAATAACTTTAGAAATACAATTATCATATAAATATCTTAATACATTATCATTGAAGCAAAATTTGCAGTGTGTATATCGGGGCAATTTGGTGTACTCCTGAGAATATGGATTTAATTTTGAGTTCAGATATCGGAAAATCAAAAACCATCGTTATAGGTCATGTCTATCTAACGCCATGTAAAGTAGATTTCAGCGGACAACACATGCAATTATCCACACAATCATTACAGTAACATACTCATTTGCCCCTACATTGACAAGTATCACAACACAACGCCACGCTTCCACGATGAATGCAAATACGTATTGGGCAAGTCGTTTTCGAAAGCAGAACGTCGTCCTCACGGCAATGTGGTCGTTAATATCTTCTAGGTCCGTCCGTTGTCGAGTGAGCGTTTGCATGTTTGAAGAGATCGAACTGCGATTGTTGGCCTCATTATACCACAAAGACCATCACATTGTTTCGGATTCGCAAAAGAAACGGTCACGATAAGAAATCAAAGAATTTCCCCTATGGATGAGATATGACCGTTGTGATTTCCCGATCAAAACGACACTTGATTTGATTTACGCAACGATTTAGTGGAGTAAATATGAAACAGATTGATTTTTTGCAACCACAAGCACAATCCAGACGTTAATCCGTACGTTACACTAATGTCATGAAAACTTGCAAGCAAAGTTATTAATTTGCCTAGGAACCGCTTTCAAGCATTAATAAAGAAATCATGTTTTGATCAGGAAATGTTGACAAATGTTGAGAGCAGTTTGATTATCAAGTTGAATTAAATGACCGAAATCGGATCCCTCAAATGTGGGATAGAATCAGAGACTCAGAACCCCCTTCAGCAATGGTCGATAGTCCCTCAGACACCAATTGCCATCAGAGTGACTCCAGTTGCGACACCTAAAGGAATAATCCAACTGATGGGAAACATGGAAGGAATTATTTGAAATCCTGAAAAATGTTTTTTCTTCGTAACAACAAACAAATATTCAGAAGAATGCTAGAGCCTGTCAGTGCAATCCCTATTGAACTCCAGTCAAACACTAGTGACAGCTTTGGTGACTCAGTATGTGTATGTATGCGTGCGTGTGCATGGTGCCGGTTGCTTAGACCTGGCGGCCTCTGAAGTTCCATTGTGTTTCATTGTGCTCCATTGTATGTGTGATTCGCGTGAGCGATCGTACGATTAGCGTCCATGACACATACACACACACACACACACATACATACACACACACACACACACACAAGCGCAGTCAACAGTCAACAAATCTATCAAATACAGACATCTACATACACACACACACACGCGCATACGAATGCGCAAATACAATGGTTTCCACAATCCCACGCCTCGACTACCGGTTTCATGACAACGGACACGACTCAATCTCTCTGTCTACCTGTGTTTAACTCGCGTGTATGCAAATATGCGTGTGTGTATGTGTGTCGGTATACTGGAATATGCGAGGTCTTCGCTATCGAGCATAACCTAACGCTAAATCTAACCTAACGCTAAACGAAAGGCATATACTATAACTAATATACGAGCAACTGTGAACGCTTCAAATTGCTGAACTTGTCGAAAAAAACATTTCTATTGGAGCTCAAGCGTGTGTCCTGAATGTTCGATGTTCAGGGGGGAAGTATTACACAGAGACAATAACACAAGAAAATTCAACGTATATGTTGTCTGATTCCAACAGTCAGAAGCGAATGTAAATGCGTGTGTGAACATGGACAACATATGCTCTGGTCTTTTTGGTACACCAGTATTTCTCAACGTGGGCCATATGATTTTTTTAGGGGACTTGGGATCAAATTTTAAAAAATTGGGCAACCGTATTCAATTAGGGTCACGGAAGGTTTATGTTGAAACAATTTATTTTCGATGTTGTACATTCCAATCGTGTGATCGACAGCGATAGTGAGACCTCTGGTGTTTGCATGGTGCTTGTATTTGATCCAACGACGTCCGTGCATGGTGTATATGAACTAATCCTCTGAAAAAGTCGCGCCGTGACTATCAATGTGTGTATGAGGCCACAAATATTTCTAGGGGCGGGCAAAAGCTGTTTCTGGGGCCACAAGGAGTCGCATAGTGTTGAAGGGAGCTTTGACAATAACAGGCTGGGAAACACTGGACTTGACGGTAGTTGGATTTTCTTCTCAACATCAGAGATCAACTAATCGGCATACACAAACTAGACGGCCGCCTAAGGCCTACAATTGGTGGTTCCTCGCTCAAGAATCACACAGGAATATAGCTCTTCGTATAATATTGACAATTCCGATTACTATTGCATCGAGGATAACGAGGTTTCCTAGGTGTAAATTAATAAGAAACAGTTAGGAACCGACAGTGGCGTGATAATGCCTAAACATTCTGACAGTATCTATCAAAAGAAGTATTGTGGAATCTCTAGATTACCCAAAGGATATTTGAGACTTTGCTACCATCAAAGCACGGTCATTTCATGGGCGTGAATCCTGGGGGTATGGGGGGTATATATACCCCCGACAAATTGGCTGGGGGGTATGAATATGCAATTATACCCCCGATAATTCTGCTGAGTTCAGTTCACTGAGTATATTACCATCAAATTCAGCGTACAAGCCAAATGACAATGGGCCAAAAATGCTAGAAATTATTCATATGTGAGCAATTATATTACGCAATACACTTTTCATTGGGGTATGTGTGTTGTAATTGAATAGGCTGAAAATAGTTGAGGGTACCACGCAATTGGCCAACTGAGTCAACTTTGAACACTAATGCTGATGATGGCTGTCATCCCCCCTCGAGCCTCGACACAAATCTACGCCGATGGAATATGGTTTTATTCATTTAAGCTACTAGATAATCTAGATGTATTTAAAAATAGTTTAAAAATTGTATTACTCCATCCTTATCTTTCTCAATTTTCCATTTCATCTAGGGCCGCCAAACTCAGTTTGCTTAGATCCTCCAATTATCTAAGGCCGGTCCTGTCAACACTCGTCAATAACCAATGCGATCTGTAAAGCTAGAAAGAGAAAATCGACTTTCTTTTGAAGATTCACCTTCAATGTTGTTTCAGCAATAAGTTAAAACTTTCCTGCCTACCTGCATATTAAATGGAGGCGATTTTCAGAGTTTTCAGGCGAATTTTGTATCGGACTCGATTTATGATTCAATTTTCGATTTTGAATTTTCAGACGAATTATAAGAGCAAATAGGACTGCTTTATTCGCAGTATTTTCGAAGGTGCACATTTATTTTTGGCTCATCTGATGTGTGTTCGCCGAGACCTGACAATCGATGACCGAGAATTTAGCGCTTGAACAGCTGCTAGATCATGCGGAAAATTTGCGGCAGCACAGACCGAAGTCGTTGATCAACGACAACAAACATTTGGATGTGCGCCCATGTTCAAAGTCATGTGGCCAAATGAACAAGTGACGGAGGCCGAAGTTTTCATTACGGGCTGACCAATGCACTTCCCTTTACACCAGTGGTGCTTAACCTTTTTTTGGCAGCGACCCAAAATTTTGCACAAATCAAGAATCGTAACCTAAGCATACATAGATATAAGAATTCTCTATTTATGCAATGATAAAGCTTCTAATCATAACTTATATTTATCACGTTCTGATGTGATTAAATAATGATTATTATAAAATCATGGTCTACATTTACTACTAAGACTAATCATCATGTATTCCAATTACTACACTATCTATTTATGATATAGTTTAGTGGGAGTATAATTACTATCTAGAAACCCTTAGCGACCAAATATCGCACATCTTGTACCAAACAGAGAAGCGGTTCCCCTGTATTTCCCCTGTGTGACTCCTTTAAGCACTGGTAAACTATGTATGGCAAACAAATATATAATAATATGGTTTAAATATATGATTAAATATCTCGAATTAAAGTGTTCATCATCTGTTTTAGATGATTTAATTTAGCAAAAATACTAGTGCACCCACTCCAAGACAATGTGATTGCGCCATCACACACACACATACACACACACACACACAAGCACACACACACACACACACAAATGTAGTATCATGCACACGTGGGTGCCCAATGCATACGCGCATACAAACACCCCAGTTGTCCACTACTCTCAGGCACCAACACCTGTCATCACAGCGTGACTGATCTGATAACACCACAACAACTAATTAAACACACACACACAGGCACACACACAAACACACACACACACACGGAAACACACAAGCATTGACACACAACTAACCGCATACTAGAAGTTGACAATGTTATCGGGACGGGTTTGACTCGGTTGCGATCCAACAGGTGAGTGCATGTATTCAGGTGGGCCAGTCATCTGATGTCTCACTCCGTCATTTCAGAAAGTTGATGCATTTCTAGCCTGTATTTTACGGGGGCCACTGTGTGTGTGTGTGTGTACGAATTTCGCAAAAATATGTTCGCAGAAAATAGTGTACGGGTGGTGATGATCTTGAAGACAATCCGGAACTCTGTGATGTCTGGGTGTTGATCAAATATTCATTTCAATGCTGCAGATTTCAAGACGGGACGAACGTCCGATCTCTTCCTCCGATCGGCCACTGAGATCGGCCGCGAACAGATAAAATCAATAGATGGACGTGCACTAATAGGATCATGATGGATAGGCGT
The DNA here is from genome assembly GCA_916048095.2 of Sacculina carcini. Lineage (NCBI taxonomy): Eukaryota > Metazoa > Arthropoda > Thecostraca > Sacculinidae > Sacculina > Sacculina carcini. The sequence continues at coordinate 9,052,163 of OU696575.1, read as the reverse complement.
GTTCACCGCATCAACACGCACACTCCGTCTTGGACTTGAAGCTTTCTGATTTAATTAATTATTGGCCCGGCGGGCTGTCGGATCAAGTTCGATTCAATCTGGTCTCAAGGTGTCCGGACATGTTGGGCTTTCATTGTGGAACAGTAATTACATTTGGGCGGAATGTTTCAAAGCTGATCAGTGCAAGAGAAGAGTGCTGAGCTAATGTAAGAACTCCCTTACTATGATCTAAGACCTTCGGGATTTGTGATTTATGAGGACTTCTAGGCCTTCTGGGAGAAACCATAGAAGAAAATCATAGTTTATAAGGATAGCAGCCACTAATACTGCTTCCATCGAATTAAAATTGAAGAAAAAAATTGTGTGAGGGCATCCATTCGTCCACTTTTGTTCCAGAACAGGACTTCGAGATTACAATGCGATCATATTAGTGAACCGGGATTAATCTTGTTATTATTACAAAATTATATCATATTTTCAATACCGTTTAATGCCATATTTTTCCTCTACTACATGCCCAGAGAAATGTCATAGCTTAGCTCAGTGGTTCTTTTCCTGTGGGGAATTCCCAATTGGTGTGGAATGGGAGAGTTGCCAAGTGGTAAGCTAAAGGTTGGGCAGACAAATGTGTGTTTTTATCAATTCAAATTCGTTTATTTTTGTTCCTGATGACCTCTTCAAATTTACTTTGATGTATCAAGTTGTTACATCAAAGTAATTCAGATGATATTCAAGTAATTCAATGAATTCAGTTGTTACTAACAACTGAATTCATTGAAATTATCAGCGCTGTTGTGGAAAATGATGAGATGGCTAATTATGAAGTGGGGATTCTGAGAAAAAAGGTTAAGAACCACTGACTTAGCTGAATACATTATCCGGTATTATTGACAAATAATTTCAGTTTGGAGCTTAACCGAAAGACATAAAAGATAAAAGACCAATATATTTCCATAGGTATCACAGAGACAATATACGCTCATATTTATATATATATACACACAATATGCACGATATCAGTTAATCACGAACAAGGGCAACAGCATGATCAAAGTCCAATGCTCCAATTCAACGAATGATACACGTAAATGACTAGTAAATCTCGGCTGAAGCGGCCGAGCTTCCAAGTAGAAAACACCCACAGACATACCCACACCCATACATACACACACACACACACACACACACACACACACACACACACACACACACACACACACACACACACACACACACACACATATACAAACAAAGCACAGACCGACACTTGAGCACAGTAGCGATTTGACGCTGGAAGAGAACTATTATCAGCTTAGAGTCTTGAGAATACTGGCTCCCAAATTCCCACGGTGACATTGTGGGTACACACGCGACATGGTAGCTGGACAACAGTCACCACCACCGTGGCCTGTGGGTGGGAACAAGTGTGGGAAATTCGGCGACACTGGCCGACATAATTGGCGCATTACCAGGCCGGTGATGATGGTTACTAGCAGCCTCAACTGGCAATCCACAGTGTTGACAGTCTCAACTGGCAACCCCGTCAACAAATGATTGGTCAGTTTTGACAAGCTCAACAAGCACACACACACACACACACACACACACACACACACACACACACACATACACACACATACATACACGCTGTACTGAGCGTAGTAAGCGACCTGGAAGTATACAAATATGGCACATGACTGATAGCGACATGACGCAAGGTGGATGACAGCGCTATTAATGGTGGAACATCAATGGAAGTGGATGACCGATGTCTAAAGGGATGTGTGTGTGTGTGTGTGTGTGTGTGTGTGTGTGTGTGTTTGTGTGTGTGTGTGTGTGTGTGTGTGTGTGTGTGTGTGTGTGTGTGTGTGTGTGCAACAGTAATCATGGAAAAGAGAATACGAGTCAATTTAAAAACTAGGTTAGATGAAAACCCTAGCAAAACAAAAACGGTCCGATCTAGCGGTACAAACACACATAAACGAAACGAAAACTGCCGACGGCATGACGAAGCCGAGCTGGAAAAGAACGGAGGATTAAAGAGATTCCTCCAGCAAACACCACTGACACCATCACTTGAACCACCAGAAATGCCACCACTGACGCCACCAGAAATGCCACCACTGACGCCACCAGAAATGCCACCAAGATCATCTCACATCCGCTCAATGTCCAGTGATGTGGAAGCGAGTTCCGATTTTCCGATTTCCGGACGCAGCGGATGCTACAGCGTGATGGGTAGAGTGATGGGTAGCGTGATGGGTAGCATGTACGAAGCGTTTTATCACAGATCAGCCGCTCTTTCCCCTCTCTCTGTCTTCCACTGCTGACACACACAGCAAAAGCAAGTTGGTTAGCACAAAATAGTAAGAAAAATACATTATACGGTTTAATATATTATTATATTGTAGAAGTCATTAATATGCTTATTAAAAAGAATTGAGAACATTCAAATTATATGCGTGCTTAATTCCCAATTTAAACGGAAGTTAAATTAAACAATCTTGTCTCGCATAGAACGTAAAGCTGACAAAATATAACGATCGAAATATAAACCAAGAAAGAAACATTTAGTTAAAAATCCACGATTTTAATAATTCAATAATGACACTAAAAATCCAGCGTGTTCGAATCATTATTCATTGCCAGATATCTCGCTTGAGTAGTAAGCAAAATTGACGACACAAAATAATATATATGGTTATTTATCACAGATCAAGTCAGCATATCGAGAATGAGGTACAATTTTAGAAGGGAATTTAGCTTTAGCATTTTGGTTTGCATCCATATTGACACCTGTTTCCAATTAATGGTGTGAAATATGATTCGGCATATGAACCTCTTCTATATATACTCATATATACTCATATAAACATATATACTCAATGTAATCCGTATATTACAATATGAATGTTTCCTTCTATAGTCCGACGCGCCATCAAGAAGATAACTATGAAAATTCGCAAATATGAAGAGGAGCAAATATCTCATTCCTTTCTCTCGTTGAAAAGCGCGAAATGAAAGGTTGTTCACTACCCAAACCAACATAATCATTCCTTGAAAAAAACACCCATGCAGGAGGAATTAAATATAATTGGTACTTGTGCGGACAATATTAAATCAGTCATTATTCCCTCTACTAATCCAAAATTATATTTGTTTATATGGCGTTCAATACTGAAATAATTCTCCAGTGGAAATACGGTGGAATATCCTCCACTCTCCTTAGATTGATTCCACACCATTTTGCAATTTGATCTTATTGTCCTCTATTTAATCTTATTGTCACTGTTGCAAATTGCAATCGGGATAGGATTGCAGCATCTTCGCTTCCACGAAGTGCGTCGGTCCTAGGTGTTATTAATCGTTTTTTGTTGCAGTCAGCAAAGGCAATATCCCCACTGTTGCACACTTGGGCATACAAAACGTCTGTGAATGTATGTCGGTGTGTATGTGAGTGTGTGTGTGCGCGTGTGTGCAGAATGTAGTCAAATTATGAGCACATAAAATAGACTGCATCCTATATCCATTAACACACATACATACACACACACACACACAATCGGGGTCATCATTGCAATACCATACATTTTCCTGTGGTCATCCTTGCACATGCAATGTGTGGCCAAGATATAAATGAATATGCTAATTGGCGCATAACGAAGTTGCACGTGCAGACATGAACAGTCGTTATTCCCTAATGAACGGTGTATTATAATGTATTTAGCCGTTAATACAACGCCAGCTATATGCATGACATATGTATGTATCAGGAGTATACGTAATAAAGCTCATGTGTGTGTGCGAATGTGTGAGCGTGAATTTGTGTTTGTGTGTGTGTGAGTGTATTTGTGTGTGCGTGTGTGTATGTGTGAGTGTATTTGTGTGTGCGTGTGTGTATGTGTGAGTGTATTTGTGTGTGTGTGTGTGCGTGTGTGTGTATTTGTGTGTGTGTGTGTGTGTGTGAGTGTATTTGTGTGTGTGTGTGTGTGTGTGTGTGTGTGTGTGTGTGTGTGTGTGTGTGTGTGTGTGTGTGTTCGTGTGTTTTCCAATTGTGCTTATGAAATTATTTACATACTTATACTTTCAATATAATCTAAGTCACCATAAATATAATTTTCGAAGTCCAAGTTCATAATGAATATAATTTTGCTATTAAACTTATCTGTGCGGCGGAATTGGAGTGCGAAATCCTATTCTGTGTCCAAAATATCTACAAAATTGGTCGCACTTTCAACTATGTGTCCAGCTATGCGTGTGTTTTTTCTGGTGGTCACTCCGATGAACTGAGTGTGAGTAAGAAAATGGAGTGATGTGCAGAACCCCAATATAGATTCAGTATAGACTGACACACACACACACACACACACACACACACACACACACACAAACAGACACACACACACACACACACACACACACACACACACACACACACACACACTCAGACACGCACAAGCAGCGTCGCGAGAGATGTTTTCCTCTAGGAAACCCGATACACTTGTGCCACTTGGATGTACAATATGTGTCAATGTGGACAGTTCAAACGTTTCGTCCAGTTGACCGATTCGGCCACGGTTTCAGAACGCACATGAAACATCTAAGCCAGATGATGAAATTTTCAGTGAAAACATTTTTTTCTAGAAGTAATCGATTATGAATAATTTATCTAACCTAAAAAGGCTCAAATTCGTGGAAGTCATAGAGTGAGTGTTGAGTGAGTATGAATATGATCATTTTCGTGTTATTGATAAATTGAATTTGAGAATTTTTCCATGGGCTCAACGATAATAAAACCACAGCCAGGTGGTATGCTAGCCATTTAGCAAACTTCAAGATAATGTCAATTCCAGCAAATTCTCCAGATTTTTTTTCAGAAAAGAATCTACTGAAAATCTGGAGAAATATTACATTGAAAAAATGACTAATAATAATCTAAAAAATTAAAGACAACTAATCCATATGTACACTTTAACAAATATTGCAAGCATATACAAGGTATAATTTAAAATATATATCCTACCGTAATTTAAAGTATAAGATTTGACAACACTGGAAACAAACACATCGCTACAAATTATAATTAATTGTCAACAATTTTCCTGTATTAGACGAGAAACTAAATATCCTCGGAAATAACCCTCGCTAAGTAAGCTTATTCCTAAAAATAGACGCCTAAAAATGGCTCAAACTTCAAACACAAACACACACACCCACACACACACATAAACACACACACACACACACACACACACACACACACACACACACACACACACACACACATAAACACACACACACAAAATTATACACAGATACACAAGCGTCTCATACAGCACACAACCTTGACTTTGTTGACAAATTCCAGTTGCTTATTTGAGACGACGCTTAATGTGACCAACAGCTATTTATGGCTACACAAGCACCGTTCGGATTAGACGAGCTTGTGTGCGTGCACACTTCCAGGTGCACGCGTACATCTGTTTGCCCACGTTGTGCATGTGTGTGTGTGTGTGTATGTCTGTGTGTGTCTGTGTGTGTGTATGTGTGCGTGTGTGTGCGTATTTATGCGTGTGTGTCTCTATGCGTGTGTGTGTCTATGCGTGTGTGTGCATGTGCGTGTGTGTGCATGTGATCAACTTGTTTTCCTGCGCGCAACAGATAGCCAATGCCCACCAATGCATGAAAAACGTGCCGATACACACTTACAAACACACACACACACACACACACACACACACACACACATACATACACATATACATAGAGTAGAGAAGTCACAAAACGAATACCACACGACTCGTAATGAAGACAAGCCGTTGAGAACGAGAAAGGGACAAAAAGAAGCTGACCTCAGCATAAACACTGCGGCCAAAATAGAACCATTTGATAATGATACCGATCTCGGTATTGCAAGCTTGACAAGATCGAGCATGTTGTGTGTATATATGTATGTGTGTGCGTGTGTGTATGCGAGTGTATATATCACGCTATTCACAAACAGCAGCACACACGAGCCGCACCGCCACAAGAATGAAGATACTCTGATATCAGCGATCTTTTCCTGTCTTTCATCGTAAACGATTCGTCATTTCTTGCTGAGTGACCACAGTCGATGCTATCCACATGCTGAGTTCGGTGAAAGAGACGAGGTAAATAAAAGGCTTCACACGCAAAGGACCGGTGACCAGCGAAGCCTTAACGGTGCTAAACATTGATAAACCGACTAACCATGCTACGCGAATAAACATCCGCACACACATACACACACACACACACAGAGACACACACACACACACACACACACACACACACACACACACACACACACACACACACACACACACACACACACACAAATGCGCTTACAATACAACACATCCAAACATGAGCCAACACATTGTATCATTTCAGGTTGAAATTCCTGTCTACTTTCATCAATCGTTTTGAAGAAAAAAACTTCAAAAACGGTTTATAAAAGAGGAAAAAATGAATAAATAATATAAATTATGTAGTGAAAAATATATATGAAATAATAATGAGTTATGATTGTTTCAAAAACATTTTGTCAAATCTTAGCACAAAAAACAAGTAGAAATAATTCCCCTATAATAAAATTGGCACCGCAATATGAAGATATGAAATTATTTCAACAGGTTGTGGGTCGAGCCAATAACAGAAACTATTGTCAATATCTCAAAATAGCACAATAATATAGATAGGTATTGGCTATAAATCAACGTCATAGATGTTCTTCGTGGCATGCGAGATTCAGCAATACGGCGAAAATTACCAGAAAATTCTTTACGATGGAGACTGGATATTCCTATATATCTCTATAGGATTACTTTAGAGAAACAAGCATACTGTACGTCTATGAAGTGTCTGACAGAGAGGGTCACATGATTCAACTGAAAAAGGTGCTTGCAAAAAACGAAACCAGTTCAAGTATGGGAAAATAACATTATGTTGCAAGTCCTTTTAATTCCTATTTTAACTCAAATTTCATAGTTCAACATGAATGCAAGTGTGTAGCACCCGTAGCATCTACTGTTAATATCATCACCGATGCTTCTCTAATGCCTCATTAGCAATTCACGACACGAAGTGAGCTGTCGTATAGTAAAGCAACATAGAAAGTCGAAAAAAAATTGAATATAGATTGTAATAAACGAAGGAAATCGAATAAGGTATAAAATTCGCCATATGAAGACATGCAGATATGGTTGGCTACAAATTAAAACCAGTGGCATTCACTACAAGTTTGATATGGGAAAATATGTAGATTGAGTACCATATAGGTAGATTTTCTAGCGAAATATAATGTTTAGGTACAATATAATTCCTGTACGCTGTGATAACAGTCAATCTAATCCAAATATCGATGTATGGCGAAGAAAATATATTTAAATGAGAATGAAATAAGGATGTCAAACGCAGAACGTTGAAGATTGAAGATTTCGAAAGCAAAAACATCAGGCAAGATAAACAAAGCATACCAACATCTGTTATACGTCAATATGTGTTTACTTCCGAATGTCTTCCTCTGAAATTCACTGAGATGTTTCACAAGACTTGACTAAAAACGAATGCCTTGACTAAAAACGAAATTATAACGTAATTACTGAATGTAGCTATTCAATTGAAAATAGCAATACCTAAATAAATACCTCGATAAAAGTGATAACGTCGTGTATCATGTATGTAGTCTATTTCTGGTGTATTGAGGATCAGAAAACGTATGATAAATGACAGATAATATGCGCTGCATGAGGAATGCAAGTGCAAACAGTCGTGAAACAAAGGTAATAAAAAGCGTGAATCAGGGAGAAATACGAGATAGAATCCAGTTAGTAAAATTACGTGTTACAAGCGCGCATTTAAACTCCAACCATGTTCAGCTCGTATTAAAACGACTGATGGTTGTAACAAAGACATATAAACAAACTGCCTCTGCTAATGAGAAAAACAACAATGCGAGGATGCGAGTGTCCTCGTGAAACTTATTAAAATAATTTTTCACAAAAGCGAGATACATATACAAACGAGATACATGCATAGATACAACCTCTGATTAAATTTAGCCCCAAGGAAAATAAGGAGATTTTGAGAACGAATGAGCTTCTAAACGGCCTGTGAATATTGCGAGACGCTCCAATACAGAAACAATGAAATTAATGGTAAACATCTTTTTAGAATGAAAATAACACGATTGATCAGAACATGTCCATTAAACTAGTATATGTACATTAAACTAGTACATGCTTGAACGTACACGTGACTCTTTGTGTGTGTGTGTGTGTGCGTTGCCATTTCGCAGCTGATAAAGCGCACTGCTCGAACCGTGAAGACGGAAATTCGAGCAAACACGAGACGTGGACACTCTAGATTCTGAGAACAAAAGACCTCTGTATTGAAAAGATGACCGAATAGGGGAAATCAAAGAAGACAGTTCGGTGCTTTTCTATAGCAACCGTTGCCGAGGGCTATTGTGGAAAAACTGCGTCCGAGAAGAACGAGAAAATCCAAGAGAAAATTCACTTCTGGCGCAAACAACACTTCAGCTCCCACTCACTCCCCACTCAACACTCTTCTCCATGTGTCTTATTCTCTCCATCAATTGCTGTCTCTGACAGATGTACCCAGTGGCATGTGCCGGCAGCAATCGTCGACTGATAACGCAAAAAGGAGAGCTACCAGATGAGAGCACTTCAAAATGAAAACGCAGACGGAAAACTTTGCGCGTCGTTCACCAGTCGTACTCAAGTTCTATACACGCCAATGCTGAATTACCGACACTCGTAAATTCTGAGTCCGCCGCCACATCTCCAGCACAAACACACATTAATGCGTGGCCACAAACACACGCAAACACAAACAGTCGCACTCCCCCCTCCCCCCCACACATACATAAACAATAAACCCGGACAACGCAGAATATCAGCAATGCAAAATAATATCTTGGGCAAGGAGTTTGCAACTGATTATGAAATCCTGGCTGCGATGTGTTTGGCTATATTTTGAAACCTCATAACCCAAAGTGTACATACTCAACTTCCTAAAATGGCACGTAAACTAGAATCGTCTTAATGCGTGTTTTTATGTCGTGGAACAACGTTGGCAACACACACGTTCCTAAAGCAAACTTGCGTGTACGCATCAACAAGCGCGCATGTAGTCTAATCAAGGTATTGCGCGGTGAAATATTGGCACATTTCGGATTAGTACAAACTTTACTAACCCAACGCGTTCCTACATTTTCTTAGGGTTACAAGATAGCGTATTCACTGAGTGCTCTGTGCATATGATTATAAGTGGATACATGCATTTGTATAATAATATCATATTTGTATATGAGAGGTGTCCAAATCATTATTATATAGAAAATATAATTCAGAAAACGGTCCCCACCCTTCAAGTTTACAGAGATTGATAATGCATTTGAAGATTTAAGAGAAATGTAATAGGTCAGTCAATCGCTAAGCACGCAATATATATTGATCAGTATTTAAAGTAAGGTGTTCTCACCTTAATGTCATCCCCATAAGGTATCCATGGTGGCTGGACGCGTTCGGTAGTATCGGTTCTCATCGATCTCCGAGTAATGCGAGATCGAGTGCTGAACGCTGGACGTTGTGGAGACGGGCGGCATCGCCAGTCGGAGCTTCTCCCAGAACAACTTGTCGTCCCACGATATACATGCTCCGGTGGTCCTCAGATAAAGACGCAAGTCTGGATCGAGCTCCCGGTAAGTAAGTTCTCCGAGCAGGACGACAATCAATCGCTTCCTGCAGTCCTTCAACACCTCGTGGTGTGCGGACTTGAACTGGAAACGACACCATTCGTTCTCAATGAAGTTTTTGGAGAGAACAATGATGGTACGCCGACTGGATTCGACGGCCTCGATGATGGTGTCGGCCAAATAGGCACTATGAGGAAAATCTCGGTAGTGCAGCGCCAGCCGGAATGGAGGTTCACCTTGCTCCAGCTTGGGTGCCAACACGTGGTGTACAAACGAGCGATCCTGCTCGCTGTAGCTGACAAACGCGTCGAATACACGATCCTGCTCGCTGTCCAGTGACGAACGATAGCAAAGTCGGAATCCACACCGCGAATACAAACACAGCCTCAGCTCTTGTCGGTAAACAAACATCACTATGATTAGGCTGACGAAGAGGAACATAACAACCAGAGTGGCAATTACCAGAGGAACATAGTCGGACATAATCATGCGCTGTACCATAGTGGTCTTTTTGAGGAGAAAACATGTTTCATTCTCGTTCATGATATTGGGTCCTTCATACTCTGAGTCAAACCAGCATGTCAACGAGGAATAGTCGTCAATCTTTTTACTGTTTTTCTCCAGCCATAACTTGAACCTCTTCATGAAATCGCAAGCACAAGACCAAAGGTTTCGTGATATGGCAATCTCAACCAGATAAGGATTTTTCTGTAATTCCCATGCGCTGAAATTACTGATTCGGTTCCCATCCAGTCGCAAAACTTCTAAATTCTGAAGAACATTAAATGTTGTATTTTCTATCGATGATATCTGGTTATCTTGAAGATGAAGCTCTCTTAGTTGAGATAAGCCCTCGAATTCCTTTCCTTGGAACTCTACAATATTATTCCCGTCCAAATGAAGAGACTTCAAATTTGGCAATCCAGCAAATGTTAGATTTTCCAAAACATGGATATTGGACCGATTGAGGAACAATGATTGCATATTCTTTCGTCCGAGAAATGTGAGGCTGCTAATGTTCTGTAAATTATTACCATCCAAATAGACCTCTGTGGCATCCATCGGTAACTTATCTGGTATCCGTTCAAAACCGCTGCGGGAGCAATCGATGATATTGGACGTCCAGTCCTGGTCATGGTAGCAGCTACACTTGTCTGGACAGGTCATTTCGCAGTCACACGCATCGAAATCGCAACAATGGCACGTCGTGAAGCAGTGCCGCTTGTATGGACACAAAAACATGGATGTGTCAGCCTCTGACAATGGTACATGCCCACGCTGCCTATGATAGATGAGCCGACAATAAACACTATCTAAATCTACAATGCGAGGATACCTGTGCAATTTATCCAGAGAATTGTAACGCTGCAGCCACTCCATCGTACAATCACAAACAAATGGATTCCCGGCCAAGGAAAACTGGGGTGGTGCCACGCTGCTATTGGGCGAACTCAATCGCAGAGCACTGAGATCCATGTGTGTTATCTGATTTGCGTATAGGTCAACCTTTTGAAGCTGCTTCAATAAAAAGAACGTATAATGTTCCACACTGTTGATCAAGTTATCATTGAGCTTCAAAACACGAGCACTCTTCGGCAAATTTTTGCTGTTGAGGGATTTCAAACGATTGAAACTGGCGTCAATTGCATGTAAGTTTCTCAGCGAATCAGCCTTATCGTAAAGATCTGTGAGAACAGATATCTGGTTTCCATGTAGATCAATGAGTTCAAGAGATGGCGGAACCATGGCATAATCAAACGAGCGAATGGCATTGTTACTAATATTGACCCGACGCAGCTTCAAAAGTGGCACTAACACACCACCCAAATCGGAGAGATGATTTCCTTCGAGGCGCACATCGATTAGATTCATGTGCGGTTTGAATACGCCAAGTTCAATGTTTCTAAGCTGATTGTTTGCGATATTTAGCGTCTTCATGTGTGCGGTGCCGGTGAAAACATCACGTGACAAGTTGGAAATCAGATTACCTTCGATGTTGAGTGATTCGAGTTGGCGCAAGGCAAGAAGCGATCGAGATTCCAAACTGATTATCCGATTGTGGCTCAGGTCGAGACGTTTCAGTAAACGCAACAAGCGTATTTCACTGGGTAACAACGTGAACTGATTATGCGACAAATCCACTTGCTGGAGAGTACTCGCATTGCTGAATGCTTCCAGCTCAATCTCATAGAGAACATTAGAACCCAGCGACAATGTGTTTAGAGCATGCAATCCAGCCAGGCTGAACATACCGACACGAGCCAAGCGATTGCCTCTCAGGCTCAAAGTGTGTAGGTTGGGTAGCGAAGAAAATGTATGGGATGCCAGCGTGTCTATCTGGTTGCCGTCTAGCCTGAGTGTTTGCAAGCTGTAGAGGTCAGTGAACATTGACGACTCGATCTGACCGAGGAGGTTGGCAGATAGATCTAGAACGACCAGACGCATAAGACCGGCGAGGGTATGTGAGTTGAGCCACACCGAACCAAGTTGATTGCCGGATAAATCAAGCACAAGCAGCTGCCGAAGATTGGAGAGCAGACCGGCAGGCAGCTGGCTGAAACTATTGTTGGCCAGACGTAATTCTGATAAACGTTGACACGACTTGAATAGGGAAGACGGTACACTCACCAGACGGTTATTGCTGAGGTCAATAAGCTGCAACGAAGTCGACACATCCAAAGCTCCGTCCTCAATCAATTCCAGTTGATTGTGGCTCAACCGCAGCTCGGTGAGCGCCGGCCAGCGACTCAGCGTCGAAGATCTTGTCGTAGTTGAAGAAGACGGAAGCGTGGCAATGCCGTTGTACGACAGATCTACCGATATCAGTTCGAGCAGACGACAAGACCCAGCGTCGCCCACACTGCCGACAGCCATGCCGAGATCACTGAGTTCCTGCAATTGGTTATGTGACATGTTGAGACTGCGCAGCGAGCGAAGCACGCACAATGCAGCGCCCGGCAGGTCCCACATACCGTTGCGACTCAAATCCAAATGGCGTAATGATCCAGCCAAAGGTAGCAAGGCATCACTTGCCAGCTGTACGTGCGAATCGCTTGCACCATCACTCAACGTGTTCACCGACAGCTGCTGTAAGGCCGTCAGTCGGCTGAAAACGGCCGGCACCATTGTCAATCGACATCCACGCACGTTAACGTCCGTCAAAACTTCGCCGGCGCGGCCAATGAGACCGGCGAAAGTTGTATTTGATAGCCGACTTGCGGGCGCATGATCGGCATCATTGTCACACTCAATCAACAACGATTGGACGCCCCCAGCTAAGTCACTGTCATCATCGGTCGATGTCGACACGCTAAAACTGGCATCGATAACGCTAGGACGGCAGACTAGCCGCCGTTGTCGGTCGATATTATCGTTGCGCTGACCGTCGGAAAATCGGCACTGTCCGTCGACGACGACAACAAACGCGCCGCACAAGCATATAAGCAACGCATAAAGCGTCGACAAACTGTAGTGCATGTCCACAAAAAAAGCGAAGTTGAATTTGAGTTAGCACTCGCTGACACTAACAACACAACACATGGCTGTCACAAGCGGACAGAATCGCACACACCACACGCAGCCACACTTCAACACAAACTAACTGGCTGCGAGTACGTCGGGGAAATTATCCGACAGCTGATTCGGCCAGCCACCACTAGAGGGCGGTATTTAGCGGCGCGCCAGATAGCCGCGTGTCTCCGAGGGCGTTCGAGTGAGCTGTTAAACACTTGTACTTACTCCAACAATGGTCGGCGATGTTTATGGCCAGGCCAGTTGTGGCAATCCAACAATACAACACTAACTATGTATTTATGACCGACGTCCGAAAAAGCGTGCTTCCTCTGCAAATCACATGGACACAGACAACATGTGTCCATATTAGCCAACGGTCGTAACTGACTTGCGCACGCTCACACACACACACACACACACACACACAAACACACACACACACATGTATCGTATACACTTGCGGCTGTGGGAGTACAAATTTGCTAGCTGGGCCCAACAAATGACTGCTCTTGTTAAAGATGAGTACATAGCCCAAGTAGACGACGAACGAAATTCTTGTATGAAGTTCTGTGTAGTTCCTTTGTACATATGTTTTTACGTAGGACAATTCTCTTGTCTTTATTCTACACGTGAAATATGCGTCAAATTCCAAGAGTATATCAGGATATATACTTATATATTTATGTACATGCCTCTTTCCATTTGGCGGATTTCGTGCATTATAAATTTACACTGGCCCAAGAAAGGCACGGCCATTTTGAATGCTGCTGAGCGCAGCCACCAAGGGCGAGCCCAGAGTAATTGACAAGAGAAGGACACACATGGCTTCGCTTGGATTGCATGTGATCAAGTATAGCTAGAAGATACCAGCAAATTAGCTAGCGAGCGTGGTGCAGAAACAACATGCATTCATGCACAATATAATTAGATCACATTCGAGTCTGTATTATTTGGCTACAATAGATGGTCGCATGAAATAGGAAACATTGATGTTCATAGCCTCCTTCTATGTCCGTTCATGCTAGCCACACACACACACACACACATACACACACACATACACACACAAGCGCTCACACATTTGTGGCAACGAAATCTGCCAATGCGACAGATAAGGGCGGTGCACTTAGCGAGATTTCATTGGGAATGCATCTTGGAGATGTGCGCGTGCGAAGAATTCATATCCATTGTGTGAATTGCAAGTGCACTGATGTCATAGGCGACTTCAGCAATGGGGAAGCATGGAGCTGTGTAGCGTTAAATGCGAAATATGCCGTGTACGTGTGCAATATAACGAAAAATTATATTTTCGCAAATATATATGCTCAAATATTTCAAGAACCTCATAGTGGAATGTAATCAAAGCACATTAAATGTGCAATTTGTAGTTTTAGTCGTCAAAACTTGCTTTTTATTCAGATTCGAACAGATCCAGGATTATCAATCCAATCTTCTAAGTGTATCATTACATCGCGCCTGTTAAACCCTGGATGACATTTTATCGAAGTGTCAAGACGAGGTTCACACATGAAAACCAACAGTAAACAAGAAAAACTAAGGATTGTTTGACCTCTTCCCATTCTGGCTATAAAACGAGTTTGCATATGAAGTCCCCTGTATACCATCCACCTGGCTTGTAAAATAAATAGGCCATAGGTGAAGTTGGCTTATAAATTTCGGTGTTATACGAGTTGTCAGTAGTTATCGGATTTGCCAAAATGAATTCAATATCAAAGTTAGTTCAACAAATATAATATTCGATTAAATTTTATGAATTTGATTGAATTTGATCATTCTGTTTTGTTTAAATCATATTATTATGTTATATTTATTGAATTATATTTCCACCAAACATAAATTATCCATCTAATCACAAGCTTGCACAATTAATTTTACTCATGTTGTTACTTTGATAAATTCAAACACTATAGTACTAAGATGGTTTTATTTTGCCCACATTAGCATTGCTGAACACAGGCACTGTTGAGCCTGATTTACACCACAATTGCGGCTGTCTTGGCCCTCGAGCGCACTGCCGCTAATTGGCAGCTCGTAAAACCGCCGACATTTCGGTGTCTAGAGACTGAATGTCGAGTGGACACTTGCTGGAGGCACAACAAGATATGGATGCGACCGAGAATATCTTGTGTCGTTGCTATGACAACAATTCATCACAAACGACCGTTGATGTTAGCTGGTCGCTTCGCCAGTGCTCTGTGTTCGTTGTGGATTGTCAGCTGAGAAGCATCGACAGTTCATAGCCGTTGGCCACTCCATATAACTAACAATGAGATTGGGTTCTATAGCTCTCTGGTGTACTTGGCAAGCCCAACACTGGTGCTCCAGAGCTCCGAGTTGCTCGGTGGTAAACTCATTGACTGGCCGCTAACAATGATGTCTGTTTTACGAACATGCATGCACTGATTGTTTCAGCGGTGGTGCTCCATATTCCACATTGTATATGCACTATGTACTTACACTAGTATTTCACTAGTGCAATGGATGCTGGAAGGACAATACATGCTCAAAAACAGAAATATAACTTGTTAAATGGTTGTGTTCACTTGTGAAAGCTCTCTTTTCTTCAAATTATTAAGCGTTTTATATGGTTGATATGGTATATATTACTTAAGCATTCATTTTGATAATATTCCATCATAAATTAATTCTGTCATTTGATCAATCTAATGTTGTCGTTGTATAGAGATTGAAACATATTTGTATGATTTTAACCTGATTGTGATAGTGAGATAATTATTTTTGCGTTTTACTAAGACCAAGCTCACGTACCTATTCACATACCTTGTTTTTTTCTCCAAATTCTTATGCTAACTATTTGCATAGGTATTTGAATAAAAATTCAAGTTTGCATTTGACAGAAAAATTTGCAGAAATAATATATAATACAATACTACAACATATTATAAATATAATTTAATATTTTTATATATTTATCAAGTCCGTTGACTTTCAACATACATGGAAATTCAAACGCCAACGTTATCTCAGCTTCCTCAAATAAATTGAATCCACGCTTGCTAAGAACCCATCATCAATGACCATTGAATCTCTCTTACTTTCCATGTTCACATCGTATCACCACAATGTTTGAGTCAGTTTCTGCCATCCACAAGCAATACGAGATATCTGTCTGACAGGGAAGTTATGTTCGCTCATAGCCTCAGACCACCCAAGTTGAACAGCATAACCCAGCAACTAGCACATAGAGAACACATTATAAGACAGCTCATCACCTCAGTGCTGTCAAACAACGGCGTGTATGTGTCATTTATGATACAATCTAGCGATCATCATACATGGAAATCGGTGTACAAACGTCAGTACCAAGTCTGAATTCACGTGAGAGGTGAATACGATTGTACGACGGTACTTACTGATGAAAAATATAAAACGATTCGTTAGAATGTTTTTCTGACTAATTCAATATCTTGTAGAGGTGTTAATTAAATTTTATATGCTGCTCTACATAATCTATTACAAGATAATCCCACTAAACACGGACATCGACAATTATCTTGTTTCAATTGAATATATTCTCATCTTATTTGTCAGTCATTTCAGAAGGAAAATATCAGATTTAGTTCATTCTATTTTTCTGTCTTGATCATTATTCCTTCCTTCTTTTGTTTCTGGAGAACAGTCAATTCCATTCCATATATGTTTCTAATTTTGCATTTTTGTTCTCTATTCTGTGTCCCGCATGTCTGCATGTCTGCTTGTCTGCTTGTTCCGATTCAGCGTGATTTTCTTCCTATTCTTATATCTGGTGTCCCCATGTGCGTGTGCGTGTGTGTATGTCTGTATGTGTGTGTATGTGTGTGTTCCTGGGTGTGTATTCCGTGTTCTTACTGTTGTCTTATGTCTTAGGTCTTGTGTATCTACGTAGTCGTGTTTGTCACTTTTCGTCCTCCTTCGTGCTTCGTGCTTGTACATATTAGCACTATAACAAATACACCGATGGGATTGAAAATGGTGGACAAATGTTTGAATATATCAAGTATAATATCCAATCATTTTTCTGGATTACATTCTAAGCCAACCTCTAAGGCACTCTAAAAACGAGATGTGCCGGCAATATGGACGAAGGCAGGTGGTCTGGCCATCTAGCTTGTTCTCAATTCTGCTTATACATCCCCTGCGGATTAATGTCGGCAAACAGCAGTCAAAAGCTACAAGCAGCTGCCTTCACTCATCCCTGATGGAAGTCGCAACGATTAAGTCAGAAAGTACACATGTGGTGTATTTGCCATGCCATGCCGACTGTTTGTGTGTATGTCACATCTACCACACAGCCACAATCACATGTATGCCAAGTCAAGCACAACACGCATACACACACATACATACGCACACACAACACCGGAGACTGGTGAAAGGACTACACACCAGCGTGGCTTATTGTTGCCGAGGCTGCATGCCCGCACTGGAGCTCTGCGTGAGTGCAGATCGTGTTTGACGGGTCCAGTGCCGACAAGATTGGCGGTCCGATAACGTCCTGCCAAACAACGCCTCCTACTTACCGCACACACCCCTCGCTCGCAAACAATTGTCGGGTCAGAGAGTGATGTTGGCGGCGACTCAAGCCAGCCACCTGCGCTGCACAACGGTCGACTCCATAGTGCGTCCTTCCATTCACTCCATATGACCATCGTCTCTACCTCGTCCGCTCATTGGAGGGTGAAATTCGGTGTATGTAGATCAGTGGGCTGTTCGACAGCCAGAGACAAAAGCGGCAATGGCATGATGGCCATGCATTCATTGTGCCAAAGTTTTGCTTCAAACTGTACTGTGTATCTGCATGAATTTCTCTTCATGAATTCCGCGCGTGTATAACAAGAATAATTCACCGTTTGCCTGTTGTTGAAAGTCAGTGAAAATTACTTGGACAAAATTAAACAACAAATTCAACAAATTTGACATTCTCTTATTGGATACATTTGACTCTGATTAGCAAGGTTAATACGCACCATGCAGAGGCAACATATGTGGGCGCATTTGTCTTGCATACGCGAAATTTTTTATGAATAATGGAGATGTGTAAGAACTAGGTTGTGATTTGATGGAATTAACCTGGCAAAATACCGGTGTAAGGTCTGAATTTTATCTTTACGCACTCCATTCTTCCGGTATACCTTGCTCACTCGCACGCTATTCAATTAATCTCCACCGAGTCAAGAGCCTTATCCAAGTTGTTGGCCTATTACCGTTGTGTAAAAGAAGAGTGTTTGTGCACATGTATCCTTTGCTCTTCTTTTGGCCGTGCACTCATCCTTCAGTTGAATATCACTTAGAAGTGAACATATTCTTACATTAATTTTTTGATAATTAGATATAAAATATTCAGGTGATTTTATTCGGATATATTCAAATGTCTTACGAAGACTCCCTTTTCATTTTTAACTTGTTTGCCTCCCTGTTAATACAAAGACGGGTACATGTGAGAAGGTACAAGAGAGCTATTTGGCTTCCCAATCATCCTTCATCGACTGAGAACAGCGACTCGACTCTTCATGGTGCGTCGGTCGACAAAGGACTAGCCATGCTGCTGTCGTCCGGATCAACGGCCATCAAATGCTGGCGACCAGATTACGACGCGACAACGACACTGCGAATGCCGCACGAGCTTCAAGCGACAAGGCGGAGTAGACTGAGAGATGCCGGCGGCGACACGGCTGCTGGACGTGACTTGCGTGCCAACTCAGACGCTCCGAACTCCGCACTAACACCGACAACGGTGGACGGGCGGTGGTGGACTGCGACCGCACGTGTGCCCGACCGATCTCGCGCCGTCGCCCGAGCAGCCGTCACGCATGTCGACGCGCTGATGGGCCGTGTGATGGCTCGTGCATCAACAATGAGCATGTCGGCCTCCGACACACAGGCGCGCGCCATCAGCCGGTATCAACGGAGGGCGGACAAAAGCAGGGTGCGAGTTTGCCACCGGAACCACAGCCAAATGGGATGCATTTGCACTGCGTCGCTGTCGCATTATAGCGAAACCACACATTATGCATCGACTGTGCGAGCCAGTGCGCACGTAAGCGTGTTTATATGTCCGCATGCGTGCATACATGAGTGTGTATTCATGTGTGTGTGTGTGTGTGTTTGGCTTTGTGGTTGGACGTTTATTTGCTATTCTTGTATCATTTCAGCGGCGGCAAACTGGGTGGTTTTATGATGGACTCACTGGTTCACTTTGGAGTCAAAATATGACCACAAACATGCTCACTACAGAGACATTATGACAGTTATTCCTGATCCGAACTAATTGGCAATCAATAATCC
Organism: Sacculina carcini; assembly: GCA_916048095.2. Lineage (NCBI taxonomy): Eukaryota > Metazoa > Arthropoda > Thecostraca > Sacculinidae > Sacculina > Sacculina carcini. The sequence continues at coordinate 9,032,602 of OU696575.1, read as the reverse complement.
GGCAATTATTTAGTTGTTACTTAATTCTTATGCGTCGAATTCTATAAAACGTATTGATGTACTGCCTTTAATAATAAACTAAGATTATAATTTTTCATCTGCTGGCGTTGACGTCCAGCAAGGTTCGTTTGCCGTTGCAAGGTCTTATGCGACACCACCAAGGCAATAATTGGGGCCCCCATAATTAATAAACACCTCTATAATAGAGGTACGGCTTTGGGAAAACACAGTTACGAGCAGATCCTTGGTCTGCTGGGGACTTACGTTACTTTTATATGCTACTTTATGATAAGTTACAATATCTTGCGTGAGGCAACCGGGCCCCTCAACACTCGGCCCGACCGGGGAGTGCAGAAGGTCGTTTCTGAGGTCCTTTTGACATCTATCAAACATGCTATTACAGTTCAATAAACAACTTGAAGTATATAAGTCCATGGTTAATTACCATTGGTCGTACCTAAAAGACAAATAATCACAAAGTTCATACCTTTTAATAAGATTTGTTACGTATTATCCGGGAAGAACCGAGCGCTCTCAGTGAGGCAGCTTCCAGGAAAATATGTGGTTTTGACTTCAATAAGCATCAGTTTTGATGTCAGTGGTGTCGTGTCAGTGGTGGTGTATTAGTGGTGGCGTATCAGTGGTGGTGAATTAGTGGTGGCGTATCAGTGGTGGTGTATTAGTAGTGGTGTATAAGCAGTGGTGTATCAGTGGTGTCGTGTCAGTGGTGACATGTCAGTGGTGGCGTGTCAGTGGTGGTGTATTAGTGGTGGTGTAACAGTGGTGGTGTAACAGTGGTGGTGTATCAGTGGTGGTGTATCAGTGGTGATGTATCAGTGGTGGTGTATCAGTGGTGGTGTATCAGTGGTAGTGTATCAGTCGTGGTGTATCAGTGGTGGTGTATTAGTGGTGGTGTATCCGTGGTGGTGTATCAGTGGTGGTGTATCAGTGGTGGTGTATCAGTGGTGGCGTGTGAGTAGTGGTGTATCAGTGGTGGTGTATCAGTGGTGGCGTGTCAGTAGTGGTGTATCAGTGGTGGTGTATCAGTGGTGGTGTATCAGTGGTGGTGTATCAGTGGTGGTGTATCAGTGGTGGTGTATCCGTGGTGGTGTATCAGTGGTGGCGTGTCAGTGGTGGTGTGTCAGTGGTGGTGTATCAGTGGTGGCGTGTCAGTGGTGGCGTGTGAGTAGTGGTGTATCAGTGGTGGTGTATCAGTGGTGGCGTGTCAGTAGTGGTGTATCAGTGGTGGTGTATCAGTGGTGGTGTATCAGTGGTGGTGTATCAGTGGTGGTGTATCAGTGGTGGTGTATCCGTGGTGGTGTATCAGTGGTGGTGTATCAGTGGTGGTGTGTCAGTGGTGGTGTATCAGTGGTGGTGTATCAGTGGTGGCGTGTCAGTGGTGGCGTCGACGCTCATAAATTTTTATGACTGGGCAAGTGCACGGCTCTGCTTGGTTATTGGTATATGCATGTCCCATTCGGCCACTACATGAACACATACTATTCTGTATGTATGTATGTCTGTCTGTCCGTGTGTGTATGTGTCTCTTTTATCACTTTCCATCATCGTTATTCTCTCCTCGTCAGTATCTGGTGTCTGAGTTTCTTCCGGTACTATGCTCTCATGCAGAGATGATGAAAGAGAAATGTGTTGTGTGGTAGGAATTAGCAAGCGAATTAGACATTAGATCATACACTCAGGTGTTGAATATAATCAAGATCACAGAAACACCAAACTTGAATGTTCTCTTTATATTCGTCCGTGCAATTCAATTTTTCTGCAAAATACAATCAATCGATAGTTTTGGTTGCTCAACAAACAAGAGGTAAAAGTAAGCACCACAATATTAATAATTTGAGTACATATTGATAGATATACGTGAATTGATGTTAAATGTCTGTTGTTATTGAATTAAACATACAGCCGAACAAATCTATAAACTGTAATAAAATTGTATCTATCATGTTTAAACAACAACAAAATTTTGCTCATAAGGATATATAGGAAAATATTGACATCGCTAAAGCGATGTAAGTATATTTTTCAGCAAACAATAATAAAGATATATTAATTATATTACAACTCAAAACATCGGACATATTATTGTTGAGCAAGTATTTGAAATACATTTTCGTTTTCCGCTTGTGAAATTCGAAGTTTTGTTCACTGACATCAAAATCGTAGATCGCTACGTCTAGCCTCTTCACAAATGACAGAGTGCAAAGGGGATGCATCAAGCCGTTTCTAGCTATAGTCTCATCCCTAGAATTCCAAGTTACCAATGGTTCAAGTGCCTGGTAATGCTACCCTTTAATTCCCAAGTTACCAGTGGTTCAAGTGCCAGTTAATGTTACCCTAGAATTCCCAAGTTACCAGGGGTTCAAGTGAGAGTTAATGATACCCTCTGATTCCCAAGTTACCAGTGGTTCAAGTGACCGTTTATGCTAACGATAGTCAAATAGTCACCCATCTCTTACACACTATCAAAAGTTAAAAAAACCTTCAAATACTGGTTGATAATCTACACAAATATGACTGTGAAATAATCTCTATATCTCTAAATGTTCAGACTTTGAATGCCTCTTGAGTAGTCTTGCAAGTAAAACAGATTAGAATTTACAAGAAAATTAATATGATATACATTATTTGACAATAGCGTAAGCACTAGCCACTGAGCTCATCTGTCCATTGAAATACTTGGTTTCCACTAGCAAGGTCAAAAAAACCTAGCCAAAGTTCGAAATTTTCTTCGGTAGTATTTTCCAAATGGACTGTTCACTCTACATGTATATTGTGTTCGACAAATCCTTCCTTTCTATTCTTTTACGAATTAACTTACTCTTTTGAACAAAGTACTGCATATATTTGCATTTTGCTATAATTGACAAAAAGAATTTGTAGAATTCAATTTAGAAGGTAGACTAGTATAGAATGTACAAAAATAATACAAGAAAGTGTATAAAACAAGGTGTTAAAATATAATAAAAGGTAGAGACAAGAGGAGAACAGGATGAACAAGCCAAATTATAATTACTGAGTGTGTCTGTACTTAATTACTTCATACTCAGACCAAATTAATGCTCAACGTTCATTGATGCACACATGGACACACGCACGCGGACATACAAACAAACACATAAAGCAACACACGTACAACACACACACACACACACACACACACACACACACACACACACACACACACACACACACACACACACACACGTACAATCATACACGTGTGCGCCAGACACCCCATCCTGTGTGCATAATTGTTCCCATAGACAAATTTGGCGCACTTCATTCAATGATGATGTACTGAATTAGGCGCAGCTGTCTTTTGAGTCCGCCATCTGCGTTGAGCTTAATCTAGATTATTACGTGAATTGTGCCAATCTCGTCATTGTGTTTGCTTTGAATATGCGTATTTCATTGACTGGATAATTGGCAGAGAACTCGCCGAATCCAGACAATTTCCACTATGAGTTGAGATGAAAGGATTTAATGGAAACTTCAATTAGCAGATATTGTCGCTTATTTTCAAGTTATAGTAGCAGCATGTTTTGGATGCAGACTATTTTCATTAAGGAGATGAACATTTTTTTAAACTAAAAATCTATAGGAATTTTTCAAGAGGAAATCACAAATATCAAACTATATATAATATGTATAATTTCGAAATATTTTTGATTTTAATTTAGCATCTGAAAACTTAAATAATGCACATACAAGTTAACTTAGAATTATTTAACTTATAATTTTAAGAACTATAGTGATGATTTGGAAAAAATAAATAAATATAGGTCTGGCAATATGCAATTTTACGATATTCAACACTGATACAATGATATCAAGTGTTTAATTCTACAATTAAATATGATTCAAGATTTGTGTACCGCTTGCCATGATCATTCAGACTCCCTGGTCATTGAGTCCCTGAAACTTTTCAGGTCGAAATATTAAGTTATCAGTATAGTAGCCGGTCTTAAAATTTAACCTTTTCCGGTGGTATATATCAAATGCTCTTTTCCACATATACATGTGTTGAAATGTATACATCGTCTTTTATTATCATTTACGTGTTAATTTACGTTTCTCATCAAACTCTTGCACATATTTGTACTTTATTAACGTTGATATAATTCATTCTATAATAGAGCTTGTACTTGGTTAAAAATAACTCTGGTAGACTGTTTTTATTAGTAAAACTTTTGATCAAAATAATAGCCGGGGTCTACGGTAGTGCTGTACACTCTTCAAGTTTCATATCATTCAACATTGCTAACAGTTAATAAGGTATAATTTCCCAAATCAAGATATAATAAGATGCGATAAGTCAGTATATTTATGTATTATTCTAGTGTAAATTTATCTAATATAAATATGACCAAATGAATTTTATGGATAAACGTAGATCAAGAAAATATCACAGGAGTATAATTCACATTTTTGACATACATGAGAGGCAGTCTCCAATAAAAATACACAAAAAGATTATTCTCCATGTCTATTCAGGAAGATATTTGTGAAGCAGCTTAAAAATAAAATAGCTACTTCCTTTTTTCTAACTTGGAATAACTTAAGAGCAAGATGGAGCGGACGATGTATTCACAAAATAAAAAAATATAAACAAATTGAAGAACTCAATTTTTCAGTAGGTGGCAAAACAGTGATTTCGGTATATTTTTACAAACGCACAATTTGAATTATTTTCACACACACAATTTGAAATTTTTCAAGTATTCAAATTTTTCCCAATAACAATTGAGGACAAATAAAAATAGTGATTTTTGCTATATATTATATTTTTTAATGTTCTGTTTATCAAAATATTCAATACATTGTTTATATGTTCATTAAACTGTATGATTTGTTAAAATATTCAATGCATTATTATAAATCGTTAAATATGTAGGAATTCATATTTGTATTTGTGTATATTAGCTTGTCACAATATGTATGTGGATGTGTATGTGTGTGTGTGTGTGTGCCTGCATGTGTTCACACGTGTAAGTTGCCTACCTAAAACATAACACATACAACACATATAGGCACACATGACATCCAGCCGTCGGTATAAAAACTCTATGTTAAATGTACACACACACATACAAACATACGCACATATATACATACACAGAGGTATATACGTATAATATCTGGTTATGTATGCGAAATTATATAATGTTCAAGGGTGTGTGCTACCCAGCCTTGTTAGACCAAGATTTGTGTATATGTGTGTGTGTGTGTCTGTGTGTGTGTGTGTGTGGGTGTGTCTTACATGTACATTCATTTTAGGTTGATGCATTGTTTGCACAGAAACAACCAGACTCACAAAAACGTGTGATCTGGGCTGTGAGCCAGTTCATCAACGTACATGCATGTGTGTGTATGTGTATGTACATGTGTGTGTGTGTATGTGTGTGTGTGTGTGTATGTGTATGTAAATGCATGAGTATGTGTGTGTGTGTGTGTGTGTGTGTGTGTGTGTGTGTGTGAAAATGGGCGTGTAGCTCTGGTTGTGTTGTTTTTTGAAAATAGACGCCTTTCAAGCCACATCGTTAGCGGCTAGGCGTTGAAAGCAGCGTGAAAGGAAACTTCACTTAATCATTTGCATTTCTTGTTTGTACAGTTGTACTAAGGCATTTACTAGGGCGATGAAAATGTATATATATATATATATATATATATGTATATATAAGCCTTGTCCCAAGTATTTAGCCAGTAAATGACAATGCTATTATACCCCACACCATTCCTCCCGGTACTTCATTCATCTATCATTTATTATAAATGACTGTGCATGTTGATGCTTGTACTAGTCTATGGCTGATCGCAAAGCATTGTCAACTCTTACGATTCCAGTGATACCAGTGATACCAGTCACTTTGGTCTTCAATATAAAATGAGTGAACACCATCTGATACAGTCTCTCACTTGTTCAACTGATCCAGCTATCTGTATATGCTGATGCCCCTGTACTATCACTGAGAGTGGACGGTAAGTTGAAAAATTCAGTAGCCTGAGTTTGGAACAAGGACTTTTTTACACATGAAACAATATTGTTGCATTTTTGTCTAGTTATATTTTCAGATTTGACTTCACAATACTTTGATATGTTATTTTTTAGTGAATACAACTAAATTATAACTTGATTTTGGTTAGTTATTTCATGCGAAAAAAAATTTGTTTGGCGATTTTTATTGTTTGAAAATGTATTTATATCATACACCAGCGCGCTGAATAACTGAGCTGCTAATGCAAGGATTACACGGGAATATATACGAATCTCGTATATTGTTATCCTACAATTTGATACTACACTTTGATCTCAGCATATACGGTAAATTGATTCCGAACAGTGATTCTGATGATGATTATTGATTGCAAAGTTTGCTTTTACAGTTGAAAAGACAGGACAAATGAACTTTCAAACCAGTTCATATTAGTGAATTTGTTGAGGAGTATTTAGTATGTTTTTTGTGGTTCTCCTTGTAGTTCAACCCATATTCTTGATCAAGATGGTATTGTGCTCTTCATGAATTATATTTGTGTTCAGTCATGCTATTGTAACTCGTCGTTCCATCATTCCTTTCAGCTACCCTACTATAGTGTCGCGGCTCACCAGCACAGAAGAGGCGTTAGCAATAACCCAATATATTCACACAAGAGAAACAAACCGTACGAGCCCAAATCTAAGAATGACCTATCACTTACCTTTACTTACCTGGAAACCTAAAGATCTACGTGTCACTCGAAAAGGTCACAAAACACAGGTACACGTAATCACTTGACCCAATTACATAGTTACGGCGCTAATGGCGCTTCTGTGACAAGTCATGTTATTATTTACAATGTAGCGATTGTTACGCACTCAAGACACTATATATCCCTCCCCTTAAAGCAGAACATAATGACAAGTAAGAGGAACTTTCGCTTGAGCCGTGCTAACAATCGCCCAGTGGTCAAGTAACCCGCGCTGGTCTCCAGCGACGTCTGCCGCTCCGAGAAGGCGGGAGCTCTGCGAGATGTTGGTGGACATCTGACGGCTGTCCGCCTTCTGCCTCGATGCGTTCTGCTGGCGGCTCGTTTTCACCGACAGCTGTCACATCTGAGCTGGTATTCTCGGCCGTGTCCGTCGGCGTGACCGCTGCTCCGGCGTTTCCGTCAACCGGCGGAGATATCTTCGGATTGAAGTCGAGAATCTCGTGCTCCTCATACGGTACCGTGGACGGCGAACAGTTTGATGCTGGAGCGAGATGAACCGCGTTACGAACTGACCCGTCCGACAAGTGATACGACGTCGGGCCACTATGTCGCCGAATCGAGAAAGGACCACGAAACTTCGACTCGCATTTGGGGACGTGTCCGTGGCGACGGACGTAGACCCTGTCGCCGATCTGGAAGGCCGGCTTGCGCACTGAATGCTGTGTGTTGTAGGCGGCAGTGTTCCTGTACTGCTGTCTCCTCACGCGCTTGGAGGGGTCACCTTCCACCAGCTTCTCGCCCATCATATTGTCAGCGCCGCCACCACTGCCAGGCACGCCACTCTGTTGTTGTTGTTGGCCGGAACGGGCGAGTTGTTCCAGCACACTCTGCATCGACTCGGACACGGCGCTCGGCTGTGGCTGTGGCTGAGGCGCAGTGACGACCGGAACGAACGGCGCGTGAACGGCGCCGGGCGGTTTGTGAGCGGCGACGTCGGCCGCCGACGCTCTGGCCGACTGTTGATGAATCTGCTGCAGTAACTGGTGCAGTGGGTTGCCTACGGCCGACGCACCGTCACACGTAGTCACGGCGGCCGGCGCAACAACATGCACAGGCTGGATGGGCGCGTTGGTGATCGCAGCGGCGGCAGGGCTGGTACTGTCATCCCGGCCTCCGCCGCTGAGCAGCGCCTCAATCGACTGCTGACGATAAAGCAGCTTTGACATGGCCAGTTGCTGCTGGGCCGGCGACTGCGCGCAAAACTCGGCCGACTCTTGCAGTTTCACCATTCCGGCCTGCACGGCCTGCACGGCGGACGGCTACTCAGTCGCCGGCAGCACGTTTGCTACTGTCCCTTCCCGTGGCCGGATCGTCAGACCCAGTGCTGACATCGTCGATAGCCCGAGAAGGCCCTCCGGAGATGGTGTGTCAATGACGTAGAACTCGGTCCGTGCAGTACGAGTTTCCACCGTCACCGACGCCGACAGCGTGCCGATCACCTTCAGCTCCTTCTTGCCGACTCCGAACAGCCGTGTGTCCGATGGTGACACAGCTGATCCCTTGAAGTGAGCTCTGGCCAGTGGAAGGCTCATCACAGACACGCTGGCTCCAGTGTCAACTTGCAAAGAGAGGCGAGCCGTCTTACCCGAATCCACCGACACGAGTGCCTCGCACACCATTTTGTTTGACTTTGGAGCGTGGCAGGAGAGTATGGTCACCTCTCTCAGAGTTTTGCTGGTTGAGTTCGCCTTCTCCTTTGACCGGCAGACTCCAGACCAGTGGCCCATCCGCCCGCACGCGTTGCATTTGCTCTTGAACGCTGGACAGAAGGATTTTCGCGGCGTTTTGTGCTGCCGACCGCAATAGGAGCACTTTTCGGCAGCCGCCCCGTCGTTTCCTGTCCGTCTAGGCTGCTTATCTCTTCTACTTGCGATGTTCACCTCACCAAAGTCATTGTGCGGTTCGCGCGTCATCTTGGATGAGTGCTCACGTGACGCCTCGTACGCCTCTGCTATTTGGAGCAGGGAACTAAGCGTCAGTGTCGGCTCCTGGAGGAAGCGCTCACGTAGCCGCTTGTGGACCGTGTGCTCGACCACTTGGTCACGCACCAGTTCATCCGTGAGTCCTCCGTACTCGCAGTTGAGCGATAGCGTGCGGAGTGCCGAGACGAAGTCTGCAGTCGACTCTGTGTCACGCTGTCGTCTTTGTTTAAAAACAAACCGCTCCGCGATGACATTGACCCTCGGTGTGTAGTGCTTTTGGAGCTGCCGCATTGTCCGTTGATACTCTGTTTCCTGCTCTCGTTTGGCTTCTGCTGGGAACGCCCTGTAGGCGCGCATAGCCTCAGGCCCGATACAGTGCAGCAATAGTGCACGACGACGAGCATCCGTGAAGGTGTCGCCGCCGATTGCCTGCAAATAATTATCGAAGGCCTCTTGCCACTCGCTCCAGGGGACCAATGGTTTGCCTGGGCGTGGCAAAAACTGAGATGGAAGCGGAATCCCGTTATCTCCCATTGTTATGACAATTAAAATAACAAGCAATGACAAAGTAACAAGGAAAAACCAGAGTTCTTAAACCTCGTCGCCAGATATAGTGTGGCGGCTCACCAGCACAGAAGAGGCGTTAGCAATAACCCAATATATTCACACAAGAGAAACAAACCGTACGAGCCCAAATCTAAGAATGACCTATCACTTACCTTTACTTACCTGGAAACCTAAAGATCTACGTGTCACTCGAAAAGGTCACAAAACACAGGTACACGTAATCACTTGACCCAATTACATAGTTACGGCGCTAATGGCGCTTCTGTGACAAGTCATGTTATTATTTACAATGTAGCGATTGTTACGCACCCAAGACACTATACCTACGTAGGCTAAAAATAGTGCCAATTCAATGAAGGGAACTAAGTAAACATCTTAGTGTCCATTTTTAGCACACTAAATCAGGGGCTCCCAACTTTTTTAGCTCCGCGACCCCCAGGACAGATTCGGAGGGCCCCATGACCCCCAGTAAAATTAGGAGAAGTTAGAAAAACACCTTTATACTGAAGTCCTATCACATTCAATAATGCCCTAGTTATTGAATTTATTCGAAAATACAAAGAAAACATTCAATTTGTTCGAAAACTTTCGATTCGAATATATTTGAAAATACAAATATAAATCAGGTATTGATGACATGCAACTATTTGCAAATTTTGACTGATGATATTTTTTTCAGACGGCTCTCACAAGCCCATGAAGTGTCCTCGTGACTCCCTGGACCAGTGGTACTTAACCTGTGGGGAATTTCCCACTGGTGGGGAATGGAAGAGCTGCCAAGTGGAAAGCTAAAGGTCGGACTGAAGGACCCATGTGTGTTTTTATCAATTAAAATTCGTATATTTTTGTTCCTAATGACCTCTTGACATTTACTTTGATGTAAGGACTGAATTTATTGAATTTATCGGTGTTGTTGCAGAAAATGAAGATAAGGTTCATTTAGAAGTGGGGAATCAGAGAAAAAAGTGTAAGAACCACTGCCCTAGAGGGTCGCGATCCACTGGCTGGGAACCCCTGCACTAAACCATTCCAGTTCACCACTTCATATAGCATAATCCATAGGCCAGATACACCTGCACGACAGCAACGGATCCTGAATTTTGTAGAGTGGGCTGGTAGATGCTTATATATACATCATCAAAGTGGTAGCAACCACCCCCCGCACCCCCCAGACGGGGGACGTGAGTGTTGAGGGGCCATTAAATCACACATGATATTCAATCAATCGTAAAGTAGCGCATGAATGTAACGTATGTCCCCAGGATACCGAGGGGCTGCTTGTAGCTGCATTTCCCCAATGTCGCTCTATCATAATAGTGCTGTATTTAAAATGGGACCCCAATTAACGCCTTCGGAGGGCCCATAAGACCTTGCGTCAGCCCTGGACATCATACATCTTGGAGAAAAAACGGATATCGCGAAGCACCTGAATTCGGCGTCGGTAATTTTCACTATACACATTTCCCGAGCGTTCTTTGTCGAAGCGAGGTCAAATTCACAGCTGAGCATCGGTGAAGGTTGGCGCGACACTTGCCGGATGAGATAGTGTCATCCGGCTTGATGTAGCAGATGAGCACGCCTAAAGATATGAATTCGAAGCGTGGCTGAGTGCGTTTGCTTCGGTGCTTTTTTGTGTATATGTATCCGCGCGCGTGTGTGTGTGTGTGTGTGTGTGTGTGTGTGTGTGTGTGTGTGTGTGTGTGTATATGTATCCGTGTGTGTGTGTGTGTATACGTGTGTGTCATCTTGTGTACGCCAGTGTGTCTGTGTGTCCGTGTGTATCTGTGTGTGCTCGTGTGCGTATTCGTTTATGTGTATGTGTGTGTGTGTGTGTGTGTGTTGGCTTGAGTCGGTGCGATTGAATGAAAACGTCCAAACAGCCAGATGATAAACGAGAAAAAGACAGCTCTCTGGACAGAAAGAGCAATGAGAGGCGAAGAAAGAGCAGATAGAGGGAGTAAGGAGGCAGTGGTCGGACAGAGATCGTCAAAAATCCATTAGCACCATTCACTTGGTGTGACACTCATTGGCTGTGAGTAGAGCCACGTGAATGTGCGTCTATCTGTGCGTGTGTGTGTGTGTGTGTGGTGTGTGTGTGTGTGGTGTGTGTGTGCGTGTGTGTGTGTGTGTGTGGTGTGTGTGTGTCTGATGTGCGTCTTGTTCTTGTCTAACCGCGACTGCTGACGCACACACATACACACACACAACCATACACACACATACACACACATCACATTGCTTGAAGCGGTGTGAGCTCTATCAGATGTCTATTCAGAGCAGACCCAGCAATGGGACCAGCTTGGGCGAACGAATATTGCAATGCTAAACTTTACACAAGTCTTACACACACACACACACACACACACACACACACACACACATACACATGACCCGTCGAGAGATTGATGGACAGCAGAACCAGCCACCACATCACCAGCTACAAACACCATCACAGACGTCATCAGATATCTCGGCACTGTAATGCACCTATGTACACATACACACACACACACACATGTCACACACACACACATGTCACACATACACACACACACACACACACACACACACCGGAAGGTCATTTCACCAACAAATAAAAGCGAGAAATTTGCAATCAGCAGAAGACACTCGACAAGAAGTGAGTTTCAGATCGGACTCATTAGCGAATGCTAATTTGACATCAGCTGTTATATTCCTTGCAATTGTAAACTCGTTAGAGGCGTTTATCCGACCGCGCACATCTTCCCAATAATAGCGCGTGACAATTTGACAATTATCGTTTTGTAGAACAAATTTGTCTGTAAACTGTACAGTGAACTTACACCTGGAACAACGTGTAAATTAGAATGTACCTGAACAATAAGATTGCCTGGGATGAACAAGAGTTGGCATAATGATCATTTCACGTGTGCTTTCACCTACTCGTTTCACATCATAGAACAGAAGACCGACTGTTACTCAGTCATTCATTTGTGTATCATCCTCACGTTTTTCTATACCACCTTGTCTTCTGTGCAAAACGTAACAGACACAGTAACAGACACAGTAACAGACACAGTAACAGACACAGTAACAGACACAGTAACAGACACAGTAACAGGGCACGTTTTCGCCAACATATCACACTCACTTCAATTCGCTTAATTTTCAGACCTCATTTGCTCGCCGAGAAGATTTAAGCGCGCAGATTTAAGGACGAAAATCAAACAAGGGATGAAGATGTTTACACCAAGCTCTTTCAGCTTGTATTGAAAACTTGTGGTCAAAAGTTATATATATATATATATATATAACTTATATATATATATATATATATATATATATATATATATATATATATATATATATATATATATATATATATATATATATATATATATATATACGTGTGTGTATGTATTTGTGTGTTTGTGTGTGTATCAATCAATCAATCATTCAATGCTTTATTGCAATCGCTGGGTACGGGCTAACCTTTGTGTTCTATGCGCAACAGGTAAAGGAGTAGTGTCATATTAAGCTTAAAATGCCCGGACTCTAACAGTTATGGCTGAATGAACATAATCTGTGATAAACTGATAAGTAAATAAATATATATATACCCCGTAATGATTTTATTGATATGATATAAGTGATCTACATTAGAACGGGCATTTTTTTACATTTATATGTATCGTATGTATTGTATGAACATAGTTATTGGGATTCATATTTCTGGAATCCATCGTTGAACAAATTCCTTGTCTCTGGGTTGACATCACAGAATGTCACACTGAAATGCCACACACAAACACACTCACACGCACGCATACACTCACACATACACTCTCACATACACGCACATCCCAAATATTTGCGCACAGATGTACACACCAAGTCGCATACACGCAGAAAATGGCGTTTGTCTTTACAGGCTGCATTCTGTGCTACATATGGTTAGACTAGATACACATGCTAGCTTCAATAACATACATCCAGACGCTGTCATTTACCCGAGATGTTGTCTCATTACGGTGTACGGTGTATTATATTTGCCTGGAGTACTGACTTATGGTATAATAATGTGTTAATTAAGGAGTAAACGCCTCCATAATTTTGATTAATATTTCCTAAATTACTTGATTTCTTTAATTTTATTCCTTTTGTCTTAGTAATTTGGCTATCTCACAGGTGGATAAACAAATTATTCATTTGTTCCGGTTAAATATTAATCATTTTTGAAGCCTGAGCTGGGATGTTTGAAAAACATTGTCACCAACAAGTACCGAAAAAACTGATTTGGAACGATAGGTCATTTTGGTACATTACAAGCGATCCATTCTGAACGATAGGTCAAGAATTTTTCAAATCGCCCATGAAATTTGTTTTTATAAGACACCAAGTAAAATATGACAATTTTGGTGGAAAAATTATTTCATATATTAAGCATAATTAATTATCAATAATGAAAAAGTATAACTGAATACTTTTTAATTAAGCACAATCTGTCCTAATTCCTTTACCAAATACATGAGAAATATAGTAAGAAATTAAATATATCCTTCATTTTAAGATATACCCAAGGTATGAATGATTTATTATTGTAATAAATATTTGGAAAATATATTATATATTTGCTTCACTCGTTTTTAATATAATTATTAGCTGTAAACATTTTGCTAAATATTATTAATTACCATATGTTAATAATATCATATATTCATAGGAATGTCTTGAATAAAATCACACTGTTTAAATGCCCTCGGGTCGTGGAAAGTTTCCAACAAAATGGCGCCTGTTGTCAGCTGATAGCTTTCACCGGGGCACAATGCCAGTTGTCACAATGGCGCAATCAGAAGCCTACCCTCTGGCCGCGAGGTGCCGGTTATTGTCGAGAAAAGCAGACGCTGATTAATTGCACGATTCACTACGCGTCAAAAAACGCCGGCTGTCGCGATGGAAACGCGTCGTTCACACACACAAACATACACACACACTCATACACACATACACACACACAAGCACACACACACACACACACATACACACACACATAGGGTACAATTCAATTTGAATTGATTGATAAAAACTCGAATATCCATAAGCGTACGTCCATATACAGTGGTTGTTACAAGTGGGCTTTTTTTATGCAAGTTCCACATTCCACATGGTCTGGGACTGATGCCGTACACTGCATGCCAATATAGTATTGGGAATATATTTAATAAATATATTTGTTAATTTTTTATTTTTTTATGAACTATATAAAATATGATGCTTAGTTATAATAGAGCTCAAGAACTTTCATACGAATTGAGCTCACAATAAAGACCATTAAAATTGTAATAATGGAAATATATAGCTTAATCTCAAATTATAATTGATAATAAGTTCTCTCAAGATCTTTTGTCTCCAGCTAGTTTAGGTATTACAGCGATATAGGGAAATTTGTAATATAATTTGTATAATTTTTTCCAATTACATTGAGCCGTCAATTTCAAATATTGCTTTCGATAAGCAATTTAAATTTGAGTAATTTAATTGATAAATACTTCCATCGTCGCTATTATTCGCTGCTTAAAGAGTAAATATGTTTTAAGAGAGGAAATTCACACCTCGCCCAGGTGTTTCATTCACGGACAATAAATATGTTTAGTGCCAGTGAGCGTGAAGTTGTGTACTTGGAAAAACGTTTTAGCAGACTAATAATGCATTTCTTTCTGATAGAAATTTTCCGACTATTTCTGAAATACCATCTAGCGAAAATTTAGTAAAAAATATCCCAACATAATTTAAGAAAAATTTAATACTCGATTAGATTTTTATCATAATGCATCATAAATGTCATTACAATTTTGGTTAATGCAATCTCCCTGATGTCCTTTATATTCCAAACTGAAAAAGGAGAATTTTCAACACTTAAAAACGCTAGAAAGTTATATCTTCTCCATTTTCTCAATTCTTTCAGCTACTATACGCATAAAATAGGAATTATAATCATCTCAACAAACTCAAAGCATTGATATTATCAATTCTCGCTGGGATATATATGATGAATATCTATGATAATTATTAAGAGTAGTCATTATATTAATATTTCAAGTGTCGGTTACAATAATAAACATGTTCACAGCATTAACAAGAGATAATAACATTAGTCTTTGTATAATAATACACCATAATACATTCATATTTAATAAATGGATTGTTTATCAAATATTCCGCTAAATAATTCCAAATATGTAGGATATTACTTGCTCTATTAGCTCTATCCAAAGTTAAGACAATGTAATCGAAAGAAATTTCCCTGCATAAGACGTTGATTTCAATTGTTATTTGACACTATTATTTGTGCAAATAAACGTGCATTAGGCCGTTGAGTATACTGCTCCGCGTTCCCCATTGCAAAATGGCGCGCTTGCGGCCAAATTGTGTAGCTGCACGTGCGCGTAAAGTGTAATCAGAGTGGCACGTGCATAATTGAGGAACGCACTGCCATTGTGCTGCGCGGAATCGGCACTCGAAGGCAATTAGATTGGCCATTGCAACCGTGCTAAGTTCACCGCTGTTGTCCCACGCTGGCACGCCAATACAATGCGGATCCAGACGACCAATCGTTCGCGTCCAATTCTACTTGATCCGCCAAGTTTGCCGATCAGCCTGACACGGCAACTTTGACGAGGTCCAAGTTTCAATGCAGGATCGGATGCGTCACTTTCGTAGATTGATGAGCCACAAGCCTCGGAGACGGTGCAGCTGGTAATGTCGTGTTTGTATTGACGTTGTGATGATGAAGTGCCTGACTGGCTGACTCCATCATCTTCAGGGACTCTGGTATTGGTTCATCTGAGTTTTTGCTGCTGTTTTTGTGAGAACAGGACCTTTTTCCAATTAGGTTGTTCTGAGCAGTACATGTTTACGGCGTATGCGACCAAGGAAGCATACATTCGTCGTTGATGTCATCAGTAGAATAGCGATGTTTAGACCCGGGGCTTACCACGCCATACATTTTCTTGAAGTCGGTCAATATAACTACTAAGCTAAACAAAATAGGACATAGTATAATGTTAAATAATATTGCATTGCTTATATGCTGACTTGTATACTATATTGCCACTTGATTACTAAATAGCTTGTCATGTGTTATCATTAGGGTGACCTTTTGTTGCAAATGCAACTTTTTTATCATAGACTCTACTCATCCTGAAAAGCCCAAAAATACGTTTATTTTTTATCTGAGGTAAGTATTGAGTGAGTTATAAATGCAACTTTTTGCAACTTTTGGTTTTTAGCGCAACTTTTGCAACTTTTCGTTTTTAGCACAACTTTTGCAATTTATTCGTTTTTGAGGGCAAGTTTTTTGGCTTGAGAACAAGTTTTTGAACTTTATGATCAATTTTTACACTTCCAATACAGTTTTTAGTTCTTGAAGCTGCTGAATACAAATAAAATTGACGCATTTTCAATGCAAGCTAAATACATGTGTTTGAAAGGCGTGTGATGTACCCGTGTGAGTTGGTAGGCATTATGTGTGCGCGTGAGTGTGTGCGTCCACATCGACAAAGAGGAGCGCTCTGATTAACATAGGCACGTGCATTTGTCCATCTAAAATTCACAATTGGTTGATAGGGCAACGGTTGAATGTTGGTTAGTGCGCTGGTGATAGTTTGTGGGTGTGTCTGCTGATTTTTCATAATGCCTAAGTGTGCTTCATCCAAGAAAGCTAAATGCCAAGCCATTGTGCAAAGGTATCCCGAGGAATTCCAGCTTACACCCAAAGGAGATTTGTTTTGCAAATACTATGTATGTTCGGTAGACGGAGAGAGGAAATCTTCAGTGGACAAGCACAGAGGATCATCTAAGCATCAAGCGAAAATGAGCAAAAAATCATGGCAGAATGAACAGTTATTCATTCCGAAGCACAGATATGATATTATTGATCGAGTTACACGAGCCTTTCTCTCGGCCGATATACCACTGAAAAAACTCCGCGATCAAAAGGTGCGCGAGCTGTTTGAGTTAATGGGGCATTGTCCACCATCTGAATCAGCATGTCGTTCTCGTGTGATGGAGATGGCTGACAAGGAACTGCAGGACATGATCGACAGACTGTCGAGCTTGGAGTTGTTTTTCGTGGCCGATGAATCAGAAGTAAACGGAACCAAGTTTTTCAGTGTCCTGGTTGGCAACGTCTCTGAACCTACAAAAACATATTTGGTTCACTGTAAATCCGTCTCCAGTGTGAACAGCCAAGTGGCCATTGAGCACATAGATGACGCTGTCAAAAGATTCGACGTTCAACCAAGCAAGGTCGTCCTGCTCATTTAAGATGCTGCCAGGTACATGGTGAGTGCAGGCAACACACTGAAGAAGCTTTACCCGCGCCTTTCTCATGTCAACTGTGTTGCACACCTTTTACACAACTGTGCTGAAAAGCTCCGAACTAAGTTTCCCAGTGTAGACACACTCATCGCACGAGTGAAGGCTGCTACTACGAAAAATCGGAGTCGCCAAAACGCGTTCAATGCCATAGGATGTCCACCGCAACCTGTTGTCACAAGATGGGCAAGTTGGTTGAAGCGGCGTTTTATTACGCAGAAAATTTGCCAGATGTTTCTGAATGTGCCAGAGATTGTTTCTGGCTTCGAAGGAGGTCTTTTGATGTCTCGAGCCAAGGAGGCACTTGGGAATGCAAAAATCATCGAAGACCTGGCTGCGATCAAGCGGAATTACGTTGAGCTCGCTCAATTGTTTCCCAGAGTCGAAAGCCCCTATTACACATTAAAGACAGCGTTCAGTGATTTGACCAAGTTGAAATTCGGTGAAGATGCTGATCTCAGACAATATCTCACCAAAAGGATCGAGAAAAACACAGAACTGAAGGCCATTCATTCATTCATTCATTCATGTATTTTTTCCAGCCTTCATGTCAACAGAACCAAAATATGTAATTAAACCAAAACTGGAAAGGCAATTGAAGCTAAATAGCTTGTGTTGCCTGGGTTAAATCAAATTGTTAATACGATGCAATACATACACGCTCACATATAAACATATTCACGCGCGCTAATTCACTCATCTAAACACTGATAAATATATCATGCACACAATCACACTCCCACACTCATACACACCAAATACACACACACCCACACACACACACCCACACACACACCCACACACACACCCACACACACAGCACAATCACGATTTATCGCACTCGACCATATCCTATATTTTCATTGGTCAGATTCTTCAGAGTAAGATTGAATGTATTGTTTTTTCAAGTTTTTCTTGTAGCTGGACAACGTTGGAGTTTGTTTCTGGTTTTTTTCCAATTCATTCCACTGCGATATACCTACATAGAAAAATGATAAGCTTCTTAGTTTGGTTCGTGTGTGGGGAAAGAGGAATTTGTCTGTATGCCTTGTATTGATTATGAAGTATGCTTGAATGTTAGATGGTAATTTCTTATTATATGCTGCATACATTTTAGTTAAATTATTCAGTTTTACTACATCATAAAATTTTAGAATATTTTCATTTTTGAATGAAGCTGATGTATGCTCCCTTGCTTTCAGATTGTCTATGATTCTGATAGCTCTTTTTTGTGCAATTCTTATGGTTTGCAAGTTAGTGTAATAAGTATTTCCCCATGCTTCACAGCAGTATTGTAAATATGATTGAAAAAATGAATAAAGGGTGGTTTTTGTTTTAGTGTCGAATATTTATTTTACTTTGCTGAGAAGGAAGTTCACTCTGTTTAGTTTGGCAGTTACATTGGATATTTTCTCTTTCCAATGTAATTTGCTATCAATAATTACTCCCAGAAATTTAGTAGATTGTTTCCTATCAAGTTTGTCTGCCCCTATGCTTATACAGCTGTTTGAGGTGTCATTACTGTTACTGAAAACAATGTAATTAGACTTTTTTACATTGAGCGATAATTTGTTACTCGTGAACCAGTCTTGTAATATTTTTATGCCTGAGTTTATTTGTTCATAGAGTTTATACGTGTGTTTGCCTTTGTAGAATATGTTGGTGTCATCCGCAAATGCTATTGTTTTTGTGTGTCTCATGATGTTGAAAAGATCGTTGATGTAGAGTATGAATAGTGTCGGTCCCAGTGTAGAACCTTGTGGAACCCCGCATTCTATGGGTAATTGTTCAGACTTTGAACCACTTACTTCAGTGTATTGCGTTCTCTGTGTTAAACAACTTGTGATCCATTGTAGGGTTGTGCCTCTCATGCCGTATAAGCTTAGTTTTTTCAACAATTTTTTGTGATCGACAGTGTCAAAGGCCTTTTTCAGATCCAGGAATAATCCAACAGTTATTTGACGCTGCTCAAAAGACTCAGTTATGTAGTTGATCATATCAAGTACGGCTTGTGATGTGTTCTTGCCTCTTTGGAATCCATATTGATTTTCATGTATAATTTCATGCCTTTTTATAAAACTTATCAATCTTGGATGAAATAATTTCTCTAAATTTTTTGAAAATTGATCTAGTAAAGAAATTGGCCGATAATTTCCGCTTTCCTTGTTATCTCCAGACTTGTGTATGGGTACTATTTTTGCAATTTTCATAAGATTTGGAAACGTTCCCGTGGAAAAAGATAAATTGAAGATGTATGATAGTGGAGCGGCTATATGATTGGCGGTGTCTTTAACTATCTTCATGTTGAGATTTAGATGATCTGTTGAACATGTCCCTTTAGCCGACTTAATTGTTTTCTTTACTTCCATCTCTGAAACGGGATAGAGGAACATAGTTGATGGAACCATGTTTACATGCTGACAGTCATCTATGCTAGTCGGGCTGGTCTTAATTGCTGAGGCAAGAACTGGTCCAATTTTCACAAAATACTCGTTGAAATGACTTGCTATATTCTGAGAGTCCGTAATTGTGCCATTTTCTGTGCGTAGCTGACATATCGGCTCTCTCTTTTTTGTTTCTATATTCAACGTTGCTTTTATGGTTTGCCATTTTTGTCTGATTGTGACATTTCTATCAGAGAAGTGCCTCGCATAGTAAAGTTTCTTGCTCGTATTTATGATTTGTGTGAGTTTGTTTCTGTAGTGTTTGTAACTTTTCTCGTCTTCTTTCTTTTTTGTGGTCATAAACTTTCGGTAAAGCACTCGTTTGTTGTCACTGGAGATCTTAATTCCCCTTGTTATCCATGGCCGCCTTTTGGTTTTGTTATCAGTTTTGGTTGTATACATCGGTAAGTGCTTGTTAACAGCCCGGATATATAGGTCGTGTAGCGGACACACGAGAACACGATACGATGTATATTGATTACCGTCATATAAGGACGTAAACAAACGCAGGTGAGACAAATAAGTGTTGCCAATCCCGGGACCTGGCCACAGCCCCCCTCCAAGAACCTGACACCTCGGGAAGGTACTGATACAAGAGGTTCGTGATTACATGGCAAACATACAGGTAAAACACACGGATGCAAATATACAGGATCTCGCTCTACTTTGCGCAAATTCTAGGTAACTCATTGAATTAGAAACACCGGATACACACAAACAGGAAACTCTCAACATTATACACATTCGCAATAAGAACGGTGTTAAATGTAAGACATGTGCGTGAAGGTCAAATGTAATCCGCCAGCCTGTGAGGTCGCCGGCTCTCTCTTCCAGTGCGAGTGGTCACAGTGGAGGGCTCAGGTGGCGGAATATACTCTGCTTCGCGATCCGACTCCGGTGCTGTCGTTTGAGAAACGGGACAAGATACCGGGGGTAGGTTGTCAGTGCGATAATCCTCGGTTGCCAGGAATGCCGGTTTCAACCTATCGATGGCGACATTGTCAGTACGATGGCCCAAATCGAGAAGGAACGATTTTTGTCCTCGATCCATAACCGGGTAAGGACCCTTGTATGGCCTGTCTAGTGAGCCGCGGTGAGCATCCACACGAACAAACACATGACTGGCTTGCGACAGGTGAGGAGACACAAAAGTAGAAGGAGGTTCCTGTGTCTGGTGCCATGATGTTGGGACAGGTCTCAGTCGGGCGATGGCCTTGGAAATGTTGCGAACAAAATCTCTGTTGGGAAGAGCGTCGGTCGGCGAAAAGAACTGATGAGGCAGACGAATGGGCTCACCAAACACGAGCTGAGCTGGAGAGCAACCGATGTCGGGTTTCAGCGTTGCTCTGAGGCCTAGCATCACCAAAGGTAAGGCGTCCAGCCAGGTATGATGATTTTGGAGTGATGCCATCAGCGAAGCCTTCAGAGTGCGGTGTAGTCGCTCGACGAGTCCATTTTGTTGAGGTTGATACGCCAATGTCGTTGTGCACTGGACACCAAGAAGCGACCAAAGTTCACTCCAGAGCTCCCCAACGAATTGTCGGCCGCGGTCGGATGTGATCGTTAAGCACATTCCAAAACGGGATATCCACCCCAATAGCGCTCGCGCACACGATTCTGCTGTGGAGTCAGTCATCGGGACCGCTTCGGGGTAGCGGGTGAAGCGGTCAATGATGGTGAAGAGATAACGGTGCCCATTTGCCGGATCTAGGGGGCCAACAATGTCGACATGTAATGCTTCGAAGCGACCTGAAGGAGTAGCTGGGCGTTTCAACGGCGTATTTTGATGTCGGCTCACCTTAGAACTCTGGCAGTGAAGACACGTGCGAGTCCACTTGGTTATGTCGGCACTCATACCCTTCCACACAAATCGTTCAGTGATTAGGCGCTTTGTAGCTCGGGTGCCGGGGTGGTGGATACCGTGAAGGCGGTCGAATGTGGGTCGGCGAAGTGAAGTCGGAACGAGAGGACGATGAGAGCCAGTGGACACATCAACAATCAGTGGGTGTTCGGTTCCTGCGACTTGTAGTCTTCTGATGGTCAACGATAGATTCGTAGACAAGGCAGCTACTTCAGGGTCTTCGCTTTGTCGTTTGGCCAATTCAGTGCTGTTTACTTCTTGCTGAGCGATGTTGAAGCACGTTGAGACTATTGGGGAATCCGATGGTTCACTGACTTGATGTGGTCGACTTAGACAATCCGATACTGCGTTGGCTGCCCCGCTCACATGTCTGATGTCTGTAGAATATTCGCTGAGGAAGGCTAATTGTCGAGTCACACGTGCTGAACGCTCCGTTTTCGAGGTGAATGCGTAGATCAGTGGCTTGTGATCTGTTACGAGTTGGACGTCCGCACGGCCTTCAAGAAGGTGACGAAAACGCCGGACAGCACTCACCAACGCAAAAAGTTCACGGTCACCGGCGCTCCATTTCTTCTGTGTGATTGACAACATTTTTGAATGGAAGGCGAGGGGCACTATCTTGTTGTCGAACTCTTGTTGGAGAACGGCACCAATGGCTGTGGACGATGCATCAGCGACGACTTGGATGGGAATGTCCTGGCGTGGAAAAGCGAGTGTTACTGCTGATCCTAACATGGATTTCGACTTGTCGAAGGCAGTTTGATGCTTTGGTTCCCATGTAAATTCGTTTTTCTTTCGATTTGCTAGTTCATGTAGTGGTGAGAGTACCGCGGCGAGGCGTGGAATAAAGCGATGGTAATAGTTCATCATGCCTATGAAGCGGCGACATGAAGTGACATCTTGTGGCGACTTCACAAGCTTGAGTGCATCCACTCTGTCGTGCATCGGAGCCAAACCCTCGCTGGAGACTTTATAACCGAGGAATTCGATGGAGGATGTACCTAACACACACTTCTCGGGAGAGATGACAAGGCCGTGAAGTTGCAGACGGTCGAGCACAGCAGTTAGGTCTTTGATGTGCGTTTCCGCATCAGGCGAGAATATCGTCTTTGTAGGCGAAAATCCGCGGAAGTCCACGGAGCACACCATCGATAAACCTCTGAAATGTCTGCGCGGCATTGCATAACCCGAACGGCATGCGGGTGTATTCATACAGGCCGAACGGCGTAATGATTGCAGTTTTGTGGCGGTGTGCCGGATGGACTGGTATTTGAGCAAAGGCTCGTTTCAAATCCAGTTTGCTGAAAACTGTGGAGCCACTCAACTGGTCGGCGAATGACTGAACATCCGGAACAGGATATCGGTCTTTCACTGTTATAGCGTTGAGACGTTCGTAACAACCGACTGTCCAGAAGCAGGTATTATCCCCTTTCCGGACCAAATGGATCGGACTGGCCCATTCAGAGGACGATGGCACGAGGATTCCGCGTGACAGCAGGTCATTGACTTCCTCTTTAGACGCACGAAGTTTGTCTGGAGGGAGTCGGCGGGCGCGCGCAAACACAGGGCGGCCGTTTGTGATGATCATGAAGGATTCATGATCAGAAGGTTATCAATATCAATATCAGAAGGTTGCGTGTTCAGATCACGTCGGGGTCACCATTGTAGCGGACACACGAGAACACGATATGATGTATATTGATTACCGTCATATAAGGACGTAAACAAACGCAGGTGAGACAAATAAGTGTTGCCAATCCCGGGACCTGGCCACAGTCGACAAACCGTTCATAAGAGTGATTGACATTATCAGATAATATTGTGTCCCAGTTGATGGAGTTAAGATCCCGGTTGAGCCTTTGTACTCGCTTGTCAGTATATTTTCTTCTTGTATAACACACCGGCTCCTTTTCCGTGATTATGTTGTTGACAATAGCAAATATTGGGTAATGATCCGAGAAATCGTCCTGTATAATTCTGAAGTACGAGCGCAGTGACATCTCACCAGCGCTGTATGTGAGTCTGCAGCATTGTCAGGCAACATCTGCTTCAGTTGGAAGGTGCTTCAGCATGCTGAACAAGCTGCTTGCAGACGACCGGAACTTTTATAAAAAAAATGTGGAGACCTATTTGAGGATGTATTACAATTCTTTTGACTGATTATGTATTCGCATACAAATATATTTTGTGTTTTGAGTTATTCTTACTCTTTATACAGTTGTATCTGGTTTTGATTAATCTGGAGCAAACTAGATTGCATTCAGAATACCAACTTTAGAGCAACAACGCTAGCATAGGGTTCTTGCATCAATTTGGGATATTCGTTAGTGGCTTGATTAACCTAAACAATGATTCTAGACGCTAAATGTATTGATATTTAAAAAAACATTGACATTGAAGTTCAACAACGGAATAATACTTCGTCACGATCAATATACATATATTTTAGGGTCCGTGCTCAAAGAAAAACAAATTTCATGACAAAACATTTGAAAATGCTAAAGTTAACATGAACTTATACCAAAATGTTCATACTCAAAATCTTAAAACATTTGTCAAACAATTCGTTATTCGAACATTCACAACCATTTTTAGTGGTGTTTTCGAAATCAAATTAGTGCAACTTTTTAGCGCAACTTTTTGAATTTTTAGCGCAACTTTTTGAATTTTCTAGCGCAACTTTTCTTGATTTTTAGCGCAACAAAAGGTCACCCTAGTTATCATGATATAATAAAGAGCTGGAGAACAAATTGAGAAATACTGCTGTGTTGTGTCTCACAGTAGCGGATCCAGAGTGCAATTTTGGGGGCTGAATGATTTGGGGGGCTGATTTTTTTCTCAATCATATATACACACATTTACAAACGCATTATGCGCGAATATGCTCTGCGATAATAGATATATCAACAAACTCTACACACAATACTTTTCTTTGACCACTTGATCACTTCTAGTGAATCTCTTGGTTATGAGTAGTTGCTGGAAACATTTTGGGTGGGCTTCAGCCCCCTGATCCCCACCTCCTGGATCCGACAGTGATGTCTCACGCTTGCCGTATATCTCGGCCATTAAGCGCATATTCTAATCCAAAATTATATTCCACATTTTTCATCATAGGCTTAATGGGCAGAGATATTTAGGAAAAAAATTTAGTCCGCCAAAGAGAACAATAATTAAGTATTTATTAGTTAATCCAATTAATCCAAGAGAACAATAATTTCATAGTATGAATTCTATCAATATTAATAAAGTACAAATGTATGCCATAGTTAGATGACAGAATTAAATTAACACATATATGATAGGAAAGAACGAATTTTTACATGTGGAGCACAAGGATTAATTGAAAAAAGTCCCGGATAAAATTTTCAATTCCTGGGGGCGGGGGCTTATTTGACCGTGCTACGAAAAACCTAGTACTTCAGGCTTGAAAAGCGACATCGTTATGTTAGGCTATGTTAGTCTAGGTAGGCTAGGTTAGGTTAGGAAAGGTTAGCTTAGGATAGGTTAGATAGGGTTAGCTTAGGGGAGGTAAGGTAGGGTTGTGTTAGGTTACGATAAGTTAGGTTATGTAAATTTATACGACAACTATACTATTACAATTATAGTTTCCATGAGTTATTATGGCAACAGAACTTGATGGATGCGACCTAGGATACGAGGGATGATGCGGTTCTCATTTTATTTCTATCTCTTATAATCACCTGTTAGTGTTTTCCGAGAAGCATAGCATATAATCAATACATAGTTCTATTTTACGGATAATTATATTTGCTCAATTTTATAATCATTGATAGAATGATCAGATCATTCGTCAATGAAAATTTGCAAAATCAGAGTTAACTGCAACTAATTTCCACGATTTATGAACATTGCACTCACGTAGAGTCTATATATACGAGCAAATATTTTTAACACCCAAATCCAATGAATGTCTTCAAACATTATAGCAAACTGAAGATTTCCCGTGCAATAATATGATTCATCAGGTGTTTAAGGCAGCAACGAGTGATAAATATTGCAGACGGCTCTGTAATTATTGTAGAATAAAATGTAGAGCACGATGGTAGTATGAAGCGTAGTATGTATAATCTAAATGGAAGCTGTAGCCTAGTCTTAACCAGGGCAGCTATTTCACCCGCTGTATACCACTGTAGACGCTCATTCATTCCAGATTTATAAAAACCTGTATAAGGCATGTCTTATTGATTATAATATATGTACAGATAGGCTTAATGTAAACAGGATTTTTAAACAATGTAAAAATGCAATGGAGGTTCGATTTTGTACATACGAACGAATAGAGCCACGAACACTGTCGGTCCCCATTACGTTCGCAAATTGGGATACTGACAGGAAGGTATTTCGTTCCCTCTTCTGATTGAAAAGCTATTATCAGAATTGAAGATAAAAACTAATTTATAACTCCTCAAATGAATATCAACATACAATGAACAATTTAACGTGATTGTGTTATTTTGAGAGATCAACAACTACAACATATATAGCATAGGCTGACATAATACATACATTATGTTCAGCATGGTGCACGTCCATGTCAAAGACACGCTATGCTAAATATTAAATAGAGTAATATACATGAAATACAAAAAGCACACATAGATCAAGTAAGCAAAACTGCAAGGGCGAACAATAAATTCACATTTCTGAATAATGAATGATTATTTGCGATGTAAATGTGAGTACAACAGTATAAAATATATTAATCGAACAGATAAAATAAAAAATTAATATGTATCAGAGAAGACATAAATACATATGAAGTGCAGAAAGGTATGGTCGAACGAAATAACGAACGAATTAATGCAACAATCTACAAATAACTGAATACTAAGAGACGACTCAAAATATTTCCCAAATTGTATATCTATATCCGTTGGAAGACTCGTTTGCGTGTCGGTAGCCAAATTTATGATAGTAATTAGCCCAAATTCGTTTATTTACATATTTAGATATAAAAGATATACATATTTAGATATACTTGTATATTGACCCATTCATTGTCATCAGATTCATTCGTTCATACACAAGCTTGTTCTCCCTTGAATTCAATTACTGCTAGCTTTGAGACATAATTATTGCCGTTATTGTGTTCTCGATGTCACTGATTGGTCGCTGCGTAAGTCATATTTGCTATTTACACATTTCATTTTCATTTATTGAACATTTATAATGCGCTTATAATAACTGTACAAATTCTCAAGCACACACACGTACACACAGACACACACACACACACATGTACATCTGTACACAATGGAGTGATATATTTATATTTGTTGCGTGTTATATAAATAAGTTTTATTATCTGATGTAGCAGCGTTGTTGCCAACCATTGTCTGATTGTACTATATTCTACATTAATCATGTCCGTGTATGAGCTTGCTCGATGGACATTTCTGCCATTTTATACTTTGTATATTCGTATAAAATGATTGTTGTGAAAAATTTGGCAATAAACTGAACAAACAAACAAACAAACATACACACACGCACACACACACACCCACACACACGCACACACACACACATACTCACACACACACCCACACACCCAACCAACACACACACACACACACTGACACAAATGTATACCCGCAGGCTTTTTCATACATATATTGAACATTTGGAGCACAAAGCATACTACCAAGCCAATACCCTACGTTGATCAATGAATTAGCTTTGTCTGTTGCTACAACACAAATACTCACTTAGTGTGCTTGTGTATGTATGTGTATGTGTATGTGTGTGTGTGTGTGTGTGTCAGTGCGGTGGGTGAGTGCACTGGCACCCCGGGGACTCCAGGCATCAATTCGGCCGGTCGACCAACTCCGCTCGAGCGACTGATGGAGAAAAGCGCCTCGGGGGACAGGCCAGCGACGCACGCGCGATCTGTCCTCCAGTAGATGTCACCGACCGTTGCCATTACCGGATGACGCGCGATTCCTGGCGCAGACGCGGCCTCGGGCTGCCGTCCGGCATGATAGACTGTTTTGTTCGATAAAAGCGAATTACTGCGGCGACGAGACTAGCCGCTCCTCCTCAGTCTGTATACAACGACGGCATCGTTGCGGACCAGTCCTAGTCACCGAGTGGAGTAATATTCATATATCCTCAGGCCTAGCAAGTAGATGATCCGCATGTTTTCGACCGCCCCAGCCAGATGAAGGAAAAGATAGGACGTAAAGCGCATTATACTAGCTAGCATAGGAGGGCCAACTTAAAGGTGTGTTGACTTGTTTTGCCGACGTATACTCGAATGTCTACTCACCGCGTTGGTGTTCTCACATGGATTAAGTATTCACAGATGATTACTCCGGTGTAGAAGGGAAGTCATATTGACAAAAACAAAAGGCTCAAAGACACAGAGGCAGAACTCAGGGAAAAGGATCATCATATTAGGCTTGGTTAAGCATTATTAACGAGATATATATTTACGAGTGAATTCAGCATTAATTGTACGAATTGAGCATGAATTCGTATGAGCATGGGCTCGTATGAATTGAGCATTAATTGAATGTGAATTGAAAATGCACTCTTTGGAAAAATACAATTAGGATGATAATAACTTCTTTGAATATAGACTATATATTTTAATGTAATATTCAATTATGTTTGAACATGACACACAAGTTTGATTCAACAGTCTGTATAATCAGGATATGCGTAATCACTTCAACTCAAGTGAATAAGCATGCACTTGCATTTGCCAGAGCGTCCAACTGTGTTAATAGCATTATAAACTTGGTGCAGTGTAATCAAAAGGCTTAATTCGATGTGTCCGAATGTTGTTGGCATGGTGCAGCCAATTATTGAATCATTCTTTGATAGCTTCACTTCTTCTGTCGTATCGCGTCTTGTCAGGCACAAGACAAGTTGTTTGGAGGAGAGTATGTGAGGACGTTCATCTGTGTATGTGTGTGTGTGTGTATGTATGTGTGTGTGTGTGTATTTGTGTGTGTGAGTGTGTGTGTGTGTGTGTGTGTGTGTGTGTGTGTGGTGAACTGAACGTATGTCTAAGAGGGATGGAGCTCACAAAAGGATAGGTCCTCTGCGTCACAGCCTGTCCCTGGTGCAATTTATTCGTCGCAACCAACTTGTTGTTCGTCCAAAGTGATGTCTTTTTTGTGTCCGTCCCTCTTTGTGGCTGCTATGTTCCTTGTGTTGGGTTCCCTGACAGCTGCTCTTTGAGATATGCATGTGCCTGTATGCGTCAATGTACGTCGTATGTACGTATGTGTGTGTGTAGGATTTTTGCGTTCGAGTAAGCGCCGCTCTCATATCTACGCACAGCGGGTGACCCAATCATAGGTGGAAGTCGTTGTATTCAACCGTTGTGGAGAAGGTGAAAAGACAAGCCGAAGAGAACGTTGTGTAAGCAACGACACACAGAAATTGAAGAAACGGAGACGCGATGCTCTCTGATATGGTGAGATGGAAGAGCTCGACAGAATAGCCGACAAAGAATAACAGAGACACGAGAAAAGGCCAGCGAGAGTTACGTACTAGAGCTCTCTCGGCTCCGGGCGGGTGCTGTTCGAGCCACGTCGTACCAGACCACCCAGTTTGAATATCTGTGACATTACCGCCGTTGTGTGTACACGTGTGTGTGCGTGTGTGTGTGTGCTCGCGTCTCGGACGACAAATGATGACGGTCGCCAGACGACTTAGTTCTTTGGCGGGACCCACGCGCTGTACCAGTGTTGTATGTGGACATAAAGTACGACCAACATGAACCGTGATTGGAGCTGACGTGTGTTGTCCATGCGACACCGCCCCACACGTCACACAGGTTATTGTCGAACAATTCAATCAGGCGAACAAAAAGAACTTTGTCCAATAGGACAACTCAAAAAGTGAAACAACAACTGGGAAACAGAAAACACCTCTCTATCGCTGTTTCTCTCTCTCTCTCTCAGATCGGACACCCACAAGTGCATTTATTCAAAAGAACGCTTTACACGAGTGATGTCAAAACACGGCGGAGGTCATCTGTCAGTGTCATGCCAATTGTTCTATTGTGTTGGCTAGTGACGGAACTCAGGGTGCGACTATACCATAAGACATATATGGAATACAAGCAGCACCCATGGAAGCTGTACACGAACCAAGCAGTTAGGGAGGAGAAGCTGAAGACATGGCTCTTCTCGAAACCAGCAAGAACCGCACACAACAGAGACATGATTACGCCGAATTTCACTAGATTTTGATGAGATAATTCAACTTTTTCACGCATGCTGGTACATAAGCTAGTATTTCTAGTTTAGACATGTTATTTTGGTCATCATGTGTTCGCCACATACTATGCAGAGACAAGAGACTCGATTTCCATGAAAACATCTGGTTCTTCCATTGGATGAATTGAAACGGCTATGATGCTGTCAACCTACAAGATATTTGATATTTTCAACAATCTTGTAGATGCTGTTCAATGGTGATTCTTGGGTTAGGTATTCCAATGAATGAATGTTGAATAAATGTTGGAATGTTGAATAAGTATTTTATCTCAAAGAGGTTTGTTCCGCTGAGTTGAACAAGCTATAGTTCATATACTTGGATACAAATAATTATTTATATCCAAATATTTTGTAATTAATTATAATTAATTATAAAATATACTAGGAAATATTGAATGTATTCAATTAACTATGCTCCATATATATTGTAATCACTATAATATACAGTGGATATTACATTTGGTTACAATTCATTTTATATCGGAGGTATTTATGAGTGATTAACAAATATCGCCTAAAGTATATATTTATTCAAAGACCAGCGTGTGCATATGAGTTAAGCGACGTGTTCAGGTTTCCTAGCATATATCAGGTCAGTTTCCTCATCAACTCTGAAGGTGTCTCATGCCGTTAAAACGTCAGCTCCATTTGCATTATCACAATTAGTTACCTTATCAATACAGCTTCGAATTAGGGACTTAATTAATGTAATCACATACAGCTGGCTTCACGCCGAATATGACAGTTTTTTCATTCTCCACATTCTGCACTCATGTATGTGTACATGTGTGTGTGTGTGTGTGTGTGTGTGTGTGTGTGTGTGTGTGTGTGTGTGTGTGTGTGTGTGTGTGTGTGTGTGTGTGTGTGTGTGTGTGTGTGTGTGTGTGTGTGTGTGTGTGTGTGTGTGTGTGTGTGTGTGTGTGTGTGTGTGTGTGTGTGTGTGTGTGTGTGTGTGTGTGTGTGTGTGTGTGTGTGTGTGTGTGTGTGTGTGTGTGTGTGTGTGTGTGTGTGTGTGTGTGTGTGTGTGTGTGTGTGTGTGTGTGTGTGTGTGTGTGTGTGTGTGTGTGTGTGTGTGTGTGTGTGTGTGTGTGTGTGTGTGTGTGTGTGTGTGTGTGTGTGTGTGTGTGTGTGTGTGTGTGTGTGTGTGTGTGTGTGTGTGTGTGTGTGTGTGTGTGTGTGTGTGTGTGTGTGTGTGTGTGTGTGTGTGTGTGTGTGTGTGTGTGTGTGTGTGTGTGTGTGTGTGTGTGTGTGTGTGTGTGTGTGTGTGTGTGTGTGTGTGTGTGTGTGTGTGTGTGTGTGTGTGTGTGTGTGTGTGTGTGTGTGTGTGTGTGTGTGTGTGTGTGTGTGTGTGTGTGTGTGTGTGTGTGTGTGTGTGTGTGTGTGTGTGTGTGTGTGTGTGTGTGTGTGTGTGTGTGTGTGTGTGTGTGTGTGCACGTGCGAGTATATCTACAGCGCCGGGTGTTGGTGCGTGTCCCGGCGGAAGTTGGCCGTGTGTGCGGCGGAAGTTGTCGTGAATCATGTTGACACATTGACGACAGCTGTTGCCACCGTGACCAGCACTATCGACGCCGTCTCCATCACTAACACCGCCGCGCACCTGATTACAACGCCGCCACCATGAGGCAAGTGTGAAAGTAGCGATAAATGTCACAAAATAGTGATTGTACGTTCCTTTGCAAAACGACGCTTTCAAGGATGATGAAAAATGTTCGCAGAATTTGTGATATTCTCGAGGAAAATGCAAGTTTTCTATAAAAACAAAAAATATGAATCGATCTTTCAAATAATCACCAGTTATCAGTGTGGCTGTGCTTTCATGTGTTTTGGGGAACTTTGGGGCAAATGATTCGTTTACTTGGGTGAAACATGGTCAAATATTTAACCTGAATGATTTCATTTAAAAAGCTTATATAAATTACGTCAAAGACTTAAATAGAAAATAAGTACTGGCGTTTAAAATCGCATTCAAATATTAACGCATCAGGTTTTATGATACCCGAATTTTACACTGGATCATAACTTTATCAGTTCAAATTTTATCAAAAATAAGCCTTCAGGTTTTTCCACGTGAAACAAACTCAAACAACAGCTGCTCTATCTTCCAGTTAGTAGTGAAATGATAGAAAAACAGCCTAGACTGTGGAACGACTTTGGCAGCGTAGATCAAAAACTCAATGGAGACCTCTTCAAGGCAATGCATATCAATCATATAGTACAACTAAAAACTGGCACATTCAAGTTTTTCCCGTTGGTGATGACTTTTTCCATCTGACCTGCCGCATAGTTCGCGAAACATGGGCGCCAAAATACTGACTTCCCCGTCTATCGATTGACTTGTTTCGCACGCGACATTCCACACGGTCATGCCATTCCTCGCATTGCGCCTCACCATCAATTTGACGAACGCCATTGGCCGTGACATTGATGCGCTCGCTCTCAGGGGCGAGTCCAGAAGGTTCACTCGGGAAAGCTTGAACAGCGGCAAGTCACTTTTCTCGGGATGGTATACGATCACACATGAATCCGCCACACTCAGCTCTCTAAGCTAGAAATAGTAAAAGCAAGTGTTGTAGTATACGCAGAAAAAAATGAATACTTTTTCTAGCGAGGTATATTGAAGTGTGATTATTCCGGCAATGCTTGGCTGCAGTTCCTGGTCCATTGGAAAGAAGGGATCACAGTCCCGGTAACTGCTGCTACTCTCTTGGCTCGTTCTTGCGCATCTACCAACGAGTGACGTGTTTTTGCGCGATATTCAGCACCGTCGCGGCTCAGTCATATGCACGCCAGCGCCAGATTGAGACGCCGTCTTGGATGACAGTTTCCACAGTCTCCTGGGACCTCCTACCGCTTATCTCTCGTGCCGAATATCCTCCCTCTTGCAGCACAGGGAGCCGACGGCCCTTCGCGTGCGTGCGTTTGATTTTCAATTAGCCCGGAATCACCACCAACCGCGCTTGGACATCTGTGTGTGTGTGTGTGTGTTTCTGGGTATGTGTGTATGTGTGAGTGTGTGTGTGTCCGTTGTGATTGGCGCCTAGGCGATTGTGGCGCGGGTTGTAGTACTCCGACAATAGCGGCGCAGCGGGGCGAAAACAGGCGCCCCGGCCCGTCTACATACAGCCGTCACGTCAATCGACACACACACACACGCACACAGATTCACGCGCATACAAAATCAGGGACACACACAGGCATACTGTTTCAACTAATTTCGCTGCCATTGAGTGAAACAGGCCACAGTACAGACATATTTTCGTCATCAAGAGCATGATTTTGTTGGACTAATAATTTTGTTATCGTTGTTTTCTCATATCGCGCGTGTATGTGTGTTTGTGTGTTTGTGTATATGTGTGTGTTTGTGTGTGTAGGTGTCTGTGTTTGTTTTCCGTAAGCAGCGTATCTTACTGATTATTATTATATTCGTTCCAGGTAGTTTTATCGCGCGTGTGTTATAATGTACGAATAAAATGCTATTCAAATACAATGTGAATGTATGTATGATATATTTAATCAAATCACTGTCTGTGGTCAAGACAATAGATAATTGCTTATTTGTCGAACAACATACCAAAATTAGTATATACGCCATTTTATGATAACATCCAGCCACCTTTGTGTATCCTCAGGGATATTGCACTCTCAGAGAAATGGATTGAACATTTTAAGCAAGATGAGCTGTTCTCACGGCCTTAGTTTCCAGATGTACAGACCTCCTAACATGGAATTTGGTTTTTGGAATTTGTGGAAGCACTGCTTTAAGTGTATTCTATTCCAAGGGTCGTGATGAAATTTCTGAATAAACTTGACAGCACAACCTTTCTTACTACACCAGATGTGTATCTGTATGCTTGATAATTTTTTTAGGTATTTAATGATACATTATGACTAGGGCGTCGGTAAAAATATCCTGTACTGAAAATACGTTGTTGTTGTAAAATGTTGATGTATGATGATGCTTCCCAACCGAATATTGTGATTTTCTTCACAGTGTCAAACTTCACCAAAAGATGCTACTAAAATTACTTTAAAAAAAGTTAATAATAGTATAGGACAGACATATCTTACACCATCTGGGACGCAGAACCTCATAAAATGTCATATATTATCGGTCCAGATATGATTCCGCGCCATAACTGTTTCTCATAAATTCCACTGTAGGCTTCAAATAGACTCCAACGATATAACCCCACACGTTTGTGGATCTGAGCACGCCTATGATTGTCTGCCTGTGTGCGTGTTTGTGTGTACGTGTATGCGCGTATGCGTTTGTGACTGTTTTACTCTCTATCGCCTCGGGCGTTTTTGCTGGAACGTGCGACGATGTCAGTGTGCGTGTCAGCTGTCAGTACTGACAATGACAGCTTCGCACAACTGACAATCACACTGTGTGAATTTCAATGGCCGCGCGGCAGCGAGTGATTAACGCTCGCTATAACACGCCCGGCTCGCTATAACATGCATGCCTCGTCGAGTCCCCTTTAGAAGGCCCCTAGCGGGCCCACAAAGGCCGTCACCGCTGCGAACATGTTTATTTACATAGGGAAAAGATTGGTTCAATGCACTTGCCCTGCTTATACACACATACACACACATACACACACACACAGACACATACAGACATACACAGTGGCACAACAAGTATATGTACAAATCCCATGTATACAGCACAACAATGGGCGCATATATGTATATATCCCCTGTGGAAACAGTGGATATATTGAACAGGGGCACATGTTTGCGTCAACCACGGCTTTGTCATAGGAAATGATCAGTCAGAGATTATATTAGCCTGCGTGTTTGTGTGTTCGTGTGTGTGTACGTGTTGAGCTTGTGTTTGTGTTATTCTTGTGTGCATGTGCGTGTGTGTTTGTGGGTGGTTGTAAGGATGTGTATAAGGGTGTGTGTTAGATGGATCTAGAAATTATTAGACTATATATTCACTTATCTGATAAAGTTAAAATTCATATCGGTAATATGTGAAATTGGCAAAATTCAACAGAATATCTGCAGTAGCTTTAATGTCTTAAATCGCTAACATTTAGTTCAGCTTTGAAATGATAACTTGTTGTCTTAGTACAAATTCATGAATCAATCAGTGTGCGCATCATCACCAAAATATAATTCAATATTTTTTATTAAAACAAATTACATCATTATTCAAATTTACGAATTAAAAAATTGATTGGGACATTTGAAATTTGTCAACAACCTTACATAATAAATAATAATTAAAATTATATTTATACAATTATAATTATATAATAATTACAAAACAATTTTGCACACTAAGATATTTGTATTTTTTTAATTTATTTTTGCTAAAATTCCATACTTCTTTTTAGCGCGTTTTGAGAATGAGTTCATTAATGCATTGATGTTGATATAAGTTCTACAAATAAATAATTATATCATTTCTGTATATCAGCTCTACATCGCTGGTTTTTCTATAAAAAACATTAAAATAAATTTACGCAGCCATGTGAACGGGTGTCCGATGTGTGTCCATTGAAAAACTTGCTTTCTGCGTTGTCTCAAATGTCTTGGCCGAACACTTCAATTTAACAGCAGCACAAGAATGATAAGAGAAACGAAAACTTCCTAATACTACTTGAGTGGTGTCAAAATATTTGATATCGCTGGCGACAGTCGCGACAAAAATGCTACCTAAATTCAGTTGTCTGCACAAATGAACATCATCAACGAAAACACACACACACACACACACACACACATACACACACACACACACATGAACATACATACACATACACACACCCATACACACGCATACAGACATACACGTAAATACACACACATGCTCAAAGACACAAACAAACACACGCAGACACACCCAAGCGTAAGTTTGAAACATACGTACAGACATTCACACATACACACACACACACACCCACAAACACCCACACCCACACACACATAAATGAACACTCAGACACGCACAGACACTCGAACACACATGTAGACGAAACCCCAGTATATTCACAAATTATCTTCAAACATGTCATGCAAAATTAGCCTACAATAGTAAATTCAGTAATTGCAAAGTCCTCGACAGTGCGTTATAATTATGTGGTTGTGGATTTTGAAAATATTAATATATCTCACCGAATTTGTTGATCATACAAATGACAATGATATATCGGACGGTATAAAATGCTATAGTAGAAACTTCAACAAATAAACAAATACATATATGTACACAAATCTTAAATAAAATGTGCAGCATTTATCACTCATATAGCGTAATTAATTTGGATGAAAAATTCAATGCAATTGAAGCATTTTCAAAAGGAACTCATCCTCAGTGGAATCACCACTAACATCGATGAATTTACGCCAGTTCTATACACCAGGTTTTAGTAGCATTCCCTGTCTCAAAAAGCGTACTCAATAAGCTACGAGCTCAGGTGACAAAATGATGTTTTTGCTGTAGCACAAGCGTTACGTTTTTATCTGCTCTAGTGTACTTTTCTATTTTATGCCGGGAATAAAACAAAATTCCACCGTTGTGCAAACTCATTGCAGCGTCGTGCAAGCTCATTGCAGCATCGTGCAGCCATTGAAGCGTTTTGTTTGCCGATACGAGAAAACTGGGGTATTTTATCACGGCGGAGATTTTGCGCGCTGAAACACGACGGATTTTCACGCTCACACGGCGTATGCTAATCCGACTTATCTTGCACCGTCCAAATCTATCTGTTGCCAACGCTTGTGAAGCGAGCATTTGTGCTGGAATTCCGCAAATACAACACAACACATGTCGTTACCCATTTGGCACACACACACGCGATCAGGTCGCGTGTGTGTATGTGTGTGTGTATGTGTATGTGTGTGTATGTGTGTGTTGCACGAGCGTTGAGCAGCAGTTGACTCTGCAAAAGTGCAATATCTCGAACTCTCTATCTGGCACTCTGTAAATGTCGCAGAGTTTTGGGGGCAGAAGCAGATGGGGTCATTGACCTCCGTACGAACACTTGCCGAATGACGATTTGAGCTGCGCCGTGAGGGAATGCTGCTTCAATGATGTCTTCTCTAAATAAATCACCGACTGTCACTGACTGTTCAGTGCTGGCACAAATAGAGCCCGACAAGTTCCAGTATATTGTTTGAGTCCATAGGGAGAATCTACGGCAGTTGTTGTTTTCTGCAAAGCTACAGTGTATCAGTGGATATGAGGATGTTGACGGAAGAGGAGAAAAAGTCTCTTATATCCGGGGAAAATTACACGTAAAGTATAGAAAACGGGCACGATGAAATTCTTTCTTATAACCGGGGTTCTTTTACATGCGGGTCTCTCATATCCAGGGTACAGTGTATATATGTACCAAGGAGAAGTTTCGAGGTTCGAGGTTCTTACATGCATTTCTTGGCTGGTAGTATTTACCGTATGCTATAATATATTGTATTATTTAGTCAAAGCAGTTAAATATATATTCAATGACTGAATAATATGCTTACGAAATACACACAGCAATGCTAACTGTACGATATTCTCACGTCACCTGTATACTTACATTATTTTCATTCCATTTTTGATTTCGAAGAAATTAATTAGGTAAGTGGTAATTTATATTTGCATATTGTGTTTTCTTTGAAAATAATACACCGTGTTGATATCTTTTTATTCCTACTCAGAATTAAGTCAGAATTTTGTATGCATATGCTTTGTTTGTTTAAATACAAGAACACGTTAAAATATTTATTAAAAAACCCTAATATAATCAATGAAAATCACACCAATACCAGTGTTGATTCTGCTAATGCCATTTTGGTTTTATCTCCCTATCTGTTGTGATGCATTGTACATGCTAATGCGAATTAACGGCGCCACAATTCATTGATGCAATATGACAATATGCATTGATACAGCCCCTTGCTTCACATACTAATCTGCACATAAGATATTTGGCATTAACATGCAAGAGCATGCACGCGCTCGAATGAATCATTTTTGTGCCAGGCTTTTCAAACAGCTCGCAAGCCTGTATATCGCTGTATCGTCAAGACAGATAGCCCGCTTGTAATTTAGTGTCGTACTGCAGTGTACTGTACTGTACAGTCGCACAGTCGCACAGGCAAATCTTAATTTGGCGACACCCCTCTGGGAACTACCCCACAGTTCACAACCCCTATTCACATACATACACACACGCACACACACACACACACATACATATACACACGCACACACATACACACGCATGCACTTTCAAATTGGATCAATACCGGCTCGAACAGCTCATAAAATGTTCTCATATAAACTGATCCGCTCCAAGGGTTTACACACACACTGACACACACACACACACACACGCACACACACACACACACACACATACAAATACATGTTGTCAAACGCGGTGTACGTAAATCCGCCATGAATGCCGCGGTATATAGAAGACGCGTTATTATGAATGAATTGATCACGTGCGTGTGTATGTGTGTGTGTGTGTGTGTGCATGTGCATGTGTGTCTGTGTGTGTGCATGTGTGTGTGTGTGTGTGTGTGTCTGTGTGTGTGTGAGTGACGGGGGCTAGACAAACGCAATGAAGTGTTTGTATGCCCCGGAAGGAAGCGCCGGTGTGTATGCGCGTGTGTTCGCAGCACATACAGTCGGGCCGCCATGATTGCATGTGTGACATGGCTGCACAGTCTTCGAACACCCTTTGTTCAGGAGATGCTCGGTAGAAGGTAAGGTTAGGCCGTTGTATAGCCTCTGTGCGTGCCTCTAACCAGGGCAAAATGAAATGCCTCTTTAAGGTTTATTCATGGTTGTACGGTATATATATATATATATATATATATATATATATATATATATATATATATATATATATATATATATATGAACAAAACATCTTGTATAGCACGGCACCTTGTGGGAACAATTGAAAAATAGAACGGCACCCTCAAAATTTGTGGTTCTTGACATTTTAATTGCTGTCACCCTTTTAAATTCTGCGGCTAATTCTCACACACGCTGGATTCTTGATAGCTGTATAAAAATAGGTAAAATACAAATGGCGTAATAAGAAAACCATTTAATTCAAAATTCAATCATACAACTTGACTGCTCCATTCAAGTGTATTAAGCCCAAAAAACATTCGGGAAAAACTATATAGCATATACATTGTTTAATTATTCAAGGAAATTATGCACCCCTTAGGATGCAGGCTCACACATCCTAGGTGTGCGAACATCCCCGGTTAATATTCCTGATCTGAATAAACATCACCTCTAATTAAACGCCACTCTAATTACTTCATATATTCTGGCAATATCCATGATTGACTGATTTGAATTAGTTAATTTGTAATTACTCACCAGCTATCATCCTG
The DNA here is from genome assembly GCA_916048095.2 of Sacculina carcini. Classification (NCBI taxonomy): domain Eukaryota; kingdom Metazoa; phylum Arthropoda; class Thecostraca; family Sacculinidae; genus Sacculina; species Sacculina carcini. The sequence continues at coordinate 8,993,067 of OU696575.1, read as the reverse complement.
TACCTGTTTATTTCGTTCAACTGATACACATACGTTACCTGATACATTTTCCTCCATAAAATTTACTGTATCGCCTCAAAATTCTAGCCAGCTAGTCGAAAAATAGAGCGGCACCCTCTAATTTAACGACACTACTGGGGAAGGCACTACTGGGGAAGGTTCGAACAATACAATGACTTGCCGCTCAAATAGAAAATATGCCGTGGAATAGAGGTTCAACTGTATATGCATTCAGATCACATCTTCAATCTTGGTCATAACAAGAAGGAAGCGAGGAAGTAATAGGAGCAAACGCGACATATAGGAGTACATGTGTAGTAGATTAAACATGAGTAAAGAAGATAAGCAGGGGCTTGGGAGACAAAAAACCAAAAATTTGCCAAGTTCCCCCGAGCCCCAATGATGTTCACCGCTTCCAGTGTAGTTGCTTCGTAAGGTGACAATACGTCCTCTTTTACCCGGGTATGCCATCTTTCTGGGGGCTATCCGGTATATCCGGGTCCTTTATGTAGAATGCTTGCAATGTCCAGGGTTTATATATTTTCAGTAATTAAATTCAGTATGTTCTCTCTGCGAGTTTGAAATGGCCTGGTCCCTGTTCAATGTTCACTCATATGATGTAATTAAAAACTTGTTTTTGCGCGCGCACAAAAACGACCTATTTCAAGACATTTGAATGTATTATCAGTAGCGAATCCAAAGTGCAATTTTGGGCGGGGGCTGAATGATGGGGGCTGAACTTTTTTTCAATGATATATACACACATTTACAAACGCAATATGCGCGAATATGCCTTGTAATAATGATTTTATCATCAAACTCTACAAAAAGATACCGTTCCTTGACCACTTTAGTGAGCCTCTTTGTTATGAGGAGTTAATGGCAATATTTGGGGGGATTCAGCAACCGAACCTCCCCTTTGGATCTGCCAGTGTGTATTGTCACCCAATAATTTGCCGAGCCCCCACATTTTTCCCTTAACCCTCGCCACATCAGAAAAATCCCGGCGACGTCACTGAAGAAGCAGAACGAGTGAAGTGTAGAGACAGTGACAATATGAAAATAACAAAAAAGAAAGTTTGGATGGCAAGAACAAAGAAGCCGCGATTCACCATATTTCCTTTTAATTACATTCCATTTCAGCATATTTAATTTCCAATGTTTTCTCAAAGTGCATACGGATTGCTACCATGACATCAATAGATATGCACTCATCCCATATTATCTTGTTAATTTCTCATTTAATAATGGTAATGCTAATAATATCAAAACATTATTAATATTAATGACAATAATATTAATATTATTATATATTGATATATTATTATTATAACCGAGAAAAAAAGACGCGGTTTATAAAGGAATTTTTCAGTCCTGTGAGACTTATGTTCACTCATTAACTGTTTATGTAACGGAGACTGGTGAATGGAAGCAGAAACACAGTCTGTGACGCGTGAATTAGGGTAGAAATGTCATATCACGTGCAATTCTACTATATAGTTATTTATAGTTATTTATAGAATTATAGTTAATTATCTAGAAGCAGAACTTAATATATATTCCAGAAGCACATAAATATGGGAAATATTACAGAACGAAGAACTTTAATGTCTACATTCATACAAATAACTTGTTTTTGAAAATTATATTTTATATCTACAAGATTTGCGAGACCATGCTTATGTTTGTTCAAAATGTCTTCTAAAAACGTGATATAACCGAATTCATTCATACATAGATATATATACATAGGTAGATATATCTTAGACAGGTAGATATATTTTAGACAGTACAACAGTAGATGCAATGCATTCGCCTACTGTTATTAATTTAGTTTGATGTATTTAAGCATACATTAATGTGAGTGACAGTTGATTAAAACGGCGCATGCTTTGTTACCTAGGCAAACACCATCAAACACACACACATACAAATATACATACACACACACATACACATTGAGCGTGATTAATTTGTTAAAGGCCTAATTTGTCGCACCGACGCACTCATATGGAGTTTGAGATGAATCGAGCGGAATAGTGGGGTAATTTCACTGGCTTAAATAGGCTGGAAAATAACATGAATTTATGTTGTGTGTGTATATATGTATATATGTGTGTGTGTGTGTGTGTGTGTTCAGCTACGTTGTGCATATACTTATACAGAACACTTAAAGCGTACGTATACAGTGTATATGAGATACGTATATATGAGAGAACATCGGATATAAGAGAATATTCCTTGGGCTCACAATTGAGCTTGGGTGTAGAACATTAACATGAACACAGGTGAAAATTCTGGGGTATGGGGGTATATATACCCAACAACAAAATGACTTGGGGTATGAATACATACGATAATTTTGCTGATTTCAGTTCATTGGTTATATTGCCATCAAAATAATCATTGCAAAACTGTAACAAAATACAAGAGAGTGTGTTTGTATGCAAGTGCTGCAAGCCAGTAGCGGATCCAGAGTGCAAGGGGGGGGGGGGCTGAATGTTTTTTAGGGGGGCGGGCTGAGTATGTTTTCCGTGATATATACACATATTTACAAGCGCATTATGCGCGAATATGCTTTGGGATAATGCTTATATCAACAAACCATACAAAAATACTTTTTTTGGACCATTTTTATTATTTTTTGAGTCACTATGATTTAATGGTAAGCGTCCTGGAAGGAATAGGTATCTTGTCAGAAAAAGTATTGTTTCAGTATGGGTGGTGTCATAAAAAGCTGATTGTCTTGAAGAGTCAGTTGAGTCTTGAAGAGTCAGTTGAGTCAGAGTCAGTTCTGTCAGTTGTGTCAGAAAGTATAGAGGTAGAAGAAAGTATAGGAGTAAGTTTAGCGTGTGCATCTGCAATATGAAAGGAGTCAGTATGTAGTGAGTTTCTTTAAGCGCAGCCCGCTGTTGCCATAGTCATGCTCTTGCTAGCTCGCATCAAATCACATATCTGGTAAGGTTATTAAGTAATTTGGCAGGGTTTGGTTGAACAAGAAAGTCTGATATTGCTAATAAACTGTTGTTGCGATCAGTGTGATTTTCCATGGCGACCGCTCACCGTACAACGTGAAACAATAGTGAATAAGTGGAAATATAAGGGATATATGAGGATAGGAGGTATATGAGATATAAGAGATATAAGGGAATATATGACAGAACTATAGGAGATATAAAGGGGAAACATCTTATATCTGGGGTACACCGTACTTACTGATTTTTGAAGGACAAATTAATCTGTAAATGTGACAAGCTTAGGCAATCGCAAGCTTTTTCAGAAAACAGAACACACCTTAAATTATATTTCATTGTACATTAAAAAAACATAATGTGTTACTGATTGTGAGGTTTAATTAGAATAAATAACATACATGTATATTATATTTATTTGCAAGCAAATATCAACACCTCTCTTCGAGTCTACGTGAGTTATAAGCCTAGAAGTGCGAGCGACGGTGCATGCTATATAATATAAAAAGGTTCTTGCGCGCTTAAAACACGAATCATTATTAGAAAAATTTAGACGCATTTTTCTATGTCGCGCTATAAAGAGAATTTTGTTTTAAAGTAGGGTTGTTCATTATCATTTTTTAAGGGTTGTTGTCTTTCCAAAGTTTCGACGATGCTGAATCCAGTGTTATACAAATTATCCAGTGGTATACAAATTATACAACGAATTTCTATGCGACCGCATTTAAATTTGCGTGATCTGTCATTGAAATAATAATGTTAATTTTTGCTCAGGTAAACATATATGTTTGTAATTTTTAATTTGAAAACCGCTAATGCAATTGCATTAATCAAAAAGCAAAATTCTCGCAAACATTCTGGGTGTAAGCTTTGAGGAATTTTATGATTGCGGGTGGAATTATGGTTCCATATGCTTCAAAAACACTGTGTGTAATATATTTTTGGAAGCTATTAATTTTTAGAACTAGCTCAAAGCGGTTGAATTTTCACGATTGTTGGCTAAAAGGCCATATTTCCCAGATTTTGTATTCCACCTATACAAATTTAATCTTCACATTTTTCACGATAGACTTGTATTATGATGACCAAAAATTGAGTATAAAACTTTAAAACACAAAATATACATCATAAAGTCATCCCAGTTCATCTATCTATAAACCACATTATCACATAATACGTGTTTGGCGCCACCTAATAGCCAGACCGCCTTCTCACTTCAATTGTTGCTGCTGGAAAGTCGCAACTATGTTTTTCAACTACTTGTAGCGAAACTGTTTTTGATCTCCAATATTTGATAGAGTCAACTTCATTAGCGCCACTCCGTGCACCAAGAAAACGGTGACTACTTCAATAGTGTGGATGCGGTGTAAAAGCAATCACAAAAAGTTAATATCTCGATCACTCGTAGGAATATTTTCTTTAAAATTGTTCTCGATGTTAAAAATACTGATTAGTCTTGATGTAGTTGTAATAAAGTCTGCAAACAAGATATAATTTCCAATTTGTTCGGCGTGGGGAATGCCGCCAAGTTCGATGGATGGTGCAAATTGTGTACGCCATCATAATTTTAGTTTTCAAGCGCGAGCTTCTCAGAATAAGTTATTCTCGAAGCAAGGAGATGGAAGACTGTGTTTCACTATATTCGCTACATCTACGTGACAGGGTAGTACAGAAATCCTATAGCAGCAAATGCTTCAGGAACGGATCTCTCAATACTCAAATACCTCAGTTTGTACCCAGACCCAGATTTGGCCAAGGCAACAACATCATTCGCCAAACATATGTGGTATCAGAATGAAAGACTTGTGACTCACGCCGTGCTTGATAAAGGTGTCAACCTGGAAACAAGGCTTAACTTAGTGGCTTAAAATGCATGTGAATGAGGCTACGGAGTACCCTGCACGACGCGAAAGTGTAGATCTGTGGTGCGACACGAGTTTCGTCCCACGCCTAGTGATGCAAAGAAACACCTTTTTTGGTTGAGTTTTTGTGGAAAAAAACATGTTTTTTAGTTTTGTTTTTGTTTTTTATGTTTTTTTTAGAATTACACCCAATTGTCATCGGATGTTGGATTTTAGAACATAAAAACGAGTTTAATTGACGTTTTGTACATCTTCACGTGTCTTATTTCAAAGATAATTTGTTAATAGTATAAAAAACAAAAACATTTATCAATAAATATCCCAGGAGACTGTTTGAAAGTGCATCCGGGTCCGGTGGTTTAGGTTTTTTCATTGAGAAACCCCATGTTATTAAATATGGTTTTAATGATGTGGATATTTGAAATATTTTGTCAGCAGAACAAAACAAATTCATTGAGTAGTCATGTGTTTTTTAAGAAACCATACTATTTATGAAAAATCGAAATAACTTTTAAAACTGGTTTTAAATTCGTTATATTAATGTACAGATTCAGAAAATGTTGACAGCAGAACAAGACAAGTTAACTGGTTGGTCAAGTGTTTTTTGAAAAATGTTAATTTAAACTAACACTTTTTCAATTAAACATTGCTCTCTATAACAGTCTCTATGAAAGATAGATTTGATTGATGTGCGTTCAAATACCTTTTGTATAGCAAGTAGCCTGCTGGTATATGTGGCTGGTTAAACCACATGATTAAAACTGTTTTTTAAACCATGTTTTTTAAAATATTTTTTTCAGAAGATTTTGGAAAAAGGGTTTTCGTGGACGTAGAAATTTTGAAAAACATTGGCGGCAGATCAAAGAAAGTTGAATCCAATTAATTGTTTTTTTATTAGTAACCTGTTTTTAGAACTGGTTTTATGGATTATGGTTTCTTTGATGTAGTTAATTGTGCTCAAATACCTTTTTGTACAATTAATATATTTCCTCAGTCGTTTTTTCCCACACGAAAATATTTCCCGTTTTTCTGGTCAGGACTGCCAGGTCAGAATGTGAATAATGGGATCCGCTTTTATTCGTAGTCTCATTAAACAAACAAACAAACAAACAAACATGTATTTGATATAGCGCCAAGTAGAGCAGAGGCGCGTAAAAGAGATAAACTGGTGCGAACAATATAAAGGAGTATTAGCTCATAGAGGGAAAATACATGAGCCAGCAAAAATAACACACATGATAAAAAAGAGAAAAACGAGTATAAAACAGCAAAAGAAATATCTTACACAGTAACAAACATCACATGACACATCACATCATAGATTAACACTGGTAACCAAGAAAAACGAATGTAGAGAGAACAAGATTTAGTGCTGTCGGAATGGAGGAGTTAGAGGTGTGGGCAAAGATAGCAAAAAATTTTGCAGAGCAGAAGAGAATGAGGAGTATGATTTTTGCTTCAGGACATGAGGAGGAAGTTGATTGTAAAGACGGGGAGCAGAAAAGTAGAAAGACTTGGCTGACCAGTTTGACTCATGAAGAGCAGGAGGAGAAACAAGAGGTACAGGACGACGACTGGAAGGTCGCTCGTTACACTGTAGGAGGGTAAGTAAGTAGGAAGGGGGAGAAGGCGAGTGAAGAAGTTTATATACAAGACAGCAGAGCTTATGATGGATCCTCGAAGGGACTGGCAGCCAGCCTAGTTGCCGAATATGTACAGAGGTTGGTGTCCTAGGTGGAAGACGCAAAACGAATCGACAGGAAAGGTTAATGATTGACTGAAGGGATCGAAGAGATTTTTGAGGTAGGTGAAAAAATAGAGAATTGCAATAGTCGAGACGGGAGAAGATATAGGAATTAACAAGAAGCATTAGGGACACTAAGTTTGTATGTATATTTGTAGTGATTGTGTAAATCTTTGCAGTGTTTGTACTTTTATATTGGCAAATAATTGATCTGCTGAATGAAATGATGAAGCTTATTATAATCAACGTAGTTCATTTCTGGTAGGAAAAAGGAATATGTAAAAAATAAAAATAAATTATGCCACCTGTTGTTTTTTTATAAAACAGTTTCAGTTTTTAGCAGAAGAAACAATTCTCAAACCCTGCTTTCTTTCAAAATGATTAACTCAATAATTGAATGCATATGTACTGTACATTACATAGAAGTGCCGCACAGTACCGTGCAAACAATGATATTAGGGCTTTCAGACACATTATAACACTTTTATTGTGTATATTTAATGATAATTCAATTTGATAAGGTCACTAATAGCATGAATAACTCATGTGCTGATGAAAAATAATACATTCATCACCCCAAATATATCATTTCCATAATTTGAATTCTTTGCATGACTTAAAAAACCACAAAAAACCTGTTATTTTGGTCGAGGTTTTTTTTTGGCAAAAAACGGCTTAAAAAAACGTCGGTCGTCTTTTTTGGGTCGCATCTCTACTAACGCCACCTCCCGACCTTAGCAGATATGTGTACGCCTGTTTGTCTGTATGTCTGTGTGCCATGTTTGTTCGTGTCATTGTGTATGTGTTGTAGGACCATGTGTGCGTGAGCTTGTTTGTACGTGTGTCCGATCATCCTGTCCTGTAATGTCTGTACTTTTAAATACAGTCGGTCCAGAGAACTCGCCCTGTTTGCATGTGATGCTAAGTGGCGAGCCAAACGCCACATATCTGTCTGCTGCGATATCATTAAATATTTGGCAGATTATACAACAAGTTCATCATATCTGTTCAGTATTTCAAATATCGATGCCAGTTTTATGAAAAAAAAAATCCTACGAGTGATCGAGATATCAATTTTTCGTTACTGTTTCACGCCGTATTCACACCTTGAAGTTGTCAATGATTTCGCAGCGCGTGAAGTGGCGCTAATGAAGTTGAACCTAGCAAATGTTTACTCTAACAAATTTGGAGACCAAAACAGTATCTTCTATGAGTATTTGAAAAACATAGTGTTGACTTTCCAGCAGCAACAAATGAAAAGAGCAGGCGGTCTGGCTATTAGGTGGCGCCAAACGCAGGTTATGCGAGAATGTAGTATATAGATATATGAACTGGGATGATTTTATGATACATATTTTGTTTTTTACATTTTTATATCTAATTTTTGGTCATTATAATACAAGTTTATCGTTAAAAATTTGAGGATTCAACTTGTTTGAGTGGAATAAAATCCTGAGGAACATGACCTTTTAGCCAAAAATCGTGAAACTCTATCTGCTTTTAGCTAGTTATAAAAAATAATATTTTCAAAGAATATTTTACACGCAGGATTTTTGGAGCAAATGGATCCATAATTCCACCCGCATTCATTGAAACTAAAACTTTCGTAAAATAAGTGTCACCCTATTCCTGTTCCTTGTATACAATATACAGAGAGTGAAATGGTGATTTACATCACTATCGGTAGTTACATGTGTTTGATTTTCGAAAACGTGTTTGGTATATATTTGGTATTAGATTGGTTCATCCGAAATCGATTGATGTTTCTTGCTTGTTTTAGTGTCTTAATTTCACGTCAAGTGTGTGTTATAAATTGAAGTGTCTGAATTGTTTATTTCGCTTCCTTGTACATTTGAGGTCATTTCTGCTTTCCGTCTCTTAGGCGAAGTAAGTCAATGCATTTATTTTGAAAATTAAATTAACTTTGGTGGAATTTCAACATCTTATTATCTCGAATTTTTCTAGAGTGGCCAAGGTGATCCAAGGTGGAAGAGGAAAATGAATTTCAGGTGTCCCAATATCAGCTAAAGTTTAATATCGGTTTTCAAACTGAAAATAATCTGCACTATGCGTTGGCGGCGCCAGGATTTTTTCGAGTTGGGAGACTGAAGGGGCTAAAAACAAGATGTGGGGGCCTAACAAACATGAGATGTACTCGAAATATTTACGGTCAGTATGTCTTGGGTGGGGGGACTCAGGTGGTTTGGCGCAATTTTACGGGGCTTTAACCCCTCCAAGCCCCGTTTGGCGCCGCCACTGACACTATGTTCAGAGGAAGGTGATGTGATAACACCGGTTTATTATTTCCATCCCTCGAGAATAGCCATATAGGTCTCTTCTCATGAGAGTTTAGGAAGGTAAGTGACCGAGAAGGTAGCAGGAGACTTTAAAATGAAAACTATTTTTTCAGAAGTAATTCTTTTTACTAATTATTATCTGGGGCTGGGAGCCAGAGCCGTTGCGAGGGCTTGTGGCCCCCGAAGGTAACACTTGGGGCCCCATTATAAATATAGCACCAAATAATGAATTTATTTATTAGACATAAACTCATAATACAAGCATAGGTAAAACATCTTAGCGGAAAGGTAAAGGATATACAAATTAATTATGTAACTGGCCGATACACATACGCAAACACACACACACACACTCGCAAGGGGCCCCTCAACACTCGGGGCCCCCCGGCCGGGGGGTACGGGGGGCGGTTGCTATGGCTCTGCTTGGAGCTCCCGAGTAGCTCAGCGGCTTATGTTCTGAACTCTTGTGCCGGAGATTCGCTGTTCTAATTCCGATTCGGGCTCGCTCAGTGACATCACTTGAGTCAACGGACTTCATCGATTGAGATGCCTTGCAGCATCCCTACTTGAACCCCGTCCAGCCTAACAAGTTTGCTCACCGGTTGGTTGACGCTAATTTTCCTCGTCCGTTGTTCTGTGTGTTATTGTGTTTCAGTCGACATTAGCGACTTCATAACAGCTCATTTGGTCGAGTTTGTTTTGCGTCATCATTATGCTGTCGTCCCACATCAGCGAGGTATGACTTTCTTTTAGGCTGCATGCGCTCCAAGCAACTGCATGCGCCTGCTATTTATCATGTGTGTTTTTGTCTTAAATTGTGACATTTTTATATATAAATGTTTTGCAGAGGCTATTTGAATTATTCTAGTGTAACAATGTTGTACTTTGCTATTGAATGCGTATGGTTTGATGTTATACGCATATTTGCTTGGTCTATGTGTTTGTGCCTGTATATACGAGGCCTGTCTAAAAAGTATCCGACCTTAAGCCAGAATATAAATTTCACACACCTGACAGGATTTGGACCCTAATCCCCTTCAAAGTAGGCCCCTTGTGCTTGCACACACTTAACCCACCGATCCTTCCACTGCTGGAAACAGCTCTGGAAGTCTTCTTTCGGAATGGTGTTCAGCGTCGCTGTCGCGTTCCGCATTATCTCTTCTCTAGTCTCAAAACGGGATCCTTTCAGTGGCGTCTTCAATTTTGGAAATAGCCAGAAGTCTCAAGGAGCCATGTCTGGAGAGTAGGGAGGATGGCGAACGACTGGAATTCCATGTTTGGTTAAAAAATGTTGGATCAAATGGGATGAGTGTGCAGGGGCGTTGTCGTGATGCAGTTGCCAATTTTTCGCCGTCCACATGTGTGGCCTTTTGCGCCGAACTGCGTCACGGAGACGCCGGAGAACATGTTGATAATACTCCTTTGTCACTGTTTGTCTTTCCGGTGCGTATTCGTGATGCACAATTCCACGAATATCAAAGAAGACAGTCAGCATCACCTTCATTTTGCTTGGTATCTGTCGCGGTTTTTTCGGCCTTGGAGACTCGGGATGCTTCCATTGCGACGACTGTCTTTTTGTTTCTGGGTCGTACCCGTACACCCATGACTCATCTCCAGTTATCACGGTGTTCAGAATCTGAGGATCAGTGTTGGCAGTGTCCAGAAGGACCTGTGCAGCTTGCAAACGGAGGTCCTTTTGTTCCGGCGACAACAACCTGGGCATAAATTTCGCAGCCACTCTGTGCATGTTCAAATTATCACGCAAAACTGCATGTGCGGAATCTTTACTCACTCCAACCTCTTGGACAATCTCCCGCACGGTCGAGCGACGATTTGCCATCACCAAATTTCGCACCCTCTCAACAACAGCTGCACTCCGAGCAGTTTGGGGCCTGCCAGAACGCTGGTCACTCTCTGCTGATGCGCGGCCACTTTTGAATCGGTTGAACCACTCCTTAATTTGTGTTACACCCATTGCATCTTCTCCAAACACCTGCTGAATCTTACGAATTGTTTCGCTTTGGGAATCACCAAGCTTTTGACAAAATTTGATGCGGTATCTTTGCTCAACACGTTCAGTCATCTTGAGAGAATCGGTAATCCGACAGACACGTTGCGTAAATTCAGGCATGCGCATGAATTTGTCTTCCTTCGTTGTGCGGAGTGGCGCCGCGCTATCGTCTCTATTTCGCACGGAAAAATAAAGGTCGGATACTTTTTAGACAGGCCTCGTATGCTTGTGAGTCTGTATACTCACCGAGTGGTGCTATAGGATATGAGCTTAGGCTCGAATTGTCCCGTTTTTTCCCAGTTGTCTCCCCTTATTTCCCAGTTCCTTCATCCTTTCCAATCTGGCTTTCGCTCCTGTCACTACGGAATCCGTCCTTATTTCAGTTACTCATGAAATCTTATCTAAATTTTCCTATCGTCAATCAGGTCTCCTTGTTCTTCTCGATATGTCTCTAGCCTTCGATCTTGCCAATCATGCCATTCTTATCAATGATCTTTCTTCTCTGGGTCTATCTTCGTCAGCATTTTCTCTTCTTAAATCTTATCTCTGGTCGCATTTTTTTCAGTCAACTTCAATTAAACTGTTTCAAAATCTGCTTCTCTTATTTCTGGTGTCCCTTGAGGTTCTATCTTGGGTCCTATTCTGTTCAATCTTTACATGTCTTCTCTCTGTCCTGTCCTTTGTAAATACAACATTCCTTTCCATATTTATGCCGATGACATACAACTCCTAATTCCTTGTTCTTTCTCTCATCCCACTCTTCTCAATGATATTGTCTCTGATATCACGTCCTGGAACACTTCTCGTCGCCTCATTCTCAACACTTCTAAGTCCTTCACCCTCCGCGTATTTCTCCTCCATTACTCCCACTCGCTGTATCTTCCTCTGTTCGAAACTTGGGTGCTATCTTCGATTCCAACTTGTCCTTTTCTAACAATGTTGTCTCTATTTCGCGCACCTGTCGTTTGATTTTACGCAGTCTATACCCTATTCGATCCTGTTTAGACCAGCCCTTTTCTATTAAATTAATACAGTCTCTTGTTCTTTCTCTTCTTGATTATTGCAGCTCACTCCACCACATTCTAACCAACAAATCCCTGAAAATCCTTAAAAAAATAATTAATCGATCCTGTCATTTTGTGCTCCATCCTACTTCTTGCCGCCATATCTCTCAATTGTTGTTCCAATTCCACTGGCTTCCCATCATTCCTAGGATTCGTTTTCGGCTGTGTTGTCTCATATATATTCTTCACAATAGCTCTTCCCCGTCTTATCTTTTTGATCTTCTAGTTTCTTCTAATGACTTTAATTCTCGTGTTCATCGTCCTTTATTTTGTCCTCGCGCTATTAACGAGTCACCTTGGTCCGCAAAATCCTTTTCTTTCTATGCGCCTCGGGTCTACAATGATCTTCCTTCCTCAATCATTTCCTCTTCATCCGTTAGTAGATTATCCTCCTCACTTCGTAAATATATTTTTGCTAAATCTTTTGATCCCACTTCTCGCACTCTTACACCTTACGTTTCCCTATGACTCTAATTTACAATTACTTATGTTTATATTTATTTTCATTTTATTGATCTCCATTTTATTTTATTTTTTCCTTTCCTCTCTGTGAATTTTCTACTTGTTTTCTCACATCTTGTAATCGTGTACTGTTGTTTCTTTGTTGTTGTCTCTTTCGCGCTTGTTTCTATGTGAACGCTACACAAATACATTGTTGTTGTTGTTGTCTCTTTTCCCATCAAATTTGTTTGAAGTCAGCATTTTTTTACATTCTACCAAGTTTTCGGGTAGCTTATTCCACTCGTGGATGGCTCTGTACTTCTTATACAATGAGTCTTTTACGTGTCGACGAGTCCTTCCACTGCCTTCTATACAATGATATATCTTCAGTTTGTAGCTGCGTCCCTCCCCTTCGTTTGTTTCTCTAGTGTTATGCCAACTGTTTTTGCCATCATCGTGACATTCCTGTATATATTTCTCAATTAACATTTTCTCCTTTCTTACAGAGTGGGTAGTTTCAGTGCGTTTAATCTGTCTTTCTTTGTGCAGTCTCTCAGATTGGGCACATGTTTTGCCGCCAATCCTTGCATAAAGAAATAAATATTATTTATTTATTTGACCGCCAATCTTTGCATTCTCCAGTTTGTTTTTATCTCTCACTTCATGAGGGGTCATACCACAGCGGCGTACTCTGTGTGTCTGTGTGTGATTACAGCTGTATTTTCACCAATGCTAGTCGAGCCGAATTCATTTCCAGTGTGCTTTGCTTTTCTCATGCCATTGCTGTTCGCTGGCTGTGTGGCTTGATGATCAGCGTGCATGAGCATTGCAGTTATGCAATTAATAACATGTGCCTTCTTCCTATTTCACCATGATTATTGGTTTTAATCATATTAATTATATATCACGCTGTATAGTGATCATGTTTTCTTCGAGTTTCTTCGTACTTTTCTGCGATGTCTGGACCGGTTCTCTTTGACGAGATCCACGTTCTCACCGAATTATGGTCCTTATGGCTGGGTTAAGAACTCGTCCGTTCCCGCTTCCAGAGATCAAATGTGTCTTTATTCTTTGATAATCCTTTTAATTATTTGATGTTATTCTTTGTTTGTTATTTTGGCGGGTAACTTATTCACATTTGATAAGACTGTACTATTGGAAGCTGTATTTTTTAGATCTCGGTTGATTTTTTTACATCATGTTTCTTGGTAGACCCCTGATATTTTCAACATTCTTTCAATTTAAATTGTATTTTTATACTTATCATTAAGACATCTCTACTATAACCTCATGCATGTTTGTACATATGCGTGTTTGTGTGCTTGTGTGCGTGTTGGTGTCTACTTTGTATTTGTCATATTCATTGCCTACAACACACAAAAGATGAGCGTATCACACACTGGGGCCATATTTTCGCCGACCTGACACTCATACACAGGCAGGACGAATTAATTTATATATTCACATATAGATATTGCATTCAACTGTGAGGCATGTGTAATTTATTAACAAGGAATGACATATATTATCACAGATAGATTGAATTCTGCGTTGATCATCCATAGATAATTAAGCTGATTGACACATCGCGACATATTTCTTAACTATGAACAACAAAATGGCCAATATTGCATGTACTCACCTAGTTTTTTTACAGGCTGTGAGCTAGCCTCGTGTTATCCTGTCTTTTTCATTTCTCACCAAACTTATATTTGAAGTCGCTCCGATGTTTGGCTTCAACTATTTTTTTTATCTTATTGGTTTCATTTTTCAAATTCGTAAACGCAAGAATATACACTTTGATCCCATTTATATGACATGTTTGTCCACGTTTGTGTATGTCTGTGCGTCTGTGTTTGTGCGTGCTGTGTCTGACGTGTCAGGTGTCTCAGCAGCTGGCGTGTGGCCGAGTGACGGCCGCTGAACTTCTCGAGCTGTGTCTGCGTCGTGCCGAACATGTGCGTCCGTTGAACGCGTTCATCTCACTGACAACTGATATGGCGCGCCAGCAAGCCACCACCGCCGACCGGCGTCTCAGACAGGGTGAGCTGTAGCACCCGCTGTGCGTCCAACCACGGCCAGGTGTAATTGCTCCGTCAGTCGGAATGTGTAGTGATCGGCACAAACTCGGGCCAGGATTTAGGAAACAGCGAACCTCCGGCACACGGGATTTCAGCGCCCATCTCACTCAGCTACTCTGTGGATCTAGTATTATTGTGTGTGTCCGCCTTTGTGTGTTCATCTCCTTTTCTCTATCAGTCTGTTTGTTCGTGTACAGTGTAAATCGAAAGTTCTCAACCCTTTTCAACGTTTGCACTTTTTTCAAATGAGCAGTCAGTTTTCGCACCGCCTGGATTCCTGAAAACTATGATTAAAAATATAATGCACGATACAATTTCAAAAAAGTTTTATTTAATATTCGTTCATGCTTGAAGGTCCTTAAATTCCTTGGAATTTCCTTTAATTTTATACAGGAAAAATATAAAGCATATGTAAAATATATCAATTTTCAATGTTTTTCACAGGAATTATAGCAATGCTTGGGAATGAGGATCGCAGTGATGCGAGCATCCCGACCATTAAGCCCATCAGGTCATTATGTATGCCATTTTTCAGATTGTCACTTTTCAGGCCTGAAATACTAGGTTTTTAGCAGTACGGTCCTTAAACCCACTAACAATTTGAACTTTTCTCCGGTAATATTTTTAAAATGCTCTGTTTGTTCCACATGTACAATATGTTGCAAAAAATCCTTAATCTCCTATCATTTACGTTTTAATTTACGGTTTTCATAAAACCATTGCACATATTTGTAGTTTATTGATATAATTCATACTTTAATGAAGCTTGCTTTTTTGTATAAATATAACATTGGCTGACTGATTTTCTACCCTGAAATATCCCTGTCCGTTGGGCCAACCATGGATAATATGGAGTAGAATTTTGGATGAAAATATGGGATTAATGGCGGGGATAGTACTGCGGTATGTGGTTTGTCAGGGAGCGGCGGCGCTGGCGGGCCATTATGCGGCGTGCCCGTGGCTGTCAAGGATAATTTCTGTGTGTCGGGCGCCGGCGCGGGCGCCACCACGTGTGGCTCGCTCATGTTGCGCCACTATTGTGCGCCATATACGGCGACAGTGGTGCGGCGACTGCTGCACGCCGGCGCCGTGCTGCTGGGCAAAACCAATCTGGACGAGTTCGCCATGGGGTGAGTTGTCAAGTTTGTCGCACGCGTGCCCCACTGCCTGGTAGATGTTCCAGTACCCCATGCTAGTAGCATGTGCATTGTATTGTGCATGTGCATGCCGGCAATGGGTTAACCTTTACCTCCCATAATTAATATAATTATAATTTTATATATAATTTCCCCCATAATTACATTGAGTACAACAACTTTGAAATTTTCTAGCTTGTATATCATTTGATTTAAATCAATTTTTGCTTGAAAACATTGTACGGATATCGAAGATATGTTCCCAATAAGTATCGCCTACTGATTAAGTGTGTTTATATAAATACAAAACTGCAAAATATGGTCATTTTTA
Organism: Sacculina carcini; assembly: GCA_916048095.2. NCBI lineage: Eukaryota > Metazoa > Arthropoda > Thecostraca > Sacculinidae > Sacculina > Sacculina carcini. The sequence continues at coordinate 8,977,128 of OU696575.1, read as the reverse complement.
AGTGAATTCATATGATATTACGGGGGTATATGTCTTCATGCGCAGTTGGAATACTAGACATGAAATGAGAAGGCTTTTAGCGAATCCAATGAATAATAGAATGCACTATATCAGCGATGGATTAATTGTTTAAAAAACGAAAGTCAATGTGTTTGCCCACTCAATGTCTGCAAGGTAAATGAAGCAGAGGATAATAAGATATTTTTTGCTACCTTTGGGCTGAAACATTATGCGCAAGAATATGGTATGACAGTTTATACATTCAAATATCACTACTATATATCACAAGTAAGATGTGACCGATATTATTTCATATGTTTTCATGTTATTTTGCTATATATTATTATTGATAACAATACTATTATTATTGCTCTTCCCCTTTGTTTTTCTATGAATAATTTATTTTCCATATAATACTTATTTGTATTTTTTATATTGGGATTCCTTGTTGGTGTTTGTTGATATTATACGAATGTGTATGTCCGTTTGTGTGCGTGTCCGTGTATGCTTATATGTGCGTGTGTATGTTTGTGTGTTTATCGACAGAGTAGGCACAGTGGACAGCTATTTTGGAGCGACCAAAAATATTTGGGGTTCTGAGATATCGTACCGGCTTCTGAATTCAGCCTCGCGGTATGTGCCGTTTCTGTTGGTTTTTATTATTAACAAATCGGTGAATTTTGCTGCATTTTCATTATGCTGTTTTTTGTACTGGCAGCTTTGTATTCAGCTTTGCAGTTTACAACAGCCATTTAAAATATATTGTGTTCTATCCAATGATGTCATTGTTTGTCGAAATTTACTCGGTAATAAACTACACAGACCCTCTACCTATTGTCAGTTTTAATCACCCAGGTGGCGCTACCATCGAGTGCGATACCACTCCCAGCTAGTTCTGGTTTCAAGTCATTTATCATAAAACAATTTTGAAGTACAAATATACGTCCACTTTGACATGTACATACATGAATAGTGCATTGAGAGCGTGCTTGGAGCTCATAGGGAGCGTAGTTGTCTGATCTAAGGATACTCTTGTTAAACCACGTTTTACGTAACACCACTATTTCTTTCATATCAGCTCTGATAAACTTAAGAAAATAATGTAGTTTTTGCCAACATAAATATTTATGCAATAAAAAGTGAAACAACGTTTAACTATGTTGAAAAAATTGCAAATTATGATTTTTGAGATTTTAGTGGCGGTAAATTTGATTATATTTTATACTCAGTCTTCTATTATACTCAGTCTGGTATTCAAAAATAGCATACACCTATCAGGCAAATGGCGGGTGGGGGATATACGTGATACGAACAAAAGTTGAAACAAACCCGAGAAATTAACTAAACAAATATACGAGACAAATGAGAACTAAGCTTATGTATTTGTTTTCTCAATTTGCATTCGGCTTGTTTCCTGCACTGGCGACCACATGTGAATATGTCTGTCTGTCTGCCTGTTTGTCTGTATGTTTGTGTCACGTGGTGCAGTGAGCGTTCTTCTGCACCGTTCACCATGTCGGCCGCTCAGTTGGCGCACGCTGAGACTGCCGCATCTCGACGTCTCGCCGTCTCCGCTGCCGCAGATGATTTCTACATTGCCGGCGGCAGTTCTGGCGGCAGCGCTGTGGCCGTCGCGTCGGGCGCCTGTTTTGCGTAGGAACATACACACACACACATACACACACACACATACATATACACACATACATACAGATACATACACACCATACACATACATAGACATACAGACACATACATACACGCACATACACACACTTGCGCGCACATACACACATACACACATACTTACACATACTACACGCGCATGCACACACACATACATACAAATACACACATACATAAATACACATGTACACGTACATACATACACACCATACACATATACACGTACACACATACACCCACATACATACACACCATACGCATACACACATACACTTCTTCTTTGGACGGCGTTCCGATTTCAATACGGGCTCGTGTACGACCCGTTTGACGGGCGAACTCCTCCAGGTCTGCTGGCGCTGGGTGTTTGAGTATAACATTTCTTTTTAAGACGTGATCAGGGCATTCGTAAAGGAAATGTTTGGCGGTATCGTCTGCAGCTGCACGGTCCGGGCAAGCTGGAGATGCAGCCAGGCCAATCTTGATACAGTAGTGGCGCAGGAGCGTGTATCAACATTGCACAGCTGCATTGTCGTCGTGGCGTCCTCCAGGCTCAGGCTATCGATGGTTACCCTCGTCTCCGGCCATTGGAAGCAGCTTGAAGAGGAGAGCCCGGGATGTCGCCTCTTCCAGTGTGAAACCCGCCTTGCATGACGAGAGTGAGGCTCGCTCGTCGAACCCAACGTTGTTATTTGGACGCCATTTAGTAGTGCTGGACGTCTCCAGCACCCCAGCGCTGCACTGCGGTGTCCGTTGCCATCCTCCCACATACACACACCGTTGACTCATCAACGAATAACGATTGACCCATTAATTACTTAGCAATCGCTCACCAACTATTCACTAATAACTCACTAAGGACTTACCTATTGACCAAATATCTCACTAAGTACTCATCAATTTCTTACTAATGACTCAACAATGACTCATCAATCGCTCATAAATGACACAAATGAGTCATTATTGACTCACCATTGAATCATTACTCAGGATCTCAAAATATAACCTAAAATTAGAAAAAGTAACTATTTACGAGAAAAGGTAACCGAAAAAGTAACCAAATATATGTTTATTCATAAATGGGCAATTTTTTTTGTGGTTCTGCAAAGGAAAAACTCCATTTCGTACTTTTTTCCATCTTGTCTCCGTTTTGGTGCCACTTTTACAATTAGCCACATTTCGCGATGTTTGACTAACCGCGCAAAAAGGAATATGTCCATCAATAAGTGATTGATTTATGGAAGGTTAAGCAAAGGTGAGAAACAATCTTTGCTAACGTAATTTTTTATTTTAAGTACGATCGCAACTGTAGAGTTCCAAATGCTCTACGTGCGAAATATTCTTACCACGCGGAAAAATAAGACACACCTCGCTGGCCAGCACTCGGATGAATGCATTAGTGACGAAAAACTGACCAGTGATAAAATTAAGAACGCAGGCCAGCAATGACAATAACAAACGTATCCAGCACGCCACGATTAGTTCACATATGATTACAATAAAACGCTTGATGTATATGCGCGCTGGCTACAGCTCCCCTCCAGGTGCAATTCAACGATAAAGCAAGTACACGGCCCAACGGTACACTAGCCGATTTTCACGAAAGGAAATGTCGAAGAAACACAATGAATACACTCACAACGCACACAATTAGCAATTAAAATTAACGAAAGCGAATTGTGGACCTCTCCTGCTTCGGCGAGACCACACAATGCGTCTTGCTGGAACGTCACATGCCTCTATCGGTGCTGCCGGCGTTGGCTGTCGTTCCGGGGAAGACTGTTTCCCCGGTGCTGTCTCGGTCGCCGAAGGTGAACCGTCCGCTGTGTTCAAATACGCCAGCATGAGCCTGTCGACGGCCACAGTGTCCCTGCGGCCACCGCGTTTCAAAAACCGTCGTCACAAAAACCTCGTCTCGACTGACCACTGCAATCGGGCCCTGGTACGCGGCGTCAGTGGAGGTCGATGGGCATCGACTCGAACGAACATGTGTGACGCTTCCGTCAGCGCTGGAGAAACGAAAGGTCGGTGATGCTCGTAGCGGTTGTGCCAAGCCGTGGGAACCGGACGCAGACGTGACATCGTGGTGGTCAGATAACGAGCGGTCTCAGTGGCAGGCCGATGTGCCGACTGTGAAAAAACTGACCCGCTAGACGAAACAGCTCGCCAAACACCAGCTCCGCCGGCGATGAACCGAGATCCGGCTTGTGAGCTGCTCTGAGACCCATCAGCACCACCGGCAACGCGGATGGTCACTCGTTGTTGTCCCTCAAGGCGGCCATGAGAGACGCCTTTAATTGCATGCGCTCAACAATGCCATTTTGCTGAGGCATGTACGCGCACGTGGTCGACAACTGTACGTCGAGCATAGTCGAGCTCCTTCCAGAGTTCTGAAACGAACTGTGTGCCTCGATCGGACGTTATACACAAGCAAAGACCGAACCGCGATATCCACCCTAGATGCCCTTGGGCGCAACTTGACGCCGTTATGTCGCGCAGTGGTACTGCCTCGGGGTAGCGCGTGAATCGCTCGATCGTGAATAAATACTTGAATCAACTCACGTCCGGCAACGGCCCTATAATGTCCACGTGGAGTGCCTCGAACCTAATGGTCGGTAGCGGGTGGCGAATGAGTGGCTTACGTTGATGGCGTGTGACCTTGCACCGCTGGCACTCTACACACGATTTTGCCCAATTCGCCGTTCTGGACGAAAGCCTTTGGAAAACGTACGTCTCCGAAATCAACTTACGAGTAGCCCTTGCGCTTGGATGGTGCAGTTTGTGGAATGTGTCAAACACCTTCCTCTGCATGCTGCCTGGTACCAATGGTTGATCAATACCAGTCGAGGTGGAGACAAGAAGGCCGGAGGGAACGCCATCAATCGAACGCATCTCGACAAGCAGAGATGTACTCTTCGCCAGGGCTGCCACTTCTGGGTCGTTTACTTGAGCAATAGCTAATCTCTTCAGGTCGTCGCTCTACTCGCCCGTGGTGCATGTCGACTGTGAGACGTTGAATGATCGGTTGAGATAGTCGGTGGCGGCATTCTTGACTCCTGTCACGTGCCTGATGTTTGTCGTAAATTCGCTTATGTACACCAGTTGGCGCTACATCTGTGGTGACTTTTCTGTTGAGCTGATAAATACAAAAACGAGAGGCTTATGGTCGGTAAGTAGGCTGAGGTCGGGGCGTCCTTCGAGCAAGTGCTTGAAACGTTTGACATTACTGAATATAGCGTACAGCCCCTTGTCGCCCGTGCTCCATTTCACCTGCGGGGGCGACAAGGCTCGGGAATGATAGGCCAGCGGGACTCACCTGCCGTCTTGGCACTGCTTTATGACCGCTCCGACTGATGTGTCCAAAGCGTCCGAGACCACATGCGTAGAAGTGTTCTCGCGCGAATAGAACAGCTGCGTGGCGGAGGCGAGCGCAGACTTAGCCTCGGCGAAGGCGATCGTTTGTGCGGAGCCCCAAACGAAATTCCGGACAGCCTCTGAATTGTAGCGTGCAGCGGATGCAGTTTCGCGGCCAGCCCTTGACGAACCGATGAAAGAAATTTATCATGCCTATGAAGCGGCGGCACTCTGTCACGTGTCATGGTTGCGGCATGGCGCAAAGGTCTGTCGGGGAGAGGGCGTATTCCGTCAGGCGATATCTCCTGCCGGAGGAACTGTAGCCTACGGATAACTGAACCTACGGTGTCGCGGCGTCAGGGGAATACACCAGAATGTCGTTAATGTACGCGTAAACTCTTGGCATGCCTCGCAATACCGAATCGATCAAGCGCTGAAATGTTTGCGCCGCATTGGATAGACCAAAAGGCATGCACGTATAATAGTACAGACCGAGTGGTGTCGTAATCGCCGCCTTCGGTTGGTCCCGTTTCACCACGGGAATTTGTGCGTATGCTCGGGCGAGATCCAGCTTGCTGAACACTTGTAATCCGCTTAAAAGGTTGGCAAATCATTGTATATGTGGGATAGGGTCCCTTTCCGGTGTTGTGAGGGCGTTCAGCCGTTCGTAGCACCCTACCATGTGATATGCTTTGCCACCATCTTTCGGTACCAGATGAATGGGGCTGGCCCATTGCGACGACTAAGGGGCGACAATTGTACACTCTAGAAGGTCGTTCAGCTCTCTCTTTGCCGCTGTCAGCTTGCCGGACATTAACCGCCGCGGCCGCGAGTACACCGGGGTACTTCGTGTCTCGATCCGGTGTCCCACCACCGGCATCCTGACCACTGGAAATCCAATAGGAGGCGCACAGAGCCGAAGAAACTCAACCGACGATCGCACGTCGGGGAAACCGGCACTATCTCTTTCTAGCTCCTGAACGGCACTGACGTGTGCCAGCGCGGGATGTGGCTGGTTTGTCAGACTCCCGGCGTGTGTTGACAAGTGCGTAACGCTGTGAATGAGGCATTTTTTGCGCAAGTCCAGCACCAGACCTATTTCTCTGGGAAAATCTTGCGCCGAGTATGGGTGACGGAACGGCTGCCACAATTAATTTGAAGTTGTAAGATCGACCGAGGTCAAGGTTAGCGCCACTATTGCCGGCTGCCGTGCGCGTTTCCCGACATGTCAGCGCGTAACGAACACGTACCGGTGCACATGCGGGCCGCCGGACTCCACTGCCTATGCAACCAGTGACTGACGAAGGAACCAGGTTCTGAATATGATTGCACCGGATAATTCCTCGTCGCTCCCCGGGCGGATTCCGACCGGTTTTTGTGCTTACGCGCCGCTGAAACCGCCACCGACTCATCTTCGTCCGATGACTCTGCTCTTGGTGGTGAGGGGGTCTCTGCGATGCACCGTCGGGAGCCGTTGCTACTACTTGAGCCGGCTGATAGTGTGCGTCTGCTCACACATCTACCTCCACTAATGGCATAATCTGAAGCCATTCCCTGCAAATGAGTTGCAGCGCTGCGGGCGTCCGGGAGAGGAAGGATTCAACGATAATCTCGTGACCGGTGTCACTAGGAAACAATGCCTCTAGGTCGCCCTACAGTTGCGAAGGCTTGCGAGAACCCAATTCACCCGGAATGCTCAGCAGCCGTCTCAAGCGCTCGGCCGAAGTCAGCTGCAGACGCCGACGCAGGCGGTTACACAAAGGTGTGTAACAGTTATCGGGAATGGTCTTCGCAGTGGCCATGTCCTTTACAATACGAACTTGTGATGTCGATAATTTCGGTAGCACATTCCGCAACATAGTGCTCTGCACAGTGATTCCCGCATCCTCTAAAAGGTTGTCGCACATTGCAATCCATGTGTCGATATCAATCTGAATCAAAGACGAAGGCCGAGAAAATCAATTCCCCGAGTGGGCGTCCATATGCACTTGCTGTCCTTTGTGTGTATTCCCAAGGCCGCGAGGTATGACGGGATGGTAGCCAACACTGCTGGCGGGCCCATGATAAAGAAATCATGTAAATATGGGATGCCTTTCGTGGGGACGCAGTGTTGGGGGGACGCGTTGGCCAGCTCACCCGCTGCATGATAGCGGGCGCATTTGCCAATCCCATGGGGAGCCGAGTCCACTCATAGCACTGCCCTCGGTATGATACTCGCATGAACGATGCCAGACCTGGGCTGATTTGCAGCTGATAAAACCCGTTACTCATGTCAAACTTAACCGGACTCCAATCTGGTTGCTTGGCCGCAATTGCCAAGGCGTCCTGCACTCTGGGAAGTCTTATCGTGTACGAGGCGATGTGGCGTGTTAAGGGTTTAAGATCATACAGTATCTGAGCTGTGGTATCCGTCTTGGGTATCGTAAATATACGAAATGTCGGGCCCTTTCGACTGGTCGATGGCCGCAGAATGTCAGCTTCCGGTAATGCTTTCATGATGGCGTCCATCTGGACCGATGGCCGTGTCGGGTGCCATTCCTCTCGTGCGCTGTTCGGAATCTTCGTGCGGACCCCTTTTCGCAGTATGTCGCTCACTATGATGGTTCGTGATCTTCATGGGGCCACATGAATGGTGCCCCATTGAACTGCGGTGGCCGCAAGGGCAGCCGGTCCGAGTGGGTGTCGCCAGCCCGTAGGAATTCGATGCGGCTGGCCTGAGGTAGGCCTTCCGATCCTGAGTCGGATTCCGCACCTGAGGCGGATCCAGAGTCTGAATCTGCGTAAATTAGGTGTTCATTACCTATAATATCATATGGGGCCGACAGGTGTCGTCCGTAGTGTAGGTTGACGTCGGCGTTCTCGTCGCTACCGGTACTTTCGAGGTCAATATTCTCGAGTATGTCAATGGCCGGATAGTCCGCTGCATTGAATGTGTCTTCGATGGCTGTCTCTAACCAGTCAGTATGACGTGTCTCCATCGGCTGCAGCTGCGCATATTCTCCTCTTCCTAGGAACGTCGTGTCGGGCCGAGCCGGCATGGGCACCTCCTGCAGCCTATGTGCGCGATTCTGCAGGAGGTGCCACACCTGCTCCTTGTCGAGCAGGTGCTGGAGGTCGGCCTCGGGCCTTTCCTCGCGCTAGCGCTCCGGTGTGGCGGACATTGGAGCGGGCCCGGGTGGCGCTGGTCGGTGGCCGTACATGTTGGGCTTTTCCAAAAACTCGCGAGGAATATTGAGCTGAAGGCTGCCGGCCTCCTGCGTGCGTTCCGCTTTCAATGCCGTATCCCAGCCGTATAGTGATGCTGTCAAGAGAGTCTCAATGCGGCGTTTAAACCAATGCTTGTGGGCCGATGTGAGATACTCAAAATACCGGCCGATGAGCAGAATTCCTTCTATCTCAGCAATTTCGCGCTTTTTTATTTTCGTTCGGTTTTCGCGCAAATACTGCTTGAGTCTGCGCGTCCAGGTCTGTATTGCGTCGTCCGTTGGTAGCGTAGACGCCGATGACGTACTTGCCACGTCTTCTTCGCTGTCGCTGCTTAGTGCTGCAATCCGCTGCAACATGAGCAACGAGGGTGTAGTGCCGGTGGCCTGGTCGGTGCTGTGGCGTGACGCTTGGCGTTGTAGGTCTTCGACCGCCTAAATCAATGGTAGCGCCCACGAAGGGGTCTTGTCTGTCCTCAACGGCCGTCGCGGACGCGGCGGCGTGGCCACAATACCGACCCTTCCAACCCTTGTTGCACCTGTGTAGAAGTTTCACTCATCTGTGCGTCTGAATCCATGTTGGGAGATGACCCGCTATGGTACGACTCCCTACACGAATTCGTGTGTGAGTACGCTGACGCAACAAGAACAAACGGGGTCTGTCCTCGTTGACAACTAAAACTCGACTGACGGCCCTCTGACTGTGAGGCGCCGTTACCGCCTGTTTTGAGAGACTCGGAAACCCGTGCTGAATCAACTGGGGCTTCGTCAGGAGACTTGACGATGATCTCCCTGCAAATCGCTTGCACATAGGAACGCGAGGGCTGCATTGCCTGCGAAGTTGGTGTTGGCAGTAGAGCTGTCGGTGTAGTTAGCAGCGGATATGTCAAATTCGGCTTGCACACCAGCTGAAGCTGGAGCTTCATCTCATTTACAGTCTTGGTGAATTCCTGCAGTGATTGATCACTGTCAGATGGCTTGTGCAATGAGGCTTCACTGGCTTTCTCAGATGTTCTTTGGACAAGAGTGTCCAGCCAGGCGTGCCCACGTGTAAAGAGTGCCCACATGCCCACGCTGGTCATTGTTTAAGTGGATATAGACCTGTTAGCGGCAGTGTCATTTTGAGGCCTAATTCTCATACTCTCTCTTTGCCGTCCTAGTCCGGAAGGCAGCATAGGCGCACACAAGTTCAATTAGTGCTGGAGCTAAAATTTGAAATTCGAGAAAAAATCCTACATAGGGCGCTGAAACTTGGCGTTGCATTGACATGTATTATAAGAAAGGACACTCAAGTCAGAATGCGAGAGATGGCAATAATAAATTGTCAATAAATATGAACATGTTGGGCTTGTCACCTAACCTAACCTAACCAAACCTAAGCAGCCCACCTAACCTAACCTAACCAAACCTAACCTACGTTAATCGCGAGGAGCGGCTTATTATCACAGGCTCTGCTTAGCGCATTTCCCGCACTCTCGCTTTTTGTCTCAAACGGCCAGTTTCAGAGCCCTCTAGCGGATTGTCTCAAAGGGACATTTTTAGCTCCGGTATGGTCTTCGCGCGCCCATGACACGGGTCGAATTATGTAGAGGTTGAGAGCGGCCGTGAAGTCTTTGTCAAAATGCCATTGTCGCTAAGTGGGTAGTCTCCGTTTAAGCACCTGCGCACTCACTCACACACACACACACACACACACACACACACACACACACACACACACACACACACACACACACACACACACACACACACACACACACACACACACACACACACACAGTGGTGTTTTATCCTTCGTCGAAGAAGGTGGTGTTTTGCCCTGGCTTCCGCAATTCCCCAGGGTGTACATTTAAACTTGCCCGCGCGTACATTCAAACTTGCCCGTGAGATTTTGTCAGTGTCCGGTCACGTGTTTACACGCTCTCCCGCGACACCTGTCACAATCGATCATCGCGGCGGCGGTTGAGCGGTGTGCATGTCATAGGTGTGTGCGTGTATATATCCCAGTGCGACAGTGCGTATAGTGTGGCCCTAGTCATAATTCATCATTGCGACGACAGTTAGACGGTTAGGCGAATGTGCGTGTATATAGCTTTGCGTGTTTGTGTTCGTTCGCTTACATCGTGTGTCTTTGCTATGTGCCCTAGGCATCATTTCTAGTCAGTCATCCACCACCCTTGCTTTTTTTTTCTCTGTTCGTAAATTAGGCGTCACCAAACCACGCGTATATAGATTAGGCTTCGTTTTCAACTTTGGATGTGTATTGCACGTATGCTTCGGTAATGCTACTCTGACAACGAGTGGAAGAGCCAACGCGAGACATAATGCCTAACCACTGGAGCCCCAAGGCTAGGACAACTGTCTCGAAGCCACCGTCCGACCACACATGCAGGGTATGCGGCGACACCCTCTCGCATAGGACTCAACTACGGCGTTCGGTCCTGTCCCTCCTGCCGCGAGTTTTTCCGACGTTTTCAGTTAAAAGAACCGGGCACCTGTAAGATGAGCGGCGAATGCCACATCGACAGAGCCACACGCGCCGACTGTCCACCGTGCCGGTTGTCCAAGTGCCACGCCGAGGGCATGACTCCGCAGAGGCCGCCAGGTAACACGGATGACAACGCTCGAACACCCGCTGTGTCAACTTGCCAAGTCTGCGACACGGCTAATGCCAGGAAGAGAACCATCTGCTGTTCCAGCTGCAGCGCCACGGCTCATCTCACCTGCGTAGGGCTGTCGCGTGCTCAGGCCAGCGAACTCCCTATTTGGCACTGTCATACGTGCATCAATGCTGAGCTGCAGCATGGCGCCGTGGTACAACCTGCTGTCGACGAGACGGCACCGGATGACCTGGCAGAGGCCCTAGCCCAGCTAAGAAAGCGCTCACGCGTCGCTCAGCACATAGCTCGCAGACACAGGCACCGAGCCGCCACTGAACTGGCAGAACTCATCACTGCTGCAGTCGAACAGCGTACAGCTCTGTCCTGGTGGCGTATGCTGTCCTACGCATACACCGGTTTCAGTGCTCCCAAAAACGCCATCAAGCAGGACGAGCATCAATCCAACAACAAGCCGAGCCAGAGCGACGACTCCGGCTTCAATAATGCCCTTGTAGCTCGTCGCATTCGGGCAAAATGTGCTGACGGTGATGTCAGAGGAGCCCTGCATCTAATAACAACGCCAGACACAGTAGCTCCTCTCAACGCTGAGTCGTTAATGGAACTCAGCAACAAGCACCCACCAGCACCGCCCGATGAAGACCTGGACGCCATAGCGTACGAACACCAGACGCCTCTTTCACCCACTGAAGACGATGTCGCCGCCGCCATCCAGTCGATGTTCCCGGGGTCGTCAGCCGGTCTTGATGGAGTGAGACCGCTCCACTTGCGTCAGCTGACGTCTAAAAAACTGCCGAGGCCGGTCGTCAGCTGCTAACCGCCTTGACCGCTCTCTGCCGTTGCGCTGTGGAAGGTAGCATACCAGACCAAGCCAGGAATGCGTTTTACGGATCATCTCTGATCGCTATCAGGAAAAAGAGCGGAGGGATGCGCCCAATAGCAATCGGCAGCTCCTATCGCCGCCTAGCCTGCAAACTTGTTGCGGGCCGCCTCCTAACGGCAGTCGCGGGCGAGTTACGACCCACTCAGTTAGGAGTCGGCACACCACTGGGATGCGAGGCCACCGTGCATGCAGTTCGTGAGTATGTCTCGGCGGCCGACCACGGCGTGCTGGTGAAGGTCGACCTAAGGAACGCCTTCAATTCGGTGCACCGACAAGTGGTACTTCAGGGGGCTTCACGGCGATATCCCGCCGCCATGCCCTTGCTTCGTCAGGCTTACGGCAGGCCAACGCCCCTCTTTGTCGCCGATCAGGTCATCTGGTCATGCAGGGGCGTGCAGCAGGGCGACCCACTCGGGCCAGTGTTATTTGCCTTAGCCATTGATCCAGTGATCAGACAGTTGCGCTCTCCGTTGAACGCATGGTATCTGGACGATGGTATGTTGGCAGGTCCGGTCGACACTGTCTCAGCCGACATCGCCAGGCTCATCCCAGCTATGGAGACCCTCGGCCTCATAGTCAATGAAGCCAAGACAGAGGTTACATGGCTAGCAGAAAGCGCGACACCAACTGTCACCGAATCATTTCTCCCGAACGCTCGGAACACCTCACTCCCCTTACTCATAGTGCTTGGGGCACCACTTTGCCGCGAGGGAGTGCCAGCGGCCTTAGAGGCAGCAGCAGAGGTGGTCGACCGCATGCAAGAACGTACAGCTAATATCGGAAGACATTCAGCTCTGTTCTTTTTGTCGCGCTATGCGTCCGTGCCCCGCTGCACCTACTTGATGAGGGTATCACAGACGTATTTGCACAGCGAGCAGCTAGAACTGATCGATACCAAGATGCGGGACGCTATCTGCAGTGTGTGCAATGTCGACCTGACAGATGACGGCTGGTTGCAGGCCACCCTCCCAGTTCGTCTCGGCGGTATCGGAGTAAGACGACTGGTGGACATCGCGCTACCGGCCTACATATCCTCTGCGTCTGCCACTCGCAGGCTGGTCAGTCTGATCACCCGTCGCCCCTGCGACGACAGACCAGCACTGCTAGGCGAAGCACAGAAGATATTTTCCGCCAGGGTTGGGAGCGTACACGACGCTGAAGACTCGTTACCCACACGTCAGCGGCAACTAGATGAGCTAGCCTCTCGCTATCGCAGCAACGAACTTCTCAGCCGTGCCAATCAACTGCACCGCGCCCGCCTTCTTGCCGCAGCAGAACCTCACAGTGCCGCTTGGCTGGGAGCCGTACCAGTAGAGAGCCTAGGCCTACTACTACCAGACGAGGCGGTGCGCGTCAACATTGCTTTGCGATTGGGAGCGACCGTCTGCTTGCCTCATAGGTGCCGGTGCGGAGCAATGATAGACAGTCTTGGCCACCACCAGCTGTCCTGCCACCGCGATCCCGGGCGTCTGCCACGTCATGCGGCACTCAACGATGTGATTCGTCGTGCGTTGGCAGCGGCTGGTGTACCAGCCTTGCTAGAGCCTTGCGGGCTCGACCGCGGTGACGGTAGACGGCCCGACGGCATTACCATCTCACCGTTCAGCAACGACAAATCACTTGTATGGGACGCCACGTGTACCAACACGTTCGGCGCTACTCAACTCCGCGATTGCGCCACCAGAGCAGGAGCCGCCGCCAGAGCAGCTGAGCGGCGCAAGCGAGATCGCTATGCCGAGCTGGCGCAGCGTTATCGCTTTGAGCCACTGGCGGTGGAGACAAGTGGCGTGATGGGACCATCCCTTCTGCGGCTACTACAAGAACTGGGTCAACGTATAACGGAATTGTCCGGAGAGCCTCGGGAGACATGTTGGCTTCGACAGCGGGTCAGCCTCGCGGTAGCCCGCGGCAACACGGCAGCCTTAACGATGACCTAGCCCACTGTATGTTATACGTTGTGTGTTTGGCCTTTAAATATATTTTTGTTTAAAAAAAACAAACAAAAAAAACACACACACACACACATACTCTCTCTCTCACGCACGCACGCACGCCCAGCCCTGCAGACGCGCATACAAACACGCGACCCACGTGCAGAGACGCCGGCCGGTGTTCACACACACACACACACACACACACACACACACACACACACACACACACACACACACACACGTAGGGTCGGGCCACGCATAAAATCGCACCTAGCCGCGAAATCCTTGATCACAATCAGCAGCACACCACGAAAGCGCAAACACATCACTAAAACGCAACTAGCACGAGCACCACGAAAACACATCCGCCACGAAAACACACACACACACACACACACACACTTATATATAAATAAGCACACATACGCACTAACAACAATATAATGCAAAAGTACTAGACACTATCAATTTCAATGTCTCATCGCAAACAGAGCTATGGTACGAGTAGTAGCTCAGAGAGAGTAGCTCTCGTAGTAGATCAAACAGTAATACTTGAAACAATCAACACAAGTGATCATGTTTACACTAGGAAGATGAGCAGCATTCTTCAATCAGTCGTCAGTAACAAGACGTTCATTTCAGTAAGAATTAACGTTTGAAATCATCCGTAATCACTTAATTGACCATATCATATGACTCGTTCAGCATGGAAATTTTCAGTGTCTTCTTTAGAAATTTAATATTCAAGCTGCTCTTGATGTAATTTGGCAGTTTGTTGTATAGCATCGGTGCACAATATATAAAAGCTCTTGACCCGAGTAAAGACTGATTTCTTTGATGGGCTAGTCTATTTGTGAGAGGTACATCTTAAACTCACTTTCAGTATCTGGATACTATATTTCAATGTAACTTCTCAGATATTCGACAGTACTTGATAGGTCAATGCACAAATTTTGTATGTTATTCGAGCTTTTATCGGTAACCAATGCATCTTTATTAGAGCTGGCGTAATGTGTTCTCTAGGTCAGGTTTTATCAACCCTTTTCTTGCCGTGCCCCCCTTCAACACAATTTGAGTCCTTGTGGCCCCCATGAACTCATTTGATCGTTTTTCCCTTTTCAAACCCACATGTAATTACGTTAATACCCTTAGGAATGTCAGTATGGTAGATAATCTAGTACTCGGATAATAAATTTAAGGCAGTATTAAAATATTACCCATCGAGAAATACCTTTATTTGAACACTATACAGGCCGCTAACTTATCAGTCTGGCTCAAATGCCGTTAGAGAGAGACGTAAATCGTGAGGTTATTCCGAGTTTTTGACAGTAGGTGCATCACCCGACTGAAAACAGTCTCAACCAAATAAGAGATAGGAACGCAAGTAAATATAGCTTCACTTCTTTCCGAAGTAGATGCTATTTATTGCACACGTCTTCATTCACCCACATTTTTGGTGATCTCTACGCTTGAGCCTTGTTTGAGCTGTTCTGTCATTTAGAAGCTCAATGTAGGATGCTTCTTGTAGGGTGACGTCAAATTCAGATGCATCAACAGTGAATGGGTCCTCACATCAGTGTGGGACAATCATCTGGAGTAGGTCGGAGAAGCGAGTCTCGATGTTACTATTCAACTGCTTCAGATGATCAACATACCCATCTAGGTCCTCGTCGAGCAACTCAACATATATTTCCGTCAATGAATGAAATTGTGCGAACTCTCGTCTTCCAAGGTTCAACTAGTAGTTTAATTTTTCCTTCAAATGTATTGATTGCTGCCTACACGAAACATGGTGGGTGAATCTCTTTGAAGCTCCTTGTTGAGAGTGTTTAGTTTCCCAAATATGTTAGGTAGGTGGAAATATCACTCTTTGCATCAACAAGTTTCCGCTCAAGAAACATTATACTGTCCCAAAGTGTAACAAAACGATGCAGGCTTTGGAAAGCCACTTTACTTTGGTGTGCAACACAAGTATTTCAAACTCGTCGTTGTTTTGCTCACATATTTGCTGAAAGAGACGATCTTGCAGCGCATTACTTTTTATCATGTTGACAGTCTTGACTTTTTATCATGTTGACAGTTTTGACGACATAGCCAAGTGATTCATGCAGACGCCCTGCTAAGTTTTTAGCAACCAGGTGCTGCCCGTGAACAACACAGAGCACACAAACGACATTGGGAACAACTTTTTTCAAGAAAGCATTGAACCCCCGATACTTTCCTATCATCGAAGCTGCACCATTTGCTGCGGAAGACACAATGTTCTTATGTGGAATATTGCGGTATTCAAAATAGGTTTAAACTTTTCTGAGAATAGATTCACCTTTGGTGTCAGTTGTTAACCTCAATGCATAAAGTATTTCTTGACATATCTTATGAACATTAGTGATCCTTACAAATACCATCAACAGCGCATAATTCTGGCAAAGTTCATTCGTCGAGTTGAAGTGAGAAATAATTCACCTGCAGTTTCAGTTTTTTTATCAACATCAGCTGCCATCTCATCGATGCGACGTGATACCGAGGAGTTACTCAGAGGAATATGACTAGTTACCTTTTGCGGGCTTTTATTCATACCAGGTGAAAGCACTACATCTGCTGCCGGCATAATCAGAGGCTTACCGATATTATGAGGCTTTCCTGATTTTGCGATCCAACTTGATATTTTGTAAGATGCATCAAACCTCTATCCTCATTTGCTACTTTTTTGGATAACATATTGTCCAGCGCCCTTCTTAGTAGAAATTCATCACAGTTGGTAGAGACGTCATTGAGGACGCGTGCTGGCTGCACAAGGAAGAACATTCGTAACCGTTCTTCCACACTTGAAATAATCATGTTCTTGCACTGTTTGTGTAGACTTCGTCCAGGTATGAAAGCATCAAATGAAGTGATGGTATCCTTTTGGAGAAAAGGTCTTATTTCCTTCTGAAATTTTTTTCTCCCAGTTTTTCGTATTCGGAACACTCGTCACCTTGCAGTAATTTTCATTGCAGTTCATAACACCACACTTATTAGGCATTTCGAACGCATAAAATCCACAGCGATCAATAAATGCAAGATAACACAGATATCAAAGCTTTTACACAGCGACGATTCAAACACCACCACTACACAAGCACATATCAACTGCAATTTCAAGATTAGGTTGAATGATGCTGACGCAAATTAGCTGACAATGTTTCCTTCGACCAATCATAATTGAGCATTTGCACGCGCCGAGCTAGATACAGCACATCTGTTTATTGAAGAGCGACAT
The DNA here is from genome assembly GCA_916048095.2 of Sacculina carcini. NCBI lineage: Eukaryota > Metazoa > Arthropoda > Thecostraca > Sacculinidae > Sacculina > Sacculina carcini. The sequence continues at coordinate 8,960,194 of OU696575.1, read as the reverse complement.
CATTCTCACAGACTCTGCCTACACTGCGAAGTATATTGGCCTCCGCCAGCTGACTGACATCGGGCCGTGCACGTCCTTTATTTAGTAGTCCTTGGTATATGTGTGTGTGTAAATGTGTATGTTTCTGTGCTGACCTACCACTTGGAGCATTGGATACTGCTCATATGACACGATATATGATCGCTACAATTCTAAAAGTGTGGCCAAATCGCTGACAGTGATGGCACGCCAGTGCATATAATTTAACATGATGAAAGATTTAACATGCGATTTGTTCACCACGCCAACTTCAGCAGATTTTGATTCTAAAGATCAACAGATTCTTACCTTTTTAGCAGCATCCAACCACGCGCTTCCCGTTGAGTTGCGCAACTCAGCATTACCTAAAGGTTCCGTCGTGGCACGACCTGTTTCATCCCTGCAACACAACGCGGCAGCCTCGCATCTCATATGACTCTCACATTGTCTCGTATCCATCATCTTCTCCAATTTGTTCACCTTTTGCATCACAATCTCTACCTTTAGATACAGACAGCTTTTCCCCCAGCTGCCCATCAGTCGACAGTTTCTTCATCGGATCCTTGTTCATCTCATCAACCATCTGTTGTAGATGAATAATTTTGTTATTCTTCTCATTGCATCCCTTGTACATTTTTTCTTGGCACTTCATGTTGCCATATCCAATAAACACTCTTTCCTCACTCACTCCACTTGTAGGTATTAGTAAGCGAAGAACAATACAATATCCAATTGAAATTACTCAGAAAATTGCAAATTTCAATTTTCGGCCGAACCACAGTCAATGTGGCACATGGTTTTGAATCAAATTTCCTTGACGATATTTTTTCGTCCAAATTGGCCGAAACAATACCCTAATGACAAATACACTATACAAATTATGCAATGTGACAAATCGTACAACGCGCACAATAGTGCACAAAGGCACACAATGCCCGGTACACTGCTGCAAAATGCTCACAACACCGTACCTATATGATTCCTAGCATGAAAAACTAAATCACTCAGAACTAAACCAAGCTTAACCCACGAACGCATAGCGCCCATTTAAATGGGCAGGAATGTATGCTCCTTCAATCATCATTTTTACCTACGTTAAGCCCAAAGTTCTCAAAAAATTTATGACGTTGCACGCGGAAGCTGCTAATTGTTCTAGTCTCGTGCTTTCACGCTCGAATTATTATTATCAGTAAGAAAATAGTTGAGTTCAAGTTGATAGTTTTTGTTACTTTCGAAATGTCGGAACACGCGTATGTTCTTTGGTTAATAAACTCCATATCAATGTTTTCTTTCCTGAGTTCAATGATGGTATTACTAGCCAAGAGTGTGTTTAGGAATATGATATGTTAATTAGGTTGCAATTTTCGTTTTTGCATCTTTTATGTTCAGTTGAAGTCATGCGCCCATTTATGTGGGCACCATGGAGCATGACAAAACTATTCAGACTCAGTGGCGTTGCCTGCATGAACGGTAACCAGGATAGTCCGCTCAAATGTCATTTCACTGAAATTGACGTCAGTGCATGATGAAATTTTACTTGTAGGTATAATTGCATAATGTTATATTTTAGCGATATTTTAACAAAGGGAATATCAAACTGATTCTTTCAAAGGGACTAATCCAGTGTGAGACAAATCGATATCACAGAACGAAGTTCAGCAGAGAATTGAATGTATCGAAAGATGAGCTCTACCAGGTCTTTGGAATTTTCCTCCTATCAGGATATAGTCAAGTTCCAAACTGACGACTTTATTGGACGAAGCGGGCGGACACGAGGAACATGGCTGTGATGCAATGCGGAATATATGTCAATTTAAAAAAAATCGTGCGAAGTCTGCATTTTGCAGACAACTCAAGAAAACCTGCCAATGACAGAATATATAAAGTGAGGGGTATTGTCGAGCACTTCAACAGTGCATTTATGGAAATGGCGCAACCACTTCCTATGACCTGGGCTATTGATGAAGCCATGGAGCCATATTACGGGCGCCACAGTCTGAAACAATTTATCAGAGGAAAACCCATTCGCCTCGGCTACAAATTCTGGTGTCCATGTTCGAGGGATGGATTTCTGGTAAATTTCAATATGTATGAAGGAAAAAACTCAGCGTTTGAAGTGGGGAAACCAATCTGCGAATCTCTTGTCAACCAGTTAGCAAGGGGAGTTGTACCAGATGGAAACAATGGATATATTGATAAACTTTTACCACTATACCTCTTCTCCAGTCGTTCACCAATGAAAACGTCGACTTGACTGGTACTATTCGAAAAGACAGAGTCAGAGATTTACCGGTAGCTGACATGAAGAGAAAGGAAAGAGGAGAATCACAGCTTTTTGAAGAAAAAAACTCAAATATCGCAGTTTGTGTTTGGAACGACAATAATGATGTTAGAGTCGCCACGAACAAGGTGGATGAAAGCTCGCTGTCGTTGAGTAAATGTAAACGCTGGTCTAAATTGAAAAAAGAAGTAATCACAATACCGCAGCCAAATATTATCAAGATGTACATTGAAGGCATGGGTGGAATGGACCTTTTCGATCAGTTCAGCGATACCGGACGTCGTTAAGAAAAAAAGTTTGGAATTTTCGCGTATTTCGGTTCCTTTTGAATGTATCGACCGTCAATGGATGGCTACTCTATAGGAAAATCCACAAAGTGACTCAGTTGGATTTCCTGAGAGATATTGTCAATTGTCTCCTCAAACCTTCGGAAAAAATTGGCAGAAGGTTGTCACCCAGTGTTTCTGAATATTCACGTTTCGACAGAATTGATCACTATGTTGTCATGGGCGAAACACAACGACGGTGTTTGTGGAAAAATGTAAAGCCTAAATGTTCCAAATGTGACGTAACGTTACACATTCAATGTTTCGTCAAATATCACACACAAAAATGAATTATTGTTAGCGAGGAAATTTACCAATTTTTCATGTTTTTACTTCGAATAGCGTTGGCTCTCTTCTATTTTGCATAACATTCAAACCTAACTTGTTAATAATCAAACTACTGACGTTTCAATTTGTATTTTTTCTGATGTTGTTCAATATATATTGTTTTTGCTCTGTGCCATGAAATATATCCATATATGCTTTTTGAAAAAAATTACCACTAAATACTTGAACTAAATTCATTTTTTTGATGATGTTGCCAATTTCATCAAAGTTAACATCAATAACAGATCATCGAACAAAATTTAAATAGGTTGCTTCCGAAGGACAAAGTGACCTCTCCATGGAGCCCATTTAAATGGGCGGGCTGAATTATGTATTTCGGATTGAAAAAAATGTGTAAAAAATTCATAATACTCGGTTTTATGTCCAAACTGTTAAGTTCCAAAAATTTCAAACAATTCCAATGATAATTTCTGCTTGCATGCGTTCGTGGGTTAACTAGGAATTGTTCTAAACACGTCCGCACAGCACAACAACTGACTGACTATACCATTTGCAAATAGAGTTAATCCAAATGAAAATAGACGTAATCCTAATGAAAGTAGACTCAATCCAAATGAAAATAGACTTAAGTCAAATGAAAATAGACTTAATCCAAATATAAATAAACTTGAACCAAATGAAAACTGAGTTAATCCAAATGAAAATAGACTTGAACCAAAAAAATAAAAAATAATATGTAGATGTTTTTAGTATAAATGTAATAATTGTTTATATTCATTTACTGATATTTCAGTGAAACTGAATAATCGGTGTTCATGATGACGACTCGCAACGATTAATAGTACATTATATAAATTTTATATTATTATATACATGCTGGTATTCACGTAATAATAGTGTTGTAATTGGTCTTGTGTGACTGAATCTGGTCATCAATTATCAATGTCTATACATCGCACTGCACTGCGTGTTCAAAACTGAGCACATTCCATAATGTACAGTTAAAACTGTCCCGGCAGCTGTTGTTTATACGAGTGTGCATGTTTGAGCGGGCACAGTGTCACTAGCGGACATAGTGGCACGATTAGGTGGTCGTGTGACATTTGCACGGGATTTAATAGAGTGCCTGAACGTGCTCAATTGCGCGCTATATCGATGAATTTCAGTTGTGCGAGTTCCAGTGACTGTTTCTGTGTCAGTTGCTATCACATGAAATGTGTTGTTTATACGTAATACGAGCAAAGTGAGTTTCCTAAATGAGCTTGTGAATGAATTATATGCGCGGTGAGAATATATTGCAAGCACATGACTAACAACAACAACTAATAGAGCAAAAACAAGAGAACGGGCAAGCTTCAAGCGTTGATTTGCAAAGTTCAAACTTCAATGCACTTCGACAAGATCTTCCTGCCGAATGGCCGCTGAGTAGTACTTTTCCACTCTGCAGGTGTAAGTTTGCAAGTGCGACGGTTTTATATTACTGATGACCTGCAGGGCGGTTTCTTCCATTGCGCTGATGCGCTGTTCGGCCATTGATACTCCAGAGTCACCGCGACCAGTCACACTAGTAATGTCACCGATCCGTTGTCCCAACTGCCGCTTGATATTGCTCTTCAGAGAGCTCCATAATAGCTCTATGGGGTTGAGAAGGTAGGGATATGGAGCAAGTCGAAGTAGACCACACTACTCCTGACTAGAAAAAATTCCTCCAGGTTGCTGTGTGCCGGCGCGTTGTCAATAATTATGGTTGGCCGGTGAATTTCAGCATCCCTGCATGCCTGCATCAACGATTGGAACCATTGCACGCAGTCTTGTTTTTTAAATGCTCCTCTCTTCTTGGAGACCAGCACTACCCGTGAGCTTGTCATGGCCCCGATTATATGGAGGTTGGCTCCTTTGCTGGCGGGTAAAACAACTGAAGCTCTGGTACCGATCCTGGACCGGCCCTTACTCCTTCTGCAGTATACATTTAAATTGGTCTCGCCGACCCATACTGGGATGCCGCCTTCAGACCGCACTTTAACAATGCCTCAATGTATGTTGCTCTTTTCATTTAATTTTCAGTCGGACTAATTTTGTCGACAGTGGGCCGCACATTTTTTAGCGAAAACTTCTCGCCGTCCAACCAGTTTCTTATGGTGTTCGCACACCTGGCATCCGAATTGTGACCTGATAATGGTCTGGAGTTCTTCCAACGTGAGTACTACAATATTGCCCTATGAACATATTAGCCAAAAATGCCCGAGTACTCCCATACTCTGCAATAGGGCAATATGTTCACTTCGGCCAGCGTAGTGTCAAAGGCGTACCAAGTGCGATGAGTTCGACTGCGGCTTGTGGCCAATATGTTCACTTTTCACCGTAGCAAAACTTTTGGCCAATATGTTCACTTTTCATCGTAGTGAAATCCAGTGGTTTTCAACACAATTGACGAGTTTGTATTCAACTGTGACTTGTGGCCAATATGTTCACTTTTCATCATAGCGAAATTTCAGTGGTTTTCAACACAATTCTTGTGTCTAACAGGTGGCTAGCGTCTAACGCACTTTGCGCGGCTACTGGTTAGAAATAACAAACACTACTGGATCAAGTGAAAGGCCAGCATTGGGTCCACTGCGCAAATTAATTAAAATATAAACAAAGCGAAAAAAAGCTTGTTAGGCTTGGGCTCAGTTATACTTATTACATATATGACTATCTAGCATCCATCAGTATATCGCATATAAAGTCTATCAGCATATAGCATATAAAGTCTATCATTTACTCACCATATAAAGTGTAATTTTATTATAATTGTTAAAGTTATTATAATTGTATTATTTGTATTTTGATTAATGTCATCAATACTTAAAATAGGTATATATGTACATTTTTGTAATCCTTTCCGAACAAATAAACGCAACGGCGCATCATGTTCATAAAACCAAACTCCTTTATATGGCCTGCAATTATTCAATTATCGCCTCCAATTATGTTAGCTGAAAATTGCGCCCTCACCAGCCTGTTGATACTATAATGGCTCGCCCGCCTTGCGCCCATCACAGCGGTAAGTCTCGGTAAACTCAAGTGGCTGTCTTGATGACATTGACTTCTATTAGTGTTGGCCCAGACGAATCATTTCAACTTATACAGATATTAAGATTGCCAGACAATTGAAACAAATATTCACCAAGAAACATTTGTTCGCCAATGTGAACACAACTCAATACGTCTATATTAACAGTATGTCATAGGAGTAATTGAAACACATGTAACGAAAATACATGGTAAACAATGGACAAAATCGTGAATATTGAAATTGTAACAATGCAGGAAGGCAGCGGTGCTGGTTGAAGGCAGAGAATGAGACGTATGAACACTGGGTAGTGTCACTTTCACCGCACACGCGACACACAATAGCTGAGATGAGCGGATTTCATTTCAGATGCGACGGACGCGTTCACGAATCATCCTGAAATATAGTCGATTAAAACGCTGGCAGAGCGGTACTGCCGGAACAAACATCACAGTCAACACTACCTGAACGTCAGGAATGATGGTTTCCAATTGGTATACTTTTCCATTCACTAATATATGTTCAGTATGATATCGCACGACGTATTAATCTTGACATTTAATTATATAAAGAATTAATTTATTTTAATTTACTTCATATTGGCACTCACCTGAAACGACGCGGGTTTTATTTTACATCACACGTGCTGATATCGCCGCACGAGCACAATCTGTCAATGTTGACAAGCAAGACGATGCGCAACAGGAGTTTGTGCACATTCGGAGTGTTTTAATTGCAAAACAAGATTCGCTGGTCATGAAGAAAAAACAGAAAACCAACAAGCAAGCAAATACTCGCAAATAGCACTGATATGTGGAAAAATAATCCGCCTGACTGCACTTCAAATATACAAATACGTATTGAACCGAGAATAAGAACCCCAGGAAGTATTCTATGAAATCCACATATTCTGAAGAGCAAGTTCAACGGAAGAACAAGAACAAAACAAACGCAAATCACTCGTCGAAAATGCTTATACCTCAATTATACAGATATATTGAATTAACAATAAAAAAACCAAAAAAAACCCAACGAATACCATATTTTATAAGCAAGTTCAATATTATCTGTAGTCATCAAGATACAAGACAAACGCAAATCACTCGTCGAGAGCTTGTACCTCAATTATACAGATATATTGGATTAACAACAAAAAACCCAACAAATACCATATTTTATAAGCAAGTTCAATATAATCTGTAGTCATCAAGATACAAGACAAACGCAAATCACTCGTCGAGAGCTTGTACCTCAATTATACAGATATATTGAATTAACAACAAAAAACAACAAATACCATATTTTATAAGCAAGTTCAATATAATCTGTAGTCATCAAGATACAAGACAAACGCAAATCACTCGTCGAGAGCTTGTACCTCAATTATACAGATATATTGAATTAACAATAACAAAAAACCCAACAAATACCATATTTTTTGACCAAGTTCAATATAATCTGTAGTCATCAAGATACAAGACAAACGCAAATCACTCGTCGAGAGCTTGTACCTCAATTATACAGATATATTGAATCAATACCCAGATTACAACATAAAAAACAAACGAATCTCATAGTTTGAAAAACTAGTTCAATATAGCCTGTGTATAATATACGACCCTAACACACGCGGTCGGACTCAGGGAAATCCGCGTGGAGATGTAACAACAACAACAACAACAACAACATATATTTAATATAGCGCACGATAAAATGCAAAGGCGCGAAAAACATGATAAAAGATAAAAGCTAGCAGAAAAAACAAACGTAAACAGCACGCACAAGGAAAGATATACCGTGCACAACATGAGAAAAACAAGAGCAATCAGAGGTAACAACATAAAAAACTGCAAAGAGTTCAAGAAACGCATTATTCAGAAGAAGAAGTAAGAAGATGTTTGTGGAGAGCAGATGAAAAGGAAGCAAAGGAACTAATTTGATGAAGCTGAGGAGGTAGAGAGTTGTAGAGGCAACTATCGATATCGCGTATACCACGTATACATCGTACTGACACACATGAGTACTAAAGATCGAGTACTTGATGTGCGTGGTGAATGTATAAATGTGTACATTATCAATGTTGTGCGTGAACAAATTATTGCGCATAAAAATATATCAAAAATGATATTTTTATATTCAATTTCCTGTTCTTGGGGAATGTACATTGCAATTGTGCAATTTTAGTTAACGACAGGTGTTGCTAAAAAAGGCTGAGTACCATACTCTTCCTCCTTTTGGTTCCGGTTCTGACCGTGATCGGTTGTGCACAGACATTAGTAGCGAATTTTTGCATCGTTGCATACATTCAACTAGTGGGTGAGTATTGTGTAGTGGTATATGTATGCGATGTTTTGTATATATGCTGTATTCGACGTTTTTCTTATTTTTTGCTAGCAATACAACTATCTAAGCTCTTCAATATGGGCTAGATGGGGTTATTTGTGTGACATCCTAAGAAGGACTGTTGATTGTTACTTATTTACCTATTTATTTATGTTGATTTTTTCCATTTATTAATATTCTTTCAATTTCTTATATTTTTATTGTTTGTTTTTTATTGTTGTTGATTGCTATTGATTTCCTTATTTGTATTTTTTATTTATGCATATGTTTTTAAAATGTTGCAATGGTGACTTACATGCTTGTTTGTCGTAATTGTGTTTTCACAGTAATTCAGTGTTTTCTATGGAATACATAGAAGTTCCCGGTCCTTCACAAAAAATGAAGTTTTACCTATACTACAGTACTACAGTACTATCGTACTACAGTACTACAGTACTACAGTACTATCTACAGTACTACAGTACTATCAGTACTATCGGTGTGTACTACAGTACTATCGGTGGGTTCGCCTACCGAAAAAGGTACGAGCGCAATCAGCGCGTTTATTTGCGCTGCCAAGAACCCGCTTGCCGAGGCTCTGCTGTGTTGAGCGGGAGCAATGTACGGCTCGGGCGACCTCACAATCACGCCGCGAGTGACAGTAGCCTGGACTCGTTGAGGATACGCTCCCGGTGCTACACGCGAGCTCGTACAGAACCCAGGCGACCACTACAGCACTACAACGACGCACTCGCTGAGCATCCACACGCTTCGGTGTCCTACACCAACATGAGGCGGATGATGGCACTCACCAGCCACGCCACGCACCCATCAGCCACGCACCCATCAGGCGCCATGCGCAGCTACGTGGACTACATCGGCAGATACTGGCTCCGCAGAGTTGGCCCTGGTGTATTGAGCCATTTTGGTCTTACGTACAGGACCAACAATGCCGTGGAAGGTTTCCACAGCCGCCTACGGTGGTCAATCCATGGACGACCTGGTGTCCTGCACTTCGTACAACTGATACGCCACCAGGAACTGCAGGGCTACCATAAACTGTCGTCCACGTGGAGCGGAAACGAGCCAGTAGTCAGGGCAAGTCGACGCAGGCTTCAGATTCGACGACGACTTTTGGAGGCGTACAACCACGTGCTGATGAATGGTCTCAGTAGTGACGAAGAGATCAGGTTATATCTTCGTCACATTGGGCACATTGTCAACAGTTCCTCAATTGGCTACGACTTTGACGATGCATCAGCGAGTGAAGCCGGCGATGATGATGATGCTGGTATTGATGATGATGATGCTGGTGTGAATGATGATTATGCTGGTGTGGATGGTGTTGTGAATGATGATGATGCTGGTGTGATGGTGTTGTGAATGATGATGATGCTGGTGTGAATGGTGTTGTGAATGATGATGATGCTGGTGTGAATGGTGTTGTGAAAGATGATGATGCTGGTGTGAATGGTGTTGTGAATGATGATGATGCTGGTGTGGATGATGATGATGCTGGTGTGGATGGTGTTGTGAATGATGTTGATGCTGGTGTGAATGATGATGATGCTGGTGTGAATGGTGTTGTGAATGATGATGATGCTGGTGTGAATGGTGTTGTGAATGATGATGATGCTGGTGTGAATGGTGTTGTGAATGATGATGATGCTGGTGTGAATGGTGTTGTGAATGATGATGATGCTGGTGTGAATGGTGTTGTGAATGATGATGATGCTGGTGTGAATGGTGTTGTGAATGATGATGATGCTGGTGTGAATGGTGTTGTGAATGATGATGATGCTGGTGTGAATGATGATGATGCTGGTGTGAATGGTGTTTTTGTGAATTATATTGGTGTGAATGATGATTTTGCTGTGAATGATATTGGTGTGAATGATGATTTTGTTGTGAATGATGATATTGGTGGGAATGATGATTTTGGTGTGAATGGTGATGTTGATGAAGTGGATGCGGACCATATTTTAAATATGGTGCGTATAGGAGAGGCAGTAGCACACTCTGAGGTCGTGGCCATTGATTCATCTGTCGCCATGACATTCGATGAGATGCTGCAGAATGGAATGAGTCGCCGCCAGGCGTTCAGGGCGCTGCGAAGCATGCGCCGAATGCGAAAAGCTCGTGGCGAGTTTTGAATGAATTGATATTGCGCTTTTTCTTTTTTGTGTTGTATTGTTTGTTGTTTTGCTTGTGTGTTGTATATATAGTATGAAAAGACATGTGTTGTGTCTGCATTTCTGCGTACTTATATCCAAACACCGGATATTTAGGCACTGAAATGACAAAAGTGCAAGTTAATGGGCTATTGTTCAGACTTTTATTGATGTTATTTATCACTATGATAGGCAAAATTTGCGGAGCGGTGTTAAAATGGATGCTCAATTATTTTGATAACACTATACTAGTTGTTTGGCGTTGTTTTTATTATGTGACGAATAATGACGAAAGGTCGGAAGTCCTGGAATATTTTATCTAATTATATGAGTTTTTGATTCGTAGGTTATATGCATTTTAAGCATGTATTCATTAACATTCTATTGGGTAGTAACTCTTAGGTAGCCGAAATATAAACGGTAGGTGTCACTGTAGAGTGCGTATACTTCGAGGCGCAAACATTTTCCAGTGATAATTCACATTTTGTTTTTCACTAAAAACGGCATGAAGTCTACCAAGCCTAACCGGTAGCCACGCACGGTGCGTTAGACGCTAGCTACCTGTTTAATGCAAACTCGAGCAGTGTGTTGTAAACCACTGAAATTTCGCTATGATATAAAGTGAACATATTGGCCACAAACCGCAGTTGAATACAAACTCGTCAATTGTGTTGAAAACCACTGGATTTCACTACGGTGAAAAGTGAACATATTGGCCAAAAATTTCGCTACGGTGAAAAGTGAACATATTGGCCACAAGCCGCAGTCGAACTCATCGCACTTGGTACGCCTTTGACACTACGCTGGCCGAGGTGAACATATTGCCCTATTGCAGAGTATGGGAGCATGCGGACGTTTTTGGCTAATATGTTCATAGGGCAATATTGTACTAGATCCCTTCCAACGTGGTGGAGGGTGATTTCTCCACCGCCGAAACCAGTGTCATTAAGATTCCAGGTGTCTTTTTTATATGGTTCCCGCCTCTTGGCTTTACTGTGTCCTGGTTCTTTGTCAACCGATTTTAGGCTGTCTTTACATTTACACCAAAAGTTCTGGCGACGCCTTTCCAGTCGCCTTCATTTCGAAAAGCTTCAATAATTCTTTTTCTGTCTTTTTCATTAATTTTGTTGTACAAGTAATTCATACTTAATTTTTACTAACAAAGATAAATCCAACTCTATACCATTTACAATTTGATTTGAGAAAAGTGAAAATAGAATTGAGAAAAATGAAAATAGATTTGAGAAAAGTGAAATTAGATTTGAGAAAAGTGAAATTAGATTTGAGAAAAGTGAAATTAGATTTGAGAAAAGTGAAATTAGATTTGATCCATGTTATTTCACAAATTAAAATTATCCTTATAACCTGAAAATGCAAATTTATTTCATATATTTGTATAAAAAATAATAAACTGAGAATCTGGCAACATCACAAATTTCTTTATTGGGCAGAAATTCATTGAAACAGCATAATCAGACATCAGACATTAGCAGTGATTCCACAATACGTGTACACAGAGCCATGAAATACAACAAAATCAGTTTAAATGATCGCAAACGAATTATGGATGCGCATAGAAACGAAAAGGATTGGAAGAATGTAGCCAAACACTCGGTGTTAAAATAGAAACGGTATGTCACTGGCTGAAATCCAACGAGGATTGCCCAAAACACCGGGGAGGCAATCACGTGAAAAAACGCCACAAATGATTAACACAATAATATCAGCGTCACTCACTTTGACAGACCTGCAGCTCATCATCCACTCGCAGCACGGATGTCAGGTGTGCCTGAACACAATGAAGAATTGGCTTGACGGGGAGTTGTTCTCGCTGAAAGCATTGCGACCGACGAATGACCGCATGAACAACGCCGACAATAAGCGAAAAAGGGCCGAATACATGGAGGAACTCTACCGTATTCGGTCCGATGGTCGCACGCCAGTTTGGGTGGATGAGACGAACTACAATTTGTTCTGCAAGCGTAGCCAAGGACGGTCAAAAGTGGGGACGAGAGCTGCTGTGGTTCTCCCGGCCAGCAAAGGCGCCAATCTGCACATAATTGGCGCCATGACAACAACAAGACTCGTCCTCATGTCCACCAGGCGGGACTCGTTCAACAAGGAGAGCTGTGCTGAATGATTTCAGTGTCTCGTGGAGCAGTGTCGCCAAGCTGGAATCGATCGCCCCACGGTAATTATTGACAATGCCCCAGCACACAGTCGACTGGAGGCAGTGTTTGAGGAACAGCAGGACATTCAGCTGCTCAGAATGGCCCCCTACTCGTACCTGCTCAGTCCTATCGAGGTTTTATGGAGCTCAATAAAGAGCCACGTGAAAAGAAGTCGATGGGAAAAGAGGTCGAGAAAAGAAAAGAAGTGAAAAGAAGTCGAGAAGTCTAAGGGAGAAAATGCCCTATGTGCTGGCCGAGACAACGCCGGCCCGTCCATTACCGAGCAGCGTATGCAACTGCTGGAGACGGTCGCTCTCGAGGCGATCAGCCACGTGGATACAACGCACCTGCAGAGCTACACCAATCGGGTCGAGCGTTACTACGCTGCAGCGATCCTCGGAGAAGACCTCGTCGAGATTTCTTGACTCATTAATTTTGTATTGTTTGTGTATGCTTGTTCTCTTGATTATTTTTCGTTCATCAGCTGGCGTGATGTTTAAATGCAATTTGAATTCAAACAACGCGTGTACTTAAATTCAAGCGAAAAAGCAAGATATCACAACTCAACACAATCACAACGCAACATGGCCCACCAATACACCTTCACTAACAAACGCGCACGAACGTTCTGCGCAAACAACTGCCCTATGGCGCGCACTCCCCACCCCCTGCATCCCCACACCAGCGACAATTCGCTCCATGGAGAAACTGCGCTCGCTCATAGCACTTGCATACAACATGCATGCACTCACACTACCTCGCACACACAAATAGACACCATACACAAAAATATACTGTACAAGATTAAACATAGTACAGATGGCTAGCAACGACAAGCGCTATTCGCACGTAATGCCTCAACACTTGTCATAAGCTGGATTGTACCGTCTCTGAAAGTGTGGTGTTTCTGTAGATGTGTGTGTGTGTGTGTGTGTGTGTGTGTGTGTGTGTGTGTGTGTGTGTGTGTGTGTGTGTGTGTGCACGCTTTGCTTGCGAGTGCTCCCCGAGAACAGTGGCTCTATGCAAAATCGCTGACACTGATATATTGGCTGATATATCTCGTAAATTAAGCACATGTAGGGTACATATGTGCATTGTTATTGTAGTGCATATCATAGTACATACTTGTATAGTATATAGTAAGTAGTACATATCTCTGTATTGTAATTGAATTGAATACAATTAAAGAATTCGTTATACATATATAAATGCACTGGATATAACTATAGTGGCATTATAGCTGAAATAATTCCTATATTACTAAATTTTATTTAACACTTCTAATGAAGTTATTATATTCCTCTAATGAAGTTATTATATTATATTCCTCGTATATTAAACATTTCAAATGAATACTCATAATTTGTGAAATAACATGGATCAAATCTAATTTCACTTTACTCAAATCTAATTTCACTTTTCTCAAATCTAATTTCACTTTTCTCAAATCTAATTTCACTTTTCTCAAATCTATTTTCACTTTTCTCAATTCTATTTTCACTTTTCTCAAATCAAATTGTAAATGGTATAGAACAATTGTCAACTCTGTTTCGACTGTTAAATATTTAGTTAAGTTTCTGCTCAAAGTTTTTTTTGTAGTGTTTCCAGTTTTCAGCCACATATTTACATAAATTTAATATTTTTTGTTGAGTTTTTTGTTTCAAATTTTTTTTGAACAATAAATAATTTAAATTTACTAATATATGATAAAATATTATTATTATAACTATAATATGTATTATACAATCAACAAGTTTTTTCTGCGCTGATTAACGCAGTTTTCATTTGGATTTAGTCTATTTTCATTTGGATTAAGTCTATTTTCATTTGGAGTAAGCGCATTTCTCCTCCATTACTCCCAATCGCTGTATCTTCCTCTGTTCGAAACTTGGGTGCTATCTTCGATTCCAACTTGTCCTTTTCAAACAATGTTGTCTCTATTTCGCGCACCTGTCGTTTGATTTTACGCAGTATATACCCTATTCGATCCTGTTTAGACCAGCCTTCTTCTATTAAATTAATACAGTCTCTTGTTCTTTCTCGTCTTGATTATTGCAGCTCACTCCACTACATTCTTACCAACAAATCCCTGAAAATCCTTCAAAAAATAATTAATCAATCCTGTCGTTTTGTGCTCCATCCTACACCTTGCCGCCATACCTCTCAATTCTTGTTCCAATTCCACTGGCTTCCCATCATTCCTAGGATTCATTTTCGGCTGTGTTGTCTCATATATAAAATTCTGCACAATAGCTCTTCCCCGTCCTATCTTTCTGATCTTCTAGTCTCTTCTAATGACTTTAATTCTCGTGTTCATCGTCCTTTATCCTGTCCTCGCGCTATCAACGAGTCACCTTGGTCCGCAAAATCCTTTTCTTTCTATGCGCCTCGGGTCTACAATGATCTTCCTTCCTCAATCACTTCCTCTTCATCCTTTAGTAGATTTTCCTCCTCACTTCGTAAATATATTTTTGCTAAATCTTTTGATCCCACTTCTCGCACTCTTACACCTTACGCTTCCCTATGACTCTAATTTACAATTACTTATGTTTTTACTTATTTTCATTTTATGTATCTCCATTATTATTATATAAAAAAATTCCTTTCTGTGAATTTTCTACTTCTTTTCTCACATCTTGATATCGTGTACTGTTGTTTCTCATTGTTGTCTCTTTCGCGCTTGTTTCTGTGTGAGCGCTATACAAATACATTGTTGTTGTTGTTGTAAGTCTATTTTCATTTGGATCAACTCCATCTGTAAATGGTATAGTTTCATTAATTATATCATGTATATCAATCATAGATTTCATCGATATCGAAAATCATCGATTATATCAATTAATGTTTTATTATGTTCAATAATATATATAAGTTATGAAGCTGCTATGTAGAGATTTATTTTATGAGGAGGTGCATTATATTTGCATGAAAGGAATCGTGTGAGTGATTGGCCTTAGCTCCGATACAAGGTTAATAATATAATGAACTATATACTTTTTGCGGTAATTAATTGATTTAAGCTCAGGTAGTTGAAAGGATAAATGAATTTTCAGCAACAAACCTGACACCACAAGTCCAATATGCAGTGCGTTAATGAACTCAACAAAACAAAGATATGCAAAACAAACACGTTAACACAACGACGCTACGTCACGACACAACACCACTTCACGAACACCGTTCTCGCTCACCAACTGCCCCGGAACATACGCACTTCAGTGTATGACAGTTGGGTGCATCACTCATTCAAACGCAGCCAAATGGCGCGCTTTTGCTTGAAATGCGTCATATGCACGCGCACACGTACTATGGTATCCTCCTATAATAATTCCTTGCTCTGCTATCTGCAAACATTACGCATGCAAATTAAGCTGAACCCACAATATTTATCGTGTCATCGGCAACGATTTTTCCTGCATCTCTCAAGTAAATGCTATAACTTCCACAGTTTCTCTTGATTTGATATTAAATTAAATTTGATATACAATTTGACATAATGTAATTGTCTGCAATGATACCGTCCAGGCCTTCATACAGGCGCATCGAAATATGAAGGCATCCATGTATGGATAAAATGCCGTTTGAATTGAGTGGCGTGAGCAGTGTAATTTACGGAATGTTGAGAAATAATTAAAGTATAAAGCAATGTTCAACGTCACACCCGTATTTGTTCATCAATTAACAAACTGTTTTACCAATTAACGTTAAACTAACATTTATTCATGGACTCGCTTATTAGCAGAACAACAATAAACCAACTACAACATGAATCTTGACAACATAATACCTCATCAGCATAAAGACAGGCACGGTGTAAAGGTTGAGGCAGACTGTAGTGGCTTCGTGTAATACGTCCACAATAAACGATTATCTTAGACAGAAACTGAATACAGTCAATACAACGAACGTCAATCGCGCGGACAAACAAAACACCTTCAAACTTACACACAAACTGTCTGACTCCAACACGGCCAAGTTCAAGTGTAACATTCGAGTTACGTCAACTAGTGCCATCTAGTATCAGCCATGAAGATTAACACAGTATATTAATAACAAAGCGAACCTTGTATGTGGCGATACTACGGTTACGGCGGTTACGGACATCCCGCGCATTAGCGTGCTCATACGCTGCTTCTGGTTCGGCCACCTCCGAATCCTCTGATGTCACAGCTCCTGCCTTCATCGCCGGTGTCTCTCATTCTATAGTGTTTTTGTCTCGAGCAGCAAAACAATCTTGACTTTTGTCGAGCGGTAGACATTCGAAATCTGTGTCCCTGGTTCGAGCCTTGACCAGATGACCCTGGTTTCGAAATGTTCCGTCTTCCAGCCGAAATGACGAACCATGCCTTTTGCCTATTTGCAGTGGTGGGCTGAAACGCTGCGATAGTTTTGCAGGACGTCCGGATGTACGTACATGCACCCAGTCTCCTGGACAAAGTGTTGATTCTCGTACAGCGTGTCTCCGATTGTAGTTTCTCCGGTTACGAGCCTGCTGACGTTGAACTCGACCATGAACTGCGCTGGTCGTTCGTACAGCTGTAACAGGCAGTACCAAACGCATGTTTCGCCCGTGCAGCAAAACTGACGGTGCGACGCCCGTTGTACAGTGAGGTACAGACGGTTTGTTATGACGACGGTTAACACAACGACGCTACGTCACGACACAACACCACTTCACGAACACCGTTCTCGCTCACCAACTGCCCCGGAACATACGCACTTCAGTGTATGACAGTTGGGTGCATCACTCATTCAAACGCAGCCAAATGGCGCGCTTTTGCTTGAAATGCGTCATATGCACGCGCACACGTACTATGGTATCCTCCTATAATAATTCCTTGCTCTGCTATCTGCAAACATTACGCATGCAAATTAAGCTGAACCCACAATATTTATCGTGTCATCGGCAACGATTTTTCCTGCATCTCTCAAGTAAATGCTATAACTTCCACAGTTTCTCTTGATTTGATATTTAATTAAATTTGATATACAATTTGACATAATGTAATTGTCTGCAATGATACCGTCCAGGCCTTCATACAGGCGCATCGAAATATGAAGGCATCCATGTATGGATAAAATGCCGTTTGAATTGAGTGGCGTGAGCAGTGTTATTTACGGAATGTTGAGAAATAATTAAAGTATAAAGCAATGTTCAACGTCACACCCGTATTTGTTCATCAATTAACAAACTGTTTTACCAATTAACGTTAAACTAACATTTATTCATGGACTCGCTTATTAGCAGAACAACAATAAACCAACTACAACATGAATCTTGACAACATAATACCTCATCAGCATAAAGACAGGCACGGTGTAAAGGTTGAGGCAGACTGTAGTGGCTTCGTGTAATACGTCCACAATAAACGATTATCTTAGACAGAAACTGAATACAGTCAATACAACGAACGTCAATCGCGCGGACAAACAAAACACCTTCAAACTTACACACAAACTGTCTGACTCCAACACGGCCAAGTTCAAGTGTAACATTCGAGTTACGTCAACTAGTGCCATCTAGTATCAGCCATGAAGATTAACACAGTATATTAATAACAAAGCGAACCTTGTATGTGGCGATACTACGGTTACGGCGGTTACGGACATCCCGCGCATTAGCGTGCTCATACGCTGCTTCTGGTTCGGCCACCTCCGAATCCTCTGATGTCACAGCTCCTGCCTTCATCGCCGGTGTCTCTCATTCTATAGTGTTTTTGTCTCGAGCAGCAAAACAATCTTGACTTTTGTCGAGCGGTAGACATTCGAAATCTGTGTCCCTGGTTCGAGCCTTGACCAGATGACCCTGGTTTCGAAATGTTCCGTCTTCCAGCCGAAATGACGAACCATGCCTTTTGCCTATTTGCAGTGGTGGGCTGAAACGCTGCGATAGTTTTGCAGGACGTCCGGATGTACGTACATGCACCCAGTCTCCTGGACAAAGTGTTGATTCTCGTACAGCGTGTCTCCGATTGTAGTTTCTCCGGTTACGAGCCTGCTGACGTTGAACTCGACCATGAACTGCGCTGGTCGTTCGTACAGCTGTAACAGGCAGTACCAAACGCATGTTTCGCCCGTGCAGCAAAACTGACGGTGCGACGCCCGTTGTACAGTGAGGTACAGACGGTTTGTTTAGGTTTAGTGTGGGTGTACAGACGCACTCTACACAGCTAATAGCTGCCGGATACGGTCCTTGATTGATCCACGATTATGGTTCTGGCACCACGTCTTCAGCGTGTGATTAAAGCGCTGTGAACGGCACCATTACCTTGTGACCAATATGCAGCCGATGGTCGATGGACGATGCCACGGATCATTTATCCTCAATCTCCAGTCTCTGCACCACTCACTAACGAAGTCCAGCCGTCTCTGCAATAAATCGCTATCCTCTGATGTCTGAACACATTGAAATAATTTCATGTCGTCTGGGTACAGTAGTGCCGATTATCCCAGATTCACTGCCAGGTCATTGATATATATGACTAAGATGAGCGGGCTAAACACCGATCCCTCTGGTACTCCACTCACAACGTCCGTCCACTGCTATGTCGTTCCATTGAATAATACACGTTAAGATCAATGAACCCTTTAACGGACAAGTGATCATATATTGTCACAAAAAATGGTTTGGAAAATATTGGTCGCATTGCTTCCATGCTGGTTGTGCATCGTACATGAAATGTACAACGTACGTCGAATGTGTAAACAACATTGAAAAATATTGGCATTAAATATCATAACAAGTGTGCCATACAAATATATACAATATGCCATACAAATATGTTTGAAATCGTGCACGTTTTGAGCGTCGTGCCGGTTTTTTGTGAATGTACATGTCAACGCTTTGGTAACCGCAGAGGAGGATCACTCGGTTGAGTTGTGCTCGGAGTCTGAGGTGGATAGCGTTGGATTGTAGCTTGCGAATCGTCTTCGTGCACCCCTGCGATATGCGATAAAATTACTCGCCGCCGTACTTGCCGCGTGTTGTAAGAGGTGACAAAAGCGGACCCCTCTTGTTTTTCCTCTATTTCCCATGCCATATCCCAGGGGGCAATTATCCAGCACGGTTAGCATCCCTTTTTATCACACTTCCTTTTTCGTTTGCGAAATATAAAACGTCTTCGGATCGATCGTCATGTTTGGATTTTCCATGAAAGCAGGTTCCACTCTCTCGATGGAGATATCTTCGCGGCGTCGATGGTGGATGTTTTGTTTGTCATGGTGATTACTCGATTGGGTCCGTTGTATTTAAATGATAACGGGGCAGTATAGTAGTTTTTTTCGCAACAGTTCATGTGATCCTGATTACAGATGAGGGTGAATGAACACTCTTTGAAGACGAGCGAAGTGATGATGCTGCCATTTGTTCCATTTATCTGCGTGGCTGATTATGTTTGTTTGATGGCGTTGTCGATGAAATTGGCTGCATAAGTTCTCCTGGATGTTGAATCGTATCGCCATAGACATCATGCGTTTGATGCGCTTATTTCGGAATTGAAGGCCGTGCGACTGGACAACCGCCGAGATGTACACACCACCTGATATCGTTATCTTCCTTGTACAAACGTGGGGTTATCCGCTGATAGCGTCCCGCACCGGCTTCTTTGGTCAGATGACCCGATGTTGCTCTTATGAGCTCCAGACGATTCCATACATGGCACATATCGCGGCAATGATAAACAATATCCTGATCCGGAATGACTTTGTATACACAAATGGTCACTGCCCCAACTGAACATTAGACACCAAATATTTGGAAGGTTCGTCAGAATGAAGCGGTGTCCCAAATTAGCAATGGAATGACTACATTAACAATGACTAAGTTACAATATGTGGCAATTCATTGAGTTTCGACAAGGATATGTCACTGTACGACCTACTGTCCGACAAGGCAATGCCACCCAAACGGTCATCGTGGGCTTAAGCACTTGACCAGTGATGTTTACAAATAAGCGACTTGACTACTTGTGCCTACTTGTGAATTACTTACGGATGACTATTTGTACCCTGATAAGCTCGTGCCCCTTGTCGTCAACCAGTTTGAGGAGTACGGCGATCCCACACCGGATGAAAATATATTCGTTTTAGTCAACAAGGAGCTGGAGCTAGAACGCGAGGACAGGGCGTTCTGTAGGTCAGATGTTTCATACGCAGACATTGCAGACAGTCAGAGAGCAGAACGTTGCTAAAATTTTAGATTTACGGGATTGAAACCGACCAGCAACTTGCCAGTCTAAGCAATTTCATGGCCAGCCCACGTGTTTGCGGAGTGGTCTACGTCTCCCTGGATTTCGAAAAGTGGAACAATCGATTCAGGTTTGATAATTCAAGGGTGCCTTTCGAGGCAAGCGACGACATTTTTGGACTTCGACCCGCGTTTAAGAACATACACATATGTAACAGGGTTATAGCAGTTCGATGCCGTGGTCTGTTTTTGGTTGTGAAGTCGTGGATAAGGCCTCTTTGAATTATTTGTCGCGATTTCTCTTGATGTCGGGTTTATACAAAGTAGAATGTAGGATAATTGTATTGAGTCGGTTGAATTATATTGTAGCCTAAGTTCTTCAATGTCTGTTCTATTCTAAGCCTAGTGCTGCTTTGTATCCTCCGCCTAATATTGACTTGTCTTCCCGAATGGTGAAACCAACAGCTTATATACCACTAATGAGCGCTGTCAACTATACTATCCAGCTACAGGCTGGTCACAACCCCAAATCAATTTCACTTTGTTGAGGCCATCCTCACATTTTGAGGAAGCTGAGAGACAACCATTGTTATGGGAATTACGCCATAACTAGATATTCAAGGCTTCTAATGTGTACTAACAGTTTATCGTACAGGCTTCTCAACACTTTGAGACTGCTTCATACCAAGCCCTAACAACTACAACAACAATAATAACATTCATTTCTAAAGCGCCGCTACAGAAACCGGACTCTCAGAGACGCTATTTATATAATTAACTCGATAGCTAACATATCAATCAAACCAGCTAATTACCATAAGTGCGCGCGAACATGTGAGTCTCCAAAGGTTTTTTGAACGACTCAACACTGGTCGAGTACCTCACACGGAGGGGGAGCTTATTAAAATATGTCGGCGCCGCATAACGGAACGAACGGGCAGAAAGAACCAATGCATCATTGCCAGAACGAGGTTCATCTAGCTCCCGGGGACGTGAAACCGATCTTGTACTTACACATTCATCATCAATTTTTCTGGGAGAGATAATTTCACAGATATATTTCTGTTCGCCATATAACAAGACCTTAAACACCAATAGACAGCTTGAATTCAATCACCTCGACTATAGGAAGCCAGTGAAGCTCCCTTAAATATTGAGAGGCAGGGGGTGAAGAAGAAGAAGAAAAAAACATGTATTGGCGCTCAGACTGTTAGTATGGAACGCTGCTCCAATTCACAATACATAATAAACTATATACATCGCAAATATATACACAATATCAATATAAAACAGTATTAGTTTGAAAATTCATAAAATGTCCTTATCAGCAGTGCATACGATCATATCAAAGACCACGCAAGGTCCATCGTATTTGGTTATCATGCAACGCACATTTTGAAGCATTCATCGACAAATTTTGCAAGGTTCTTCATAACATCAATGTTTTTGCACTTCATCAGTTTGACAAATTTGTATTGCGCTTGCACTTGCCAGTATTCTTCCGGTGTATATTTTGTCCTCAGTTGTACTATAGTCGGGTTCTGACACTGTATCATCATGTGGTACTCGTCTCCAATTCTGTTATCATTGCACAAGTCACATTATCGTTCATGTCTTGGTGTCCCACTGTAGCGGCCTCTAGTCACCGCCATTCGGGTGTGCATGTAGATGAAAAATTGAACGAGCGCCACGGTTTAGGATCGATTGCAATCTTTGCAATTCATAGCACGGAATCATAGCAAGGATAACATCATAATAATGAATATGGGAAAGAATAACACTGAACAAGTATTGTCAATCATTCCTGATTTATATATTTTCGAATGGTGTACAAATTTCTCAACTGTTGGTACAAACGTTTATAGCGTGGAAGATGCGAGCATTGAATGCTAGGCCGGAATCAGGTAACACCCTAAGGCAACGGGAGGATTGCGCAATTCAGATTTTCGCTCCACCAAAGCACAAATCGTTTAGTGTCAGTGTTCGAAGATATGGCACATTACTATGAATGGTCATGACTTCAGCCTCAGAGACTTTCAGTCTGAGATGCCTGGATGCCATCTACCTCATGCTCATGTCAATGCTACATTACAAGGTACTCACACTATCATCAATACAAGATACAGATGTATACAATTGTGTGTCATCAGCATAAAAATGTCGTTGAATGTCCAAGCCGTCGATCAATATATCCAGCGTGCACGTGTACACTGAAAATAGTACGAAACCCAAAACGGACCCTTGTGGGACACCACTTTTCAACGGGAACGGTGGTGAACATACGTCATAAATCACCACGGGTTGTGTGCGGTCCTCAATATAGGTTCGAAAAAGATTCAGGGCAGACCCCGAAATGCCAATTCTGGACAGGTCTTCAATTCTGGACAGGTAATAAGAAACTGTGATTCACCGTTTCATACATGGCCAATAGCTCTTGAAGGTGAATATAAATAATATAATTTAAATAATATTGTTTTCAACCAAACATTTTCTCAGCAGGTTACAGGATACTGGATAATTGTCGCTAGTGGAAGATAATTCACGGGTACATTTTCGAGCAATTAAGCATACAGCAAATACGAAGTTTTACTCATGTTCGGTGAATTAGAGTTGTCAACACAGCTTTCAAATAAATTTCAAAAACCGAGCCAATCTGGAAAATTGCCGCCAAATTTCGTCAATTCAAGTTTTTGTAGTTTCACACCCACATTGCTGTAAATCAGACTACCAGTCACACTTTTCTGAAATGAAGTCGGCTGCTTTCCATTTAGAGACATATTTTCTCTGATAACATGAATATCGTCCAGGAAATTGCCATCAGTCTCAATATCTTGTAATAATTCATCGTCTTCCAAAGGAAGTTCGCTTTCAGACTGAATATATTGCAATTTCGACAATTTTAAATCCAAGTTGAGCGGACAAGTTCGCACCTTCACTGAATCAAACTCACATTCGGGTTTGGCAAAATTGTGAACTACAGACACACATTACAGACATGCGTCATGCTTGACGCATGCCTGTAAAGCTTTATGCTTTATCTTCAACTTTTCAATATCAACCATGGATACAAAACAAAATTTTAATAGCTTGCCGGGTTTCGATATAAAAATGTCTCGGCAAATACACAAGGTAAATACACAACAAATATATGGGGCAGGCTATGTGCACTCATATATTCCAATGACCGAACCAAATACACAAACACCACAATGGCGTCGACTATGTACTCGATTTCGCTCTCAAAGATACGGACGACACAAAATATACAATCAATCTGAAATAAACGTACGTACGACACAAACTATACAATTTATCTAAAACTGTCAATCAAGATCAATATAAATAAAATAAATAGTGGAAAAAGGGAGTGACAACGTTAGGAATGTGACCATACACTTTTGTAGAACATTTTGGGTATACATAAATTGCACACGAATCGATAGTATATAGGAATCGGTAGGTGGATGGAGTTGGACAGGACACATTTTTTCCAGAACTTGAAATCCCCTAAGGTGGTGGAAGAGGCAGATAATTCCACAGTCAAACTCTCAATGAGTGCAGAAAACTCATCAATGAAAGTGGACAGTGTCTCCGCGTGATTGTGCCCGTTGACAACCGAAATACAAACTTGTTTACGAAAATAGTAATGAGTGATTGGGGATGCATATTCAAATTATGTTTCAACAAATATGTTTGGTTTTTACGGACAAAGAAAGTTTTATATGCAGTTTTACAAGTTTTAAAATTATGCCAACACCACCGCGCTTAGATTCAAGTGACAATGAAGACCTCGAAGCGTGCAAAAATGAGTGTGAGCGTGGTAAGGCCACCAAATGAGTGGTTATATTCCAAACCCTGGTTCGAATTCTCATTAAGGCAAATAAAGTATATGAAGAAATTAAGTATGGAGAATTGAAGCAGGGGAGTTGAAAGTGGTGCTAGGGCTGACTGCTATTAGGGCATTCAGACTCAGTTGTTGACTCCATCGTACGGTGTTTCAAGTCATCAACGGTTTCGAAGAAGGAAGGGAAAAGAGATAGTAGAGCGGCGAGAACTCCACCCTGCTGGACTGCATTTGTAGGGTTTAAAATTGTCTCGATCATGACATCGGGAGGATGGATGTGTGCAGGCACAGTAGCCCCCCGCGTGGACGATGTTTTTATGCGACAGTTGAAGTCGCTGTGGCTCAGACCAGAATTCGCCCGTAACAACAGTATCTTGATGCTCCCATACGCTATGAACGACAAGAGCGCCGGGTTTTTGGCGGCTATTGTTACAACAATAGCCTCTCAAGCAAACAAGGAGGAATGTAGGTAATAGTGGCGTGATAGGAGTTTGAGAAGGCTGATACAGGTCGGAATATGGGGGATATTTTCACAGGCCAATGTCATACTGGAGGAAGAGTCGCATTCGGTGACAATTGCTAATGAGGTTTTGAAAAGCCCCTAATTTGGATGTTGTATAAGGCTGACGGAATTTGCTAGCGGGAAACAATTGGAATCAAGTATGCATGGGTAAAATGTCTTCGGATTCGAACTACCGACAATTGACAAATTTGCGCTATGGCCATCACTATATACATCACATATACATCACACTATATACATCAGACTATATATATATATATATATATATATATATATATATATATATATATATATTTCGCATAAAGAAGTTGCACTCACGCACCCGGTAATGTTATATGATGAAAAAAGTATACTTCATCGGGCACAATTTTTTATGTATTAGTACGACGTTTCGCCTCAACAAGGCTTTATCAAGTACTGTTTTATAAAATACATCAAAAAGACGAGCCAAGAACACAACATATTTAGTAGATAAAAATGAATATAAACATTAAGACACGCGTATATGATTTTGACACACTTTTAAGTAAATAATATATAACTAACAATCGACAATTACATGCAATAAATATTACCATTAAATCAGAATTTGCAATTAAGTTCAATTCCTTTGCAGCCGTTCATGATGCAGCTGGAGTCATTTTCTTGAATGTATGCTGCCTCTGCATATCTTCTAGTAGCATCGTCTAATATTCCGCTGTGTATAACTGTCCACTTTATCGATACTTCCATTTTGTTATGCTCTTCCATAAAATGCTTTATAATTGGACCTCCCAGCTTATAGTTGGAGTGTTCCAGGATCCTCACACGTACTGGTCGCGAGGTCTCACCAATGTAGATTTTTCCACATACCGTGCACACTATCTTATATATGACATTTTTCCTCCAACATAGTTTTCTGTCGGGACTCATGGATGTGGCACAGGTATCACATTGTGGTGCGCACCTGAAACGCTCTCTTGGTGGAGCGAAAATCCGCTTCAGCGGTCGACCCGGGTCGAACCACACCCGTATTTTCCCTTGGAGACCTGTTCTCTTGATGAGGGAATAACATTGTCGGCGACTGCTCTCACCCAGATACGGTAGTTTGATGAAATATTTGTCTTCCTTGCTTTCAGCTTGCTTGTCTACTCTGATATCTCTAATTGCCTTGTTCTTGCTCCTTTTGATCACATAGTCGGGGTAGCCATTTTGTCTAAATCGGTTCTCAATGGTCTTAATGGAATTCTGAAGTGTCGCCGGTGTAGTGGCTCTTCTCGAAGCCCTCACAAATTCCCCATATGCTATTGCACACTTAGCACTTTTTGGACCATTAGACATCCAAGATGTGATTGAGCCGCTGTGGTGAGGCTTCATGTATACCTCAGATACAAATTGCTCACCGTTGTAGCTGATGTTGCAGTCCAAAAAAGCCAGTCTGCCATTCTTCGGCAGCTCAATAGTAAACTCAATAAAATTTGAGATGGAATTGGCGGTAGCTAGCAACACTGCGGTGTCAATGTCGTCATACCAAGCTACAAATATATCATCGATGTATCTCTTGTATTTGAGTGGCCGATGATGGTATGACGACATTGACACCGCAGTGTTGCTAGCTACCGCCAATTCCATCTCAAATTTTATTGAGTTTACTATTGAGCTGCCGAAGAATGGCAGACTGGCTTTTTTGGACTGCAACATCAGCTACAACGGTGAGCAATTTGTATCTGAGGTATACATGAAGCCTCACCACAGCGGCTCGCAGGTACTTGACAGGGGACCCACCGTTTTGCGCTAAACCGTTCAGTCAACGTAAGCTAAATAGGCTCCGCCCACCGGATTAGCCCAGACGCGCCGAGAGGGATGGGGCTCCGCTCAGTGCGGCAAGAAATTTGTGAGCCGTCATTGCAGAGTATGAGTGCAACGCTTCAATTTCTCTGCGCGTTGCTTAGAATGTAGTGAATTTCAAGGCGCGAAGTAGCCTAGATTGTTCTTGTCGTTTTGAGATGATCGTTTGGGCCTTTTCCTAAACATGATATCTAAGAATCTTTGACGTGTTTTAGACAGTCTGGAAAATATAAATATATGTTTGTTGATTTAATTGGAGTGTTAATAAAACCTTAGACCTTCATTGCTTCACTTCGAATTAGAAATATGCTGGCTTAGCTCGATTTTATGTACTGGGATTCCGATGTTCGACAAAGAACAACTTTTCAAAGATGATTAAGGTTCTTCTAGTGTGCAATTTATAATATTTTTGAATTATATCTATTTATTTCGATTTTTATCTCGCCGACAAAACAATAAGAATTATTATACCTAAGTAATATTTATTATTGCAATATTAATTTTTGAAAGATGTATTTATCAAAACTAATCAACGCACTGTTCTAGTGTTATTTTTGACAAATGCCTTTTAGTTGTTAGGTTAGGTTAGGCTGGTTAGTTTAGGTTAGGTTAGGTTAGGTTAGTTACACTTTCCGCCGCTAGAGATCGCTAGTATCGCAGTGGACGTAGCGCGCCTGTTAGGTCCGCCTCCATTTTGCTTAGCGCACTTTGGAGCGATGCGCAAATAGGGTAGTGCCCACACACACACATACACACACACATACACAGTCACTATGTATGTATGTATGTGTGTATGTGTCTATATTCACCGATTTGTTGATACTGGAGAAGAGCTTTTAGGCTCGGACTGTCCCGTCTCGGTATCCACAATTATCCAGCTTTGCCTTAAACGTGCTAATCTTTTCACTATCGACTACTTCTTCCCTTAATTTATTCAATTTATCCATGCATCTATATGGGAAACTAAACTTTTTCAAATTACTGTGGCACTTAGTTTTTCAGTTTTCTCCTGTGTCCTCTTCTTCCACTGGATTGTGCATAACTCGATAAAACTGTTCCATTTCTTCCATTTCCGACATATACTTGAAGACTGCTATCAGGTCCCCTCGTTCTCGCTTTTTTTCCAATGTAACCACTCCCAATTTTTCCAATCTTTTTTCATATGTCATATTCTTTAGCTCTGCTATTAACTCAGTTGCTATCCTCTGAACCCTCTCCAATTTTGCAACTTCTTCTTTCATATGTGGTGACCAAACAATTTCAAAGTATTCCAATTTGGGTCTTATTATTGACACTATTATTTTTCTAAGGGTTTCCAGATCCAAATAGTTGAAAACGTGTCTTATCTGTGCTATGATCCTGTATGCCGCACTCACAAGTTTTCCTTTGTGCTTCTCTGCCGACAATTTATTTTGCACCACTACACCTAGATCCCTTTCATTAACCTCCGATATTGAATCATTACCTATCAGATATTAAAAATCGGACCTGTATATGCTTTTTCCTATTTGCATCACATGACACTTTGTTTTGTTATACTCCATATTCCGTTTGTTTGCCCATATGTGAATCTTTTCTAGGTCTTGCTGTTGCTTTATGCAGTCATAAATTGTTCTCACCGGCCTCAAGAGTTTAGCATCGTCTGCAAATAAACTCATATATGACTCGACTCCCTCAAAAATGTCGTTGACGAATACTAGGAACATTGTAGGACCAAGTACTGAGCCTTGAGGCACTCCGCTGGTCACATTCCTCCATCTTGATTGTGCTCCTCTGACACAAGTCGACATTTTTCGATCCGTTAAGTAATCGCACATCCATTCATGACTTTTTCCTTCTATGCCACCCACAAATTTTAGCTTCCATAGTAGTCTCTGCAACGGTACCTTGTCAAAAGCGTTTTTCATATCCAGGTAGACACAGTCCACCCATCTCGTTCCTGTATTATATCAATTACTTGTGAATAGTAGTTCAACAAGTTTGTTTGACACGACTTTTTCTGTCTAAATCCGTATTGCCTCTCTGATAAGATGTTATGTCGCTTTAAATACTCGACCCATATTTTGCTGATTATTCATTCGCACAGTTTACACAGCACACAAGTCAGTGACACAGGTCTGTAACTTCCAGGTTCATTCCTCGCGCCGATTTTATATATTGGTGTGATCCACGCAGTCTTCCACTCCCTGGGTACTCTTCCAATGTGTAATGATGTTTTCAATATGTTGAAAATTGACTCCAATATCTGCTCTTTGCATTCTTTTAAAATCCTTCCGGATATTCCGATAGATTTCCTGCTATCGAGTTCGTTTAGCAGACTAAATACTTATCGTCTAGCAACTTCAATGATCTGTAGAGTATTGCTATTAGCCATTGTATGTGCATAAGTAAATTCACTTTCCTTGGTGAATACCTGCTGGAATTTCTCGTTCAGTATTTCACATATTGTCTCTTCATCGTCATATTCAACATAGTCGGTTATGAGGCTTCGTATCCCAGTTTTTTGTTTTAGTCGATTGTTCACATGTTTATACAACAATTTCGGTTCTTCACAACAGTTTTCCAGGATTTTTTCCTCACATTTTTTCTGTTCTTGTCGACGGATCCTCACATAGCTGGGTCTTGCTATTTTTTATTGCTCCGGTTCTCTTCTGAATTCCGTCTTCTCATTTTGTTCCAGGCTGTTTGGGTGGACGATTTATTAAACACCACTCAAGTTTACAACACGCCAAAGATTACACAAATCCAATGAACACAAATTGTACACAATTAAACACACATATGTCACTACGATTGGAGTGGGACCACGACTCAAAAACTGCCCAACGCACACTGCTCAATATTCTCTCGCTGCCAAAGGCAAGGCCACCCCTTGGATCATGTGTCATGTGGGATCGTCCGTTCTACACTGGCTGCGACATCTAGCGATACATTATTCATCTATGACTAATGCTCGCATTATCACTACACTCCCCCCTAGTTATCGAAGGTATTCGATGGCTTCAATCAATCATTCTGGGCGACGTCTTGCACGGTGGAGCGGCGGAGGTGTATCTCTTGTTGGCGACCAGGCTGTTGTCGGCTGTTTCTCGAACGCTGATTGTCCGTCCCAGTCGCGTCAGCCGCGTGTGCACCAGGCGGCGCGGCGTGCCCATATCGACGTCGCAAGTGGCGTCGTTTGCGAGCCACCACTCGTCCGCTGTCGAGCTTGATAAGATAGCGCCGAAGGGGCAACGTCTCGATCACCACTCCATGACACTCCCACAGACCTGTTTCGTGGTGCTGAACAGCTACATGAACACCAGCAGAGAGTTCTGGTAGGTCTTTGGCCGTGGCGTTGTATCTCTTATCTTGCTTTTTTTGCCGAAATGCTGCTTTTCGTTCGGCTTCATCAGAACACTTTTGCCACTTCACGCAGAAATTTCGTCTGTGAGCGGGAACCATGTCTCGAACTGGTCTGCCGTAAAGAATTTCTGCGGGCGACCTGCCGTCGGGTCCCGGAGTGTTTCGCAACTGCAAAATTCCTTTGCACTTGTCCTTTGCACTTTAGACTTGTCGACGTTCTTGCACTTCTTTATCAGTGCTTTGGCGGACTTAACCGCAGCCTCTGCCCTCCCATTTGATTGGGGAAAATGAGGAGATGAACGTACATGTCGGAATATCCACTTCTCGGCAAACTTGCAGAAATCTCCCGAGGTGAACTGTGGGCCACCGTCTGTATATATTGTTGTAGGAACACCGACCATGCAGAAAATTGTCCGAAACGTGTCCAGCAGTTGTCTCGTCACGGCCGTAGAGCCCAAATCGTTCACAAATTGCCAGCCCGACATATGGTCGACAGCAACCACAAACTTGTGGTTTCCGTATTCCCCAATGTCAACTGACATCAGCTCAAACGGTCGAGTTGGCTGGTCGTGATGCAGTATGGTCTCCTTCGTTTGGCTTGGCAGGTATTTTTGACACTGTTCACAATACTTGGTTCTGTTGTCGATGTCTACATCAATGCCTGGCCAGTACACAATCGCACGAGCCCTCTGTTTCGTTCGCTCCTTGCCTGCGTGACTGGCATGTAATTCATGAATAATTTTTTTCTCAAGGCTGTTGGGATAACCATCCGACTATATAGGATTAGATCTTCGTCAAATGAAAGTCAAAATCACGAACGTTCCAGTAGCGACGAATAGACATGTCAACGTCATGGATGCTATCCGGAAAACCTGTTTTTATTTGACCCTTCAACGTTTGTAGTTCTGTGTCTCTAACAGTTTCGTATCGAACTTTATCCAGCTGTCTGTCCGATATGCCTTCTGAGCTCACAATAGATGCTATGATTGGCTGCATGTCCGCACATTCGTCCACCTCACATGATGCTTGTTCAATCGGTTTCCGCTACAGTGCGTCTGCGGCTAAGTGACGCCTTCCCGGCACCCAATGAGCTTTGAAGGGTCCAAGGCATTCCAATTTCAAACGGAGTCGTTGAAGATTTTAGATTGAATTTAGATCGTCGCTGAATATCCAACTCGACTATCGATTTGGAGTTGAGAATGGGCACGAGTGGACGATGATCGACGTGCACCTCAAAATGCTTGAGTCCAGAGAGGAATAAATCGCACTTTTCGAACGCCCAGCACACAGCTAACAGCTCAAGCTCGATGGCTGCATATCGCTGCTCAGTATCACTGATGAAACGAGATCCACATTGAATGATGTACATTGAACCGTCTCTATGTCTCTGCTGTAGCACGAACCCGAGCCCGTTAAGTCGACTAGCATCGGTGTGAAGGATCGTAGGCGCTTCAGGGTTGAAAAACATCAATGGTTTGGACGATGCGAGAGCTTCACGTGCATTTTTGAACGATGCTTCATGTGATTCATCCCACAGGAAGTGATTTTTGGCACTCAACAGCCCACGCAATGGAGCCAAATGTTCAGCGAGTTCTTCTGAAAATGCACCTAGCTGGTTGCATAGACCGAAAAATGACCGTAGGTCGCTGATTTTCTTGGGTGATGGAAATCGTGCGATAGCCTCGTGTAGAGCAGGATCGACTTTATATCTATTTTCTCCGACTAGAAATCCAGCAAATTTACATTCTTTCACCATGTATTGGTCTTTTTCACGATTGAGTGTGACACGTTTTTCACGGCAGCGTGTCAGGAACAAGTGCACACGTGCTTGAAGCTCTGCCTCATCACGACCGTAAATGATAACATCATCTACCAACCTACGCATGCCTGGTATTCCCACTAAACACTCATCCATGCGCCGATTATAATGATCAGAGATCGATGAAATTCCGTATGGTGCGCGCGTAAACATATAGCGGCCAAACGGAGTCATGAACGTTGTCAGATTTCTGCTTTCTGGTGCCAGAGGGCACTGGTGGTATCCCTTGGTCGCATGAAACACCGCAAAAAATTTGGCGTTGTCACCCACGATTGACGCGACGCATTCGGCTGGAGTGTCGGACTGGTACGCCGAACGCAGCGGTTAAGTTTGGTGAGATCCACACAATCGTACACCTCCCGATTTCTTTGGTGTGATGACAATTGGGGAACACCACTCGGTTGGTTGTGACGCAGCTGTTATGATACCTTGAGATGTTAGGTTGTCCAACTCATCTTTCAATCCTTTGCGCAGATGTAGTGGGATTCGGCGAGGCGCTGAAATACTGTGAGGTTCGGCGTCATCTGCTAGATGGATGCGAAACACCTCGCCAGGCATGACTTGTACTTTGTCTGAGAAGACATCTTCAAACTCAGAAAAGATGTTTTCCCCGTTTGTCTTCTGATCTGTGTTAGTGGGCATAGCTTTTGTGCTTGCAATGCTGCTTACTATTTGACTGGGGTAGTTTTGTGGCAAAATATTTAACGCACGACATACCTGCCATGACAGTAACATGCCAGATACTCCCTCCAGTATGTGTACGTTGATGTCAACTTCACGGTTACCCAGAGTCACACTCGTGGGTAGCACACCAATGACCCGCATGGGAGAACCATCTGCCGACCGAGGTTCGTCTTTGCTCTGCAGCAAATTGTTCACATCGTCGATCTGAACTAACACGTCACGACCGGCAACCGAAATATCCGCGCCCGAGTCGGGTAACGCCTCGATATTGACTTTGCCGTCGACTAGCACAGTGATGCGAGGAGCGCTGAGTGCTGAGACAGCTTAAATCACAGCCGCAGATAATGGTGTTCGGCTGCGGGTGTCGTGCCTCTGCTGCTTTGGTGTTGCTGCGCCTGGTGTGATTTTGGGCTACTGGCTCTGTGAGTCAGACGGCCCTCGCTCACTCGAGCTGTGCGACTCTCCTCGTGTGTCAAAATGGACATGTCGCGATTTGCTGCTTCCTCGCTGCGACATATATTTATGCACGTGGGAATGTCGAGCTTTTTCACACTGCAAAGTTTCTTGACAGTGCCAGAGTCACGTATACCGATGACAATTCGATCTCGAATCAAGCTGTCCTTGCACGAAGTGCAAAAATTGCATGTATTGCTGAGTTCTCTCAGGCCCAATAAGAAATCTTCAAAAACCTCGCCTGGCTGTTGACGACGGCAGTTGATTTTTTTCCGCTCAATCACTTCGTTGATCTGTCCCCTGGCATATTTGGCCAACGCGTTTAAAACGGCGTGCAAGTCTCCGCTGTCTTGTGTCGACAGATTGAAGTTTTTGACAGCGCGCAGTGTGTCGTCACTGAGACATGTTCGAAGAACTGCCATTTGGGTGGCTGCAGGTTGACTACCGATGCCTGATAGAAGATAATTATCTTGCCACCGATCTCTCCAAATCGTGAATGAGTCCCCTCGGTCAACGCTGAGGTCCAATTTGCTTGGCAGTGATAACTTTCCAGTCCATGTGCTTGCGAAAATCGTAGGTGTTTCTGCACTTGAGGCAGATTCACTTATCGACTGCGCCATGTTTGGGTGGACGATTTATTAAACACCACTCAAGTTTACAACACGCCAAAGATTACACAAATCCAATGAACACAAATTGTACACGATGAAACACACACGATTGTCACGATGTCACTACGATTGGAGTGGGACCACGACTCAAACACTACCCAACGCACACTGCTCAATATTCTCTCGCTGCCAAAGGCAAGGCCACCCCTTGGATCATGTGTCATGTGGGATCGTCCGTTCTACACTGGCTGCGACATCTAGCGACACATTATTTATCTATGACTAATGCTCGCAATATCACTAAACAGGCCTTCTCTTTCAAATTCCTTGCCAGTTCGCATTTCCTGTTGAAGCACATATTTCTGCTTTTCGGTTCCTTGAACATTGGAACGAATTTACTCATTGCTGTATTATATACACTCAATAATATATTGTACTTTCCTTAAATGCTAGTCTCCTCCAATAATTCGGTCCATTCAATTCGATTGAAATACTCCTTGAGACCCACACAATCTGTTTTGGCATAATGATCTTTTTTGTGTCTGTATGCAGTAGTTGGCCTTGATCTCATGTTGGTTAGTAATCGGATATTCAGCACCATATGATTGCTCTTACCTAGTGGACTTGTATGCTCAATATCCAGAATCATATCAGCATCCTTCGTGAAGATAAGGTCCAGCATAGATGGTGTATCCTTGCCTCTCATTGTAGTCACTTCTTTGACACATTGAGTCATCAAATTTTCCATCGTTGTACTCATAAACAAAGTGTTCCACGAATCTGGCATTCCATTAGATTCCCAATGTTCCCAGTCCACCTGTTTGGAGTTGAAATCATCCATCAATATTACCTCTTTATTTTCTTTCAAAAATCTATTCATTTCTTGTAATGTTAGGTCCAGTAAACACTTGTACTCTTCGTTTCCCTAAGCCAGTGTTTTTGGTGGTACATAAGCTACCGCTAGAAATACGCTCTGATTGCCAATTCTCAATCGTATCCCAATTGACTCCACTATTCCGTCACCCTTTTCTACCTTATCGCTCTTGTTTAGTAGCAGCACGCCTCCTCCTGCTTTACTTTATCTGTCTTTCCTGTACACATTATATCCATTCCCTGCTATATAGTTTCAATTTCAATATCTTTCTGAAGTTGCCTACGTAATGGCTACAATATCCGGACTGATCTTGTTCAAATAATCAAGTTGTTCTAATTTACCCGATAAAAAGCCATACATGTTAGTATACATTATTCTCATATAATCGGTCTCATTGATCGTTTCGTGATTTCCATTCGAAAAATATCCGTCTACTCCGGTTTCAAGTACCACTTCCTCAGCTTTCCATCTAGAAGCGTCCATATGTACATTTTCCTCTCCTCTGTCAGTGACAAGTTTTTTGCTTTCGCCTCTTGTATTCTTTCAGCTAGCTCTTGTCGTTTCTCTCGGCTAATATTTTCTCCAATGTACACTTTAGTGAACTCCTCCTTTTTTGCCAGTTTCCATGAATTCTCGAGAGATTTCGCTGTCTCGTTTTGTGACGTCATTCTGATTATCATTGGCCTTGACTTCCCCTCTTCATATGTGTCCAATCTATGAACAATGTCTATTTCCGACGTGACTTCATTTGGTTCTTCCTCAGTTACAACTATTACTTCCTTCGCTGGTTTCAATTCCTTGCATTCCCGTTCTTTCCTTGATCTCGTATTCTCTTCCTTGAGTCCATATACTATGCCACTCTTCTTGCTCTCAATGATGTCTCGCACCAAGCTTTGCTTTTTCCTTAGCACCTCCACAAACTCCTTTTCCCTGCGCTCTTTGTTCTCTTCTTGCTGCTGTTTTATGATTTCGTTGAACTTAATTTCTCTTTCTTCTTGCATTGTATTCCATCCCACTTGTTTTTCCTAGATTTTAACAAGATTCTCCCTCTGCAACTTTCCCATTTTCTCATTCTCCCTTAGCCTGTCTTTGAGTTTCCTGTTTTCGGTCTCTAGAACCTCAACACTTTCCCTCAGATCCTTGTTTTCACTCGTCGTTCTTTGGTTCTTGTAGTAAAGTCAGATGACAGCAGCACCACGTTTCACCTGTATTTTCATGCACCAGCGCTCAGCAATCAAACACCATCCTTCCACAGACAACGCACACATTCAACTGTCCCTGCACCGGCTTCTCATGACCATCGCACACAAGCACACATCAACATACATGTAAATGCACACACACACGCACACACACACACACACACACACCACTACCTGCCACAACGCTCAAACGCAAGTCGAGCCGAGTCAGCAAGCTGACGCTGCAAACATGCACACACTCGCACACAGACATACATATGCACGCGAATACGACACTCACTCACACCGCTCTGGCTAGATATGCAGCACTCTAATATACTAACGCACACTCTCCCCTGATTATATACAAATCACAAAAAAAACGCAAGTTAACACAGGACAATAGGGGTAAGAAGAAAAGAAGCACAACATGAACATCAAAAGAACAAAACCACGAAACCGAACATTCGTGTCAAATAGTCATGACAACAATCATCGGACGGCGCGCTGCCGCTTCTCAATCAGCCTCGCTGATCTGCGGGGCTGAAAACCCGATAAAGCGTCACATTCCTCGCGACTCCGTCGATGAGGCAGAGTGATGAACATTTCATCATCCGCGTTGTCATCTAGAACTTCTGGTTGTTCAGCCTCGTTATGAGACTGATCACGAGGTCGCAGATCGCGCACGTGGCGCGGAACGTTATCCACCTCCACAGATTGATGCGAAACCACACCAGTGACCACACCCTTACCGTATCTCTGATCACATCGCACGTTTGGTGGTTTCACCCACACCAAGTCTCCCTTCTTGTACACACAATCTTCTGATTCGCCCGTCAGCGTTGAAACCTTATCAATGCCTCGCACTCTGACTGCGTATTTGTACAGTTCAGCGGCTGGACAACTGTCTGATCCGCTACCACGCGGCGTCACGTTATACAAGTATACTGCCTCGGCCAGAGAACACCCTTTTCTAGCCGCTATAACCTTCACGGTGCGATGGTTACGCTCCACCACCCCGTTACCACTTGGTACATACGCACACCTGAACCTCAGTCTGACTCCCCATCTTTCAGCAAAAGCCGCGAAGAGCTTACTTCTGAAAGCCGTATCGTTATCGCCGAAAAGCTCTTCCGGAGGTCCACGCTCGCAGAAAACACTCTCAAGTTGCTCGATGACACACGCGGCATTTTGCATGCGCAACGGCCGCCATATTGCAAACCGTGACGGTCCACAATCCACCATGGTCAAGCACGACAATCCTTTCCAGTGGGTAATGTCGATAGCAACGCGTTGCCACACGCGCTCCACCTCCAGATGACCAGATCTCCATTTTGCCGGCGCTGGATCTACCGATTGACATATTTGGCACCGCTTTAGAGCCTCCCGTACCTCTCGCGAGCTCACATTCCGTCGCGTCCGTCTGACACACTGTAACGTCCTCCGAGCTCCAGGATGTCCCATCAGATGATGAACATCACGAATCACCTCTGCTGACGAGCACCAATCGTCTTCACACTCAGCAATTCCGCACCCGACGAACGACGTTTTTAAGTCACTGAAGCAGTCAGTTGATAGCTTCAGCCACCGTTGAGGCACGCGCGTCATGCCGTCCGCTCTGTTTAGTGCCGAAGCCACTAACGTAACTGAAAGATCCAGGTTGTATTCTTCCACCAACGCG
Source organism: Sacculina carcini (assembly GCA_916048095.2). Lineage (NCBI taxonomy): Eukaryota > Metazoa > Arthropoda > Thecostraca > Sacculinidae > Sacculina > Sacculina carcini. Next base: position 8,922,535 of record OU696575.1, on the reverse strand, counting down.
GCCACAATGTCAAGTCTCCTTCTCACCAGCAGTTCTCCTGCAGCCTTCGTTCGCAGTCGTCTCTTACCTGACAAACAATCAGTGACCCATCGATGAACAGTCAAAGAATCGGTAACAATTTCGATTTTCCGCATCTTCCACACCAAGGCCATATTCAGTCCTTTTATCAGTGCGTCTAATTCCGCCATGTTGATGTGCGTCGCACTGTCAGATCTCAGCCAACTTGCATCCTCAATTATGTTACCGTCAACGTCAAGACGAACACCCATGGCGAGCGAGCTCGCGTCAACCCAAACCTTCGCCTCGTGTCCTTCCACATTCCATCTGCCACAAACTGGATCATTATCCTTTACAACTCTCAGCACCTCCTTTAAACAAGTCTTCACGTGATCGTTCACAACTGGATCGTCCCAGCCCTTCGTGTGCGCATTCGTGAGCCGCTTGATAAAAGCTACTGCCACCCTCAGCCATCCACACACGGGGTAGTGACCGACTAATTTCCCACAAAACGAAAACACAGATCTTCTTGTTATCATTTCGGGCATTTCACAAACCTCCCCGTCTCTCCTCCACGACAGCGCACCACCCTCTCCCCAGACTCTCATTCCCAAGAGTCGCGCACCATCCGTCACCTTCACACTTGCCTTGCAAACGAGTCCATATCGGTTCAAGTGACTCTCAACTCGCTCCACTTTGACAACATCCTCATTGACCAAGATATCGTCGACGTAAGCCGAAGTGCCTCTCTCAACTTCGGGGTCGGCTGACAACACAAAGTGCAGCACAGCTCTCATGACTAACGGTGAGACGTTCAATCCAAACGCCAGACGCGTTAGGCAATATCTTTGACCCTTCACAATCACCGTTTGATATGGCCACATCTTATCAGACACCCGAATCTGCAAGTACGCTTTTTTCAAATCAAGCGTTGACACGTTCCTGCCCTGTCGTCTCCATTCACGCACTCGATCTGCGCACACATCAGCGTCTCTAGTGTGTACGTCAATGTGCTCGTTCACTTGCCTCAAATCCATCACTGGTCTCACTTTGTTTCTTTGTGGCACCGCCATCAGCGGGACAAGACCTTTTGCAGGACCATGCTTCCGCTCATCATATGGAATCAGCCTCTCCTCACGTATCCACTCTTCCAGTTCCTCCTCAAATGCAGACCGGACATCGTGCGACATAGAATACTGCCCGACACGATTGTACAACACTCCGGGCTCTTCAGCATCTGACCACTTCCACTCAGCCGTCCACGTGCGTTTGACAGGGTCAAACACCACAACAAAATCTTTCTCTTCAATCCGAACAATTTTTGCATGCGAGACTGGAGCACAGTCCGTTCTGTTCGACTTGCCATCCCGTTTTTCAGCGCAGTGCTCATGAACTGCACGGCTCAAATCACCGTCACATTCATCTGGAACCTTATCTCTAGCACCGAGACACACCCCTAGCGTAGGACGACTCACTACCTCAAGACCTTGGGCTCCGAACCGAACAACACGCGAGGGGCTGACCGTCACACCTCCCAACATTTCAACACCGTTCATCCCCATGATAAACTCGAAACCCAAAGGTCGAATGGCCACCACCAACACTTTCAACAGTCGCACCCCATTCACTCCATCAATACATACTCTCACATTTCCAATCCCTTTGCACCTTTGCCGCTGCCCTGACATTGTCACAATTCTTGTTTCTGTGGGTCTGAATTCACTGCAGATAGACACATGAGCTACACAAATCGAACATCCAGTGTCCACCAATGCTGTCGTCCGCTCGCCGTTAACACACATTGAAACAGTAGGAAGCGCAGAATTTAGAGAGCGGGAGAAGACGCTTGCGCAAACGGCCTCTCCCCTTGGTCGTTTCCCGAACACTCTCGAGAGAAATGTCCGACTTCATTGCAGCGATGACACCGCACCACACTGCCACGGGCCACAGCGCCTCTCCTCATTGTTCTTCCTCTAGAGCTCACAGCTCCATCCCGACAATATCTGGCAAAATGTCCTGTTCCGCCACAAGCAAAACAACGTAGCTGAGTATTCCTGTTGATTGGCACGGTCGCTGTTCGAGCACCAAGTCCTGATTGCACAAATGACGCCTGAGGGTCCTCCTGCAACAGAATGCGAGCATGAGCCAGAACTTGATAAGTGTCCAGGACTTCCACGCGTGAGCCCGCCCTCAAAAGCTGACGCACATTGGAAGGCAGCCCTGCAACAAACGCGCACGTGATCGCTGTCTCTGGTACGCCACCGAATAGCGCAGCCAAACGTCTCAAATCCGCCAGATATATGTCCGGTGACTCGCCAGAGTACAGTTTGCGGCGCGTGAACTGTTCATAGGCGGTAAACCGGTCCGCGCCAAATGCAGCTTTCAACTCAGCCTTTAGTTTGTCGCAATTAACCCGATCGAGGGGGTTCATCTGCTGAAACACCGCAAACGCCCCTCCTGTCACGCGTAGCGCAATGACAGTTGCGACATCGTCCACATTTTTGAGCTGACATACGAGCTCTACTTTTTCCAGCCATTCCGAAACATCTTGTTTCCCGGAGCCGTCAAACTCGGGGATGAGCTTGAGATCAAAATTTGACTGCGATCCACTCGATTGATCAGGATTACTCATGATTGAATCAGTAAAATGCCGAAATAGCTTGTAGTAAAGTCAGATGACAGCAGCACCACGTTTCACCTGTATTTTCATGCACCAGCGCTCAGCAATCAAACACCATCCTTCCACAGACAACGCACACATTCAACTGTCCCTGCACCGGCTTCTCATGACCATCGCACACAAGCACACATCAACATACATGTAAATGCACACACACACGCACACACACACACACACACACCACTACCTGCCACAACGCTCAAACGCAAGTCGAGCCGAGTCAGCAAGCTGACGCTGCAAACATGCACACACTCGCACACAGACATACATATGCACGCGAATACGACACTCACTCACACCGCTCTGGCTAGATATGCAGCACTCTAATATACTAACGCACAGTTCTCCTTCCTCAGATTTGCCACCTCTTTCGTCACCTCTTTCGTCTGCTCTGCCATCTGATCTAACTGTTCGTCTAGCTTAATAGACTTCTGATTTTAGCATTTAAACAACTACTTTCAATTCTGTCATTTCCTCGTATATTTGATCAATCCTCATTGCATTTATCTTTACACTAGTTATTTCTGGACTATTTGCCTCCCTCTGTCTCGCTCTTCTCCTGCCGGACATTGTATTACATGGACAGGTGGCCTTACCGACTCTCACACTCCTCCGCGTTGACCAGCGTATTATCCTCGTTGACTTCACGGCTCACACAAGCTCCCACACTCTGTCCGTTACACGCAGCTCACTCACAGACTTTGACTACACCACTTTGACTTGCAACGCAGCTCACAAAAACAGACAAGAAGGTGTGTGTGTGTGTGTGTGTGTGTGTGTGTGTGTGTGTGTGTGTGTGTGTGTGTCTGTGTGTGTGTGTGTTGGGACTGACTTTGTGTAGGTATTGTGTCAGGAATGGAGATTTGTTAGTGCGGACTTGTGATAGTGTTTTGAGTGCGTATCTGTTCAGTGTTTGTTCGCTGTGGTCATTGTGGGTGGGCGTGTGTGTGTCATTGTGTTCTTCTGTTTGGTGCGATTGTGTTGTAGTACAATTTTTGTGTCTTGAATATTTGGTTTGATTCAAGTATGTGTTGTGCTGTGGCCGTGTGGGGATGTTTACATGTTTTGATGTTTACCGTGTGGGGATGCTCGTTGATTGACTTCTGTTCAGTCTCGACTTCCTCTTTGTGATCGTCGATTTCACCGTGGGCCTACTCCAGGGTTTTTCAAGCTCTTTCGCGTAATCCTCTACTTTCTTTATCCTTGAACTTTATTCATTGACAACAATATATAGTTTTAATTTAGTTTAGCTAATGATAGACTGGGGGTGCCATATTGTCCTAGAGGCCGACGCACCCCAAAAATTCAATAAACAACAACGACAACAATATCCAATGCAGACTTGAATGTCCTATCCTGTAATTCCAGTATCAGTTTAATATTGTCCATTTCCCTGCTCATTACCCAGTTGAGTGTCAAGGTTAGCGACAAAGTCAATATTTCAGTTCACAAGTACAACACGGCAGTCGCAAACAGACGTCCACTCACTATGAGTGCTCAAACACGAATGGGTGCTTACCTAGTTGTGGCTAGAGATGCGACCTAAAACAAAACTGATATTTTTAACCCGTTTTTTTGCCAAGAAAACACACTTTGTTTTTTTGAGGAATTATAGAAATGGAGAATTTATATAATTGAAATTATGGAAATTATATATTTTGGAATGTTAAATGAATTATTTGTATCAACATATGTTATTCATTCTATTATTGGTCCTATCAAATTATTAAATCCTATCACTCATCAAATATGTGTTGATAATTGTTATTATTTCGAGATATTTTGGTTATAAGATTTTGCTCGTATTAGATATATTTTGGTTATAAGTCAAACAGCGATTGACAGCTTTGTGGTTTTCTCTAGTTTACGTAATTGAGACATTTATTGGAGGTGTTATTTGTTTGTTGTGAATCCGTGGAATTAATGGTGCTGATTTGGTTCTCACCTGCTTATTTTTCTGCTTGTCTTCTATATTTTGAAAACCAAACGAATGCGCAAAAAACCTTCCGGGTTTCAGCACCATGACAAGTATTCTGGTAATAAATTAGGCGTACCAATCTCAACAAACATCTCATTTGTATTATACAGAAGAATGTCAAAATGGCTGAACCACAACACCAACGGTCCACCAAGTGTCTATTCCACGCTTTGCGCAACAACACGGTACTGTGCTGCACTTCTAGGTAAAGTATAAGTTTGCATTCAAGTATTGAGTTGATCATTATGTAAGAAAGCAGGGCTTGAAAATCGTTTTTTTTCTGTTAAAAAACTGAAACTACTTAGAAAAACAATTGCCGTACATTTTATGATTTCTTACACATTTATCTTTCCCCCAGAAATGAAATACGTTGATTATTGTCGCGTTCCGAAAACCCTCGACCTTCTACTTAAGGTTTTATTCAACTAAAACAACCAAGTACATCTGAAAACAACACCAAAATAATATGTTACAAATATTCACATTATCAGATGACATATACAAAAATACAGTTACTTGATAAGCAACAACACCACATCACCGTAGAGCCTTTGACGAGACACAATAAACACAGAGATACAAAATGACAATATTGCCAGGTATGGCTTAGTTGCCACCCTTGGCGTAAACCAAATTAGGCGCAAAATATCATTACACTCTCCGCTGCATTATTTTACTGATATCGCCGATTCCTGATCACGACCCGACCACGTCTTGTAACATCTGGAATAAATGAGAGAGCATCCCTCTGATCCACGTCTGCATGGTGTTCCTCGCGGTGAACTTCCGTCGCTTGATCAGGAATGTTTCGCTTGCCCCTGGTCCTTTCAGGATCTTCGCTCTGCATAGTTGCATTCCGATCTTCAGCTTCGCAAGGACTTCCAGCCGACGGTTGAAGAGACACATCAATCTCAGATGCTTCCGGGTGTTCGTGCGAGATTAAAGAGCGCTCACTGGTATCTGGTGAAGGAGCTAGATCTCCAGTTGACACGGTTGATTGACGACCATCAGGAAAACGAACTCTGGCATAATTTGGAGTTGCTGAAATGATCTCAACCCGTTCTACAAGTGGATCAGACTTGCGTTGGCGTACAAACTTTCGAAGCAGTGCCGGGCCTCCTTGCAGCCATTCTGGTATGGTATAGCCGTGGCCTGACCTTCTTTGAAAAGCAAACAGTCTTTCGTGAGGAGTCGCGTTGGTAGCGGTACAGAGGAGCGAGCGAATGGCGTGCAGGGCCATATCGAGTACTTCTTGCCAGTGACTGTCATCAAGTCCGCTAGATCTTAAAGCTAGTTGAACCGCTTTCCATACTATTCCATTGATGCGTTCACATTGTCCATTTCCACTTGGGTGATACGGTGTAGAGTGAGTAATAATAATACCATGCTTCCACAAAAATTCCTTTACTTCCGATGACACGAATTGCGCCCCGCGATCGCTATGCATCGATTCAGGACATCCGCAGAGCGCAAACAGTTTCTGAAGGCAATGTATAACCGTCTTAGTAGACATGTCCTCACATGGAAAAACAAACGGATAGCGTGAATACTCATCTACAATCACAAGGAGATATCGCATTCTGTTTCTTGACGGTTTTGGTCCCACAAAATCCATAGACAGTCTTTCAAAAGGTGATCGTGATTGGATAAGACGGCCAGCAGGAGGCTTGTAGAATCTTGGTTTTAATTCTGCACAAACGTGGCACTGGGCGCACACTCGCTTAACATCTTCCATAGAAAACGGTAAGTTCTTCTGACGCACAAAATGATAAAGCCTTGCTGTGCCAGGATGACAGAGCGCTATATGGAGATCTTTGAGGGACACTGTGCATGTTGCTGCACATGAGCGAGACAGCGCATCAGCTGGTGCGTTCAGAGTTCCTGGCCTGTATACTATTTCATATGAGTAATTCGCCAGTTCCAATCTCCACCTCAACAACTTATCATTTTTTATTCGATTTGGCGCTCTGGTGTTGAACATATACGAGGCAGCTTGCTGATCCGTAACAATAGTAAAATGTCTACCTAGCAGCAAATCACGCCATTTACGGACTGATTCAACAATAGCTGCAGCCTCACGTTCCACTGCTGAATGCGATCGCTCAGCTTGAGTCAGAGTCCTGGAGAAATACGCGACCGGACGTCCATTCTGCGATAAACAAGCAGCTACCGCCATCGCAGATGCATCTGTTTCCACTCTGAATGGCACATCGTCCTCAATTGCTGCCACCGATGCTCGGCATATCTCATCCTTGATGTTCTGAAATCTCATTCTGAGCTGGCTCACCATTGGGAATGATTTTACATTTAAGAGTGGAGATATACGATCTGAGAAATTTTCAACCCATGGAGAATAGTAGGAAAACAGCCCCAATGCCCGCTTGAGCGACTTACTGCACGACGGGATGGGAAGATTTCTCAATGGTGTGAGTCGTTCTGGATCAGGACTGATGGTTCCATTGTCGAGCATATGGCCGAGAAACCTTAACTTTGTGATTCCGTACTCACATTTGTCGTCATTCAGCTGGAGATTGAGTCGACGAGCCACATCATTGAAAACATCCATATTCTTTTCAAGTTCTTCTTTTGTCGCACCGCCAATAACAATGTCGTCGATGTACACGAATGCTCCTTTCAAGTTGTTCTCAGTAATGATATTGTGCATAATACGCTGGAATACGGCTACCGAATTGGTGAGGCCAAAAGGCAACCGGGTAAATTCATAGAGACTGCCACCTGCTTCAAATGCAGTGAACTTTCTTTCATCTGCTCGTATTGGGCATTGATGATACGCTGACTTGAGGTCAAGTTTGCTGAAAATTCTAAATTTGGAGAGTTGTCGTATGATGTCTGATATTTTGGGTATCGGAAACGCATCAAGGTGAGTGAAACGATTAATGGTGCTGGAATAATCGACTACCATGCGGCGTTTCTGTCTTTCATTGTGAGTAACGAGTGCTTGTGCGCGCCACGGCGAAGTAGATTTCACAATCACACCCTCTTTCAGTAACTTTTCCACTTCTGCTCGAATAAACTGCCGGTCAGGAACAGAGTATTGTCTGCCTCTGGTTGCAATGGGTTTGCAATCATCAGATAAGTTGGTGAAAAGTGGTGGTGGCTCGATCTTCATGTGAGCAGCACCACATACATGCAAAGTCGGTGAATCTCCGCTGAAGACAAACTCAACAGTGCCATGAAGCCTCATGAACTCTTGCCCCAGAATCATTTGCGTGCATAAATCCGTCATCACAGAAAACCGCACATCCTGATATATTCTTTCATTGACTGATACAGATGAGACGCACTCCCCTTTTGTGTGACATCTTAGTCGCGAAGAAGCCATTGTCACCGCTTCGCATGATGGTGCCACTTTCATGCCTAGGCTTTTTGCAACATCATCTCTGATAAAATTGTGGGTGCTGCCGCTGTCTACCATTGCTTTGACATCAGTGTCTTCGATTTTGACGTTCACCACTGAACACTGCGTTCGAGAAGGCAATACAGCACTAGCTGCAGTGAAAGCAGCTTGCAATTTCGCATTCGATGGTCTCTCTTTGACATTTGAACGACATACAGTTGAAAAATGTCCTCTTTTGCCACACAAGTAGCATTCAACGTTTCTGGCTGGACAGGCATAACGAGGATGATTAAGCCGTCCGCAGAACTGGCATTTAGCTTGTCGCTTCACTGGTTGGTGGCCAATCGCCGCACATTGCTCGCTGATGTCGATAGAAGAATGACTTTCAGATTGTTTGCCTTGCTCGACCGTCACTTGAGCTACAACAGCAGAACTGTTATAAGCGGCGGCATTTTCCTGCGCCATCTCCAGGCTTCTGGCGGTTGCTACGGCGTCATCTAGCGCGAGTTCATACTTCTCTAGTAATCTTTGACGTATACTTGTAGAAGCAAGACCCGTAATGAATGCGTCCCTCACAGCTTGTTCTTTGTGTTCTGATGCAGAAACGGCTTCAAAGAAACAATCTTTTGCTAGATTTTTCAGACTCTGTACAAAATTATCAACCGATTCACCCTCGTTTTGTTTTCTGGTAGCCAGCAAATGGCGGGCGAAAACCTTATTCGCTGGTTTCACGTACGCTGATCGAAGAATTTTGATCGCGCCTTCGAATGTCGAGCACTGAGAAAACAGTGCATACACCCTTGGTGATACCAAATTCGTTAGCACACTGAGTTTGTTCGGTGGATTGCTTGGATTTGATATTGTTAACGATTCTATGCAATTCATCAGCGTTCGTTCCCAATGATTCCATTCGTCCGCAGTCGTTTCTGGGAGCCCTTCGAAACGCGTCGGTTTTAGTATATGATCCATAATGTTTAGTTGAATAAATTGTCGCGTTCCGAAAACCCTCGACCTTCTACTTAAGGTTTTATTCAACTAAAACAACCAAGTACATCTGAAAACAACACCAAAATAATATGTTACAAATATTCACATTATCAGATGACATATACAAAAATACAGTTACTTGATAAGCAACAACACCACATCACCGTAGAGCCTTTGACGAGACACAATAAACACAGAGATACAAAATGACAATATTGCCAGGTATGGCTTAGTTGCCACCCTTGGCGTAAACCAAATTAGGCGCAAAATATCATTACAATTATGATAACTAGAGTTGGGAATTTTATGTTAGTTCAAGTTCAAGTTCAAGTGTATTTATCCACACAAATATATACACACACACACTCATATACATACATATGCACATATTCACGTACATATACACATATACACCCAGAATATGCATATATACACATACACACATATATACACACATACACATACATACATATATATACATACATATACACACATTCATACATGCATGCGTGTATATGTACTGACACACTCACACACGCTCGCACACTCATACATGAATCCATTATTTAGACTGTACGAGACATATACTTGTATACCATACTGAACATTAACATGCATAAACAAACAACACCAACGAATTTGAATCACAATGATAACGCCTACCTTGAGGAATCAAATGGTCTTTATAAGTCGTCCATCAGCTTGGTAATCATTTGTTTTTTAAATAATGCAAGTCTAGATATTTGCTTGATCTCTTTTTTCAAGTTATTCCAGCAAGTGACTCCATCGTGAGTTATACAAAATCTTCTACATCTTGTTCTGCAGGATTGTACCAAGAAATTATGAACATGACGTTTGTTCACAATGAACATATTTTGCAGTACCTTTGGCAGCATGTTGTTGTGGGCCTTATATAAAGTAGTTATTCTATTTAAAGTAACCAATTTTTCCAGTGGTAAAACTCTATATTTCACAAATATTGGTCTTGTGCTTTCTCTTGAAGATTTAAACTCAATTAATCTAATTATTCTCTTTTGCAATTAACATAATGTTTCCAAATTACTTTTAAATGTTGATCCCCATGTTTCATTGCAGTAAGACAATTGAGATCTCACTAGGCAATTATATAATAATAAGAAAGTTTTACTATTTATTAGTGGCCTGATCTGTCTTAACATAAAGGCTATTTTTGCAATTTTTGCTTCCAAGTTCTTGATATGCCCTTTCCAACTGATGTTTTCTTGAAAATATACACCCAAGTATTTCATCTGTGAGACTCTGTTGATCTGTTTGTCATTTATTTTCAAGTTCAAGTCTTCTAAACGCCGTTTAGCAAAAATTATATAGTGAGTTTTTTCAATATTCAGCGCCAGTCTATTAATTTCTAACCATTCATTTAATTTTGCAAGTTCAGAATTTATTTTATGCTCTATTACGTTATACTCTTTCCCCGAGAAAAACATGTTTGTGTCATCTGCAAATAATACCAGCTTAGTGTCCGACAAATAATAAAAAATATCATTTATAAAAAGCAAAAATAATTTGGGTCCTAGAATCGAGCCTTGCGGTACACCACAATATATCCCCCTTGAGTCAGACAGCGATTTATTAAAAATTACATTCTGTGTTCTTAACTGTAAATAATCCTTAATCCATTGAAAAGCATTTCCCCTTATCCCATAGTTGGCCAATTTTTTCAGCAGCAATGAATGATCTACCATGTCAAAAGCTTTTCTGAGATCAATGAAAACACCTACAGTTAATAGTTTCTTTTCCAGCGATTTTGTTATATAATTTTGAGAATCTATTATTGCATGATTTACATTTTTGTTTACTTGAAATCCATATTGGCTGTCGTTAATAATACTATGTCTTGTAATAAAACTGTCTAAACGTTTCATGAAACACTTCTCTAATAATTTAGAAAACTGAGGAAGCAAGGATATCGGCCTATAATTGGAAAGCTGCGTTTTGTCCCCGGATTTATATATTGGACACACCTTTGCTTTTTTCATTCCTGCTGGGAAGACACCTGTATCGAATGACTGATTAAAAACATAATACAAAGGTTCTAGAATATATGGGCATGACATTTTTATCAAGCTCATACTTATGTTGTAAACATCCTCAGATCGTTTACTTGCGCTAGACTTGATTGTGTTGAAAATTTCTGCATGACTTATGGTCTGCAAAAACATACTGTCTGAGTAATTGGCAGGAAACCGTTGAGAATGAATGTTTGTTGTTTGCTGTTGAATTGTTTGTTGCTGTGCAACATTTTGGCTGATATTAACAAAATAATTATTGAAAGCTTCTGCTATGTCGCTCGGTTCTGTTATGATTTTATCATTGTGATGGAAATACGGAGGATAATTTTGTCTTTTATTTCTGCCGGTTATTTCATTCATAGTTTTCCATGTCGATTTGATATCATTCTTGTAGCGAGAAAAGATATTCTCATAATAAATCTTTTTTGACCGTCTCAGAAGAGTTGTTAGCAGGTTTCTATATCTTTTGTATTGAATATAATCCTCGTTTAGCTGACTTTTAAGATATTTTTTGTATATATAATTTTTGTTTTTACACGATATTTTTAATCCTTTTGTCAACCATGGCTGCATAATTCTGGTTTTCTTACGTATTTTCATGACGGGGAAATGCCTGTCAAGAATGGATTGGTAAATTTGTATGAACTTTTCGAAAGTGTCATTCACATTATCGGTATAAGTTTGCCTCCAATCAATAATTTGTAAATTGTACAGAAAAGCTTCTTTTCTCTTCTCGTTGATAATTCTTTTGAAGAAGAATTCCTCTGTTTGTTTTTCATGATGAGCCACACTTATACGACAGTATATCGGCAAATGATCACTTATATCATAAGTAATGGTTCCTGAACAAAATTCTCTCTTGGTCATGTTGGTAAATATGTTGTCTATTGTAGTACAGCTGTTGCTAGTGATTCTGGTCGGAGATTTAATTAACGGCATGAAGCCCAGACTAAGCATAGCATCATAAAAACGCTGAACGCTGCTATATTCTTTCCTAGTCAAATCAACGTTAAAATCCCCAGTTATAATCCAGTTTGAAGATCTAGTCATGGCAAACATTTCTTCTAGTTTTTCACAAAATTCGATTATGCTTGATGATGGCGATCTGTATACCGAGCTCACATATATAACATTTTGCTTGTTTTTGTATAAGTTTTGTAATTTGATTGTTACACATTCAAAATTACTATCTACACATATCGTTTTACTTTCAACCAACACAGAATTGTGTTTCTTATGGACATATATAGCAACGCCACCAGACCTTTTACCCCTTCTATTTAATGAAAATAATTTATAAGAATCCAAATTATATAATTCCAAAAGTGTTGCTTCATTAAACCAAGTTTCACTAATCGCGATTACATCTATGTCGGAACAGTTTGATATAAAGTGTACAAAATCATCGAAGTTTGATTTCAAGCTCCTGGCGTTAATGTGGACCACATAAAGACCATTTGCTTCCTTAACATACCTAATGAACTCTTCATAATACATATTTTTTGTTACACTATGAATAACTTGAGAAAAATCTAGATCAATTGAATCATTTGACGGTACATTCAAATCTCCGCAATTAATCTCAACATCCATAATCGGTCTTGTTCTTCATATTCTCTATTTCTTGCTGCAATATTGGACAGCAGGGGTCGTTAGAACAGTGATCAACTGAATCTTTTTTATATCTCATGCAGTTGATGCACCTTTATTTGAGAATTACAGCTCCTCGATTCATGGTCTCCTGCACATCTGAAACAGCAGGGACCATCGCCGTTTCTTTTTGCCGAGCAGTTCGCTGCCGAGTGGCCAAAGCGTTGACAGTGATAACAGGCCAACGTATAATATCTGTCTCTCACCTTGTACACGCCCCAGTCAAGGTGTAGTTTATCCCCGAGTCTTGCAACAGCGCCTCGAACCTCATGGTTGCATCTCAAGATGTAGTGCTGCGTATTCCCTGCAGCTGGCTTCTTGAACAGTACGCTCAGTTTAGTTCTGACGTGCTCAGCAGATTTCAATGATGGATTTTTTTCCAACAACGTTTCAATAACCTCTTCAGGAGTTTCTTCTCTATTTACGTTGCACAGCATAATCTTTGGTTGAATCTTTTTTATAATTGTTGTCGACACATTTTCGATTGTACGAAGTTTCTCCACCGCAGCATCACGCGATTTCACATTTTTGAAATTCATCACGATATTTCCGTTGTCTGAGAATTTAGTGTTTTCAACCTGTAAGTTTTTCAAAGCCGATTTTACTTTGGTTTTTTCTGATACATTGCTATTGGTAGACTTGATCACCAGCAAATTCTTCCCCTTTTTAGCTGCATCCAACCAAGGACTACCAGTCTTCTCACAATTTTGCTCCAAACAATGCGAAGTTCCGTTCTCCTTGCAACAATTCATGTCTGTTTTTCTCTCTCCAATACAATCATGTCTTTCACGTACAATCATTTCCAATTCACTAACCTTGTTCAGTACCAACGATAGTTTCGACTCAAGCTGTTCATCCTTTGAAAGCTTTTCTTGTAAATACTCGTTCTGTGTTTTCAATTCATCGATGATCTCCTTCAGACGCACTATTTCTTCATTCTTTTGTACACAGGTGGCACAAGACTTCCTCTTGGCCGTACCAGATGCCATTATTGGCAAATATCACTTTACTTTAATGCGTTTCACTAAATGTTCTCAATATAACTCAAAATATTATAAATTACGATAAATAGCAATTTCTATACCGGAGATCACAAAACACGTCCGCACGCTAACACGACGAAAACTGAACTGACATTTCGACGAAAACTGAACTGACAGTTATTACAAGACAAATTAATTAAAAGCACAACATACACAAACATATATTCAGACAACATTGTTCTGTGAAAATGGCATTATGTTATTTTCACTAAAAAATGCATTTTATGTGAAACAATATTTTTTGTGATCACATATAAATATCGAGTAAATATACCATTTTAGGAAATTCCCACGAACCGGAGGGTGTTGTGAGATGTTTGGAGCGTGGTATAGTACGATGTGTGAGGTCTCTGTACCTATGCTCTCTATACCTGAAAAGGCAACAAGGAAAGGCGGAAAGGCAACAAGCATGCCTTTCCGCAGTCAAAATCAACGCACACCGACGCAGTGAGTGATTTCGTGGCTAGCAACGACTTGATCGCTGCAAATGGAGTCATGCGGCAACGGCAAAGCCATATTCCGACATTCTTCGGACCCAATTGCCGCAGGGCTCGACTGGACTATGTGTTCGTTCAGCGCCAGTGGTGTCGCATACTGCGTAGAGTCTCCCGAATTCGTCCTCGCTGCATTCCATCGGACCACGCCATGCTACTGTATGTACTGTACGCCATGCGCTGAACGAAGCAGCGCGCAGGAGGTTTATCGGCGCTGTAATCAATCAGCAAAGACAGGGCGACGGAAGCTACACCAGCCTCGCTAAGTCGGTCCTATATGCTGCCGACGTGACCCTCCCCTCACGCGCGCGAGGGCCCAGGAACGCTCTTTGGGACGACTCTGCCATAGCGACAGAGCGCGTGAAAATACTGCACAGCACCAAACAAGGGTCAGTCTCCCACACAAACTCTCTTCATTAAGTTTACGAGCGGCGGCGTAAAGAGCTTATCGACAGTGTGGTAAACGAAATACAGCGACACAGAGAGAATGGGAGGGGTGCAGCGGCATGGCAGTGTATTTACACAATTACGGGGCGGAAGAGCAAACACCCATCACTTTTCAATGCGGAGAACCCCAGTGAGCGCCTGAACAAAGTCCGAGCACACTTCAGTGACATTCTCAATACTGAAATGTCAAATGTGTGCTCTCCTTTACTGGACTTCGGTTCAACATCACCACAAAACACACTGCCAGTTCTCAGCACAGCAATGGCGGTCAACCTTGCAGAGCTGAAGCGGGCGTGCGGCACAGTGGCTACAGGCAAGTCGTCCGGAAATGATGGCATCCCGTCAGAAGTGTGGAAACTGCCGCAGTTGGCGTCTCTGCTCCTACCACACATCAACGCGGTAGTGCAGCGAGCTGATCCTCCATCGGAATGGTTGTCGTCGCACATAGTGTGCATACCGAAGAACCCAGGCAGTACAGCACTCGGTGACCAGCGTGGTATCTCTCTGATGTGTGCTGCAGCCAAGCTGTGCAACAGAGTCTTGTTGCAGCGCATAAGGAGAATACTAGAAGAAAGGCTGCTGAATGTCCAGGCGGGTTTCAGACCTCACAGGTGCACGTCCGAACAAATTGCCACACTTCGTGTTTGTATAGACACCTGTCGCACGAGAAAAAAGTCACTGTGTGTTGTGTTTGTCGACTTTTTCAAAGCCTTCGATCGAGTAAACCGTGGGTCATTGCAGTCCATCTTGCTCGCCTACGGAGTCGACAACACACTGGTCAGCGCCATAATGAGCCTCTACAACAACACCGTAGCACAGGTCAGGGTCGGCAGCGAGTACACCGAGCAGTTTGAGACGTCAAGCGGTGTACTACAAGGTGACACTCTCGCACCGTACTTGTTCGTTGTAGTCATGGACTACATCATGAGGTGTAGCATCCGCCAGGAGCAGGCATTCACTGTGAGAAGGCGGCTCTGTCAGCGGCGACCTGCGGTGAAGCTTGCAGCTCTGGCCTATGCCGACGATCTGGCGCTGCTGTCGGACAACATCGCCGACGCTCAAAAACAGCTGGCCAGACTGGAGGCGGCCGCCGCGTCTGTGGGTCTGCAGCTCAATGCCTCCAAGTGCAAGGTGCTGTTAGTGGGTGTGCAAAAATCTGACAACATTCTGTCTTCGAACGGAGACCGCATTGACGTCTGCGAGGACTTTGCCTATCTGGGCAGTCAGCTGAAGGACAGTCGGTCGGCGTTCAGACGAAGAAGAGCACTGGCGTGGATTGCTGCACGGAAACTCCACGGATTTTGGGCATCATCAGCAGCAATATCGGAGAAAGTGCAACTGTTCAGGGCATGTGTTGAGCCTGTTCTGTTGTACGCAAGCGACACATGGGTGTTGTCTGGCAGTTTGTCTAGCGAAGTCGACGCCGGTCATCGCGCATTGCTCCGGTATTGCTGCAATCTCGGCTACCCACAGCTGGTATCCAACGACGTGCTCTACAATAAATCTGCGAGTCGACCTGTCAGCCAGATGATACGCCGTCTACGCATCGCTCTGTTCCGTCACGCTGTCACCCACCCGAATACGCCACTGGCCCTTGTGTGTGCGCCCGCCAACAAAGCCTCAGAGCCGCTCAGAGTGGGAGGTGCTCTCACGAAAACATACCTCCAACAGCTGGAAGACGACTGCAGTTTCGCTGGCAAATCTCTTGCGGTCTGCTTGAAGATTGCAAGTGCGAAAGTGTGGCATAATTTATTTAAAAATATTTAATTGGGTAGTGCAATTGTATGGTGTTATACTTGTATTGTATTTGTATCGTCTAGTCATTTATAATTAATAATGTGTTTTTATTAGTGTATGTATTGTATTTATTACCCGTCATGTATTTCGTTATTATATTGTTGCAACAACGTGCTCATGCCTTTTCTCATGGCCTGATAATACACGTATCATCATCATCTCTATACCTATCTCTATATCTCTATGTGAGCGTGTTTTCTCGAAAATAAAGTTACTTTTTCTGATTTTTAGGTTACTTTTTGACAGTCCTAGATATCACAATACCTAGACTGTAGGGGTGATCTTTTCCCCCTTTTCTGGTATTTTGGTCGACGTGTTGAGCTAGCAAAAATGTTTGCATCATTTTCATAATTTTGTATGGCCTTTTGGTTTTGTTTCTAGCGTTTTGAATGTCATGCCAATTTGTTTTGCAGTTTAAATCTCACACACTTATGACATTTCTTGATGTCTTGTCCGCATCTTCTAATCTTGATTTTGCCCCTCGATTGTCATGTCTTCTAATTCTAATAACTCATTTGCTGTCCATGCATTTGTTTTTGGTGGTAAATATACCACCACAATGGTTGATATACCTTGGTTCCCTATTACATCTATAGCTAACATTTCGGCTTTTGAGCTTTCAACTTCTTTTCTCGGCTGTATTATAAGACCATTTCATGACATGATTATTACTCCTCCACCTTGTTTATTTATTCTGTCCTTCCTCCATATATCGTACCCATCGCAGCTTATAATCGCGTTTGAAATTTCTGGCTGCATTTTTGTTTCTGTCAAGCAGATTATGTTCGGTCTCTTCTCTCTAATATATTCTTTAAATTTATCCATTTTTGATAGTAGTCCATCTGTATTCGTATAAAATATTCTCAATGTGTCGCTTTTGATCATCTTTAGTGCATCTTTTTGTTCGAAATATTGTCCATTTAGGTTGCCATTTGCTCCCTTTTGTACCACTTTCGTATTTGTAATCTTTCCACCTTGTAGAAATCAATATTTTTTGCTTCTTTCACCATTTTTCTTATCTTATCTCTATCTTCTTTATTAGACTTCTTTATTAGACATTCATTGCTTCACTTCGAATTATAAATATGCTGGTGTAGCTCGATTTTATGTGCTGGGATTCCGATGTTCGACGAAGACCAACTTTTCAAAGATGATTAAGGCCTTTCTAGTGCGCAATTTTTAATATTTTTCAATTATTTCTATTCATTTCGATTTTTGTCTCGCTGACAAAAGTATTATTATACCTATGTAACATTATTGCAATATTACTTTTGAAAGTTATATTTATCAAAGCTAATCAACGCAGTGTTCTAGTGTTATTTTTTACAAATGCCTTTACGTTGTTAGGGTAGGTTAGGTTAGTTAGGTTAGGTTAGGCTGGTTAGTTGAGGTTAGGTTGGGTTAGTTACACTTTCCGCCGTTAGAGAGCGCTAGTATCGCAGGGGACGTAGCCCTCCTGTTAGCTCCGCCTCCTTTTTGCTCAGCGCACTTTGGAGCGATGCGCAAATAGGGTAGTGCCTTCAGACACCGACTGTTCCAGACGTCTTTCCGTTTTTCATCATTCCTGATGTTTTTTTGCACATCTCATGGCCTTTTCAACTTCACTGACATTCTTCAATGTGACCTTGAGGGTATGTGTACGTGTGTGTGTGTCTGTCTGCATGTGTGTCAGTGCGCTCGGCTCGGACACCGGCGGCTCGGCGCGTAACCCGGCCGCCAGCTGCGGTCTGGTGGCGCTGAAGCCCAGCTACGGCCGTCTGTCTCGCCACGGACTCATCCCGCTTGTCAACTCCATGGACACACCGGCAGTGATCGCGCGCTGTGTGCGCGACGTATCCACTGTGTTCAGTGAGATTTTCTGTCAATTCGAGTCTGCCACTGTGTTTCGAGATTCTCTCCTATTTCTGTCTCTCTCTCGTACTGTTCTTCCACTATTTCTCCTTACGATAAAATATAGATATCTTACTGTTCTTCCACTATTTCTCCTTACGATAAAATATAGATCCTTCTGAAAATGTAATCAATTGGTAATTGTATAGTATTTGTTGTCGACCTTTGATTTGGTTTTCTAAATTTGTTGTCTTTTGTGTCTTTATTTCTATTTCTCTTGTGTTTACTCTTCTGTCCCTTTCTTTTCTGTATCTCTAAGCACACGTCTGTGTGTTTGCCTGTATACTTCTTTGTCATTTTTGCTTTCGTGTTTTGTTATCTTCGCTATCTTTATTGTTTTTCTCTATTTAGATACATTCACATATACATACAGTCATGCATGCATGTTTGTGTGTTCTTGTGTGTGCATTTGTGAGGATGCTTCTAATGCATGCATATGAGTATGTGTATTTATGCGCGTATGTACATCAGACGTAATTGACGGCTGCGACGAGTTGGACTCGACATGCGTGTCTGACGACGTGTGTCGCCGCGGTGACGTGATACTAGACGACGACGTCGTCAACGAGGACGGCGACGTGATGCGCAATCTGGTGGTCGGTGTGCCGGTCGAGTATCACGTGCCGTCGCTGCACGAGGACGTGCTGGCGTGCTGGGAGCGCGTGGCCGCTATGATGGCCGAAGCCGGGGCCACTGTCAAACAGGTTTGGAATCTACTGGCTGACGGGCATTATTTGTACCGGAGTCAATCGGTCGTGTGCTGTTTGGGTGGATTTTTGGTCTTTTTTGCCCCAGCGTCCAACGCGCTTCCGCCTCGCCCGTGCTCTTCAGTGATCCGCTGCAGCCTGCCGTCTTCTTCACCAGCTGACGCGACAGGACACAACACCGCGGCCTCAACACCCATCGTGCTCCCGCCGCCACCCGTGCTATTCAGCACCCCGTCGCAGACAGCCGTGACGTCGCCGTTCACGCAGGTCACGCCGTCGTCTTCGATCGTTGTTTTTCCTCAGGCTTCAGCGGCTCCTTTCTCTCACCTGCCCTTCAGCACCAGCAGCCTCTGCCAGCGATCTTCTAGCTGCCTGGCAACGAATCCAACACCAGTGCAGACGGGACGACGAGCAACCCTCGGCCGCAAATCCTCCGCTGCCTCCTGCCGGCACCATGCTCTCCTGCCGTCCCCCTGCACACCAACCTGACACGCCGCCGAACACCCCCACCAAGTCTTCCAGGCCGCTGCTAATACTGGAGGTCACTGTCTTCGCTGCTGAAGCCGAGTCGCAGACAAACAATACTTCCAAACAATAGGGCCGAAATTGCTTATGAACGAAAGGGAATAAATATATAGCAGACAGGCGCGCGTGGGTTTCACTGCCCCACGCGCGCCTACCGGAAGTCACAACACGACCAGACCACCAACACGACTCTCTCACACAATACATAATCAATCCACGCAGTCCGTGTGTAAGACAGGTTGACACAGGACAGTGCTGAGAGCGTCCAGTTGGTGAAGACTGGTTGGGTTGTGGTTACTGTTTATATTGTGAATACTTGTATATATATCTTCCTTGTTTTTCATTAAATACACATCAAATATTGCTGCAAACAGGCTGTGCTCGGCGATGAGTTGAAAAGGAAACCAGTCAAGTTTTTTCTGTACAAAGAAGTTCGGAGGGAAGTAAGGGGAGGCATCCGGAAAGTGAATCGACACGATTGATTTATGATTTTTTCAAACGGACGTGTTGAATTGCGAGGGAGTGAGTAAATGAGAGATGAATAGTAGGTCATGTGAGGAAATATGAGAGCATGTATGAGGCATATTGCAGAATTGATATGAATAGATTTGCGAACCGAGTAGAGGTTACGCAGGATAAAATGACACGTGGACAGTTAAGGATATATGCTCGGAAAACAAGAGATGAGGATCAAGTACTAAGCCAAGGTTTCTGACGGAAGCTGTAGTAGGATAAAATGAAGGAGAAAGAGAGATGCTAGGAGGACGCAGTGCTAGGAATTCGGTTTTAGAATCATTGACCAGAAGCGAGCGAGAAACTGCACATGATTGGTTTTGGAGGTTGTCCCTAGCCATTGGTTTTGGAGATGTTTCTCGGTTTGTCTGCTGGTTTGTGGTGCAGTATTTGTTTTTGTTGCTCAGCTAGTTTAAAGTCTGAGTTGTTTATTATTGTCGTTCGTGATGTATTTTACATGAATTTATCTTCTGGCATACGGGTGTACTTTTCAATTGCTAGGTAGAATTTGCTTAACAATAACCTCAATTTGCCTTACGGAATATAAGGGAAATATTAAAGATGATTTGATTTGATAAAGGCGAATTTGACTTGTGTCTTTGTTGTCGTTGATAGTGTTTGATGTTCCATAGGTTGGTGTGCTTCACTGTTTGTGTATGTGTGCTGTGCTTGTTTATGTCATCGTGTCTACGTGTTAGGTGTATGTGCGTGTGCATGTGTGCCCCTATGTCGTTTGAGTATGAAAATGCTGTCAGTGAGTGTAGCTCGTATTATACACATTACGCGTCTTGTGGTTATACAAACATCACGGACTAACCTCTCATTAATGCATGTAATATATTTCACTCAGCTTATCTACACTGTATTTTGCGACTTCGTTAATTCAATTCATCCTCTATTTGACATGTATCAATCTGTAGGATTTAATGAGACACTTCTGTAGGATTTAATGTGCACTGTGACGTTAGTCTTTTCTATGGTCGTTCCTGACTTGTAGCCAGCATATGAACGTGTGATTCGTCCAACAGGTGCACATGCCACACGCACAGCTGTCGATCGCCTGCTACAGCGTGCTCAACTGTGCCGAGGTGGCCAGTAATATGGCTCGCTACGACGGCGTGCAGTTTGGCTATCGCGCTCCTCCGTCTGCCTCGACGGCCGAACACGGCGACTCTCGCTGTCAACACGACTCAACCGAGGCCATGTACGCGGCCGGACGTGCGCGAGCGCTCAACAGTGTGGTGCGCGAGCGAATTCTAGCCGGCAACTTCTTCCTGCTGCGCCAGTGAGTAGTGCGTATGTAGTGTGTGTGTGTGTGCTTGTGTATGTTTTGTGCTTTTGTGCGTGTATGTGTGTTCTTTAAGTTATCAGGTATGGTTTGTGTCAATCTCAGGACATGGTCTTCATGTAACATAGTTATTTATCAGTAGCAGGTGTTGATATATGTTGTTGTGATAGTTCTAGTGAAGCAAGCCTCTTGATGATGTGCGCCGCGATAACGCTTATTGCCGATTCAAAGACAATCGTTGAACAATTCGAGTTGTATTTCATTAATCTGATGTATAATTGTACAGTCTCAAACTCTCCTATTCTTTCAAGTTCTAATCCCGTGGTTCCCAACGGTGGTCCAGTGGACCCCTTGGGGGTCCACGAAGGCCTGGCCGGGGGTCCACGTGTAATGATCTCTATTTCTTTTTCAAAATAATCAAGTATCAACTAGTAACTCGCTTGCCTTCGTTTTCTTTAAAAGCTTACCAAGACTTTTCTTGAGTGACTATTTAAAAACGTTTTTTGAACGAGTTATTAACAACGAACATAAATGAATTAGTTTACGAGCAAGATTTATAAGAAAAATCTTTTAAAATCACATAGCATAATTCTTTTCGACCTTATTACATGCAAAAATTGTCTTATAAAATATGTCCTTCGTGTTTTTTTAAACAACTAGGAAGGCAATGCCGTCATTCGCGGGAACGTCTCTCATTGGTCCGTTTCCAAAACATTAAAAAACAATAGTTCTGCATATATTTATAACTCAGAGTCTTTTTTAAAATAAATAACAGCCTTTTTCACCTTCTCAGAAAAGAGACCTTCCAATAAGACTTATTTATCAAAATAAGTGTGAGAGATAGAGAAAGAAATGACGTCACTCGAGGGAACGCTTCTGATAGGATACTTTCAAGCGAGCCCGCCAAGCCAGCTAGGCTTCCTCTCGCACTGCCGCTCTCAGTAACCTCTCCACTGTCCTTTGTCCACTGTCCTCCACTGTCCTTCATTACCCTCGTGAAGAGTAAGTGGCCTCACATCTCCAATTCTCACTGCTCTCTTCACCGATACGCTCTCGCTTCGAAGACGATGCCTCCTGAGTTCATCTATGTGCTCGACTCCGTGATCAGCTCCATCAACTTCATCCAAGGGCGCGCCAAGAACCACCGGCTCTTCGGAATGATGGCACAGGAAATGGGTTCGACCCATACGAGCCTTCTCTACCACACTCAGGTTCGCTGGCTCTCGCGGGGAAAGTGCCTGGCCAGGGTCTTTGAAATGCACACGGAAGTGGAGATCTTCCTTCGCGAGATGGAAACCAGAGATCACCGCCACAAAAACTACAAAAACCCGGAGTTTCTGATGAAGCTGGCGTACTTGGCAGACATTTTCGGCACCTTGAACGAGGTAAATGTCACTCTCCAGGGCCGTGAGGCGTCTGTATCGGACGTGAAGGACAAACTCGCCGGATTGGGGGCTCGCATTGCCCTCTGGATTCGGAGACTGCACCGAGGGAACGTCGCTGCCTTTCCATTGCTGGATGCCTTCCTCCTCGACAAACAACTTGACCTCCCTGATGATTTGAAGGAGTCCATCGCTGCGCATCTCGAAAGGCTCACGAGTGAATTCAAGGCTTACTTCGACGGCGTCGAACCGGCTTACTACCCATGGTACAAAGACCCATTCGGAGCGGTCGTGGACGACGAAATGGAGGAGGCAGAGGAGCTGCTCATGCTCCGAGAATCAGCAGTGGCCAAGGCAGAATTCCGAAAGCTAAGCCTCAGCGAATTTTGGCTACAACAGCAGGACACCTATCCACGTCTTTGCAACAAGGCAGCGCAGATGTTTCTCCCGTTTCCTACGACGTACTTGTGTGAAACAGGGTTTTCAGTGATGTTCGATCTGAAGCATAAGAAGAGAAATCGACTTGAAATGAGTAGTGATATGAGACTCGCATGTTCTGAGACCAAACCAAACATATTAAAACTGGTGGCGGACTGCAAAGAGCAGGTCTCGCATTGAAATTGAAATTCGCGTTTTTGACAAAATTGAGGCGGGGTCCACGGAAAGTGCCCTAAGACCGTTAGGGGTCCACGAGCCGAATCAAGTTGGGAACCACTGTTCTAATCTGTCTTCTAATCTCCTAATTCTTATCTTATTCTTATGTCCATTATCACCTAGTTCTTGTTTTCCTAGTTTCTGCCCGTTCTATCCTATCTCTCCGAGTTTCTGAGCTCAGCCTCGACTGGTGAAATGTCTGTGCTTTTATACTGCTAACTAGCGCCGCCTACTACATTCTCCAGCTCCAAACTGTGCACGGCCTCATTATTACGGACAGCTAGGTCACCACAATGCACTGCAGCACGTACGTAGCCTAACATACTGGTGAGAGTGATATATGTGTGTATGCGTGTGCACGTGCTGCTCTGTTTTGTTTTTCCACCGTATTGTGGTTGCAGTAATGTGTGTGTGTATACGTGTGTGCAACCTATGCTGTTTTGTATTCTAACCTTCTCTGGTGATGTATGTGTTTATGTGTGTGTGAGCGTGCGACCACTGCTCTGCTTCTCGTTGCCTAACCTACTGTGGTGACAGCGAGGTATGTGTTTACGCTCCACTTTCTATCCCAACTTCTATCCTATCCCATGTCACTTTCAATGCACAACATTCAATATACAATTCACAAAACAATAAATGAGTACTAAATAATTCGATTGTTACACTTCAGTAGATTCACCGGGTGACAAACCTGCCTGCAGTCTGCTGAGAGCGCTGTTATTTTCCAATATGTTCATAACTGTTGTTGTGAAAAAAGTAATATTGAATTGGAAAGTAATTTCATTTCGGAAAAATAGTACCCTATAAGGTGACCTAAAATTAACATTATGCTCCCTCGAAAATGCAAACGTCTTGCACTTCTGCAAGATGAACATATATTCACTCATTCACACACACACACACACACATACACACACACACACACACACACATGCACACGCACACACACACACACACACACACACACACACACACACACACACATACACTTACACATGGGTACAAACATACAAATACATACTGACTGACTGGCTCTGACTGCCACTGAATCGGATTGGTATGGTTTCGTATCTGCTGAACCCTGTATCAACAAACACGGAACCGTTTTGCATCGTTCCGTATATAACTCATCACTACTTTACTGTCAGTCCAGAACACTTCGTTTAGGTGATCAATGACATCTACGGACAACACAGCAGCGACTAACTCGAATTTGGATATAGTCACTTGTTTGGTCGAAGCCACCCTTGTTCATGACCAATGCACAAGCAACTTGGTCTTTCTGGTTAACCAATCGAAGGTAACTCATTGACCATATCCTTCCGTATTAGCGTCAGAAAACGAATGGATATCCGCGATCTTTCTCGGTCTTAATTCTTGAGGTTTGTAACGTCTAGGAATTTCAATCTGAACAAGATTTCGCGAATATTCAAACCACAACGATCATTCTGACGAAGACTGCGGGTCCACATAATCATCCCAGCTGGTGCCTTTAATACACAATCCACGGTTAATTTGTTTGCCTTACATCACGAACGGAGACATCATGCCGAGTGGGTTATATATTGCGCTGACAACAGACAACATGTTCCTTCTTGTCGCCACACCATCCTTTAGCGTAACACTGTATCTGAAGGTATCAAGTGTGGGGTTCCATTGCATGCCCAACACATGATCAATTTCCGTTCATTTTTATATCTCTGGTATCTCAAATCTTCGGGTACGCTATTCATCACCTCACGGTTGCTTGATACAAACTTTAGACAAAAATCTCCATTGACACACAATTTTCAATTGTCAACTGACTTTACGCCCCCATCGACATAAAAATCGTGTCGCACAAATTCGGCAGCTTCATATCCAAATCGCTCTGCACCGTCATCAGCGACACACCTTAACCCACGAACGCATGCAAGCAGAAATTATCATTGGAATTGTTTGAAATTTTTGGAACTTAACAGTTTGGACATAAAACCGAGTATTATTAATTTTTTTCACATTTTTTTCAATCCAAAATACATAATTCAGTCCGCCCATTTAAATGGGCTCCATGGAGAGGTCACTTTGTCCTTCGGAAGCAGCTTATTTAAATTTTGTTCGATGATCTGCTATTGATGTTAACTTTAATGAAATTGGCAACATCATCAAAAAAATGAATTTACTTCAAGTATTTAGTGGTAATTTTTTCCAAGAAGCATATATGGATATATTTCATGGCACAGAACAAAAACAATATATTTTGAGCAACATCAGAAAAAATACAAATTGAAACGTCAGTAGTTTGATAATTAACAAGTTAGGTTTGAATGAGTAGGTAGGTAGTTAGGTAGGTTTGAGCAAAATAGAAGAGAACCAACGCTATTTGAAGTAAAAACATGAAAAATTGGTAAATTTCCTCGCTAAAAATAATTCATTTTTGTGTGTGATATTTGACGAAACATTGGATGTGTAACGCTACGTCACATTTGGAACATTTACGCTTTACATTTTTACACCACAAACACCACACCGTCGTTGTGTTTCGCCCATGACAACATAGTGATCATTTCTGTCGAAACGTGAATGTTCAGAAACACTGATTGACAACCTTCTGCCAATTGTTTCCGAAGGTTTGAGGAGACAATTGACAATACCTCTCAGGAAATCCAACTGAGTCCCTTTGTGGATTTTCCTATAGAGTAGCCATCCATTGACGGTCGATCCATTCAAAAGGAACCGAAAGATGGGAAAATACCAAACTTTTTTTCTTAACGACGTCCGGTATCTCTGAACTGATCGAAAAGGTCCACTCCACCCATGCCTTCAATGTACATCTTGATTATATTTGGCTGCGGTATTGTGACTACTTCTTTTTTCAATTTAGACCAGCGTTTACATTTACTCAACGACAGCGAGCTTTTATCCACCTTGTTCGTGGCGACTCTAATATCATTATTGTCGTTCCAAGCACAAACTGCATTATTTGATTTTTTTTCTTCAAAAATCTGTGCTTCTCCTCTTTCCTTTCTCTTCATGTCAACTACCGGTAAATCTCTGACTCTGTCTTTTCGAATAGTACCAGTCAAGCCGACGTTTTCATTGGTGAACGACTGGAGAAGATGTATAGTGGTAAAAAAATTATCAATAAATCCATTGCTTCCATCTGGTACTCCCTTTGCTAACTGGTTGACAACAGATTCGCAGATTGGTTTCCCCACTTCAAACGCTGAGTTTTTTCCTTCATACATATTGAAATTTACCGGAAATCCATCGCTCGAGCATAGACACCAGAATTTGTAGCCGAAGCGAATGGGTTTCCCTCTGATAAATTGTTTCAGACAGTGGCGCCCGAAATATGGCTCCATGGCTTCAGCAATTGCCCAGGTCATAGGAAGTGGTTGCGCCATTTCCATAAATGCACTGTTGAAGTGTTCGACAATACCCCTCACTTTATATATTCTGTCATTGGCAGGTTTTCTTGAGTTGTCTGCAAAATGTAGACTTCGCACGATTTTTTTTAAATTGACATATATTCCGCATTGCATCACAACCATGTTCCTCGTGTCCACCCGCTTCGTCCAATAAAATCGGTTTGGAACTGGACTATATCCTGATAGGAGGAAAATTCCAAAGACCTGGTAGAGCTCATCTTTCGATACATTTAATTCTTTGCTGAACTTCGTTATGTGATATCGATTTGTCTCACACTGGATTAGTCCCTTTGAAAGAATCAGTTTGATATTCTCTTTGTTGAAATATCAATAAAATATAACATTATGCAATTATAGCTACAAATAAAATTGCATCATGCACTGACGTCAATTCCAGTGAGATGACATTTGACCGGACTATCCTGGTTACCGTTCATGCAGGCAACGCCACTGAGTCTGAATAGTTTTGTCATGCTCCATGGTGCCCACATAAATGGGCGCATGATTTCAACTGAGCATAAAAGATGCAAAAATGATAATTGCAACCTAATTAACATATCATATTCCTAGACACACTCTTGGCTAGTAATGCCATCATTGAACTCAGGAAAGAAAACATTTATATGGAGTTTATTAACCAAAGAACATACGCGTGTTCCGACATTTCGAAAGTAACAAAAACTATCAACTTGAACTAAACTATTTTCTCACTGATAATCAAAATTCGAGCGTGAAAGCACGAGACTAGAACAATTAGCAGCTTGCGCGTTCAACGTCATAAACGTTTTGAGAACATTGGGCTTAACGTAGGTAAAAATGATGATTGAATGATCATACATTCCTGCCCATTTAAATGGGCGCTATGCGTTCGTGGGTTAATGTGTACATCACACAGCCGGGAGACGACATCGCGCCAAAAACTTGAGTCGTCCTTTGATATTCTTCAATGGCTTGGCTGATGTCACCGTTTCTCCATCAGAGAAATCGCAATAAATCTATGGCGTCAGGGGAACGCCAAGTTGGTTGTACATTCCTTCAATATCACACGTGAAAGCGACAGGCTCCTTTCGAAAACGGATTAGAATACCAATTAGATTAGTTGACATATCCGGTCCTTGCAACAAGTAGTTGTTCATTACGTGACCTTGATATTCGGAGCTACAATGAATAACTACACGTATCTAGGATTTTTTGTGGAATACGGTGTGGTGGGGTAAATACCACACTCTGCCTTCAATTTCGGGATAGATTTCATGACGAACGGCTTTTGCGAGCCCCCTTGATATGGTTTTCGTCATGAATTCAGAGTATTCATTTTTGAACACCTCATTTGTTCAAAACTTCGGTATCAACGACTTCAGTCTTTTCAGGGCCACAACCTTGTTATTCCTTAAACCTTAAACTTTCGATTTCTTAAACCTTTCTTGACTGAAAGTGGAACTTGGTAGTGTCCATCGACCATCTTTTCCATACCCTCTCAACTGTTTACAAACTCGTAGTCTACCATTGATTTTATTCCACTTGAATCTAGATCATTGAAATCCAAGTCGAATAATCTCCTGACTTCATCCATTGCTACTTCCTTGGCATGGCATCGGAAGGAAAAATGAGTTAATTCCTTCGAGTGACCCTTGTTTTCATAAACACACTTTGATGGCGCATTAATATGACTCAATCCGCATATACCCCAACCCAGCGAAGTACGTACCGTCCAAGGGTTGTCTGAATCTCCAGGAATCACTTCCAATGGTTGTATAGCCTTAGCACAATTGATACCTAATAGCAGTTGATACCTAATCACAGTCCAACGTTGATATTATCCAAGACATTTGCAATTTTTTCTTCTGAATTTGGACGCAAATGGCACCATCGCTCAGCATTTTCGCGTCGGGGAATGATGTATTTATCGGCTGGAATCTCAGCTCTAGTGTAAACATCGGGCAAGTCAATTGTCAATTCTGAATTATTCAATGGCTCTATCTGCAGTCCTGATATGCTTTCTGTCTGCGCCACTGTCTTTCCTAATAAAGTACTCAGACGAGCTGATTGGGTCCGCTATGATTGCTTGACACTGGAAGCCATGGGCAACCCCACACTTCGACCCAGCGTCGAAGATTTTACTGAGGCCATTGTCACTTGTGCCAAACAGAGCATTCCGCGTACGGCATCGCGTCCCCGGCGGCGTCCTGTTCCTTGGTGGAACAGGACGCCGTGTTCTGCGGCGTTGCGAGAGCGACGTCGTTGATGGGGTCGCTTCCGTCGCAACAGCACGGTGGCAAACATGCTTTGCTTTCGCCACGCTCGCGCACAAGCTCGATGGACCTTTCGCGATGCGAAGCGGTCCTCGTGGGTGTCCTATGTGTCCAGCATTAATCGGCATTGTCCTATATCCACCATATGGGACCGTATAAAGCGCATCTCTGGGAAGTACCGTCCCACGCCACTGCCTTTCTGAACATCAGTGGCGTGGACGTGATAAATCCAGAGCATGTTGCTGACGAAATTGGCCGATATTTAGCGGAGCGCTGTCGTGCAAACGTAGACGATCCTGATTTTGCGGCGATCAAACAGCAGTGCGAGAGATCACCCGTTGATTTCTCCACCAACTGTCAGCTGCCAATCAACAGTGTTTTTTCTGCATCTGAGCTGAGAACAGCCCTGCGATCGCTTCGCGATGTGGCTGAAGGCCCTGATGAGGTTCACAACCTCATGCTGAAACGTCTGTCGCCCGCAGTGCTGTCCACCTTGCTGCAGGTCTTCAATGATCTGTGAAATGGTGGGCAGTTTCCAGCCTCCTGGCGACGGGCAATCGTGATACCCATTACAAAACAGGGCAAATCGGGCGATCACCCGTCTGACTATGGGCCGATATCGCTGACATCCAGTCTCTGCAAACTGTTTGAGAAAATGGTTTGCAGACGGCTGGTATGATTTCTGGAACGCGGTCGGCTGTTCAATGATGCTCAGTGCGGATTTCGCCAGGGTCGCTCAACGTTAGACCACTTGGTGACCATTGACACGTACGTGAAAGTTTCGCGTGAGGTCACCACGTCGGGGCGATATTCTTTGACATCGAGAAGGCATATGACACCACATGGCGACATGGCATTCTTCGCAAACTGCATCGCTGTGGTGTCAGAGGCCACATGGGGAGGTGCGTACACAATTTCCTTTTGCACCGCACATTCTGTGTGCGTGTGGGGAACTCCCTGTCTCGTCCGTTCGATCAGGCAGAAGGCGTTCCATAGGGTAGTGTGCTCAGCGTGGCCCTTTTTGCCATAATGGTCAACGACATTGACAATCATTTGCCTCCCTCGATTGGACGGTCTCTATTTGTGGACGACTTCGCTGTGTGGTGTTCTTCCCGCAGCACTGTTGCTGTCCAGCGTCAACTGCAGCTGGCGGTGAATAAAATAGAGACTTGGGGAACGCGTAACGGCTTCCGCTTCTCGACGTCCAAAACGGTCGGTGTACACTTCTGCCGCCGTCGAGGTGCCTGCCCTGACATGGAAGTGGAATTGTACGGCAGTGCTGTCTCATTCCAACGCACGGTTCGGCTTTTAGGGGTCACGTTGGACTCGCGCTTGACCTACACCGACCATATTTCACAGCTGAGAACCACATGTCTAAATGCACTTAATGTGCTGAAGACTGTTTCCCGCATGCGGTATGGAGCAGATCGACAGTCCCTTCTCCTTCTGTACCGCTCGTTAGTCAGGTCGCGTCTCGATTACGCAAGCATCGTATATGGTCTGGCTTCGGAGTCAGCAAAAAGCCGTTCGAATGTCGTACACCACGCAGGGATACGCATTGCCACCGGCGCGTTTCGCACGTCGCCAATCGTCAGCCTCCTTGTTGAGGCTGATGAGGCTCCGCTGGCGCTCCGTCGTCAAGAGCTGGGCATGCGTTATTCTTGCAAGCTGGCAAGCACCCATGAAAACCCCGCGTATGACGTGGTATTTTCCCAGCATGTGCCTGAGCAGCAGCACCTTCCAGGACCTCAGTGTTCTGTGCTGTTTTGCAGCAAAATGAAGGCACTGCTGGAGTCATGCGGGATGGGTGCTAACGACGTCCTCAGACAAGAATACACGGCGGAGTCACCCTAGGAATTGGTCACACCCGAGGTTGACGTTTCGCTAGCAGCTCTGCCGAAACACCGTGCAGTGCCCAGTGAGCTTCGCTCAAACACACTGGAGCGAATTCATTCTTACGGACGGTATACTGCCGTGTACACTGATGGATCTAAGTCGGCCAGTGGTGTGGGTTGTGCGTTTGTAAGTGGAGGTACGTGCCGCTCGAGCACGCTGCCACCGAGCGCCTCCATTTACACGGCTGAACTTCACGCTATCCTGCTGGCCCTGGTTTTTATTCGCTCATCTTCTTTTTCATTGTTTTTAGTTTTATCTTACTCCCTCAGTGCTTTAACTTCATTATCGTCTTTCTCCTTACATCCTCTAATACAGAGGATTTTTATCTCTCTTGACATCATCCACCACCAGGGCAAGCGTGTAAAGTTCTGCTGGGCAACGAGCGAGCTGACAGAGCCGCAAAAAGAGCTGCTGAACGAGACTTTTATTCGTTTTATTTTAACTTTCCCATTCCTATTCGGACTTTTATCCTATCATACATCGTTTTATCCGTTCTCGCTGGCAGCTCTCCTGGGACGAATGTGGTACTAACAAACTAAAAGCAGTGAAGCCCGAAATTGGACATTGGATGTGCTCTTATCGCCGGAAGAGGTCCGATTAGGTGGCACTCTGTCGTCTGCGTGTGGGTCACATGTACGACACGCATCGCCATCTTCTACTCGGACAACCTGAACCCACGTGCAGCGCATGTAATGCACGTCTCTCCGTGCAACACATCCTGGTGGAATGTCCATCATTCTCAGAGGCGCGTCAACGTTTTCTTGGATCCGTTTGGACTATTGTCGAGGTTCTAGGACAGGAGCAGTCGGCGGTCATTGATGGCCGCCTTTTTGAGTTTTTACGGCTTTTGCCTTTTAGAATTATTTATTGAGTTTTATGTCTTGACTTTCACATTCATCTTGTTCAGTATCACACTTATTTATTTCATCATTCCATTCCTCATGTCCACCATTTTAGGGTGTTTGGTTGTAATTAGACTGAGGGGTGCCGTATGGTCCCAGAGGCCGGTGCACCCCATAAACACAAATATCGAATCGAAAGTACTCAAACGGAGTGAATGCATGGATCCGCTTGCTCCGATCGTCTCACAGAAGGCATTGGTGACAAATCATGCATCAGATTGTGGATCAAGGACAGCGTAAACAGTCGTTGTTTTCTCAGGATTTGCTCGGTGGTAGAGTACAACTGGTAATATCATGGTGTGAGAGCATGTTTAGTGACGCCTTTCTGATCACCTTGTATTGAAGTGGACATCGAGAATGTGTCTGGCCTGATGAAACAGGTCTATTTTCGTTTGCAGAACAACCTTTGACTGTTCCCTAATTATTCTTTCGTACACACAAAAGCCAAAAAACACAAAAACACAACCACGTTACATTTCCGAAGATGTATTCAGCATGAATGAACACGCACCTAACTGCCACTCACGCATACCTTGAGTTGCGACAAACATGCAAACTTGTAGACAATTGCCAAATACCCTTTTCCAAATACGGCGAAGGTTGATAGCAATTGGATCTATTTACGTGGCATCGGATGTTACACCATACCTTATTTAATGCATTTCGGAAATCCACAAACATAATATTTTTTCCTCTTCCATGTGAATTATATCACTGTGCTCAGCAGAAAATATGGTCAGTGGTAGAATGACCAGCTTTAAAACCTGCTTGGTTTTCTTTTTAGGCGGTTTCTATCGGAGTGTGTTTTAGTATTCCGTTTTGTATTGGTGTAACACCGTTTTGTATTGCTGTAAACACCTTCCCTATACAACTCAAGAGTGTAATTGCTCCATAATTATCAGGGTCTTCAATGTTTCCCTTTTTCTTATATATTGGTACAATCATTTCGATTTTCCACTCACTGGAATTCTCCTGTATCTAGTATCTTATTGAAAATATTCACATAAACAGTTAATGAAGTAGCCTCCGTAGTTTATTTGCTCATTTGTGACACCATCTGTACAGTGCTGTGCATCTGACGCTCAGTGCCGCACCGACCACCAATTGGTATTATATGGCGTGCAATAATTCCTCCTCGGCATTATTGACCATGTCCGGATTCTCACGAGACAAGGCGACCTCCAGCTCGAAGGCACTGCATGCCGGCACCTGCGGCAATATTTGGCTCAGAGGGAGATCGGTTCCATCTCTAAGCATCTTACATATACGGGTGAAGGCTGACCAACCCTTTTCATTGATGTCATGTTTGATCTCGGGCCGGTTTATATTTGGTGCTTTTTACCGAGCACTCTAAAAGTTTCTTTGATGGACCTGCATCAGTCCAACGCATACAGCCCTATCATCGACCACTTTCACCTCAGTACACTCGTGTGCCTCACATGCCAACGATAACATCTTCCCTCACATGTTCAGTACAGCCAGGCTCAAAATGGCGAAACATCGACAACGATTTTTGACAACGAATGTTTTAATCTGCAACTACGAACACATTAAGACATAATTCTGATAACACTGGTGTGTGTAACAACAACAAAGTCATATATATTCACATTATAATTCCACATAACCTGCTAACAAACTCGCATATGTTTGATTCAGCACGGTTAAACGCATACGTAAACTTACAATCAATTATGTTCGCACTCCACACGCAGCCGCTCAATATATAATGCCCACTATGCACTGTGTGACCTTCTTTGACAACGCGCACGCTTACACATACGCATTGCACACGCAAACGCACACATACACACTGACGTCACGGTTTACTGTCCGCTATTCCACAACATAGAACACTATCTCATTTTGAAGTTGATTATTCTCATTTAAAATTGGAATTGTGTAGCTTTGTCGCATATACGTTTGTCCGCGCAGGAACTACGACGTATATGTGCAGCAGGCGATGCGGCTGCGTCGACTGATTCAGCAGGATTTTGAGAACGCATGGCGGCGACACGGCTGCCATCTTTTGGTGACTCCGGTAACTGTGGTGGACGGCATCAGCCACAGCGAGTTTGTGACGCGCGACAGTCGCGCTAACACGGCCGCGCTCGATGTCTTCACACAGCCTGCCAACATGGCTGGTGCGCTGCAGTTTATCCGGCGGCTTATGCCTGACAATTTGGACTCTTATTGGAGTGCAGTAGTTTTTAACCTTTTGGGATCATGAGAAGGTTTCCGCAAGTTCCTGGTGGGCGGCTGCAGGTCGTAATTATCTTTATTTTGCTGAAAAATTGGCTTAAAATGATATCGATTAAGTAGATAAAATAGAGTGGCTAAAATTGTATCGTTTTTCAAGTCGTGTACACTATCAATGCCACCGTAGCAAAGCAGGGGTTTATTCTTGTCTCCAACATTGTCTGGGTGAGATTAGGTATGAAATTGAGCGGAATCACAGGAATGTTGGATTTTACAAAGGAGGAAACGTTGAGAAAATGTTGAGAACCACTGGTTCATTGAAACGTATTTTTCTTAAATTAACCGGCTGTCTAATTGCGATAAGTAAGTTATCCACCGAGTTTTATACACGGAACAGGGAGTTTATATTATTGTTACACTTCCAGTCGTCATATTTCCTCTTGATGCTGCTGACAGTCGTTTGGCACGTTATTTCACTCGGAAATGCGTTCCACTGGTATGCATCAAATGCATGCACTATATGAAATATGTATTTTCTGTTTAATTTGATATTTTTGGCATGCCCTATGTAAGGAAAGATATTTATTCACAAAAAACGTCAGTGTGATTTCAACTCCTGAACAACCACCCACATTGTGAGAATTCAACATTCCCTCCCCCGTTCCCATGGCAACATCAAACATTAGTCAATACGCAATATATAATTCTACAGCATAATTATATAATACGTGGTTTCATACGCAAGACTCTCTCATTTATATAAATGCACACTATAAGTAAATATCATAATACTAATACATACAACACTACCCGGTGATGTCCTCATCATCTGACATAGTCGGCCATCCACACTGGTGGCCGTCGGTTACGCTGTGATCATCTCGGATCTTCCACTGTATTGCCCTCTGATTCAACAGCTGACCGGCCGTCTTCTGAATCATCTTCAATGAACAATCGACGGATATCAAGGACGTGTCTCGGAACACCGTCAAATCCACTATATTTTCCGAACGCACACCAGTGACTTTCCCCTCTGTCCACCTGGGCGTGCATCCTCTGTCGCTCGGTTTCACGACCACTGTATCTCCTAACTTGTATCGCGAATTGGTGGTGTCACGCATCTGTGTTGTTTTGGCAGCAGGATGCCTCCAGTGGTAATTGAATATCGCTTCCGTTGGTGCTGTACTGCCATTGACATTCTCCTTTGCTGCCAGCATACTATCTTCAGTGGACTGTTTCTGAATCTTGATGCCATCACCTGGATTGTGCGGTGCATACGTTCTGCAATACCGTTCCATGATGGTCTATAGGCCGCCCTGTAACACTGAATAATATTATAAGCCTTGCAAAATTCTGCAATCTCGTAAGATCGAAACGCGCGACTGTTATCCATCAGAAATTCTTCCGGTTGAAATCCTCTCTAGGATTATTTGCGTCAGATGCCGACATATATCTTTGGCGTTTTCAGAGGCCACTTCACGCCATATGGCAAAGCGACTTGGACCACAATCAATTAGTGTTAAATGAGTGTCCACGATAGTGCCTCACATCCAACGCTAAGCGTTTCCAATTTTCACGAACACAAAAGCCGGGGTCACACGAGGCCAATTGTTGGTCAAGCCAACGATTGGCCTAGCCAACTGTTGGCATGCAGCGGAAAATTGTTTGCTTGGCCAACAGTTGGCTAGGCCTACAATTGGCTTACGAGTGGTCACACGAGACCAGTAATTGTCCAAGCCAATAGATGTGGTGCAGAGTACGTCGGTGTGGTTTATTTCGCTCTCCTGATTATACCATTTGAATTTTGATTTAACCCAGCTCGATTCTTGAATGTACAGATCATAAATATATTCTGATTGTATAATATACATATATTAAACATATTCTACAGCTTTGATATATTTTACCTATATATCTGTTTAGCAGAATTTAACCTAGTAATGTATCAAGCATTAAAATAAATTGTACAAATATTATATTACAGATTCGATCTTATCATGATAAAATTGCCACAATAAAACAAACACAACTCATCACAGGCTCTCAAACTGAGTTGAATTCGCTTCATGCGTTGCTTCAGCGCCATGTGGTTAAAAACGGAGGCTCTAATATTTGCCTTGCGCGAGAATTCTATCATTTTCAGCGAGACAGTGCGCGTTCATTGCACGGCAACGTAGCGCCCTCTTGAGGCAAGCGGCTGAAATGCAGGCCAATTGGCTTGAAAAGTTGAACATGTTCAACTTCGGTTTTCGGGACAATTGTTGGCCAGGCCAACGATTGGCTTGGCCAACTGTTGGCTTAGCCAAAAATTGGCATCGTGTGACCACTCGACCAAGCCAATCGCTAGCAAAGCCAACAATTGGCTTCGTGTGACCACGGCTCAAGTTCACCGGGCTCGTAACGCACAGGAGCTGGGTCTACCATCTTACACACTCTACACCGCTTCACATCATCTTCCACACTTTCTTTTCGCACCGAAGGGTCCACCAATCTTGCCAAATACAGTGTTCTCTCAGTACCAAAATGGTGGTCCGAGTGCAGTCTTTCAATGTTGACGACTGGCGCTATCACAG
The DNA here is from genome assembly GCA_916048095.2 of Sacculina carcini. Classification (NCBI taxonomy): domain Eukaryota; kingdom Metazoa; phylum Arthropoda; class Thecostraca; family Sacculinidae; genus Sacculina; species Sacculina carcini. The sequence goes on along the minus strand of OU696575.1, from coordinate 8,885,865 downwards.
CAGCCACTTTATTTGTCCTCATTCAAGTCTTCGAAACGCGTGTTAATACATCAGCTTTGTTTTTCTGCGATTGAACCAGTGTCAAAGAAATAGTAAGTTTCAACTCATCAACGAGTTCTTTCAAAACTGACAGTCGTCGTTTCACAAGTATCTCTGACATTCCCGTCTCCTTTATTCTTCTATCACCTTCCAGAGTCGAGCGTGCCCATCTCAAAACAGTGGCAGAATCAGTATTCACTTCAATTACTTTATAACTTAAGTCCCACTTTAGAACCAAGTTTATGCCTTTCAGTACAGCATCTAATTCAGCAAGGTGTATGTACTGACAATCATCCGACTTCCGGAGCCAAGCTGCATCCTCCACTATTTGGCCACACATTTCTACAGCAGCACCGACAGCTAAGCTACTCGCATCGCACCACACAATGCCTTTTGGTGTCGATGACACATAACATGTTCCTCCCCCAGGATCTTTTCGAACAATTGGCGTCAGCATTTCTTTGAGCATTCCTACGGCTGCGCTTCCTACCTCATCTTTCCATCAATGGCCCACCCACTGCCCACAAAGAGAATACAGAGCTCGTCTTGTCAACTTGTGCGGAACTTGCGGACGCTCACCATCTCGCGACCAGCGGTATTGACCATTGCCATACTTCTTCACACTCAAGCCCAATACTCTGCCTCCATTCAAGCTCTCCGAATTTTTCGTAACCAATCCATATCGATTCAAATGCTGTCGCACTTTGTCAGCTTCATTTCGTCGTCGCTCATGATGATATCATCAATGTAATGATCCACACATCCCAGTGTTTTTATCTCTGTTCCAAAACGTATTTCAATATTGTGCTCATCACTTTCGGGCCAATACTCAGCCCAAACACCAGTCGAGTCATCACATAGTTCTTGCATCTGAAGCTCACGATTTGATGACACCACAATGACGGGTCCACATGAATTTGTAAGTACGCTTTTCGTAAGTCCAGCAACTTGACAACAGTACCAAAACGACACCATTCTCTCAACTTCTCATCGCATACGGCGCTGTCCAGTCCAGGAGCACTTACGATATATTCGTTTAGTGCCCGATAGTCCAGCACTGATCTGACTTTATTCTTCTTTTCTTGTCTCACAAACATTATCGATATCCTACCCATTATTTCACCATGCTTATGTATATCATACTCATGCAATATGCCATCACTGATCCAGCAATTCACTTCTTTTTCGAATTCTTCACGATCGGCGTCATTCACTTTATAATTGCCCGTGGAACCGGAGAAGCGAACATGACCATCTCTCCATTTCCATTTCACAGTCCACTTGCCGCCTCATAAAGCTGCGGTGAAGTCTGATTCAGCAATCTGCTCGCTGTCAGGTTTCACTTCATCCGCCACATGTTTCACCAGCAAAGTTCACTGCACCAGTTTCTGTGATGTATACAGTAATTATGAGCAGAGCAGTTATTATGTCAAGTCCAATGATCATATCGATATTACGGGGAAGGTTGTTGTTACCACAAACCCACGCGCGCACATTGTGTAGATATCGGTTGCTCTCTACTCTAAATTCCTCCCAGCACACATAACCATGAGATGTGAACGTTGAACCATTTATTATTTGGAACGGTAACACACAGCGAGTCACACATTTGTTTTCACACATCGTAATTCTCTCTGCTACACTCGAATGACTGCTACCCGTATCTACCAATGCTTTCACTTGCGTGCCATCCAGCCAAACGTCGACTACTGCTCGCGGGGTGGGGCGGACGGCACTGTACATGTAGCCCCTCCCGCTGGCCGTTTCCCGACTGTCTACAATATCGCGCAATGTGACCTGATTGACCGCAGGCGAAACAAGTTACATTTACACGCACATTTTTTGCATTGACTGAACAGTTTCTGACAATATGGCCATATTTCCACAATTATAGCATGTAACAACTTTCTGCGCCGCTAACAAACATGGCTGATCACGAGTCTCACTATTGACGCCAGTAAATACTTGCTTTGCACAAGTGAGGATGTTATCCAGCTCCAAGTTGGCCCCATGGAGTGCCCAAACAGCACCTTGCACGTTTAGTGGCAATCCATTTAAAAATTGGCATGCAACAAAATTAGCAATCTGTTTCTCATGAGATGAAATACACCGCGCCAACTTTCTCAAATCGGACATGAATTCCTCCAATGACTCATCGTGCCTTTTAACTCGCTTAACGAACTGCGAATATGCTGCACATGGTGTTATACAATACGATTGATGCAGAGTCTCGATTACTTTATCCTCCTTATCTCGGTCGACTTCAGGAATCTGCTGATACGACCCTTAATAAACAGTGGAATCAAGCTGAGAACGTTCTCAATGCCTTTCTATTTAGCGCCAAGCTTCAACTTTGATAGCCAAGTATCCAACTCACCGGATCCGTCGAACTTCTCTACGATATCAATCAACTTGAGATCGTTCATCTGGCCGAAATAGCTTGTAGAATATATTGAACAATAATAAGCAATACAATAGATATGAATAACAACCGGCTCTCGAACACAAGGAAAAACAATAACGCAACCCCGACAACGCACACGCTTCCAAACACACTCCACTAAGGTCACTGCCAACACAGGACACCGTCATGTAGCTCCGCCTACCCAGTCAGCTGATCACCGCTCTGACACTCACACGAACACACATACATACCGCATACATACACGCAATCACACACGGCACACATCGCTCGATGCTAAAACCGACGCCATACTATTATATAATTGTGAACATATAATTACACTCAGCATCATATAGCTCAATCGCTGTGTGTCTGTGTGTTAGGCGTGCCAGCCGTCAGCATTCCTGTGACAGTGACGTCACGAGGTCTGCCGATCAGCGTTCAGCTGATGGCACCGATGTTTCAAGAAAAGCTTCTGTTGTCGGCCGCTAGATGGCTAGAGGGTCTCGTTGACTTTCCGCGTCTGCATGTGACGTCATCGTGACGTCTCATGTTCTCTTTTGTGCATCTAGTCTTAATTGGTTGTGTTTTGATCAACGTTTGAAATACATGATTTGAAATGTACTTGGAGTGTGCTGAAAATATTTCCCAAGTGAATGTATGTTTGTGTTTATAACACGTATTTGTGAATATAACACATTGATTTACTTGAAACGTACGGAATATCATAGACCCCTTAACATATAAAACTCGCCTACATAACATTTGTTCCTGTATATATGTAGCCACATGTAATATACATATTCGCATTTCGTCTACGACCGGCGAGCCACCATCATATAATATCACAACACACATACACAGAAGACATATTACACATCCTGAAAAAGAATCATGCACATTTCTAACCGATAGACGCATTCCGGCGGCCCGCTTAAATTAATCCACCAACTCCATGTATACTGGTTATTTTCGTGAAAATCACGGTATTATCCGCTCATTGTGAAGTTTGTTAGACCATGGGTCTTTTCTGGGTCCAACTATGAATTTGGAGTATATGAAAGATATCACAGAATGATTTAATAGTGTAGATTATAGCGCGCCACACACGAAATTACTTTTGCGACTGTCCCATCAAAAATGTGGCCGCTTTCATTACCTCGCATAATTGACATGATCACGTGACCTCAGGCCACAGACGGTCAATTTGAACAATCAGACAGTAACCTCAATTTGAACAATCAATTTCGACTAAAAGCGAAACACTAGCAGCTACACAGCTAAACAGGGCCCACCTCTGTTGATTTATAATTATTATGGTACGCAAATATATAACTACGTTGATAAGACATGTTTAACAAAGCACGAGCACATGTGCATATTTTACTGAACCAATAAACAAAACCAAACCTCTGACCGCAGCAAAATGTCCAGGATGATGATATGCAGAATCATCCGAGTGATGAACACAAAATGGCTGCGCAAATCACACTTGACACGAAATCTGACAAATTCGCACTTCACTCTAAACCACACTGAAGTGAAACTATAGAATAACTACTGAGTGAGTGAAGTCACTATACACGTCAATTATCGCCAAGAATAGCACGCGAGAAATCACTAAACACAGGAGAACACTAACCACGTGGGCTCGGTAGCGTGCAACTGCATTGACTGACAGTTGAAACAATCGCCAGTACACTGCCAACGCCACCTAGATACAGGCCCTTCAACGAAAGTATGACGTCATCGTCACGTGAAGTGACAAGTCTATTGTTTCAACTGTCAGCCATGCAGTTGCACGTTAGCGAGCGCACGTGGTTAGTGCTCTCGTGTGTTTAGTGTTTTATCGCGTGCTATTCTTGGCGATAATTGACGTATTTAGTGAGTTTCACTTCAGTGCGGTTTAGAGTGAAGTGCGAATTTGTCAGATTTCGTGTCAAGTGTGATTTGCGCAGCCATTTTTGAGATCCTCACTCGGATGATTCTGCATGTCATCATCCTGGACATTTTGCTGCTCTCAGAGGTTTGGTTTCGTTCATAGGTTCAGTAAAATATGTACATCTGCTCGTTTCTCATGAGGTCTTTGCTTTGTTAAACATGTCTTATCAACGTAGTTATATATTTGCGTACCATAATAGTTATAAATCAACAGAGGTGGGCCCTGTTTAGCTGTGTAGCTGCTAGTGTTTCGCTTTTAGTCGAAATTGATTGTTCAAATTGAGGTTTGAACTCTTCTGGCGTTGACACTGCCAACGCCACCTAGATACAGGCCCTTTCACGAAAGTATGACGTCATCGATTGCGGTCGCTTCACTCGTACGGGCGATATGCGTTGTTATTAGAAATTGTGCTTAGTGCGGGTGTTTGACTTGCATTCCGGCTCAATTAAGTTTGAAAATCATGTTACCAACATAAGAAGCTTCAAATACAATTGTAAATAGAATAACTGAATATATTATAAGCCCACACAGGCATAAAACAGTAAAAAAACAAACATGCAACGACCATACACGATACAATGCGGAACGTTTTCGCTTCAATTTCTCTAATTAATCGTAGATAAATTTCTGTCACAACAACTATTGTTCAGAAGAACATTCACAGAGGTGCACAAAATTTTTCAGCAATTAATTGTAAATTACGATGTTTAGAACAGTACAAGTAAACAAGCATAACACCGCAATCACTCAGTTTTTCTAGTGCAGGAAACCTATCATCGCTCTGGTTTTCAATAATACACACTTTATCATACTTAATACACTTCTGCACAGTTAAAATCAATTGTAAGCTTAACAAATGAATATATTATAAAACCACACAGGCAAATCACACACATACAACGATTACACACGCGACAACGTAGACAGTTTTCGTTTGAAATTTTTGGCACAAATACATGAATTTTGATCGGAACAATAATTATTAAGAAGTACATTCACACTCGCCCACACAATTTTTCCTACAACTGAATCTAGTTTATGGTTGTTAACACAATGCGAGGTATTCAACATGATTCCGTGGTCATTGAGCTGTTGCAAAACGTGAAAAAGAGCAATTTCCCTTCCATTTTATAGCGGTATCTGATTCCCTTCCATTTCATAGCGGATCTCCCAGGCATAGAAAGTGTATAAATTAGAATAAGAAGGAAAATTAGTTGATATATAAGCTCTGAAAATGAAAACATGCTATTTGTTTGGTTGTCAAAATTTTACATTTGCTTGCTTACACATGTATATTGCTTACTAATTCGATCTTCTCTCTCTTACAGGTCTTTTTCCACTTCTCTTTGTACATATCTTCTCGGTGTCTCCTCTGATGAATAATTATATTGTGTGAATAACTGTGATCTTTTGATCCGTAGTTATTTTCAGCTGTTCCTTCATAGTATATCGCTGCTTTTATCTTTGTTATCTTTGTTATCTTATCTTATGCGATACTGTTTTGTTAATTCCACATTGTATACATTTTATAACTAGCCGTTCCTCGCGCCTATGATAATTAGAGCGCTATATCAAATACATGTGTTGTTGTTTTTGTTGTTGTTACTAAGCTTACATTTGCTTGCTATTTATTGCCAATTTGTTTGCTATTACTATTATATTCTATTCTGTGGCACTGGCTAATGTATATGCTTTTGGATACGCTGGATTACTTCTCATCATATTGAGAAATTCACATGAGCCAGAGTGCATGTTTGGAGCGTGGGATAATGTAATGTCTGAGCTCTTTATACTCGATACTGCGGAGTAACACTTGTGAATACGCACGAGACAGGGAGTATCATGTGATGCTTGCAGCGTGAGACGGTGTCATTTTCCCACGCTTGAACTCATGAGACGAATCAGTGCCCCCTTATAATAATACAGTCAGCAAATTATTCTTACATGTAGACGTGGACACTCACATACATGTACTATGCTCACGCACACACATAATTTAGCCTTTGCGAAGGAGCACATGTATATTTTAGGTTATTATTTTCTGTTTTTAGGATACTTTTAATAGCCCTAGTTATTACTTAAATTATTTATGGGGATGTGAACACCAACATTCACCAAAATGCAGGACGCACACAGAAACAGATACACGTGTACTGAAAGAGAGATGCGCGTGGGGTTTCACTGTCTCACAAGAAAGCACCACTCACCCACACAACACTCGATATCGGTTGATGCTAAATTTGTATGGATTCAAGAACATTACATTGAGAAAAATTCATTTAAAGAATTTCTTCCAGTCCCTCGCCTCTTGCAAAGGCAGCACATTTCATTAGAACGCTAAAACTAACCTAACCTAAACTCTATGAAAAATATAGAAACGTTTTTGTGCGTTACTTAAGCGTTTTTTGAGAATTAGCGTTTTCAATGTTATCGAATCCTTACACATTTAGCCTAGACCCTCGATATCCGCCACGTGATATCTACAATCCTCGTCAGCACCTTGCGAACACTAGGGATAATTCCAAGCCAGCAAATACAAGACGCTTAAGCCCACACATACTGAAACGAATCTCACTACAATGATATAACCGTACCGCAAGTGAATTAAGTGAAACCTATAATATAAGCATTACAAAAACGTCATCCAAATGTTATCCAGCTAGACGAAAATCGATACCCAAACTCTAAACTGTGCAAACATCAGTTGACGTTAATATCAATATAGTGCTACCTTATTTAACATTAGCATTTCATTAATACAAAACTACTTACATACGAAGAGATGTACATATTTTACTGAATATATCCACTTAACCGAAAACTCTGACCGCAGCAAAATGTCCAGGATGATGATATGCAGAATCATCCGAGTGATGAACACAAAATGGATGCGCAAATCACACTTGACACGAAATCTGACAAATTCGCACTTCACTCTAAACCACACTGAAGTGAAACTCACTAAATACGTCAATTATCGCCAAGAATAGCACGCGATAAAACACTAAACACGCGAGAACACTAACCACGTGCGCTCGCTAACGTGCAACTGCCATGCTGACAGTTGAAACAATACACGAACCACTGTGACGTAGCGATGACGTCATACTTTCGTGGAAGGGCCTGTAGTCTAGGTGGCATTGACACTGCAACGTGGCGATGACGTCATACTTTCGTGAAAGGGCCTGTATCTAGGTGGCGTTGGCCTGTAGTCTAGGTGGCATTGTGATTGACTCGTTCGGGTGATACCAATGCCACCTAGACTATAGCAACACCACCTAGATACCTAGCAATGCCACCTAAACTACAGGCCATTCCACGAAAGTATAACGTCATCGACACGTCACAGTGCTCGGAGGAGTTGTTCAACTGTCAGCATGGCAGTTGCACGTTAGCGAGCGCACGTGGTTGGTGTTCTCGTGTGTTTAGTGTTTTATCGCGTGCTATTCTTGGCGATAATTGACGTGTTTAGTGAGTTTCACTTCAGTGTGGTTTAGAGTGAAGTGCGAATTTGTCAAATTTTGTGTCAAGTGTGATTTGCTTTGCCATTTTGTGATCCTCATTCGGATGATTCTGCATGTCATCATCCTGGACATTTTGCTGCGGTCAGAGGTTTGGTTACGTTGTTAGGCTCAGTAAAATATGCACATCTGCTCGTTTCTCATGTGGTCTTGGCTTCGCTAAATATGTCTTATATACATTTGCATACCATCATAGTTATAAATCAACAGAGGTGAACACTGTTTAGCTGTTTAGCTTTGTAGCTGCTAGTGTTTCGCTTTTCGTCTAAATTGGTTGTTTAAAATTAGGTTATTGATTATGCAATATATATATTAGTGATGCTTGAAACTCATTAGCGACAATATATAACAGAAATCATTTCAGATCTCGAGTAGTTCAGTGGCTAAGGCGCAGAAATCTTGCGTCAGATGCTCGCGGTTCGAATCTTGGCCCGCGCGCGAATTTCAATACCCGCTTGAGTTTACTGGGAGGCATCGCTATATATTGGTTGATAGCAGGACGTGTCATATAGTCACATTATGGTACGCGCTTAAAATACCAATTAATATTAATCATAATAAACAACTGCGGGTAGTATGAAATGTATAGTTTATCACAGATATATTGATGCTTTCTTGTTTGTGTTCATTATGATGTATTATCAGAAAATTCCTGAAGCTGTGTTCCGGGGTGCAAAAAGGAATGACGACCGATAGTCTAAATTCAGCATGTTCTCATTCCCAGAAAAGCAAGAATTACTATATAGCGTGTTATGGAAATATCCAAGCACACCGGAGCATCTTCAATCATATTAGCATCATAGAGATTGTGTGAATCACGCTTAAATCAGGTATTTTTTCAAATTGTTTGTGTTTTTATTGAGAATAGACACAAAATCCAGTGTGCTAATGCTCGAATTTATTGATCATCGTACGGTTTGTCGCTCAAGGCTGTTCGTCCGTCGAGTATTGAAGGACAAAATGTTGAACTTGTGCTGAATGTTAGGAGTGATTTTGCGGTGTTGGTTCTAAGATCATTGGCTGCTACAAATAATCCTGGTTTCTCTGAAGATACTGCTCATTATATTTAAATAATTTTGCGTTGGTGGACTATTTGTAATGTAATGACACCGTATAAAGACTCCAGGTTGAGAAATACTTATTCTCATCCGTTGACTGATGCAGCTATGGATGCCAGGCATTTGTTTTTGGAGCGTTTAGTGAGATGGTTGGATGGATGAATGTCAGACAGGTCGGTTTGACTAGAGACATTTTGGCTGTGTATCACACATCACGTATCACACAACATATGCGCTCTGTGAGATCACGAAATATTGTGCCAATGAGCTGGGATTTTCGTGCATTATCACATCGAATAATATTCATTTATATTGATTTCATCAGGTAATATTGATTTTATCACTTCAGACAATATTGATTTGAAATATTTAACGTGTTCCGCGGAATACTTTCGTTATATTTTTTAAGATGTTGCTGAACGTCTCATCTTTCATATATGTGACGCTGATATTTCGCATTCTCATCATCCAGTGATCGTATATGTTGCAGGTTATTGTTTTTAATATTGCTATTCTCAAAAACAGGATAGAAATTTATGTGACAACATTTTGGCTGCGCGAAGTGAAACCATATCATCCGAACATTTTTCGTCTGTTATAGTATAGTCTGTTTATATTATAAGTCTGTTTATATGTGTATAAGTCTGTTATATTATAGTGATGTTGATAATATTGTTTTGCTTTGGTTTTAACTGTGCAGAAGTATACTAAGTATGATAAATTGAGTATTGTTGGAAACCAGCGAGCAATAGATAGGTTTCATGCTCTAGAAAAACTGAGTGATTGCGGTGTTATGCTTGACTTCTTGTACTGCTCTTAACATCGTAATTTCCAAAAAGTGTGTGCACCGCTTTAAATGTTCTTCTGAACAATAATTGTTGTGACAGACATTCATCTACATTTAATTAGAGATAAATTGAAGCGAAAACGTTCCACATTGTCTCGTGTATAGTGGTTGCATGTTTGTGTTGGGACTTTTTTCATGCCTGTGTGGTTTTATAATATATTCAGTTATTCCATTTGTAATTGTATTTGAAGCTTTGTATGTTGGGCACATGATTTATCAAATCAGTTGAACCGGAATGCCAGTCAAACACCCGCATTAACACATAGCAACGCGTATCGCCCGTACGAGTTAATCACTGTAACCGATGACGTCATACTTCCGTGAAACGGCCTGTATCTAGGTGGCGTTGATACCTAGTAGTCTAGGTGGCATTGACTATAGGCCCTTCCACGAAAGTATGACTTCATAGCCACGCCACAGTGGTTAGGGAATCGTTTCAACTGTCAGCATTGCAGTTACACGGTAGCGAGCGCACGTGGTTGGTGTTCTCAAGTGTTTAGTGTAGGTAACTTATCCGCACGCATGAATTTCTCGCATATTTCCAGACTCAGATAGTATGACGCCTTGCATTAAAGTTCCATCGCTAGGTGTGTATTTCTTTTCTTTTTAATGTGGTACGGTGTATAATCGTCTGAAAACACACACCGTAATATCTAATCTGGACCATTTGAACTTACACAAAAACTCGAAGCTAGGTGGTACATTTTGTATTTTACACTTCCAAACATACACGATGGTCTGGTTAGGAGCAAGTTTGTTCCGTTCTTCTTAGCTATTTTATCAACGATAAACAAACGTATATAAACAGTCATGTATTTTAAAATGATATTTATCGTGAATTGCAGTGTATTTCATGTAAATATCAATGGTTTAGCTAGATGCTTCATATATACCGTAATACCTCTGATACAGTGGTTTGTAACCGAGGGTGCTCGCACCCCTAAGGGTTGAGATCGATGTTCCTAGGGAGTGCGAGCGTACCTGTGGAAAATAAAACACATTTATTTATTACTTATCTTTCGTATTTTTCTCTAAAAATTTTATAGGAAACTTGAAAAAACTTCAAGCTGTGTGAATGAAAATTTAATGTTTTTTTGTTATTCCGTAGTTTGTATTCCATTAATTTCATCATAGCTATTAAAAGTCAGGAGGTGCGAGAACTGACTGCTGATATGAAAAGAGTGCGAGCACACTAGTGTATATATTGGTGTGTGTGTGTCTGTGTGTCGATGTTCCACGACTCACATGCATTGCAGCGAGCGTTTGCAAATGCACAGGGGCGTGCAGAGTGCGTGGTAAAACGGAGTGCTTCAAGTACATCGTCGTGTATATGCGTGTTCCAGAAGCCTTTTTTGGGTACCAGCTTCATATAGCTGATATACAGATACATATACAGATTTAGCTCACCAATATTGGATTTGTAATTATCTTTTATTTTTCTATTGGTGTTTGTTTTTCACCTTTATTCTTCACACTGCGTCATTCAGTTCAGCGAATGCTAGAAACTTGCATGCGACATTGCCAGCTCATCTTTTCTGCGAACTGTTCTTGCATAATTATGCAAGAACAGTTCGCAGAAAATTACCTCCTCTGCTGAAAATTATAATTTTCAGCAGAGGAGCGATCACACATACATACACATACACATACATGCACATACACATACATGCATATACACATACAAACACATAGGCACACATATAGTGCGTCATCACCGCGTTCGCGTGTTCGCGTTACAATTGTGTGTGTGTGTGTGGGACCGACTCCCTGTGTGTGTGTCAGTGTGTGTGTGTGTGTGTGTGTGTGTGTGTGCCAGTGTGTGTGTGTATCAGTGTGTGTGTCAGTGTGTGTGTCAGTGTGTGTGTGTGTTTGTGTGTGTGTGTGCGTGTATGCTTGTGTGTGTGTATGTGTGTTTGTGTGTGTGTGTACACACACTATACTTTGACTGTGTACGCATTGTGTGTATGTGTGGCAACACAAACTCTCTCACACACACACACATACAAACACACACACACAATTGCGAACAATCGTGCATAGTGGATAGTGTATGGGCATCTGTAGGATTGCTCTGAGAATGGTATGAATTGAAACGTGGATATTTGACGCTTGCATTTTGCTACATTAATCTAAAGTTAAATCAATTATGTTAGGCCCTATCACAGAGCTATCATTGCTATTTAAACGAGCTATCCATGCTATTCAAATCCTTGCTATTCAATCCTAGCCGACGATATGAAAGATATGATGGCATATGGCCTGCAGGCCGGTGCACCCCTTAAACACCAATTATCATTATCATCCTCATCATCATATGAAATATGTTGGACTGTTGACCCGCAATGCCAATTTGGTTTTAGTTTGATCCTGGTTTGTGATAGCCGCTCAACGTTGATTCACGGTTAAAATATGTTTAAATATGAGTACAGTCGACATGCCACATAACGGACGTCCAAATAGTGGAACACTTCCTTGGTCCCGAACAAAATCATTTCAAATACGACATCATCTCAGCGGAGCGATCACACATACATACTTACGCACTTACACACACACAAAATGGGCGCTTGCCTCCACGTATGCGCCTTCTCAGGAATTTCCCACTCACCGTGCGTACGTTGCATTGTATGTGTGTGTGCCAAGACTCCATGAACATACACCGCGCTTACACACACATATATATACACACACACACATATATATATATATATATACTAGCATTAAAACCCGCCCGTTGTGCGGAAGAATTCATAAAAATATTGCAAATTAAAAATAAATAAGGCAAACTCATAAAAACCTTAATCAATTAAAAAGTCTAAATTTCATTATTTTTAATTTACATTTTGACAAAATATTTTCACTCAGCCCGCCTCATATTTAAACCCGGCCGACGTGCGGAATAATTCAGAACTCGAACACCATCCGTTCTGGTTCTTGAAGTCAAATCCATTAGTTTTGTATATGAATTCATTCTACACGGTGAAATTGAACGTTTTATTGCTGCCCGCGGGACATTTTTATTTAATAAAAATGAGCCATCGCTTCGTTTGCGTTTGAAGCCCCTGATCATTGAACCAGCGAACCATGAACCAGCGCAATTATGTCACCTCATATTCAAGCATACATACACAGACAGACAGATAATTTCTTCTTTATGTATATATATAGCATTAAAACCGCATTAAAACCCGCCCGTTGTGCGGAACAATTCATAACAATAATGCAAATTAAAAATAAATAAGGCAAACTCATGAAGACCTTAATCAATTAAAAAGTCTAAATTTCATTATTTTTAATTTTATTTTGACAAAATATTTTCACTCAACCCGCCTCATATTTAAACCCGCCCGACGTGAGGAAAAATTCAGAACTCGAACACCATCCGTTCTGGTTCTTGAAGTCAAATCCATTAGTTTTGTATATGAATTCATTCTATACGGTGAAATTGAACGTTTTATTGCTGCCCGCGGGACATTTTTATTTCATAAAAATGAGCCATCGCTTCGTTTGCGTTTGAAGCCCCTGATAATTGAACCAGCGAACCATGAGCCAGCGCAATTATGTCACCTCATATTCAAGCATACATACACAGACAGACAGATAATTTCTTCTTTATGTATATATATAGCATTAAAACCCGCCAGTTGTGCGGAGCAATTCATAACATGAAATTCATATTCAATTCATAAAAAATATGGAAAAATAAAAATGAAATAGGGTACACTCATAAAAATATTAATCAATTGAAAATTATAAGTTTAATTATTTTTATTTCGACACAATATTTCCCCTCAGTCCGCCTGAGTCATTTTTAAACCCGCCCGTCGTGCTGAATAATTCAGAACTCGAACACGATCCGTTCTGCATCTTGAAGTCAAATCCATTGGTTTTGTGTATGGATTAATTCTACAGGGTAAATTGAACGTTCTATTGTCTATAGTTGCTGCCCGCGGAACATTTTTATTTAAAAAAAAAAACCTTTTTTTAAATGAACCATTTGAAAAAATGATCTAAAAACACTTTTTTAAACCCACCCGTCGTGCGGAACAATTCATACAATAAAATTCATATCAAATCCATAAAATATAATGAATACAAATTGAAAAGCAAAAAATGTAACCTATAAATATCTTAACCAATAGAAAAGTGTAAATGTGAATATTTTTGTTCTTATTTTGACAAATATTATCCCTCAACCCGCCTGATATATAAATCTGCCCGTCGTGTGGTATAATTCAGAACACAAACACGAAACAAACAATGAAAGATGATGAAATCTTTTCATCAGACTGTTTCCAAACTATATTTATTACTTAACATCATTCCCCAATATCATTTGCTTAAGTACTATTTCACTTTTACCGCTATAATATTTATTGTTAAAATTTATATATTTTCCGCTATCATTAAAACCCAATATAACCTGAGTCAAACCTACCCAACCCAACCCAACCATTCAATCTTGACCGCTCTCAGCCTAGTCTGAGGTGATTTAACTTATTAGTTTGTGATCACAAAATATGCTGATGCGATCATAATTTGTAATCAGAAGACTGAGATTATCTACCCCAGGGGTCCCAAACACGCGGCCCACCAATACTTTTCTCTCAACCCGCCAATATAGTATCGGGACCAAACTGTAAGGTAGCTAAATTCACATTTGTTGCATAATGCGATATAATTTTACACCATTATCATATTATCTCATAATTCCCGGTTAATGCTTCCACTAATGCATCATATTCATACAGTTGTTATTTTTTGGATTACATCGATAATGCAGCCCTTGATATTACAGCCGATATTATATTATGCAATCTATATTCTGCTACGTATTATTCCTAATACATATATCATCAGATCGCAAAATATATTTAAAGGTTCACATCATTCTCCAAAATCATTTGCTTAAGAGCTATTCTACTTTTATCGCTAGAATATTTACTGCTAGCAAAATATCATATACCTCGCTATCATTTAAACCCACTCTTTATAGATACATTTAATTCGCCCGTCGTGCGGAACAGTTCATAAAATATAATTAATATTCAATTCATAAAAAAATTAGTGCAAATTGAAAAAGAAAAAAAACCCACAGGAAAGTTATAGCTAATCTAAAAGTCTAAATGTGAAATTTATGTTTCAATTTAGAAAACATGTTTTTCCACAACACTATCAAAACAATGCAACCTTCTGTCATCTCTATAATTCCAGGTTAATGCTTCCGCTAAAACAGCATAAGTTGGCATTACATGATATTGCAACCCATATCCTTATGCAACTTATGCTTATGCAACTTGAAATTAAACCAATTAAATTACACAGTTAAATTCAGTAGTTTACTTTGTTCCCAATAGCATTTTACCCGCCCGTCGTGCGGAACGTTATTGAGGACAATAAAGCCTTTATATTCAGTAGAGTGTAGCATTAATTAAACTGTACGCAATAAAACCACACCATCCATGCTTGGAGATAATATGATGCATTCTTAATTGTGATTGGGCTTCAGTGAAATTTAATCGGTGTATATTCCTGTGTAATCGCAAGTGCGCATAATAGCTGTCAAATTGGCAATATGTCCTTTTGACTTTACACCGCCGTAACTTCCTTCAGATACCCTTTGGAAAATTACAAATTATACCGTATTGTAGAAGAAAAGGTTTCTAGAACGATGGTATGATTTATTTTTATGTGTAACAAATAGTTACTGAGAAATAGTAGAAAAATGAATTAATTTTAGTCGCCCGGTGTTCAAGTGTAATTTTGGATGTATTTGAGAATTTTGCCAATTTTACACGTTTTTTGTATCATTTGTGGGTATAAATTATAGCTTTTCTTGTAGAACACAAAATTCTCTACACAGTAGTATATTCCTGTGTAATCGCAAGTGCGCATAATAGCTGTCAAATTGGCAATATGTCCTTTTGACTTTACACCGGCGTAACTTCCTTCAGATACACTTTGGAAAATTAATAATTATACCGTACTGTAGGAAACAAAATTTCTAGCACGATGGTATAATTAATTTTAATGTATGACAAATAGTTCCTGAGAAATGGGTATAAAAATGAATAAATTGTAGTCACCCGGTGTTCAAGTGTAATTTTGGATGTATTTGAGAATTTTGCCAATTTTACACGTTTTTTGTATCATTTGTGGGTATAAATTACACCTTTTCTTGTAGAACACAAAATTCTCTACACAGTAGTATATTCCTGTGTAATCGCAAGTGCGCATAATAGCTGTCAAATTGGCAATATGTCCTTTTGACTTTACACCGCCGTCACTTCCTTCAGATACACTTTGGAAAATTAAGAATTATACCGCATTTAAAAAAATACAATTTCCAGCACGATGATATAATTTATTTTAATGTGTGACAAATAGTTCCTGAGAAATAGGTAGAAAAATGAATTAATTTAGGCGCCCGGTGATCAAGTGTAATTTTGGATGTATTTGACAATTTTGCCAATTTTACACATTTTTTGTATCATTTGTGGGTATAAATTATAACTTTTCTTGTAGAACACAAAATTATCTACACAATAGTATAATTTTTATAGCTGTACCATTGCTGGTTTATGAGGAATAGATAGGGGAATATTTACCAAAACATTCACGGTTTCCAGTGGTAATTTTGCATTTTTGACTTTGTCATTTTGACTTCACACCGCCGTAACTTTTTTTTAATACACTTTGGAAAATTAAAAATTATACCGTGTTGTAGCAAACAAAATTCCCAGCATGATGGTATTATTTATTTAGTTGTGTGATAATTAGTTTTTGATACATAGAGAAAAAAGTATAGAAAATCGGACGCGTGGAGTATAAATATAATTTTGAATATAGATTGAAATTTTGTCATGTTTACATCTTTTATGTTCTATTTTTGGATATGAATTATAACCTATCTTGTAGAACAGAAAATTCTCTACACAGTGGTATAATCTGTTTGGCTGTACCATTTCTGGTTTATGAGGAGTAGATGGCAGAGCATTGACCACAATTTTCGCATTTTTCAGGGTTCATTTTGTCTTTTCACCGCTATAACTTTTTTTGATTTCATTTTTGAAATTTAAAATTTAATCTAAAGTGTAGACAAGAAAATTTCCAACGTGATGGTATAAATTGTTAGCAGGTAGGCTGAGTGGTGGCCGAATAATAGCTGATAGAAAATGGACCAAGGAGGGTCGAACACACACACAGACACACACACATACACACACACAGACACACACACACACAGAGGATCTCTTTTATATATATAGATATAGCATTAAAACCCGCCCGTTGTGCGGAGCAATTCATAACATGAAATTCATATTCAATTCATAAAAAATATGGAAAAATAAAAATGAAATAGGGTACACTCATAAAAATATTAATCAATTGAAAATTATAAGTTTAATTATTTTTATTTCGACACAATATTTCCCCTCAGTCCGCCTGAGTCATTTTTAAACCCGCCCGTCGTGCTGAATAATTCAGAACTCGAACACGATCCGTTCTGCATCTTGAAGTCAAATCCATTGGTTTTGTGTATGGATTAATTCTACAGGGTAAATTGAACGTTCTATTGTCTATAGTTGCTGCCCGCGGAACATTTTTATTTATAAAAAAAAAACTTTTTTTAAATGAACCATTTGAAAAAATGATCTAAAAACACTTTTTTAAACCCACCCGTCGTGCGGAACAATTCATACAATAAAATTCATATCAAATCCATAAAATATAATGAATACAAATCGAAAAGCAAAAAATGTAACCTATAAATATCTTAACCAATAGAAAAGTGTAAATGTGAATATTTTTGTTCTTATTTTGACAAATATTATCCCTCAACCCGCCTGATATATAAATCTGCCCGTCGTGTGGTATAATTCAGAACACAAACACGAAACAAACAATGAAAGATGATGAAATCTTTTCATCAGACTGTTTCCAAACTATATTTATTACTTAACATCATTCCCCAATATCATTTGCTTAAGTACTATTTCACTTTTACCGCTATAATATTTATTGTTAAAATTTATATATTTTCCGCTATCATTAAAACCCAATATAACCTGAGTCAAACCTACCCAACCCAACCCAACCATTCAATCTTGACCGCTCTCAGCCTAGTCTGAGGTGATTTAACTTATTAGTTTGTGATCACAAAATATACTGATGCGATCATAATTTGTAATCAGAAGACTGAGATTATCTACCCCAGGGGTCCCAAACACGCGGCCCACCAATACTTTTCTCTCAACCCGCCAATATAGTATCGGGACCAAACTGTAAGGTAGCTAAATTCACATTTGTTGCATAATGCGATATAATTTTACACCATTATCATATTATCTCATAATTCCCGGTTAATGCTTCCACTAATGCATCATATTCATACAGTTGTTATTTTTTGGATTACATCGATAATGCAGCCCTTGATATTACAGCCGATATTATATTATGCAATCTATATTCTGCTACGTATTATTCCTAATACATATATCATCAGATCGCAAAATATATTTAAAGGTTCACATCATTCTCCAAAATCATTTGCTTAAGAGCTATTCTACTTTTATCGCTAGAATATTTACTGCTAGCAAAATATCATGTACCTCGCTATCATTTAAACCCACTCTTTATAGATACATTTAATTCGCCCGTCGTGCGGAACAGTTCATAAAATATAATTAATATTCAATTCATAAAAAAATTAGTGCAAATTGAAAAAGAAAAAAAACCCACAGGAAAGTTATAGCTAATCTAAAAGTCTAAATGTGAAATTTATGTTTCAATTTAGAAAACATGTTTTTCCACAACACTATCAAAACAATGCAACCTTCTGTCATCTCTATAATTCCAGGTTAATGCTTCCGCTAAAACAGCATAAGTTGGCATTACATGATATTGCAACCCATATCCTTATGCAACTTATGCTTATGCAACTTGAAATTAAACCAATTAAATTACACAGTTAAATTCAGTAGTTTACTTTGTTCCCAATAGCATTTTACCCGCCCGTCGTGCGGAACGTTATTGAGGACAATAAAGCCTTTATATTCAGTAGAGTGTAGCATTAATTAAACTGTACGCAATAAAACCACACCATCCATGCTTGGAGATAATATGATGCATTCTTAATTGTGATTGGGCTTCAGTGAAATTTAATCGGTGTATATTCCTGTGTAATCGCAAGTGCGCATAATAGCTGTCAAATTGGCAATATGTCCTTTTGACTTTACACCGCCGTAACTTCCTTCAGATACCCTTTGGAAAATTACAAATTATACCGTATTGTAGAAGAAAAGGTTTCTAGAACGATGGTATGATTTATTTTTATGTGTAACAAATAGTTACTGAGAAATAGTAGAAAAATGAATTAATTTTAGTCGCCCGGTGTTCAAGTGTAATTTTGGATGTATTTGAGAATTTTGCCAATTTTACACGTTTTTTGTATCATTTGTGGGTATAAATTATAGCTTTTCTTGTAGAACACAAAATTCTCTACACAGTAGTATATTCCTGTGTAATCGCAAGTGCGCATAATAGCTGTCAAATTGGCAATATGTCCTTTTGACTTTACACCGGCGTAACTTCCTTCAGATACACTTTGGAAAATTAATAATTATACCGTACTGTAGGAAACAAAATTTCTAGCACGATGGTATAATTAATTTTAATGTATGACAAATAGTTCCTGAGAAATGGGTAGAAAAATGAATTAATTTAGGCGCCCGGTGATCAAGTGTAATTTTGGATGTATTTGACAATTTTGCCAATTTTACACATTTTTTGTATCATTTGTGGGTATAAATTATAACTTTTCTTGTAGAACACAAAATTATCTACACAATAGTATAATTTTTATAGCTGTACCATTGCTGGTTTATGAGGAATAGATAGGGGAATATTTACCAAAACATTCACGGTTTCCAGTGCTAATTTTGCATTTTTGACTTTGTCATTTTGACTTCACACCGCCGTAACTTTTTTTTAATACACTTTGGAAAATTAAAAATTATACCGTGTTGTAGCAAACAAAATTCCCAGCATGATGGTATTATTTATTTAGTTGTGTGATAATTAGTTTTTGATACATAGAGAAAAAAGTATAGAAAATCGGACGCGTGGAGTATAAATATAATTTTGAATATAGATTGAAATTTTGTCATGTTTACATCTTTTATGTTCTATTTTTGGATATGAATTATAACCTATCTTGTAGAACAGAAAATTCTCTACACAGTGGTATAATCTGTTTGGCTGTACTATTTCTGGTTTATGAGGAGTAGATGGCAGAGCATTGACCACAATTTTCGCATTTTTCAGGGTTCATTTTGTCTTTTCACCGCTATAACTTTTTTTGATTTCATTTTTGAAATTTAAAATTTAATCTAAAGTGTAGACAAGAAAATTTCCAACGTGATGGTATAAATTGTTAGCGGGTAGGCTGAGTGGTGGCCGAATAATAGCTGATAGAAAATGGACCAAGGAGGGTCGAACACACACAGAGACACACACACAGACACACACACAGACACACACACACACAGAGGATCTCTTTTATATATATATATATATAGCATTAAAACCCGCCCGTTGTGCGGAGCAATTCATAACATGAAATTCATATTCAATTCATAAAAAATATGGAAAAATAAAAATGAAATAGGGTACACTCATAAAAATATTAATCAATTGAAAATTATAAGTTTAATTATTTTTATTTCGACACAATATTTCCCCTCAGTCCGCCTGAGTCATTTTTAAACCCGCCCGTCGTGCTGAATAATTCAGAACTCGAACACGATCCGTTCTGCATCTTGAAGTCAAATCCATTGGTTTTGTGTATGGATTAATTCTACAGGGTAAATTGAACGTTCTATTGTCTATAGTTGCTGCCCGCGGAACATTTTTATTTATAAAAAAAAAACTTTTTTTAAATGAACCATTTGAAAAAATGATCTAAAAACACTTTTTTAAACCCACCCGTCGTGCGGAACAATTCATACAATAAAATTCATATCAAATCCATAAAATATAATGAATACAAATCGAAAAGCAAAAAATGTAACCTATAAATATCTTAACCAATAGAAAAGTGTAAATGTGAATATTTTTGTTCTTATTTTGACAAATATTATCCCTCAACCCGCCTGATATATAAATCTGCCCGTCGTGTGGTATAATTCAGAACACAAACACGAAACAAACAATGAAAGATGATGAAATCTTTTCATCAGACTGTTTCCAAACTATATTTATTACTTAACATCATTCCCCAATATCATTTGCTTAAGTACTATTTCACTTTTACCGCTATAATATTTATTGTTAAAATTTATATATTTTCCGCTATCATTAAAACCCAATATAACCTGAGTCAAACCTACCCAACCCAACCCAACCATTCAATCTTGACCGCTCTCAGCCTAGTCTGAGGTGATTTAACTTATTAGTTTGTGATCACAAAATATACTGATGCGATCATAATTTGTAATCAGAAGACTGAGATTATCTACCCCAGGGGTCCCAAACACGCGGCCCACCAATACTTTTCTCTCAACCCGCCAATATAGTATCGGGACCAAACTGTAAGGTAGCTAAATTCACATTTGTTGCATAATGCGATATAATTTTACACCATTATCATATTATCTCATAATTCCCGGTTAATGCTTCCACTAATGCATCATATTCATACAGTTGTTATTTTTTGGATTACATCGATAATGCAGCCCTTGATATTACAGCCGATATTATATTATGCAATCTATATTCTGCTACGTATTATTCCTAATACATATATCATCAGATCGCAAAATATATTTAAAGGTTCACATCATTCTCCAAAATCATTTGCTTAAGAGCTATTCTACTTTTATCGCTAGAATATTTACTGCTAGCAAAATATCATGTACCTCGCTATCATTTAAACCCACTCTTTATAGATACATTTAATTCGCCCGTCGTGCGGAACAGTTCATAAAATATAATTAATATTCAATTCATAAAAAAATTAGTGCAAATTGAAAAAGAAAAAAAACCCACAGGAAAGTTATAGCTAATCTAAAAGTCTAAATGTGAAATTTATGTTTCAATTTAGAAAACATGTTTTTCCACAACACTATCAAAACAATGCAACCTTCTGTCATCTCTATAATTCCAGGTTAATGCTTCCGCTAAAACAGCATAAGTTGGCATTACATGATATTGCAACCCATATCCTTATGCAACTTATGCTTATGCAACTTGAAATTAAACCAATTAAATTACACAGTTAAATTCAGTAGTTTACTTTGTTCCCAATAGCATTTTACCCGCCCGTCGTGCGGAACGTTATTGAGGACAATAAAGCCTTTATATTCAGTAGAGTGTAGCATTAATTAAACTGTACGCAATAAAACCACACCATCCATGCTTGGAGATAATATGATGCATTCTTAATTGTGATTGGGCTTCAGTGAAATTTAATCGGTGTATATTCCTGTGTAATCGCAAGTGCGCATAATAGCTGTCAAATTGGCAATATGTCCTTTTGACTTTACACCGCCGTAACTTCCTTCAGATACCCTTTGGAAAATTACAAATTATACCGTATTGTAGAAGAAAAGGTTTCTAGAACGATGGTATGATTTATTTTTATGTGTAACAAATAGTTACTGAGAAATAGTAGAAAAATGAATTAATTTTAGTCGCCCGGTGTTCAAGTGTAATTTTGGATGTATTTGAGAATTTTGCCAATTTTACACGTTTTTTGTATCATTTGTGGGTATAAATTATAGCTTTTCTTGTAGAACACAAAATTCTCTACACAGTAGTATATTCCTGTGTAATCGCAAGTGCGCATAATAGCTGTCAAATTGGCAATATGTCCTTTTGACTTTACACCGGCGTAACTTCCTTCAGATACACTTTGGAAAATTAATAATTATACCGTACTGTAGGAAACAAAATTTCTAGCACGATGGTATAATTAATTTTAATGTATGACAAATAGTTCCTGAGAAATGGGTAGAAAAATGAATTAATTTAGGCGCCCGGTGATCAAGTGTAATTTTGGATGTATTTGACAATTTTGCCAATTTTACACATTTTTTGTATCATTTGTGGGTATAAATTATAACTTTTCTTGTAGAACACAAAATTATCTACACAATAGTATAATTTTTATAGCTGTACCATTGCTGGTTTATGAGGAATAGATAGGGGAATATTTACCAAAACATTCACGGTTTCCAGTGCTAATTTTGCATTTTTGACTTTGTCATTTTGACTTCACACCGCCGTAACTTTTTTTTAATACACTTTGGAAAATTAAAAATTATACCGTGTTGTAGCAAACAAAATTCCCAGCATGATGGTATTATTTATTTAGTTGTGTGATAATTAGTTTTTGATACATAGAGAAAAAAGTATAGAAAATCGGACGCGTGGAGTATAAATATAATTTTGAATATAGATTGAAATTTTGTCATGTTTACATCTTTTATGTTCTATTTTTGGATATGAATTATAACCTATCTTGTAGAACAGAAAATTCTCTACACAGTGGTATAATCTGTTTGGCTGTACTATTTCTGGTTTATGAGGAGTAGATGGCAGAGCATTGACCACAATTTTCGCATTTTTCAGGGTTCATTTTGTCTTTTCACCGCTATAACTTTTTTTGATTTCATTTTTGAAATTTAAAATTTAATCTAAAGTGTAGACAAGAAAATTTCCAACGTGATGGTATAAATTGTTAGCGGGTAGGCTGAGTGGTGGCCGAATAATAGCTGATAGAAAATGGACCAAGGAGGGTCGAACACACACAGAGACACACACACAGACACACACACAGACACACACACACACAGAGGATCTCTTTTATATATATATATATATAGCATTAAAACCCGCCCGTTGTGCGGAGCAATTCATAACATGAAATTCATATTCAATTCATAAAAAATATGGAAAAATAAAAATGAAATAGGGTACACTCATAAAAATATTAATCAATTGAAAATTATAAGTTTAATTATTTTTATTTCGACACAATATTTCCCCTCAGTCCGCCTGAGTCATTTTTAAACCCGCCCGTCGTGCTGAATAATTCAGAACTCGAACACGATCCGTTCTGCATCTTGAAGTCAAATCCATTGGTTTTGTGTATGGATTAATTCTACAGGGTAAATTGAACGTTCTATTGTCTATAGTTGCTGCCCGCGGAACATTTATATTTATAAAAAAAAAACTTTTTTTAAATGAACCATTTGAAAAAATGATCTAAAAACACTTTTTTAAACCCACCCGTCGTGCGGAACAATTCATACAATAAAATTCATATCAAATCCATAAAATATAATGAATACAAATCGAAAAGCAAAAAATGTAACCTATAAATATCTTAACCAATAGAAAAGTGTAAATGTGAATATTTTTGTTCTTATTTTGACAAATATTATCCCTCAACCCGCCTGATATATAAATCTGCCCGTCGTGTGGTATAATTCAGAACACAAACACGAAACAAACAATGAAAGATGATGAAATCTTTTCATCAGACTGTTTCCAAACTATATTTATTACTTAACATCATTCCCCAATATCATTTGCTTAAGTACTATTTCACTTTTACCGCTATAATATTTATTGTTAAAATTTATATATTTTCCGCTATCATTAAAACCCAATATAACCTGAGTCAAACCTACCCAACCCAACCCAACCATTCAATCTTGACCGCTCTCAGCCTAGTCTGAGGTGATTTAACTTATTAGTTTGTGATCACAAAATATACTGATGCGATCATAATTTGTAATCAGAAGACTGAGATTATCTACCCCAGGGGTCCCAAACACGCGGCCCACCAATACTTTTCTCTCAACCCGCCAATATAGTATCGGGACCAAACTGTAAGGTAGCTAAATTCACATTTGTTGCATAATGCGATATAATTTTACACCATTATCATATTATCTCATAATTCCCGGTTAATGCTTCCACTAATGCATCATATTCATACAGTTGTTATTTTTTGGATTACATCGATAATGCAGCCCTTGATATTACAGCCGATATTATATTATGCAATCTATATTCTGCTACGTATTATTCCTAATACATATATCATCAGATCGCAAAATATATTTAAAGGTTCACATCATTCTCCAAAATCATTTGCTTAAGAGCTATTCTACTTTTATCGCTAGAATATTTACTGCTAGCAAAATATCATATACCTCGCTATCATTTAAACCCACTCTTTATAGATACATTTAATTCGCCCGTCGTGCGGAACAGTTCATAAAATATAATTAATATTCAATTCATAAAAAAATTAGTGCAAATTGAAAAAGAAAAAAAACCCACAGGAAAGTTATAGCTAATCTAAAAGTCTAAATGTGAAATTTATGTTTCAATTTAGAAAACATGTTTTTCCACAACACTATCAAAACAATGCAACCTTCTGTCATCTCTATAATTCCAGGTTAATGCTTCCGCTAAAACAGCATAAGTTGGCATTACATGATATTGCAACCCATATCCTTATGCAACTTATGCTTATGCAACTTGAAATTAAACCAATTAAATTACACAGTTAAATTCAGTAGTTTACTTTGTTCCCAATAGCATTTTACCCGCCCGTCGTGCGGAACGTTATTGAGGACAATAAAGCCTTTATATTCAGTAGAGTGTAGCATTAATTAAACTGTACGCAATAAAACCACACCATCCATGCTTGGAGATAATATGATGCATTCTTAATTGTGATTGGGCTTCAGTGAAATTTAATCGGTGTATATTCCTGTGTAATCGCAAGTGCGCATAATAGCTGTCAAATTGGCAATATGTCCTTTTGACTTTACACCGCCGTAACTTCCTTCAGATACCCTTTGGAAAATTACAAATTATACCGTATTGTAGAGGAAAAGGTTTCTAGAACGATGGTATGATTTATTTTTATGTGTAACAAATAGTTACTGAGAAATAGTAGAAAAATGAATTAATTTTAGTCGCCCGGTGTTCAAGTGTAATTTTGGATGTATTTGAGAATTTTGCCAATTTTACACGTTTTTTGTATCATTTGTGGGTATAAATTATAGCTTTTCTTGTAGAACACAAAATTCTCTACACAGTAGTATATTCCTGTGTAATCGCAAGTGCGCATAATAGCTGTCAAATTGGCAATATGTCCTTTTGACTTTACACCGGCGTAACTTCCTTCAGATACACTTTGGAAAATTAATAATTATACCGTACTGTAGGAAACAAAATTTCTAGCACGATGGTATAATTAATTTTAATGTATGACAAATAGTTCCTGAGAAATGGGTATAAAAATGAATAAATTGTAGTCACCCGGTGTTCAAGTGTAATTTTGGATGTATTTGAGAATTTTGCCAATTTTACACGTTTTTTGTATCATTTGTGGGTATAAATTACACCTTTTCTTGTAGAACACAAAATTCTCTACACAGTAGTATATTCCTGTGTAATCGCAAGTGCGCATAATAGCTGTCAAATTGGCAATATGTCCTTTTGACTTTACACCGCCGTCACTTCCTTCAGATACACTTTGGAAAATTAAGAATTATACCGCATTTAAAAAAATACAATTTCCAGCACGATGATATAATTTATTTTAATGTGTGACAAATAGTTCCTGAGAAATAGGTAGAAAAATGAATTAATTTAGGCGCCCGGTGATCAAGTGTAACTTTGGATGTATTTGACAATTTTGCCAATTTTACACATTTTTTGTATCATTTGTGGGTATAAATTATAACTTTTCTTGTAGAACACAAAATTATCTACACAATAGTATAATTTTTATAGCTGTACCATTGCTGGTTTATGAGGAATAGATAGGGAAATATTTACCAAAACATTCACGGTTTCCAGTGCTAATTTTGCATTTTTGACTTTGTCATTTTGACTTCACACCGCCGTAACTTTTTTTTAATACACTTTGGAAAATTAAAAATTATACCGTGTTGTAGCAAACAAAATTCCCAGCATGATGGTAGTATTTATTTAGTTGTGTGATAATTAGTTTTTGATACATAGAGAAAAAAGTATAGAAAATCGGACGCGTGGAGTATAAATATAATTTTGAATATAGATTGAAATTTTGTCATGTTTACATCTTTTATGTTCTATTTTTGGATATGAATTATAACCTATCTTGTAGAACAGAAAATTCTCTACACAGTGGTATAATCTGTTTGGCTGTACCATTTCTGGTTTATGAGGAGTAGATGGCAGAGCATTGACCACAATTTTCGCATTTTTCAGGGTTCATTTTGTCTTTTCACCGCTATAACTTTTTTTGATTTCATTTTTGAAATTTAAAATTTAATCTAAAGTGTAGACAAGAAAATTTCCAACGTGATGGTATAAATTGTTAGCGGGTAGGCTGAGTGGTGGCCGAATAATAGCTGATAGAAAATGGACCAAGGAGGGTCGAACACACACACAGACACACACACAGACACACACACAGACACACACACAGACACACACACACACAGAGGATCTCTTTTATATATATAGACTAGCATTAAAACCCGCCCGTTGTGCGGAGGAATTCATAAAATGGAATTAATATTCATAATAATTCATATTCATAAAAATATTCCAAATTAAAAAAGAAAATGAAAACTCATCAGTGTCTTACTCAATAGAAAAGTCCAAGTGTTAATATTTTTATTTTTGTTTTGACATAATATTTTCCCTCAACCCGCCTCATATATAAACCAACCCATTGTGCGGAATAATTCAGAACACAAACACGTAACAAACAATGAAAATCCTAGCATGTAAACCCGCCCGTCGTGCGAAACAGTTCATACTATTAAATTTGTATTCAATTCATGAGAGAAAAGGAATATGAATTAAAAAAGAGTTGAGTAAACCCATACAAAAGTCTAAATTTCTATATTTTCATATTTATTTTCACAAAATAGTTTGCCTAAACCGCCTCATATTTATACATGCCCGTCGTGCTGAATAATTCAGAACTCAGACACGAAACAATGAAAAATGACTACACTTTTTCATCATAATGTTTCCAAAATATTTTAATAACTTAATATCACCGTCTAGCATTGAAACCCGCCAGTTGTGCGGAGCAATTCATAAGATGAAATTCATATTTAATTCATAAACATATTGCAAATTGAAAAAGAAAACAGATATACTCATTAAAATCTTACTCAATTGAAAAGTCTAAATTCAATTATATTTTTTGACAACATATTTTCCTTCAGCCCGTCTCATATTTAAACCCGCCCGTCGTGCTGAACAATTTATAAAATAAAATGCATATTCAATCCATAAAATAAAATGCATATTCAATCCATAAAATAAACTGAATACAAATTAAAAAGCAAAACATTTAACATTTTCCCTCGAACAGCCTCATATTTGAACCCGCCCGTCGTGCGGAACAATTAAGCCCCAACACCAATGGTTCTTTATATATAAACCAACTAATGACAACTAACTAACTAATATTCAAATGGTTCTTTATTATATAATAATGGTTTTTTATTTAATGGTTCTATATGGTACAATAATTCAGTAGTTTACTTTGTTCCCAGTAGCATTTTACCCGCCCGTCGTGCGGAACAATTAAGCCCCTGAACTATACCATTGAACCCGCGCAATTATGTCACCTCATATTCAAGCATACACACACAGACAGACAGATAATTTCTTCTTTATGTTTAAATATACCATTGAACCTGCGCAATTATGTCACCTCATATTCAAGCATACATACACAGACAGACAGATAATTTCTTCTTTATGTATATATATGGCATTAATACCCGCCCGTTGTGCGGAGCAATTCATACAATCAAGCAAATCATGAACCATTTGAAAAAATGAACTAAAAACACTTTTTTTAAACCCACCCGTCGTGCGGAACAATTCATACAATAAAATTCATATCAAATCCATAAAATATAATGAATACAAATTGAAAAGTAAAAAATGTAAGCTATAAATATCTTGACCAATAGAAAAGTCCAAATGCCCGCGTGACATTTTTATTTCATAAAAATGAGCCATTGCTTCGTTTGCGTTTGAAGCCCCTGGTCATTGAACCAGCGAACCATGAACCAGCGCAATTATGTCACCTCATATTCAAGCATACATACACAGACAGACAGATAATTTCTTCTTTATGTATATATATAGCATTAAAACCGCATTAAAACCCGCCCGTTGTGCGGAACAATTCATAAAAATATTGCAAATTAAAAATAAATAAGGCAAACTCATGAAGACCTTAATTAATTAAAAAGTCTAAATTTCATTATTTTTAATTTTATTTTGACAAAATATTTTCACTCAGCCCGCCTCATATTTAAACCCGCCCGACGTGAGGAATAATTCAGAACTCGAACACCATCCGTTCTGGTTCTTGAAGTCAAATCCATTAGTTTTGTATATGAATTCATTCTATACGGTGAAATTGAACGTTTTATTGCTGCCCGCGGGACATTTTTATTTCATAAAAATGAGCCATCGCTTCGTTTGCGTTTCAAGCCCCTGATCATTGAACCAGCGAACCATGAACCAGCGCAATTATGTCACCTCATATTCAAGCATACATACACAGACAGACAGATAATTTCTTCTTTATGTATATATATAGCATTAAAACCCGCCCGTTGTGCGGAGCAATTCATACAATAAAATTCATATCAAATCCATAAAATATAATGAATACAAATTGAAAACCAAAAAATGTAACCTATAAATATCTTAACCAATATAAAAGTCTGAATTTGAATATTTTTGTTCTTATTTTGACAAATATTATCCCTCAACCCGCCTGATATATAAATCTGCCCGTCGTGTGGTATAATTCAGAACACAAACACGAAACAAACAATGAAAGATGATGAAATCTTTTCATCAGAATGTTTCCAAACTATATTTATTACTTAACATCATTCCCCAATATCATTTGCTTAAGTACTATTTCACTTTTACCGCTATAATATTTATTGTTAAAATTTATGTATTTTCCGCTATCATTAAAACCCAATATAACCTGAGTCAAACCTACCCAACCCAACCCAACCATCCAATCTTGACCGCTCTCAGCCTAGTCTGAGGTGATTTAACTTATTAGTTTGTGATCACAAAATATACTGATGCGATCATAATTTGTAATCAGAAGACTGAGATTATCTACCCCAGGGGTCCCAAACACGCGGCCCACCAATACTTATCCCGCCAATATAGTATCGGAACCAAACTGTAAGGCAGCTAAATTCACATTTGTTGCATAATGCGATATAATTATACACCATTATCATATTATCTCATGATTCCCGGTTAATGCTTCCACTAATGCATCATATTCCTACAGTTGTTATTTTTTGGATTACACCGATATTACAGCCCTTGATATTACAGCCGATATTATATTATGCAATCTATATTCTGCTACGTATTATTCTTAATACATATATCATCAGATCGCAAAATATATTTAAAGGTTCACATCATTCTCCAAAATCATTTGCTTAAGAGCTATTCTACTTTTATCGCTAGAATATTTACTGCTAGCAAAATATCATATACCTCGCTATCATTTAAACCCACTCTTTATAGATACATTCAAGCCCGCCCGTCGTGCGGAACAGTTCATAAAATATAATTAATATTCAATTCATAAAAAAATTAGTGAAAATTGAAAAAGAAAAACAAACCCATAGGAAAGTTTTAGCCAATATAAAAGTCGAAATGTGAAATTTATGTTTCAATTTAGAAAACATGTTTTTTCACAACCCACCTCTTATTTAAAGCTGCCCGTCGTGCGGAATAATTCAGAACTCAAACACGAAACAAACACACAGAAAATGGATGAAAAACGACCAACAGAAAAAGTCAAATTTGTAAATTCTTGTTTTAATTATTGACGATGTTTTTCCCTCAACACTGCTCAAATTCACACCCGTCCTTCGTGTGTAGTAATTCAGAAGCGTAACACTATCGAAACAATGAAACTTTCTGTCATCTCTATAATTCCAGATTTATGCGTCCGCTAAAACAGCATATGCATATAGTTGGCATTGCATGATATTACAGCCCATATCCTTATGCAGCTTAAGCGTATGCAACTTGAAATTAAACCAATTAAATTACACAGTAAAATTCAGTAGTTTACTTTGTTCCCAGCAGCATTTTATCCGCCCGTCGTCATTAATTAAACTGTACGCAATCAAACCACACCATCCATGCTTGGAGATAATATGATGCATTCATAATTGTGATTGGGCTTCAGTGAAATTTAATCAGTGTATATTCCTGTGTAATCGCAAGGGCGCATAATAGCTGTCAAATTGGCAACATGACATTTTGACTTTACACCGCCGTAACTTCCTTCAGATACACTTTGGAAAATTAAGAATTATACCGTATTGTAGAAAACAAAATTTCTAGCACGATGGTATAATTAATTTTGATGTGTGACAAATAGTTACTGAGAAATAGTAGAAAAATGAATTAATTTTAGTCACCCGGTGTTCAAGTGTAATTTCGGATGTATTTGAGAATTTTGCCAATTTTACACGTTTTTTGTATCATTTGTGGGTATAAATTAGAATATTTCTTGTAGAACACAAAATTCTCTACACAATAGTTAAATTTTTATAGCTGTACCATTTCTGGTTTATGAGGAATATATAGCGGAATATTTACCAAAATATTCACGGTTTCCAGTGCTAACTTTGCATTTTTGACTTTGTCATTTTGACTTCACACCGCCGTAACTTTTTTTTAATACACTCTGGAAAATTAAATATTATACCGTGCTGTAGAAAACAAAATTCCCAGCATGATGGTAATATTTATTTAGATGTGTCATAGTTAGTTGCTGAGAAATAGAGAAAAAAGTACAAAAAATCGGACGCGTCGAGCTTAAATATAATTTTGAATGTAGACTGAAATTTTGTCATTTTTACATATTTTATATTTAATTTTTGGATATTAATTATAGCCTATCGTGTAGAACAGAATATTTTCTACACAGTGGTATAATCTGTTTGGCTGTACCATTTCTGGTTTATGAGGAGTAGATGTAGGAATATTGACCAAAATTTTCGCATTTTTCAGGGTTCATTTTGTCTTTTCACCGCGATAACTTTTTTTGGTTTTATTTTTAAAATTTTAAATGTATCCTATCGTGTAGACAAGAAATTTTCCAACGTAATGGTATAAATTGTTGGCGGGTACATTAAGTGGTTACCGAGTAGCAGCTTGCTGAAAATGTGACCAAGGAGGGTGGGACAGACAAACACACAGACAGACAGACAGACAGAGGATCTCTTTTATATATATATATATATATATATATATATATATATATATATATATATATATATATATATATATATATATATATACTAGCATTAAAACCCGCCCGTTGTGCGGAAGAATTCATAAAAATATTGCAAATTAAAAATAAATAAGGCAAACTCATAAAAACCTTAATCAATTAAAAAGTCTAAATTTCATTATTTTTAATTTACATTTTGACAAAATATTTTCACTCAGCCCGCCTCATATTTAAACCCGGCCGACGTGCGGAATAATTCAGAACTCGAACACCATCCGTTCTGGTTCTTGAAGTCAAATCCATTAGTTTTGTATATGAATTCATTCTACACGGTGAAATTGAACGTTTTATTGCTGCCCGCGGGACATTTTTATTTCATAAAAATGAGCCATCGCTTCGTTTGCGTTTGAAGCCCCTGATCATTGAACCAGCGAACCATGAACCAGCGCAATTATGTCACCTCATATTCAAGCATACATACACAGACAGACAGATAATTTCTTCTTTATGTATATATATAGCATTAAAACCGCATTAAAAGCCGCCCGTTGTGCGGAACAATTCATAAAAATATTGCAAATTAAAAATAAATAAGGCAAACTCATGAAGACCTTAATCAATTAAAAAGTCTAAATTTCATTATTTTTAATTTTATTTTGACAAAATATTTTCACTCAACCCGCCTCATATTTAAACCAGCCCGACGTGAGGAAAAATTCAGAACTCGAACACCATCCGTTCTGGTTCTTGAAGTCAAATCCATTAGTTTTGTATATGAATTCATTCTATACGGTGAAATTGAACGTTTTATTGCTGCCCGCGGGACATTTTTATTTCATAAAAATGAGCCATCGCTTCGTTTGCGTTTGAAGCCCCTGATAATTGAACCAGCGAACCATGAGCCAGCGCAATTATGTCACCTCATATTCAAGCATACATACACAGACAGACAGATAATTTCTTCTTTATGTATATATATAGCATTAAAACCCGCCCGTTGTGCGGAGCAATTCATAACATGAAATTCATATTCAATTCATAAAAAATATGGAAAAATAAAAATGAAATAGGGTACACTCATAAAAATATTAATCAATTGAAAATTATAAGTTTAATTATTTTTATTTCGACACAATATTTCCCCTCAGTCCGCCTGAGTCATTTTTAAACCCGCCCGTCGTGCTGAATAATTCAGAACTCGAACACGATCCGTTCTGCATCTTGAATTCAAATCAACAACAACAACAACAACGTGTATTTGCTATAGCGCCGGTAAAACACAAGCGCGAAAAAGGGAAAACATCAATTGAGATAAAACGACAATTGTAAAGAATATGGGAGAAATGAGCAAGTAAAAGAAAGAGAAGTCACAAAACAACCAAAATTGCTAAATAGCAAGCACAAGCACAAAGGGCACAGTTCCAAAAAATCAAGTGGTATGTTCAAACAATAAAATCGACAGAGAATTATTACAGAGAACATTCACAATATAATAAATAAAGCAGCAAGGAAGGAAAGGAAGCAGTAACTGTGCTCAAGACAGGGAAAAATAAGACAACGAGAATTGAAACAATCATGAAACGGAGAAATAGTTCAAACAATATCACAGAGAGGCGAAAGGAGAGAGAGAGTGAGAGACGGGATCAAATGAAATGTCAAAAAGGTACAGGCGAAGCCGATGGCGGAATGACCGAAATGAAGAGGCGCGGGTGATATGAGAGGGAAGAGAATTATACAAGCGAGGGGCGTAAAAGAAGAACGATTTAGAGGACCAGGAAGATTCATTAGATGCACGAGGACAAGCGAGAGGAAGAGGGCGACGAGAGGAGTGTGAGTCAGTGGGAGACAAAAGATTAGCAAGATAAGAAGGTTGGTGAGGATCATGCAGAAGCTTGTAAATGAGACAGCAAAGGCGAAAATGAATTCGTGGGATGATAGGAAGCCAGTGGAGTTGAAAAAGTAGGTGAGACGTGTGGCGAGAAAAGGTAGGATGAAAGACAAATCGACAAGATTGGTTGATCACACGCTGAAGGATTAAGAGATGAGAACGAGGAGCACTAAAGTAAAGCGAGTTGCAGTAGTCTAACCTGGGGAAAATGAGAGTATGAACAAGAGTGATGGCGGAATTTTTATCAAGATAGGGACGTATAGGGTAGAGAGAGCGCAGAATAAGACGACAAGTGCGGGCGACAGAAACGATATTGTCAAAGCAGGAGAGCGAAGAGACAAAGATAGAGCCGAGATTGCGAACAGCAGTTGAGATAGGAAATGGGAGAAGAGGAGGTGAAATACGAGGTGGATGAAGGACGATGAACTCAGACTTAGAAGTATTCAAGTACAACTGCCGAGAGGCGGCCCATGAGGAAATTTCAGAAAGTATATCAGAGAGAAAGGAGGGAGTATCAGGAGTGACAGGAATGAGGAATTGGATGTCATCGGCATAGATTTTGAAAGTAATGGAATGTTTTCGAAGAACAGGGCAAAGAGAAGACATATAAAGATTAAATAATAGTGGGCCAAGGACGGAACCTTGGGGAACACCAGATCGAAGAGGGAAGTGAGCAGAGGTAGAGGAATTGAAGTCAACTGAGTAAGTACGATCAGTGAGGTAAGATTTCAGAAGAGAAAGGGCGGAAGAAGATAGACCCAAACAGGAAAGATCACGAATAATAATAGGGTGACTAACAAGATCAAAAGCCGAGGACAGATCAAGTAATACCAAGAGGACAGATTGACGGTAGGAGAAGTGTGAAAGGGTATCATTACACAAGGAAATAAGTACAGATTCAGTAGAGTGAGCAGAGCGGAAACCAGATTGACACGGGTCAAGGAATTTAGAGATGTAAGGAGAGAGTTGCAATGAAATAGCGGATTCAAGGAGTTTGGAGGGAAGACTGAGGAGAGATATAGGACGGTAATTGGTGAGAGCAGCGGGATCAAGAGTAGGTTTTTTTATAATGGGTCGAACAATAGCATGTTTGTCTGGCAAGAAAACACCATGCAGAAAAGAAGAGTTGATAAGGTGGAGAAGGTAAGGCACAAGAGAAGGAAGAGACACAGAAATAGCTCGAAAATTAATTGAGTCCGAGGGAGAGTGGGACATCTTGATTGAAGACAAAAGGTGGAGAATGTCAGGAAGCGAGACAAAAGAAAATGAAGGAAAATTTTCGGAAGTGCGAGTATGACAGAGGGAGGATCGGAAAGGAGGGATATTCTTTAGAACAGAATCAATTTTTGCAGAGAAAAAAGACGCAAACTGAGAGGCTGTAAGATCACACGAGGTAGAAGGAGATCGGAGACCGCAGAGAGAATTGAGAGAGGACCAAAGCGATTTAGAAGAACGGGAAAGGGAAGCAAGTTTGGATTTGTAAAAATCCTGTTTGGCAATATGTAATGCAGAAACATAAGACGACCGGGCAGAGCAAAGTAGTTCCCAATCCTGTGAAGATCGAGTTCTTCTCCAGACAGTTTCGGCACGCCGCTGAGTATGTTTAAGAGAATGAAGATGAGAGGAGAACCAAGGGGGAGAAGAAGTGAGAGGTTTAGACCGAGTGACCAAAGGAAACAAAAAATCATTTATACCTGAGAGAACATCTGAAATGGCTGGAAAAATATCGCGGAGAGGGAGCCAGTAGAAGCGGTCGAGAGGAAGTAAGGAAGATAAAAGTGAAGTAAATTTAGCAGGATCAAACTGTTTGTAATTGCGATATGAGCATGGTGGAGGACAAGCAGCACGGGAGAAAGGAAGTGAAGAAATCAAGAGGCAATGGTCAGAAATATTTGGATCAGAAGGCAATGTGAGAACATCAGGAGGAGGACGGTCTGAGGAGATAGCGGGAGCGGGAGAGAGAAATAGGTCAAGAGAGTGACCAGATATGTGAGTAGGAGAAGAATTCAAAATTGATAGACCGAGTGCCTGAAGAAGAGAAATGAAGTTTTGACAGTAAGGATTATTGGATGGGGAGTCAACCCAGAAATTGAAATCCCCTACGACGATGAAGTCGCTGGAGAAACGCGAGGAGACAGCATCGATGAGGTAAGGAAATTCGTTAAGGAAAAGAGGAGATGAGCCAGGGTGATTATGACGGTAGACTATCAAAAAACAAAATTTAGAGAAAGAAGGAACAGCAAGGGAGAGTGCAAGGAATTCAAATGAGGAGCAATCCGGAATCAGGTCATTTACAGGAGAAACAGAGAAAGACTTGGAAAATATACAGCCAACACCACCGCCAGAAGATTTAGAATGTGAGCGAGATTTGTGCAAGAAATTGTAAGAGGAGGGAATATTTGCAGCGAAAGAAGAAACATCATAATCGAGAAGCCAGGTTTCAGTTAAACACAAAATAGAGAGATTGAATGAAGAGATTAAATTACAGATCGGAAGAGTTTTATTTCTGCAGGAACGAATGTTAAGAAGCCCAATGGAGAGATGAGAAGGACGGGATGTTGGAGGGAAAGTAATAGGGGTAGCAACAGTAGAGTGAGAGGAGTGGTGAGAAAGGGGAAGTAGTCAAGCCTGAGGAGAAGCAACAGGAGAATCATCAGTCGCAGTGCGGAGGCGAAGAGAATTACGCACACCGATGAATGAAGGGCAAGAGGAGCTGAAAGACGAGTGGGAGTGAGGACGTCCTGCCTGAGCACAGTTGCGGCATTTAGCTGCCCCAGTACGATCACATTGAGAGGACCGATGAGGACCTGCACAATGTCCACAAGATTCAGGGTGATTACAGTGGATGGCCTTGTGGCCCAGACCAGCACAGCGGAAGCAGCGAGCTACCCAGAAGCGGTCGTACACCGCACACGACTGCAAGCCCACGAACAACCGGTCTCCCATAGAGCGGATCAGAGAGCGGCATTTCGGTGACAAAGAAAACACCGCATGAACGCCTGAGGTCTTGGGTTTCGTCAAGAAAAGCAGATGAAGTTCAGAGGACGAAACAGCCGACAGAAATGAATTTTTCCTCTTGAGGGAGGCGACTATATCTTCGGCTGAAATATCGACAGGCACATGCGCAAGCGTAATCCTAGGTTGCCGAGGAGAGTCCGCCGGAACACTGACGTCAGTATCGGGCAGCGCCGAGCGAACGCAATCGGCGGCACGCACTGCATCAGCAGACGAATTGCAGCGCAGAACAAGCCCACCGCTGGCAGTCGGGCGAGAACTTGCAACCGGGACATCCGCGAGTGCCGGAGCCACCGACTCAGCGACCACAGGAGAAGAACCACGCGACTTGACAACGACAGTATAGGAGCGCACAGGGACTCTCTCAGTACCAGTCAACGGAAATGCAGAAATCGGCGGAGGAGAGACCGAGGCAGTCGCCAGCGAAGAAATTTTCGACTCTATGGAGGACAGCCGGGCACCGAAACCACCCACATTGCCGGCAATGTCAATGGCCAGCTTGGCGCGACCAATGCATGGAGAGCAAATCCAATTGATGGACTTAAGAGAGTCCAGTTTCACCCCCTGCAACGACGCGCACTTAGTGTGCGCCCATGAGTCACAGAGCGAACATGTGACACATCTCGTGGAGTCACCACCGCCGGTCTTGCATATGACGCAGATGTCCGTGGTCATGGCGTAGGCGATGCGAAATTCGGGTTTGAAGTGAGTATGCGCGCACAAAATGAGATTCAAAATGAAATTTAGATCAATTCAAACCAGCAACGATGTTTAGCTGCTGCGCGCCCGTGTATGACAGGCGCTACAACAAATACACTGAACTCTCATAGTCTCAATCCCTGATATGCAGACTTGCTCTGAAAAAACACTTTTTAGCCTACCAGCAATTCTAAGTGTTAACTCTTCCTAATTTATTAAAAGACAAAATTAACATAACAAGCTAAAGTTATCAGCATAACCCGAAAGGGACAAGACGACAAGACAAATCCATTGGTTTTGTGTATGGATTAATTCTACAGGGTAAATTGAACGTTCTATTGTCTATAGTTGCTGCCCGCGGAACATTTTTATTTATAAAAAAAAACCTTTTTTTAAATGAACCATTTGAAAAAATGATCTAAAAACACTTTTTAAAACCCACCCGTCGTGCGGAACAATTCATACAATAAAATTCATATGAAATCCATAAAATATAATGAATACAAATTGAAAAGCAAAAAATGTAACCTATAAATATCTTAACTAATATAAAAGTCTAAATGTGAATATTTTTGTTCTTATTTTGACAAATATTATCCCTCAACCCGCCTGATATATAAATCTGCCCGTCGTGTGGTATAATTCAGAACACAAACACGAAACAAACAATGAAAGATGATGAAATCTTTTCATCAGACTGTTTCCAAACTATATTTATTACTTAACATCATTCCCCAATATCATTTGCTTAAGTACTATTTCACTTTTACCGCTATAATATTTATTGTTAAAATTTATATATTTTCCGCTATCATTAAAACCCAATATAACCTGAGTCAAACCTACTCAACCCAACCCAACCATTCAATCTTGACCGCTCTCAGCCTAGTCTGAGGTGATTTAACTTATTAGTTTGTGATCACAAAATATACTGATGCGATCATAATTTGTAATCAGAAGACTGAGATTATCTACCCCAGGGGTCCCAAACACGCGGCCCACCAATACTTTTCTCTCAACCCGCCAATATAGTATCGGGACCAAACTGTAAGGTAGCTAAATTCACATTTGTTGCATAATGCGATATAATTTTACACCATTATCATATTATCTCATAATTCCCGGTTAATGCTTCCACTAATGCATCATATTCATACAGTTGTTATTTTTTGGATTACATCGATAATGCAGCCCTTGATATTACAGCCGATATTATATTATGCAATCTATATTCTGCTACGTATTATTCCTAATACATATATCATCAGATCGCAAAATATATTTAAAGGTTCACATCATTCTCCAAAATCATTTGCTTAAGAGCTATTCTACTTTTATCGCTAGAATATTTACTGCTAGCAAAATATCATATACCTCGCTATCATTTAAACCCACTCTTTATAGATACATTTAATTCGCCCGTCGTGCGGAACAGTTCATAAAATATAATTAATATTCAATTCATAAAAAAATTAGTGCAAATTGAAAAAGAAAAACAAACCCACAGGAAAGTTATAGCTAATCTAAAAGTCTAAATGTGAAATTTATGTTTCAATTTAGAAAACATGTTTTTCCACAACACTATCAAAACAATGCAACCTTCTGTCATCTCTATAATTCCAGGTTAATGCTTCCGCTAAAACAGCATAAGTTGGCATTACATGATATTGCAGCCCATATCCTTATGCAACTTATGCTTATGCAACTTGAAATTAAACCAATTAAATTACACAGTTAAATTCAGTAGTTTACTTTGTTCCCAATAGCATTTTACCCGCCCGTCGTGCGGAACGTTATTGAGGACAATAAAGCCTTTATATTCAGTAGAGTGTAGCATTAATTAAACTGTACGCAATAAAACCACACCATCCATGCTTGGAGATAATATGATGCATTCTTAATTGTGATTGGGCTTCAGTGAAATTTAATCGGTGTATATTCCTGTGTAATCGCAAGTGCGCATAATAGCTGTCAAATTGGCAATATGTCCTTTTGACTTTACACCGCCGTAACTTCCTTCAGATACCCTTTGGAAAATTACAAATTATACCGTATTGTAGAAGAAAAGATTTCTAGAACGATGGTATAATTTATTTTTATGTGTAACAAATAGTTACTGAGGAATAGTAGAAAAATGAATTAATTTTAGTCGCCCGGTGTTCAAGTGTAATTTTGGATGTATTTGAGAATTTTGCCAATTTTACACGTTTTTTGTATCATTTGTGGGTATAAATTATAGCTTATCTTGTAGAACACAAAATTCTCTACACAGTAGTATATTCCTGTGTAATCGCAAGTGCGTAAATTGTGATTGGACTTCAGTGAAATTTAATCAGTGTATATTCATGTGTAATCGCAAGTACGCATAATAGCTGTCAAATTGGCAACATGACATTTTGACTTTACACCGGCGTAACTTCCTTCAGATACACTTTGGAAAATTAAAATTATACCGTACTGTAGGAAACAAAATTTCTAGCACGATGGTATAATTAATTTTAATGTATGACAAATAGTTCCTGAGAAATGGGTATAAAAATGAATAAATTGTAGTCACCCGGTGTTCAAGTGAAATTTTGGATGTATTTGAGAATTTTGCCAATTTTACACGTTTTTTGTATCATTTGTGGGTATAAATTACACCTTTTCTTGTAGAACACAAAATTTTCTACACAGTAGTATATTCCTGTGTAATCGCAAGTGCGCATAATAGCTGTCAAATTGGCAATATGTCCTTTTGACTTTACACCGGCGTAACTTCCTTCAGATACACTTTGGAAAATTAAGAATTATACCGCACTTTAAAAAATACAATTTCCAGCACGATGATATAATTTATTTTAATGTGTGACAAATAGTTCCTGAGAAATAGGTAGAAAAATGAATTAATTTAGGCGCCCGGTGATCAATTGTAATTTTGGATGTATTTGACAATTTTGCCAATTTTACACATTTTTTGTATCATTTGTGGGTATAAATTATAACTTGTCTTGTAGAACACAAAATTATCTACACAATAGTATAATTTTTATAGCTGTACCATTGCTGGTTTATGAGGAATAGATAGGGGAATATTTACCAAAACATTCACGGTTTCCAGTGCTAATTTTGCATTTTTGACTTTGTCATTTTCACTTCACACCGCTGTAACGTTTTTTTAATACACTTTGGAAAATTAAAAATTATACCGTGTTGTAGCAAACAAATTTCCCAGCATGATGGTATTATTTATTTAGTTGTGTGATAATTAGTTTTTGATACATAGAGAAAAAAGTATAGAAAATCGGACGCGTGGAGTATAAATATAATTTTGAATATAGATTGAAATTTTGTCATGTTTACATCTTTTATGTTCTATTTTTGGATATGAATTATAACCTATCTTGTAGAACAGAAAATTTTCTACACAGTGGTATAATCTGTTTGGCTGTACCATTTCTGGTTTATGAGGAGTAGATGTAGGAATAGTGACCAAAATTTTCGAATTTTTCAGGGTTCATTTTGTCTTTTCACCGCGATAACTTTTTTTGATTTTATTTTTAAAATTTTACACTTATCTTATCGTGTAGACAAGAAAATTTCCAGCGTAATGGTATAAATTGTTGGTGGGTACATTGAGTGGTTACCGAGAAGCAGCTTGCTGAAAATGTGACCAAGGAGGGTGGGACAGACAAACACACAGACAGAGGATCTCTTTTATATATATAGATATACCATTGAACCTGCGCAATTATGTCACCTCATATTCAAGCATACATACACAGACAGACAGATAATTTCTTCTTTATGTATATATATGGCATTAATACCCGCCCGTTGTGCGGAGCAATTCATACAATCAAGCAAATCATGAACCATTTGAAAAAATGAACTAAAAACACTTCTTTTTTTAAATTAGTGCAAATTGAAAAAGAAAAACAAACCCATAGGAAAGTTTTAGCCAATATAAAAATCGAAATGTGAAATTTATGTTTCAATTTAGAAAACATGTTTTTCCACAACCCACCTCTTATTTAAAGCTGCCCGTCGTGCGGAATAATTCAGAACTCAAACACGAAACAAACACAAAGAAAATGGATGAAAAACGACCAAGAGAAAAAGTCAAATTTGTAAATTCTTGTTTTAATTATTGACGATGTTTTTCCCTCAACACTGCTCAAATTCACACCCGTTCTTCGTGTGTAGTAATTCAGAAGTGTAACACTATCAAAACAATGCAACTTTCTGTCATCTCTATAATTCCAGATTTATGCGTCCGCTTAAACAGCATATTCATATAGTTGGCATTGCATGATATTACAACCCATATCCTTATGCAGCTTAAGCTTATGCAGCTTGAAATTGAACCAATTAAATTATACAGTAAAATTCAGTAGTTTACTTTGTTCCCAGTAGCATTTTACCCGCCCGTCGTGCGGAACGTTATTGAGGACAATAAAGCCTTTATATTCAGTATAGTGTAGCATTAATTAAACTGTACCCAATAAAACCACAACATGCATGCTTGGAGCTAATATGATGCATTCTTAATTGTGATTGGGCTTCAGTGAAATTTAATCGGTGTATATTCCTCAGTAATCGCAAGTGCGCATAATAGCTGTCAAATTGGTAATATGTGCTTTTGACTTTACACCGCCGTAACTTCCTTCAGATACACTTTGGAAAATTAAGAAGTATACCGTATTGTAGAAAACGAAATTTCTAGCACGATGGTATAATTAATTTTAATGTATGACAAACAGTTCCTGAGAAATGGGTAGAAAAATGAATTAATTTTAGTCACCCGGTGTTCAAGTGTAATTTTGGATGTATTTGAGAATTTTTCCAATTTTACACGTTTTTTGTATCATTTGTGGGTATAAATTATAGCGTTTCTTGTAGAACACAGAATTTTCTACACAGTAGTATGTTCCTGAGTAATCGCAAGTGCGTCAATTGTGATTAGACTTCAGTGAAATTAAATCAGTGTATATTCATGTGTAATCGCCAGTGCGCATAATAGCTGTCAAATTGGCAACATGACATTTTGACTTTACACCGCCGTAACTTCCTTCAGATACACTTTGGATATTTAAGAATTATACCGTATTGTAGAAATCAAAATTTCTAGCACGATGGTATAATTCATTTTAATGAGTAACAATTAGTTTTTGAGAAATAGGTAGAAAAATGAATAAATTTTAGTCACCCGGTGTTCAAGTGTAATTTTGGATGTATTTGAGAATTTTGCCAATTTTACACGTTTTTTGTATCATTTGTGGGTATAAATTATAGCTTATCTTGTAGAACACAAAATTATCTACACAGTAGTATATTCCTGTGTAATCGCAAGTGCGTAAATTGTGATTGGACTTCAGTGAAATTAAATCAGTGTATATTCATGTGTAATCGCAAGTGCGCATAATAGCTGTCAAATTGGCAACATGACAATTTGACTTTACACCGCCGTAACTTCCTTCAGATACACTTTGTAAAATTACAAATTATATCGTATTGTAGAAAACAAGATTTCTAGCACGATGGTATAATTTATTTTTTTTATAACAAATAGTTACTGAGAAATAGTAGAAAAATAAATTAATTTTAGTCGCCCGGTGTTCAAGTATAATTTTGGATGTATTTGAGAATTTTTCCAATTTTACACGTTTTTTGTATCATTTGTGCGTATAAATTATACTTTTTCTTGTAGAGCACAAAATTCTCTACACAGTAGTATATTCCTGTGTAATCGCAAGTGCGCATAATAGCTGTTAAATTGGCAACATGTCAATTTGACTTTACACCGCCGTAACTTCCTTCAGATACACTTTGGAAAATTACAAATTATATCTTATTGTAGAAAACAAGATTTCTAGCACGATGGTATAATTTATTTTGATGTGTGACAAATAGTTCCTGAAAAATAGTAGAAAAATGAATTAATTTTAGTCACCCGGTGTTCAAGTGAAATTTTGGATGTATTTGAGAATTTTGCCAATTTTACATGTTTTTTGTATCATTTGTGGGTATAAATTAGAATATTTCTTGTAGAACACAAAATGTTCTACACAATAGTATAATTTTTATAGCTGTAACTCTGCTGGTTTATGAAGAATAGATAGGGGAATATTGACCAAAATATTCGCGTTTTTCAGTGCTAATTTTGCATTTTTGACTTTGTCATTTACACTTCACACCGCCGTAACTTTTGTTTAATACACTTTAGAAAATTAAAAATTATACCGTGTTGTAGCAAACAAAATTCCCAGCATAATGGTATTATTTATTTAGATGTGTGATAATTAGTTTTTGATAAATAGAGAAGAAAGTATAGAATATCGGACGCGTGGAGTTTAAATATAATTTTGAATATAGATTGAAATTTTGTCATGTTTACATCTTTTATGTTCTATTTTTGGATATGAATTATAACCTATCTTGTAGAACAGAAAATTCTCTACACAGTGGTATAATCTGTTTGGCTGTACCATTTCTGGTTTATGAGGAGTAGATGTAGGAATATTGACCAAAATTTTCGCATTTTTCAGGGTTCATTTTGTCTTTTCACCGCGATAACTTTTTTCTTTTTTTTTTTTAAATTTGAAATTTATCCTATCATGTAGACAAGAAAATTTACAACGTAATGGTATAAATTGTTGGCGGGTACACCAAGTGGTTACCAAGTAGCAGCTTGCTGAAAATGGACCAAGGATGGTGGGACAGACAAACAGACAGACAGACAGACAGACACACAGACAGAGGATCTCTTTTATATATACACTAGCATGTAAACCCGCCCGTCGTGCGGAACAATTCATACTATTAAATTTGTATTCAATTCATAAGATAAAAGGAATATGAATTAAAAATGAATGGAGTAAACCCATATAAAGTCTAAATTTCTATATTTTTATATTATTTTGACAAAATAGTTTGCCTAAATCGCCTCATCCAGACCTGCCCGTCGTGCTGAATAATTCAGAACTCAGACTCAAAACAATGAAAAGTGACTAAACTTTTGTATCATAATTCTTTC
Organism: Sacculina carcini; assembly: GCA_916048095.2. Lineage (NCBI taxonomy): Eukaryota > Metazoa > Arthropoda > Thecostraca > Sacculinidae > Sacculina > Sacculina carcini. Next base: position 8,841,092 of record OU696575.1, on the reverse strand, counting down.
AAAATATATTTATAACTTAATATCACCATCTAGCATCAAAACCCGCCCGTTGTGCAGAACAATAAATAAAGTAAAATAAATATTCAATTTATAAAAAACGATTAGAAATAAAAAATAAAAAGTAAACCCATAAAAAGTCTTAAAAACAATAGAAAAGTCTAAATAAGAATGTTTTCATTTTAGATATGGCAAAATGTTTTCCCTCAAACAGCCTCGTATTTAAACCCGCCCGTCGTGCGGAGCTATTACTAAAATATAATGAATCAAAAAGCAAAAAACTCATCCAATAGGAAAATATTAATGTGTCAATTCTTAATTTAATTATTGACGAAGTTTGTTCCCTTAACACTGCTCAAATTCACACCCGTCCTTCGTGTGTAGTAATTCAGAAGTGTAATACTATCAAAACAATGAAATTTCTGTCATCTCTATAATTCCAGATTAATGCTTCCGCTAAAACAGCATATGCATGTAGTTGGCATTGCATGATATTACAACCCATATCCTTATGCAACTTAAACGTATGCAGCTTGAAATAAAACCAATTAAATTACACAGTAAAATTCAGTAGTTTACTTTGTTCCCAGTAGCATTTTACCCGCCCGTCGTGCGGAACGATTCATGTGTAAATATTGAGGACAATAAAGCCTTTATATTCAGTATAGTGTAGCATTAATTAAACTGTACGCAATAAAACCACACCATCCATGCTTGGAGCTAATATGATACATTCTCAATTGTGATTGGGCTTCAGTGAAATTTAATCGGTGTGTATTCCTGTGAAATCGCAAGTGCGCATAATAGCTGTCAAATTGGCAATATGTCCCTTTGACTTTACACCGCCGTAACTTCCTTCAGATACACCTTGGAAAATTAAAAATTATATCGTATTGTAGAAAACAAGATTTCTAGCACGATGGTATAATTGATTTTAATGTGTAGCAAATAGTTACTGAGAAATAGTAGAAAAATCAATTAATTGTACTCGCCCGGTGTTCAAGTGTAATTGTGGATGTATTTGATAATTTTGCCAATTTTACAAGTATTTTGTATCATTTGTGGGTATAAGTTAAAGCTTATCTTGTAGAACACAAAATTCTCTACAGAGTAATATATTCCTGTGTAATCGCAAGTGCGTAAATTGTGATTGGACTTCAGTGAAATTAAATCAAGGTATATTCATGTGTAATCGCAAGTGCGCATAATAGCTGTCAAATTGGCAACATGACATTTTGGCTTTACACCGCCGTAACTTCCTTCAGATACACTTTGGAAAATTACAACTTATACCGTATTGTAGAAAACAAGATTTCTAGCACGATGGTATAATTTATTTTTTTTATAACAAATAGTTACTGAGAAATAGTAGAAAAATGAATTAATTTTAGTCGCCCGGTGTTCTAGTGTAATTTTGGATTTATTTGCGAATTTTGCCAATTTTACACGTTTTTTGTATCATTTGTGGGTATAAATTATAGCTTTTCTTGTAGAACACAAAATTATCTACACAGTAGTGTATTCCTGTGTAATCGCAAGTGCGCATAATAGCTGTCAAATTGGCAATATGTCCTTTTGACTTTACACCGCCGTAACTTCCTTTAGATACACTTTGGAAAATTACAAATTTTACCCTATTGTAGAAAACAAAATTTCTAGCACGATGGTATACTTTATTTTTATGCATAACAAATAGTTACTGAGAAATATTAGAAAAATGAATTAATTTTAGTCGCCCGGTGTTCTAGTGTAATTTTGGATGTATTTGAGAATTTTGCCAATTTTACACGTTTTTTGTATCATTTGTGGGTATAAATTATAGCTTATATTGTAGAACACAAAATTCTCTACACAGTAGTATATTCCTGTGTAATCGCAAGTGCGCATAATAGCTGTCAAATTGGCAATATGTCCGTTTGATTTTACACCCCCGTAACGTCCTTCAGATACACTTTGGAAAATTACAATTTATACCGTATTGTAGAAAACAAAAATTCTAGCACGATGGTATAATTTATTGTAATGTGTGACAAATAGTTCCTGAGACATGGGTAGAAAAATGAATTAATTTTAATCACCCGGTGTTCAAGTGTAATTTTGGATGTATTTGAGAATTTTGCCAATTGTACACGTTTTTTGTATCATTTGTGGGTATAAATTATAACTTTGCTTGTAGAACACAAAATTATCTACACAATAGTATAATTTTTATAGCTGTACCATTGCTGGCTTATGAGGAGTAGATAGCGGAATATTGACCAACATATTCACGTTTTTTGTGCTAATTTTGCCTTTTTGCTTTTTTGTCATTTACACTTCACACCGCCGTAACTTTTGTTTAATACACTTTAGAAAATTAAAAATTATGCCGTGTTGTAGCAAACAAAATTCCCAGCATGATGGTATTATTTATTTAGATGTGTGGTTATTAGTTTTTGAGAAATAGAGAAAAAAGTATAGAAAATCGGACGCGTGGAGTTTAAATAAAATTTTGAATGTAGATTGATTGTTTTCCATTTTACATGTTTTATATTTAATTTTTGGGTATAAATTATAATTTGTTGAGTAGAAAAGAAAATTTTCTACACAGTGGTATAATTTTTATAGTTGTACTATCGCTGGTTTAGGAGGAATAGTCTTAAGAAAATTGACCAAAATTTTCGCATTTTTCAGGGTTCATTTTGTCTTTTCACCGCTATAACTTTTTTTGATTGCATTTTTGAAATTTAAAATTTAATCTAAAGTGTAGACAAGAAAATTTCCAACGTGATGGTATAAATTGTTAGCGGGTAGGCTGAGTGGTGGCCGAATAATAGCTGATAGAAAATGGACCAAGGAGGGTCGAACAGACACACAGACACACACACAGACACACACACACACAGAGGATCTCTTTTATATATATAGATATATATATATATATATATATATATATATATAGTACGCAATTGCAACCACGTGGTCGTGCTCTTCTCAGGAATCGACATCATCATCATCACGACATGTTTTGCATTTTGCATTGCTATGTGTGCCCGTGTGCCGACATTCTATTAACAAACACCTGCAGCCAGTGTTTGTATGCGTGTGCGTCTGTATGTGCGATGCGAACTTATATAATGTCATGCACACGGATTGTGCTACATTTGGATGATCAGACGGCGATTCTGTCACAGGCTGGTTAAACATACGAGAACTATAATACCAATATACGCGTACATTTGGCACTAATACTTGAAGCGCGTATCCGACTCAATGTGATTATGAACACTTAAATTATATATGTCTACACTACTTATTGAATTATATGTGGTTACACTACAATTGTGTGTATGTGTGTGCGCGTGTGTGTACACTATACTTTGACTGAGTGGCAACGCAAAATCTCTCTCTCTCACACACGCACATACAAACACACGCATACACAATTGCGAACATTCGCCTGCCGCCATACGCGGGATTAGTGAAATTATCCTTGGTATTCAAACGTATCATAGCCAACGATATGAAGGATGGGATGTCATATGGCCTGCAGGCCGGTGCACCCCTTAAACACCAATTATCATCATCATCATCATCATCATATGAAATATGTTGAACTGTTGACCCGCAATGCCAATTTGGTTTTAGTTTGATCCTGGTTTGTGATAGCCGCTTACCGTTGATTCACGGTTAAAATATGTTTAAATATGAGTACAGTCGACATGCCACATAACGGACCTCCAAATAGTGGAACACTTCCTTGGGCCCGAACAAAAGCCTATCAAATACATGTCACTCATCCAAAGAGCAATATTTAAACATCCTTATAGCGGAAACCTCCAAATAGCGGAATGATCGATTGGTCTCCACTATAGCACACCTCCAAAAATCGGAAAACGAGGGTCCTTTGTGATTCTTGAATAGAGGATACATATTGACACAATCTTACAAGAGCGGAGCTACCACACATACACACACAAACTCGCATACATATACAAACACATACACACAGACACACAGTGTGAGAGAATGTAAAGAGGTGCTGCTTCTCCCAGTACATGCTATAATTGAACATAGCCTAAAGTGTGGGAAGGTGCCAAAGATCTGGAAGCAAGCGCAAATAGCACCCATACACAAATGAGGATGCAGTGAGGATCCAGGGAACTACAGACCAGTGTCCTTAACAAGTATGGTATGCAAATTATGTGAGAAAATTATCAAAGATGTCTGGACAAATCACCTCGACAGGAATGGACTTATAGCTGATGAACAGTATGGTTTTAGAAAACAAAGGTCATGTGCAACTAATCTGCTGGATTTTTATACGAGGCTCGTTGATGAGACTCAAGAGAGAGACGGCTGGGCTGACTGTGTATACTTAGACTTGAGAAAGGCATTCGACAAGGTTCCGCACAAAAGATTGACATGAAAATTGCGACATCATGGAGGAGTGCAGGGCAAATTGTTGGAATGGATGAAAGATTACCTACAAGCAAGACAAATGTGTACTGTTATTCATGGCAACAAGTCTGAATGGTTGAGCGTGAAAAGTGGAGTACCTCAGGGCTCGGTATTAGGCCCGATTATGTTCAGCATATACGTGAATGACATGGTTGATAGTGTGAGCAGCTACGCGAGCATGTTTGCTGATGACATCAAGATTATGAGGAGAATTGAGAATGACAGCAGTTGTACAGCACTCCAAAATGATTTAGATACAATTTATAAATGGAGTCAGAGCTGGAAAATGGAGTTTGGTATCGAAAAATGTAAAGTAATGGAAGCTGGAAAAAGTAGAAATAGGCCGTGCGGAAAATACAAGATGGGAGAAAAAATATTGCAGAAAGTGACAGAAGAAAAGGATTTGGGAATAATCATGAGCGACACTCTATCCCCGGAAGGACATATTAACAAAATCACAGCATCTGCACTCAGACTAGTCAAAACATATATACTGCGTTTCGATATATGGATGAGGATATGTTGAAGAAGCTGATCACGACAATAATTCGACCAAGACTAGAATATGTGGCAGTGGTATGGTCTCCGTCTTTGAGGAAGCATATCGACAAACTCGAGAGAATACAGAGAGCAGCAACGAAAATCGTACCAAGTTTGAGAGGTTTAGAATGCACACATAGGTTGAACAAACTAGGACTGACCACGCTCGAAAAGAGAAGACAGAGAGGGGACTTAATACACATTTTCAAATACATGAGAGGATTTCAAAAAACGGATCGGGAAGGCTGGATTGTTTGGAATGAGATATCAAAGGGGACATGGCATGAAATTTAAAAAACAAGATGCCGACAGAAGATCAAACAGGACAGTTTTCCTTATAGGAGCGTAGAAAAGTGGAATAGTTTAGACAGTGAAACAGTAAAAGCGAGAACAATTCAATCGTTCAAGGATAAACTAGATAAATCATGATTTGGAGACGGGACAGTTCGAGCGCAAGCTCATATCCCGTAATGCACAAATAGGTGAGGTGAGCACACAATGCGCATGTGCATTCGTGTATAGTGGACCTCTGAGAGACCTATACCTCTGAGACCTGTGAATGGGATGAGTGGAAACGGAATATTTGACGCTTGCATTCTGCTGCATTTTGAGTGTGTATGTGTCTGTGAATGTGAGCTAAGTTAAAACCCACGTTAATAATGCACCATTGGCTACATGAGCGTGTGTTTGTTAGTGAGTGAGTGAGTGAGTATACTCATAAGTAATTCAAATAGGATGTTCACGAGACGCACACAGTGTGGATCTACTAGCGACAATCACCGCACGAAGTATGCGGAATTTGTCGCTAATATATATATATATATATATATATATGGCATGAAATATGGTGTACCTTCATAAAAGTTAGTTTATTGGCATAAAGTATGATCTCATATAGACAAACATCGAGGTTCATTAGCGCATCTGTGCAAAATACAGCTCAATTGGGATGTGTGACGAACAAATGGAATGTACAGCGGGCATGTATATGCAATATATCTGCAACTGCCTTGCCATGAAAGTATACACAGTCATTTGGTGTAGAAAAATACCACTAAATACAGCAATATGGTAGCTCGGTATGAAACAATCTCATTTTTAAAACCACAATACAAAGCCTAAATTGAAATTGCTCGCATGAAGCATTTACGTAAACTTTCGTAGAATGACACTCGGTCGTTACATACACGAATGACAAGACACACACAAGACACACGCACATACAGTCGCTCAAAAAATTTTCCGTTAATTGATGAATCACTTCACATTCAGCTCTGTTGTCTAACGTTTGCTTTGGCCTGGCTCATTTCCATTGAAATTTTGCCCCCAAGAAAATCACAAATTCATATACCGTGCGATTCCTTATAAACCGTTAGCGATACATCCTCGGCAAAGTATAGCCAATCGGAAACATTAGCCCAATATTTCGTCACACGTGGCTAGGTCTCGCGGTCGTGTGTCACGATTCCAACTGCTTAATCCTCTTGGCCTGCTCAACATACCGATGCCAGGCCCGTTGTATGAGGCGTGCGCAATGCTCTTCTTGACATCTCAGCATGGTGGACGATATGGGCGTGTAACCGGCAATATCGCGCTGTGGAGTGGTATTTTTGATGTCGGTTTCGTGCACTTTGGTGCCCTTGCGGATGAAGAAGTCTTTGGTGATTGCGTCCAGGATGTCCACGCAACAAACCCGGTCACCTTTGCAGATAATGATATCCATCGCTATGATTTTGAATTTGTTCGGCTCTGGAATTTGCAAAGGGTGTTCCAAGTCACTCAGTAAGCTGGAAAGCTTATTCAACGCGATGAACTTGGTGCCTTTGGGATCGTAATGCTGCCATATTTCATAGTACATATCGTAGTCGTCACCGGTCAGTCCTTCTTCGACGTCATCTTTTGCCTGCGAGTAGTTCTCGAGAATAACAGCTATGTACATGTTGATGACTATGAGGAATGAGATGAACAGATATGAGAGCAGATAACAGATGCCCAAAACGGTGTTACCACAGTTTCCAGGATGTCCAGTCTCCGGGTCGGGAGGTAGACAGTCACGCTCGTTGGTGATTCCTTCCAGCACTCCGTCCCATCCCGCGGAGGTCATCATCTGGAAGAGCAGGGCGAACGACTTGACGAACGTTTGGAAGTTGAACGTATCGTCCAAACCACCGACGGGCAGCTTAACATGCATAAAGAAGCTCATGCCGAAGATGGCGTAGATGAACATGACCAGAAAGAGCAACATGATAATGTTGAGCAGCGCTGGAGCCGACATGGCGAAGGCGAACAACAAGGTTCTGATTCCCTTGGCACTCTTGATAAGCCGAAGCACACGGGTGACTTTTGCTACGCGCACCACACGCAGTAAAGTTGGTGGAACGTTGAAGATCTTGGTGAAAATATCTTTGAGAACAATTCCTGCGGATCAATTGTTGTTGATTAGACATACACGACAATGGCAACAATGATTGACTGGTCATATTCAGTGATTTTTCTACATCGATAAATAACAATATCTGGATGCGGAAACATCAGGTGAAAGTGAGTCACACGTATTCTACGTTTGAAATTATTTAAACATCATATGCTGAACTTTCTTTGCTCAATCTTAAACGTGAATCTACAAGTAGTATATGCAAACAGTTACATCGGCGAATTCATAAATTTGTTAGTATTGTTGTCAGCAGAGCCGTAGCAACCGCCCCCGTACCCCCCGGCAGGGGGGATCCGAATGTTGAGGGGCCCCGTTGCTTCACGTATGCTATTAAAATATATCATATTTATTATGTATAGCCTTTACCTTTTTGCTCAGATGTTTCCACCTGAGCTTTTATTATGTGATTATGTCTAATAAATACATTCATTATTAGGTGATTTATTTATAATGGGGGACCCAAGTGTTGCCTTCGGGGGGGCATAATTCCTCGCAACGGCTCTGGTTGTCAGACCAATTAACCTATCGTTCACTAAAACTTTTATTAGATTCACAAACGACAACAAGCGTGTACTTCTATAAACCGTGTATTTGGTAGTGAGGGGATACAAGCAGTGATTGAGTGAATACTGCTTACTCGATTTACTTAATTAATGCTGATGGTTGTATAATGTATGTATTTCGATTTTGAATCTGTATACTCGATTCCACCTTATATCATGTCTATGCATGCACATTATCAGGCCTCAAATTTGCCAACTAGATAATTTAATGGTGATTTGAGCTGCTTGTAAACATAAATATGTGAGTAAAGTTTAACCTATAGTGATTTAATATGTAGTTTATTAAATATGCTGGAATACACAGAAATTAAGAATTTGATTGTGAAGAAATGTCACTGTTTTACTACCGAGAATGGACAGGACGACAACGCCGAAGTCGAACAAATTCCACGAATCCTTGAAGTAGTACCAGCGAAGGGAGAACAATTTTAATGCACACTCGGCAGTGAATACGGCAATGAAAAAGAAATTGAGCCCCTGGAGAATGTCCGTTTTCTGCTGGGACATCTGATACTCGTCCATCGTCATCACGATCATATTCAATCCGATAAACAGCATAATGACGATGTCGAACTTGCGGTCCATGCAGATGTCGTATATTATCGCCTGCCAGTGAAACTGTAATGCATAAAATAAAGAAACGAAATGGAAGAGTATCGAACAATTACTGGATAACGCATGGGTGAATGAGTTTTGTTTGGACTTCGGTGCTTGTTTCTGGTGAGAAAAATCACACTGTCGAATCGCTGGCGAATAAACGGGCTCCTAAACTGTCATCCAGTGAGGAAGCCGTTTAGATATTCGGCAGCAATATTAAAATGTGTCCAAGAATTAGCTACCTGGTGGACATGGATCATCTAGCAATGGTATGCATTAAATTATTCGTCAATTAATTGAGTTTGTTTTCCCGCCTGTAAATATTTTCGGCGCATATCGTATTGGTATTGCTATTAAGGTATTGCTATTAGGTTTGCAGAACAATTAACAATAAACAATGACAACCGAAGCAACAATAATTGTTGCACTTATTATTGTGAATGATCCATATGTCACACATACGTGTGGACGTGGAATAGCCTTTTGCGGTTTTTTCTTGCGCATCTTCTTCATGGCCACGTAGTACTTTCTCTGGTCCTCAGTCATGAACAGGTCCAAAGAGGCTCCTGTGTGTTGAGCAAATCAACTATGATTCAATCATTTGTAACCTTATATTTGTGGACAATCCTGTGCTACGTTCACATTTTTGCTATATACAATGCGATATTCACGAAAGATAATTTGTTGCAGATTTATAAGAGACAGTTTTCGTCGTAATCTTTGAAATCAAATTACTCTTCAAAATATGTACTGGATGAAAACAACGTGAATGTCTGAGAGTAAATATATTTATGTATTACTTATTTTACATTTATACATATTGTTGGTTGTATTATTTGTTTGTATTTATGTAGATTCATTATGGATTAAATTGTACATTGAAACACATAAGTGTGTGTGTTACAGTGATTTTTGTTGCCTTAGTCCAGCGGTTCTTAACCCTTTCCAGTGTTCGTATACAAATAACATAATAACCAGTGGCGGCGCCAGGAATTTTCCGATGGGGGGCTGATGGGGGCTTAGGAAATACTTGTGGGGGCTTGACTAAACATGAAGAATTACACTCGAACGCTGACTACATAATATTTTAATAAGGGAATAGGGCGCTCTGATTCAGTCCTCGAACTTAAACCATTCTTCATTTACATTGGTAGGAAAGCTTCATTCATAGTGGTAGGAAATTTTAATTTCCACGATTATCATTTTTGGGGGGCTTAGGGAGGCTTGACATATTTTTGAGGACATTGAAGCCCCCAAGTCCCCCCTTGGCGCTGCCACTGGTAATACAAATACTTGTATTCAATGTGTGCAAACAGCTTGATATTTTCGCACTCTGTTTCAGAGGATTAAGCAGTAATAACTTTCCAGGACATTTTATAAACCATATGTGAAATATACTTTCTTTAATTATACAGGAATATTCACACAGCTTAGGAATCGGGCTCACACCTAGAGATGCGACCTAAAAAAACGTTTTTTTGCCAAAAAAAAAACCACGACCAAAAAACACGTTTTTTTGTTTTTTTAAGAGTCATGCAAATAATTCAAATTATGGAAATTATATATTTGGGATGTTAAATGAATTATTTTTTATCAATACATGGGTTATTCATGCTATTAGTGTAACGATGATAATAATAATAATATGTTGCTATGTTGATCTTCGTTCGGCTGATCGTGATGTCTTGATAGTTCCTCTTGATGTTGTGTTCCGCGATAACAAGTAATAGTCACCCAGTCGAAGTTGGATTGTATATTGTCAGCAACCAGTCAGTCTACCTTAAAGCTATTCTGAAATCTAATGAATTAATTACGGCTTGCCTGAGTGAGTGGTGAGTCCTACATCGCACGTCGCTAGTCCAGCTCAAACTAACTGACCCACCAACAAGCACAGCCAAAGTACCCCCTTATTCTCAGTAAACTCCGGGTTATATACCTACGAACACACTTCGTTGGCACCATATTTCGCAAGCAATTGCCAGCTGGCCAAACTGCTCGAACTACACAACCGGGACACAAGCTATTTCTAAACGCGATTTGACAGTACACAGGCGTGTTGCCTCGAGATGATCAGCCAAGTCAAACGTACAAAAAAGGGTCATTAATCACTGTCACACATACTCCGCTAGAGCCAAACATACCGTGTAATACGGGCGTCGCTCTAACACATAAATTTGCCTAACGACAGCTGCACAAGCAAGCCGCGAAAGAACGAGAACGTAAACTGAGAATGAGAGAGAGAAAGAAAACTGAGTAAACTGACAGATAGAAAACTGGTCTGATTATAACTTTGTTATATCACAGCTGCGAGGTCTTTTAAACGAATGTGAACACTAGACACAATCACGGCTATCAAAGCCACCGGCTCTACTGAATCGTGATAGTTGCAATTATAGCAAACTGCCAGTCACTATTTGCAGAGTTTCCACTTCAGGGTAGGACTGAGGCATAATTCTGATCAGTGATTATACAGCGCCATTTCTCACCATACACACATACTCCGCAAGTATGTGCATACAGCATTGTGCGTCTGTAATAATCAACTGTCACATCGAGTCGACAGGGCCGTACATAAAACACAGGAACATCCTGTGTCACCAGTCAATTGCTGGTGAATTCTGGCACATTAACTGTCCTTTTTCGATGTTTGCCTCATCCCAATATTTCTGTGGTATTCCTGCAGTATCAAGAACTGACAGCTCCAGCATTCAGTATTTGCCAAAAATACTCGACGATGTTTTAGAATTATTCAGACCAGTAATCTTTACATTTGCGCTCACGAATTATTAGATATAACCCTAACTATTCATTATGACCCATTTGACCTAAATTTTCAAGTGTGTATATCAAAGTACTTAAACATACAATTATACAACGAAACAAAATTCTAGCGCATGTCAAAAATAGCGCATGTCCATGTCTATCGCATACATTAATCGCAACTAACACAGTAACTTAAAATCTAGAACAACAGGAATCTATATCTCACAAATCTACATGAGAAACTAACTTAGTTGTAATTAACACACGGTTATGGACATAAGGTTACGGACACCTGGCTATAAAATTAACACTATTAATTCTAACTAGCTCAGCACATTATAAATATAAAATGGGCGATATATCGTGTTAATAAAACCATTTGTCGCCGACCACGAACGCGTCCACGGCTCGATCCAAGCAGGTGGTGTTGATCTTGAACCACATCAGGCAGAGGTCGTACACCGGCGGGGTATACTCTGTCGACTCGTAGTCCACGCGCTGCTTCACCAGTCATTCAGCTGCTGTCGTCGTTTTGCGCAAACACCTGCAGCACTTCGTTGTCAATAGCGTTGATTAATATCCGACCGTCTTCCATGGTTACTCGTCCCCATCTTTATCGCAGTTGTCTTTCAGGCTGATTGGTGAACCGCTGGAGTTGTCTCGGCTCGTGTTGATGATGATTTCGGCATTGACTTATCTTAGTCCGCTAATTGTTTTCGTTGTCGTAGTTAGTAGACTGTCAGTTCAGCACACGGTTGATCAGGGGTTCCAGCAAACTGTTGACTCAATCTCGCCTCTTCAGACCGAAAAACGGACAATTCTCGCCAGTGACTCATTGTTCTGTGTCGGTGTGGTAGCAGGATTGAGACAGGGAATTGAATGAAAAACGTATACAATGTCCACTTGGAAATATGAAACTAATTTACCACGAGGTAGGAAAACAGGGGCTGCATCATGAGAGGAAAATAGACAATTAATAGGAGACAATAAATAGGATACAATTAATAGGAGCAATATCCAGAGCCGTTTTACTTTTAATCATTATAAAATATTATTGTATTTATATATTCTGGCTAAATCCAATTTCACTTTATTATTGTTAAGTTAACATATATTTATCTAGTTTTAAGAATATATTTTACACACTTACAGAGTAATGTTTCGTCTTTTGTAACTTTTAGTGCACACATACTTCTGCGTATATTCTCCATGATAATTACAATCTACTCTATTGGTTGTTAATTGATGTCGTAGCATACTTCTGTGTATGCTTCCAGTTTCAACTAACCGACTTAGTCAACAAAGTAATTGCTTCAATTACTCCGCTTGTTTATTAAGTAGCATGTTAAATGCTTTCAACTAAATGTCTTCTGTATTTTCACCGTTAGACGGTTGACACAAGCCTCTTCTCTTTTGACACCATGTGTGCCTCGTACATTATTTTGTTGCTAAATATTTAACGCATTCATATATCCATCAGTTAAGTCTATGGAACTTCCCTCGATATCCGTTTCCTATTTTATAACACCTCTTACACTCTCATTCTCTGGTATGAGATCCACAGTGTCTACACTAACATCTACTTCATCTGGTCATTTAGTCATATAGTCATCAGTCATTTAGTTATTTAGTCATCATTCATTTATTTATTTAGTCATCAGCGGTATATCGTGCCCTGACGTTCCAATGCATCTTATATGCGTTGCTATACATACTTTAAACGTATGTTCTTAAATATCTGTCACTTTTGACAGATAGTTTTACATTTCATTTCAAACATTTCAACATCTCGTTCTGATTAAAAAAAGTATTTGTGAGTGATTGTCTTCTCATATTTCTCAGTCGTACATGTTTTGACATTATAATAAAAATATCAAAGTCCAATTGTACACCATAATAATTATACGAATAATTAAACAGATCCCAGCCTAATATCCAACTGTCCTTTAATTTCGTGTCCTCTAATAGAATATTTAGTGTCAAAATTCACAAAAGACACCGATCATTTAATAAGTGCAATTTTGTTTAATCTTGTCCCCTTTATACTAGTCAAACGCATCCTACAAGACATGCAACTTAGTTTCTTCACGCAATATTTCGATAATATTCATACATCACACCCAGCATCTACTAAAATATTGATTGGAGGTCCTCCTATATTTACATATCATATTGATTTTTAATATTAGCAGCAAAACTTGTTCTGGGTTTTGCTTTCTGAACCACATACTGACCATATTCAATAGTGGTTTTCGTAAATTTTTTCATTCTTGTTTCTTACGGAATTTTTTTATCTATATTTGCTTTGGTTGTACCATTAACTATAATACCTATGGTTAAAATACATACTTTATCCATATATTTTTTTTATATTTCCTAATTTTATTCTGAGTAAGGCTCTGGATTCTGACAAGGCTTAAGGAAAATTGAGATAACACTCACCTCACAGTTCATTGAGCCACCGGTGGAAGTGACCGAGTTTCGACTATGCCGAGAAGATAACCACAATTAAAGATCCTGAGTCATGGCACCAAATGTAACGATGATAATAATAATAATATGTTGTTATGTTGATCTTCGTTCGGCTGATCGTGATGTCTTGATAGTTCCTCTTGATGTTGTGTTCCGCGATAACAAGTAATAGTCACCCAGTCGAAGTTGGATTGTATATTGTCAGCAACCAGTCAGTCTACCTTAAAGCTATTCTGAAATCTAATGAATTAATTACGGCTTGCCTGGGTGAGTGGTGAGTCCTACATCGCACGTCGCTAGTCCAGCTCAAACTAACTGACCCACCAACAAGCACAGCCAAAGTACCCCCCCTTATTCTCAGTAAACTCCGGGTTATATACCTACGAACACACTTCGTTGGCACCATATTTCGCAAGCAATTGCCAGCTGGCCAAACTGCTCGAACTACACAACCGGGACACAAGCTATTTCTAAACGCGATTTGACAGTACACAGGCGTGTTGCCTCGAGATGATCAGCCAAGTCAATATAATATAATTAGTGACCCTATCAAATTTAATTATCATTAAATATGCACAATATAATTGTTATAATGTGTCTGAAAGCCCTAATATCATTGTTTGCACGGTACTGTGCGGCACTTCTATGTACAGTACAGTTTTGCATTCAATTATTGAGTTAATCATTGTGTAAGAAAGCAGGGTTTGAGAACCGTTTTTATGCTAATATCTGAAACTGTTTTAAAAAAACAGGTGGCATAATATTTTTTACACATTAACTTCTTCCTGCCAGAAATTAACTACGTTGGTTATAAGAAGTTTCATCATTTCATTCAGCAGATCAATTATTTGCAAATATAAGAGTACAAACACTGCAAGTATTTACACAAATACTACGAATATGCACACACGCTTAGTGTCCCTAATGAGACTACGAATAAAAGCAGGTCGCAGTGGCAACGGACCAGAAAAACGAACCAGAAAAACGGACAATATTTTCGTGTAGGAAAAAAACAACTGAGGAAATATATTTGATTTACAAAAAGGTATTTGAACACAAATAACTACATCAAAGAAACCATCATCCATAAAACCAGTTCTAAAAACAGGTTACTAATGAAAAAACAGTTAATTTGGTTAAACTTTCCTTGATCTGCCGCCATTTTTTTCGCAATCTCTACATCTACGAAAACAGTTTTTCAAAAAAATATATTTTGAAAAAAAACATGGTTTTAATGAACAGTTTAAATCAAGTGGTTTAACCAGCCGCTTATACGTACCAGCAGGCTACTTGCTATACAAAAGGTATTTAAACGTACATCATTCAAATCTATCTTACATAGATGTTTTAGAAAACATTGTTTCAGAAAACATTGTTTCATTAAACAAGCGTTAGTTTAAATGAACGTTTGTCAAAAAAAACACTTGACCAACCAATTAGCTTGTCTTGTTCTGCTGCCAACATTTTCTGGACCTGTACATTAATATAACGAATTTAAAACCAGTTTGAAAAACATCATTGCATTTTTTCATAAAAAACATGGTTTCTTTAAAAAAAAAAAATTATTCAATAAATTTGTTTTGTTATGCTGACAAATTATTTCAAATATCCACATAATTAAAACCATCTATAAAAACATGGGTTTTCTCAATGAAAAAAACCTAAACCACCGGACCCGGATGTACTTTCAAACAGTCTCCTGGGGTATTTATTGATAAATATTCTTGTTTTTTATACTATTATCAAATTATCTTTGAAATAAGACACGTAAAGATGTACAAAACATCAATTGAACTCATTTCTATGTACTAAAATCTAACATCCGATGACAAGTGGGGCTAATTCTAAAAAAAACCAAAAAAAAACTCAAAAACATGTTTTTTTGCACAAAAAAACGCAACAAAAAAACGTTTTTTGCATCACTACTCACACCCACTAGGGGCGCAAACAACACCGGCTAAGAATCAGTACATGTACCTGTGAACATGTGTACTCACTAATTGTACTCACTAGTTGTTGTGTACAGGAGATGAGCAAGGCTCAGACTGTCCTGTCTCCAAACCCACTATTGTCTAATCTACGCTTAAATTGTCCAATACTACTTGATTCAACTACATACTTTTAAGACTTTTCCAAACGTCGATACACCTATTTGGGAAACTATATTTCTTTATATCCCTAACCACTCTGGTCTGCCTAAGGCATTTATTGTGTCCCCTTCGATCTCTCTCACTCCAAACTAACCAACCTTTTCTATCCAGTTTGTCTTTGACAATGCTATGCTTGAAAACGTTTATTAAATCACCCCTAAATCTTCTCATCGCTAATGTAGGTAGCCCAACTCTCTCTAGCCTCTCCTCATAAGTTAATGTCCTCAATTTTGCTACTAACTTGGTCGCTACTCGTTGTACTTTCTCTATTCTTGCTATATGCTTTTTCTTGTGCGGGGCCCATATTACTACAGCGTATTCCAATGGTGGCCTAATAATACTCATCATCAATTTCCTTATCATCTCTTCATCCAAGTGATTATATGAATCTCTAACATTCTTTGTTGTTCTGAAGGCCGCATTCTCTATTCTTGTAATATGCCTCTCCGGCGACAGTGTTTGAGCAACTGTGACACCCAAGTCTCGTTCAACGTTGACCGTATGCCTGTGTGTGTGTGTGTGTGTGTGTGTGTGTGTGTGTGTGTGTGTGTATGTTTCATGTATTCTATGTAAAGCGTATGCATTTTTAAGCGTTTTATGTATCTTATGTAGAGCGTTGATGTGTGTGTGTGTGTTTGTATATATATATATATATATATATATATATATATATTTGAAGTTTTCGACATATATGAAGAAAGAAAAGAAAACACAAATGACTGCCACTCTTTGTCAAACGTTTCGGTCTTGAGACCTTCGTCAGTGACTGATCTGTTTATAGTCACTGACGAAGGTCTCAAGACCGAAACGTTTGACAAAGAGTGGCAGTCATTTGTGTTTTCTTTTCTTTCTTCATATATATATATATATATATATATATATATATATATATATATATATATATATATATTTCGATCCAAAATGTATGGAGTACTCACGTGTCTGGTGGATATATGATATACTTTGAAGTTGAACTTCTTCAGACACAAGTATGTATTTTTTATTACACCACAACGTTTCGCCTTACGGCTTTACGGCTTTATCACTGCTTGATTAAGCTGTAAGGCGAAACGTTGTGGTGTAATAAAAAATACATACTTGTGTCTGAAGAAGTTCAGCTTCAAAGCAAATCATATATATATATATATATATATATTTAGATCCAAAATGTATGGGTACTCACGTGTCTGGTGGATAAATGATATAAGATGAAGTTGAACATCTTCAGACACAATATTTATTTTTTTATTTTTTTACCACAACGTTTCGCCTTACGGCTTTATCAAGCAGTCAGCTCAGACTGCTTGATAAAGCCGTAAGGCGAAACGTTGTGGTAAAAAAAAAAAAAATATTGTGTCTGAAGAAGTTCAACTTCATCTTATATCATATATATATATATATATATATATATATATATATATATATATATATATATATATATATATATATATGTGTGTGTGTGTATGCAGAGCCGTTGCGAGGAATTTCGGGGCCCCCCGAAGCATCACTTGGGACCCCCATTATAAATATAGCACCAAATAATGAATTTATTTATTAGACATAATCACATAATACAAGCTTAGGTGAAAACATTTGAGCAAAAAGGTATAGGCTATACATAATCAATATGATAAATTATAATATCAAACGTGAAACAACGGGCCCCTCAACATTCGGGGGCCTTCCGGCCGGGGGGTTGGGGGGGCGGTTGCTACGGCTCTGTGTGTGTGTGTGAGTGTGTGTGTGGATGTGGGTGTGTTTGTAGTTTTAGCAAATATCTATGATTTGAATTTTGTAATCGCGTGGTTGCCCGACTATACATTTTTCATGTTTTTGGGTTTGGCTTGAGTTGTGTATTGGCTTACATGAGCTTAGCATACTCTTTATGCCCTTTGGGCGTTTCTGGTGCATGTGTCCATCGCTTGGTGTTAACCCATTAATGCCGAGAATTTCGAAATGTTAATTTTTTAGATTTTTTTCAAGAAATGTTATTTCTGGGGCACTTTCTGCATGTTCACGAAGTTTTGTAGAAAAAAAATGTTTCTAACAAGGTTTTTCAGAGTGGCAACTATAGTTGCCACTCGGCAGTGGCATAGACAAAAAACAGTACATTCTTAAACTTTTTGAGCATCATTCAAAACACTGAGAAAAAAACATATAAGTGAGACTTATACTCAAAAACATATTAGTCTTATAACATTCCTAGTTTGATTAAATTAAAAATGTCACTATTATATTCAAACTTGGCTTCAAATGTTAGATACCATGTTACTGTAAAATATAAGCATTTACACATGAAAGTTTATGAAGGTATATATATTATATTTCAATGACAAAAATATGCATATATGTACACACACACATAAATATATAATATATATACACATAATATATACATCATCACACATAATATATATATATATATATATATATATATATATATATATATATATATATATATATATATATATATATATATATATATATATTTAGTGAGATGGAAGGACATCAAAGCCGTCATAGTCATGAGTAATAAGCACGGTATAGAGCCAACAACAAAAATATACTGAACAAACGTCAAACAAAAACCGTGCTTGTTACTGATAACTGTGACAGCTTTGTTGTCCTTCCATCTCACAAAAGAGAGGTCATCAACAAAGACTGAAGTGACATACCCTCGGTTCTGCTTATTCACCATGCTGCTGTGCATCAAAGATGAATCTTTCGGCACTCGATTTTATCTGATAGTGCATGTCCCTGCAATGCCCATCGTGGAAAGCTGCTCCAAAAGACGCACAGAAGAAAAGAAGTTGTCAAATGTGACATGGTGACCAGGATTCAGTTGGCATTTCGAAACGAGTCCCAACACGACATCTGCTGCTTGTCCAAGTCCGGAACTGTCCAATTGTGTCGCTGACCCACAATAAGGTTCCGAGTGAAGCATGAAATCGTCAGACGTACATATGCTCCACAGTTTGAAACCGAATCGCACAGGTTTGCTCCGGATGCATTGTTTTGTAGGATGGTGGCCGTAGTAGAGTACCATACACTCATCAATAGAAAGTTCCTCCGGAAGTAAGATGAGCTTGTTGTTTTTATTTGTTATTTCAAAAACCGGCCGAACTTTGTGATAGGGATCTGGTTTGTCCACACTTATTTTGGAGTTGTCTGCAAGATGTAATCTTCGTAGTAGATGTGCCACCAGAGCGTTGAATACATCACCGTCTCGACGCCAATACAGCCTCCTATTTGGGGCACTTGAATATCCAGACAGTATCATGATGGACAAAGCTACTCGTATATTGCTTTCTGTGATAACGGATATTTCAAGACCTTTTGGGTGGAGTATATAATGCTTTGTTCAACTAGATGGCCGATGAGCTCATCAGATAGGAACAAATTCAAGCATTGAGATGGAGTCTTGATTTTACCTCTCAAACCATCGATTGGTTTGGGCGCCATTGTGTCACTAAATTGAGGCACTTTCTGGCCAAGTCTGCGTCTGCTATTTGTCCATCTTTTTTGGCTGTTTGTCCCTTTTTGGTATTTTTGGTCTTCGTTGTGTCGACGTGTCAGGCTGAGAGTGACTTGTTGAAGCCGTTGCACATGAAGATTCCACGTCATCTCTGTCTGTCATCAATTCAGCTGGGGCACACAAAATCCTTCGAGGCAAATGATTTGGGTCTGAATTCGCTTCTCCGTCACTGGCATCAGAATCTTGGTCAGTATCTGCATCTGGGAGTTCACTTGGAGGCTGTAAAATAAGTATATGTAGGTGGTCGCTGCTGGCGTCTGCATCAGCTGGATCATCCAAGTTATCCAAAACTTCATTCATAGTACATCTGAAATAAATATTTTATTTGAAATATCTATGTTTCAATTGTTAACATAAGGCAAATATATGTAGAGTCAATTATTGAAACATAGAGCTGATAAATCTCTTTTTAAATCCTGAGAACTTTCCATATGACAATATTTTGTACACGTAAGTGCCGAGTGGCAACTATAGTTGCCACTCTCCGAAAACACTGATTTATTATCTAATTATATTAAAAATTGCAAATATATGTACATATTTGGAAAGATCATACTTCACTCTAAAAGATGAGACAAAAAAAGAAAACAAATTCGCATTTAGTAGGAAATCACATGCCTCTGATCAATGCGCTGTTCAGCCATGTCGGACACTCACTGAATAATCTCGCATGTGTGGAGTGCTCGCTGCGTAGAACGTGTCTTATCTCATCGTAAGAGAAAGAGGAGATTCTCCCCTTTCGAACGGTGGTCGTTGGTAAACAAATGTCTGTTTGATTTAGATTATAGAGAGCTTGTTTTTGGTGGCAACTATAGTTGCCACTCGGCATTAATGGGTTAATAGTGCCTGCACTCTTCCCATGTTACTGAACTTGCGTTTAATAATATCTGTAGTTAGAGGTTTTCGTTGTGTAAGTGTGTGTGTGGGTTTATGCTTATTGTGTTTGCTGGTGTGGTGCTTTGCGCAATGTGTATGCATGCTTGTGTGGGAGTGTGTGTATGTGTGTGTGTGTGTGTGTGTGTTTGCAAAGTGCAGCGTTTGCACAGGGCTGCGTTTGCAGGGTGCGTTCTTGGTATCGCGCGGCGGTGATCGGATGTCGTGTTGAGATGTGAGTAGTGATGCAAAAAAAAAGGTTTTTTTTGGTTGCGGTTTTTTCATACTCACATCATGTGAGGATGTGTGTGTGTGGGGATGTGTGTGTGGGGAGTCGTGTTCGGGCGTGTTTGTTGGGTGGTGTGGTCTTTTAGGCGCGCGTGGGACATCGCTGTCCCAGTTCTGTTGTATTAGAATTGTGTTTTACAATATCATTAATAATAATAATTAATAATGTGCACTAACTGAATATGGACAACATATATTGACTGAGAACAATGTAACTTGAAGCATTGGCTAGCAGTTTGGTACTTATCTTTTTCTTTTGCTCGTTGAAATTGTCGATGATGACTCCGATGAACAAGTTGAGTGTGAAGAAAGCACCGCAAATGATGAAGACGACAAAGTACAAGTTCATGTATACATTGGCCTCGTAGCGGGGCTGTTCACCCACCTGAAGCCAGTTTCACATTGGTCAGTACACGAATTTTCATCTTAATTCTGTGCACGAATTTCCATAGACTTTCATGCGTCAGAGGAATGTCGCAACTGAACATTGCCCAACTATTTTCTATATTTCCGGTGAGAAAAAAGGAAGATCGAATCATGGAACGTGTCCACTCTGAGTTGTGTGTGACTGAACTATGTGTGCTTGTGCATGTGTGCTCCCGTATGTGACGGTGTGAGATTGAATGAGTCAGGTAGGAGATCCGGTCGTGGTGGCAAGTCTTGGCGTGTGTGTGGTTGTGATGCCTACGCGCGCCGGTCTGTAAATGTTTTACGTTTTTGTTTTGTCTCTACAGTTGAATTTAATAAAACATATATCCTAGAACAACACGAAGACGCAAACAAAAGTAATCTCTATCCGGTTAAATGGCATCATATGTGTCGAGTACAATCAAATATACTTCACCTATACTCTGTGGTGTTGGTATAACCACAAGAGGCGCAGCGCACACAACACCAGCTACACTCACTGACTGTATTTCCTAATCCCATGACTTACAAACACACACACACACACACACAACACATACACAGACACGATGACATGAACACGCACAACGCACACACGCATACACGACACACATACAAGCACGTGCACGCAGACGGACACACAACACACAGACACGCACGCACATGCACGCACAGCTAAGCGAATACACACACATGAACTAACACACGGGTATAGACACAGAACAATACACCGAACGCGCAATGACACACACGCACACAGTGAAACACACAATACAATGAAACGCCAATCAAGCAATCAAGCAATGCGCGTCTGTACAATACTCTCCCCGCTACAAGTGGAACGCTCACAGTTACACTGCAAAACAGGAGAAGTATGCCAAAACCAAAAATGGAGTGAAAAAAAACACACAACATCAAATACAAACATAGAATACAAGTAAATACATAAAATTGAGCGGAATCAAAAATAATGATAATCCGGATGTTTCCGAAAACGCACGCGACGACCTGCACGCGTCGTGGTGGGCTGTCTCGAAGTGGAATTGTTCTGGCAAACTTCCGGCGTCGGCTGATCTTGTGCAGTATGAGCGTTGTTTCCAGACTGCGAATGCGTCGGTGAACGATCCACGGGAACCACAGCCAGCCGTTCTCGCGGGCGATCATCCGAAACCACGGCCGGCTTTAAACGATCAATAGATACTGTATCCCGTCGACCAGACGGCAGCTCCACTGTAAAAAATTTGTCAGATCGAGCGATGACCTTGAAGGGACCAGTATATGGTGCCTCTAATGACCGTCTCACTCGATCCACTCGCACCCACACGTGAGTGCAGGACGAAAGGCTTTTCGGAATAAAAGTGGGACTCGACGTAGAATTGTGAGTTCCTGCAGATAACACTTGGAAATCAATTTGTGTAAGGTATGTGCTGAGCTGCCGTATGAAGTCGTGATCGCATGCAGGTGATGGGCTGTTATTCACGGCGATACGCGGGAAGAGCAGAGCCGAGCCTGTGATGGCAGTAAACGGTGAATAGCCTTCATGAGGCACTGCTCGCAGTCCCAAGAGAACCAACGGCAACGAGCTGATCCAGTTTTCGCCTCGCGCAATCAGGGCTGTTTTAAGCGTTATGTGAACCCGTTCAATCATACCGTTCGAAGAAGGGTGATGTGCCGTTGTTCTCAACCTGTGAAAACCTATCACTTTTGCAAGTTCAGCAAAAAGGGCCGATTCAAATTGGCTGCCTCTGTCGGTTACCACATAAAGTGGGACACCGAAGCGACAAACCCAGGTTTCCATGAAGGCAGCTGCTACTGTAACGGCGCTGATGTCTTGAATTGGTACTGCTTCCACCCACCTGGTCGCTCGATCGATACACGTCAAAACATAACGACACGGCGACGGATATGATTGACCGGGTGGTGTTGCAGCGGGCAGTGGTCCAACAATGTCTAGATGTGTCACCTCAAACCTAGCAGACGGAAGGCCAAAATGTTCTACCTTGCTCTTAGTGTGCCGGTTAATTTTAGACCTCTGACACTGGAGGCACTCACGGACCCACCGCCGTATGTCCTTATCCATGCACGGCCAAAAATATCGTGCCTTTACCAGTCGCAGGCTCAGTTTGACACCCGGATGAGACAGCTGATGATAGCGGTCAAATATTGATCTACGAAAAGACTGAGGTAAGAACGGACGAGGCTGAGGAGTAGACACATCGCACAAAATACTCACGTTCACATCTAGCGGAAACGATTTCAATTTGTATATGTACGAAGTTATTTCGTTATCGTCTTTTTGCTGTTCGGCAATGGCATACAGGTCAATACACTTCGCGTCGACGGAGTAAATGGATTGATGCAGAAAATCTGTGCTCACATTTCTCGATCCACTAATAAGATGCGCATCAGAATCCACGTTATGATCGGGAACACCTCCGTCATCCTCAACAAACCCAATGTTCACCGGAGCCGAATCATCATGACGAGAGAGGCAATCAGCTAAGACGTTTTCTTTGCCCGATATATAGTGAACTTCGGCAACATATTCTAGCAGACAACTGAGATGTCTCTGCTGGCGATCGGTATGCGAAGCACGCTGACTATAGAACGCACTGACAAGCGGTTTATGGTCAGTCATCAAAACTACATGCTGTCCTTCGATGGTCGACCTGAAATGATGTACCGAAAGGTAAGCGGCCAGGAGTTCGCGGTCAAAAACCGAGTACCGGCGCTGTGTGGCTGTCAGCTTTTTGCTAAAGAATTCAAGCGGCTGAGGAGTACCGTCCATCAATTGATGGAGTGCACTTCCTATTGCAACACCAGATGCGTCAGATACTATGTGATAACACGACGCTGTCGGCAACGGGTGGCTCAACAAGACTGCATCGCAAAGCGCTTGCTTTGAATCTGAGAAAGCGGCTGTTTGATCTTCCGACCATACCAATTTTTTGCTGTTTGTTTGGACACGAAGTAATTCTGTCAGCGGGTATACAATTTCGGCATACCTAGGTATCATTCTACGATACCAACCAAGCATTCCGATGTAGCGACGCAACCCGGCATAATCGTTTGGTCTTATATAGTCAACAACAACAACAACAACAACATATATTTAATATAGCGCACATATTTATACACAGGCGCGAAAGAGACAACCGACAGGAACATCACAGCGAGCAGGGAGTAGGCACAAATAGAAAATGAAAACACGTTTGCAAACTGGAACATGCTAGATGGCCGTTGGCTATCAGATAGCTCATCCGCCCTTGAAACAGGTTTTGTTTTTTTTTCCTGTCGGGTGTCTAGCCACCCTCCTCACTGCAGAACAGTGGGGGAGCCGGTTTAGTCGCCGACGACTCGACCGTGAATCTGGTTGTACTGGAATTACACGGTTACCAGTAGCAGGGCGAAGCCTGACCAGACAACGACGAATGCAAGAGATGCAAAAAAGGGACGCAGCAACGAAAACATATAATTCACAGTGAGTAAAAAGACAAATATCAAGCAAGAACAACGAGGGTACAACACAGGACGATCAGCACGAACAACACACATATAACCAAAGACAAGTCATACATTTAGTCATGAAGAGAACGAGTGAGCAGATATTTATGAAGATCAGCAGAAAAGGATCGGAATGAAGACTTGTGGTGAAGGTAAGATGGAAGCGAGTTATAGATACGAGGAGCATAGAAATAAAAAGATTTGGATGACCAAGAGGATTGATTAAGAGCAGGAGGACAGACTAATGGCACAGGAATGCGACAAGAAGTGCGATTATTGAGAGTCAATAGGGAACGGAGATATGAGGGAGAAGAGGGAGAGTGGATAAGTTTGAAGACCAGACAACATACCTTATAGCGGATACGAGAAAGAGCAGGTAACCAACCGAGCTGTCGGATATGCACCGAAGTAGGGGTTCGCGGAGGAAGCCTCAGTACAAACCGACAAGCAAGGTTGATCACTGCTTGGAGTTGGCGGATAGATTTCAAGGGAAGATGGAAGAAGAGCGAGTTGCAATAGTCGATCTTGGAAAAGATATAGGAATTTACCAGAAGACTAGCGGATGAGACATCAATCGACGAACGAATAGGGTAAAATTGTCGGAGTAAAAAGCGGCACGAGCGGATAAGCTGAGAAAAATGAGTCGAGAAAGAAAGGTTAGGATCGAACAAGACACCCAAATTGCGCATTTGATTGGCTAGCGGAAGGTTGATAGAGTGAGGAGAAATTCGAGGAGGGTGAAAGACTAGATATTCTGTTTTGTCAGGGTTGAGAACAAGTTTACGTGAAGCAGCCCAAGAAGAAATCTGGGTGAGCAGCATAGAGACCAAATTTGAAGAATGAGGAGAAAGAGGAAAATAAATTTGGATGTCGTCAGCGTATACGTGAAATGAAACTGGATAGCTGCGGAGCATAGGACAAAGGGATGATACGTATAAGTTGAAAAGTAAAGGACCAAGAAGTGAGCCTTGTGGAACCCCAGAGGTGAGAGGAAAGTCGCACGATAAAGCCGCATTACTGCGAACAGCATAGGAACGATCATTTAGATATGAGGTAAGAAGAGAAAGTGCAGTGGATGTGAGGCCTAGATGAGCAAGATCGCAGCATAAGATTTCGTGGTCGACTAGATCGAAGGCAGCAGAAAAATCTAAGGAAATCAGAAGCACGGAATTTCCAAATGAAAAATTAGAGAATAGATCATTGGAGAGGCAGAGAAGAAGTGTTTCGGTAGAGTGCTGAGATACAAAACCAGATTGGCAGGGATCGAGAACAGGCAAGATGATAGGCCGTAATTGAACAAGGATGGCAGATTCTAGAAGCTTGGAGGACAGAGATAGAATAGAGATTGGACGATAGTCTCTGATGATCTTGACTTTCTGCTCCCGCGGTCTAATACCAGACGGCGTTACACAATAGCCAAGAAAGTCGACTTCTGATTTCATGAATTCACATTTTGAAATGTTGAGACGCAAGTTGTTTTTTTCTAAGAGTGAAAAGATGTTTTTCAGATGTTCACGATGTGTCTGTTCATCCGGTGAAAATATAAAGCCGTCATCAAGGTACCAAAAACAATAATGCCGAATATGCCGTTAATGAATCGCTGGAAGGTGGCAGGAGCGTTCCGAAGACCCAGCGGCATCGTGTTATACTCAAATAGACCAAACGGAGTAGTCATGGCAGTTTTCTCGATGTCACGCTCGCTCATCGGTATTTGATGGTACGCTTTCTTCAAGTCGATCTTGCTGAACACAGCACTTCCGCATAAGTTTTTCGAGGCATCATACAAGTGCGGCAGCGGGTACCGGTCAGGTGTTGTCACGGCATTAAGACGACGATAATCAACTGTGACGCGCCAGTCATTTCCATCTTTGGGAACCAAGAGCATCGGCGAGGCCCATGCTGACTTGGAAACTCGAATCACACCCTGCTGGAGCATCACATTAATAGCTGCGCGAGCTGCCTTAGACTTATCCGGTGAAAGACGTCTTGGCGATGAAAACACAGGTGAGGCAGATCCCGTGTCGATACAATGGTTGACTGATTGAGCGTTGATGCTGTCGAAAGTAAAAACAAATGGTGCAGTCAGTTGTGGAAACGTCGACAGCAGATCCTTCACTGCAAATTTAACACAATCCAAAGTGTTGACAGAAATTGTCTGCACTGCTGGCGACAACGTCATCCGCGTCGTGACTGCTGTAGTCAAGTCCCGAAGACGACGTCCCGCACAGTCAACCACAATATTAAAATTTGATAGAAAATCATGACCAAGTAACGGATGTACAACATCAGCTATACATGGGTATAGCTGGTGTGGGTATTTGTATAACATCAGCTACTACAAATACCCACACGAAACAACGACGTAGCGATCTTATAGATATGTTCAATGTTACCTCACCATAGACGGTAAGTGGCGCACCACCAGCTTGGGTAAGTGTGACGGTAGTCGGCTCGAGTGCACATCCAAGAGGAACACACCGTTTTGGTATGACGGAAACGCCTGCTCCCGTATCAACAACGAAATTTACCGAATTGTTTCGCGGCAAACAAACTGCGACTTCAACGAGCGGCAGGTCAGTCGTCGCATTCACACTGGCCTGCCTCTTCAGTTTTCCGCCGACGTCGCGCGATCCGGAGAATTCGAGCGTGAGGCAGGACGAGACGAAGGCTGTATCTGGAGATTGGTCCGTTTGTTTGGCCAGCGGCACCAAGGCTTGCACGTGCGAGCCCGCTGACCATAAAATATGTGTGCACGGCACACAAATGGACGCTGGCCTTCATAATACGGCCGTAGTGTCATTGACGATGATGTTGAAGAAGTTACAGCTTGACGACGATCCTGTCGGACCGCTGGGTTACACATGTCTCGATGAATACCGGTCACTGTCATGCATTGAGAATTTGCAGACATTGGCACCAATTCGTCGGCGAGCTTAGCAGCCTGACTGAGAGATAAGTCTTTCAGAGCCGCCACAACAGTGCGGACATTTGCGGGTAGTGATTTTATAAACTCGTGGCGCACCAAATCCTCCGAGGCACCGACCTTCCTAGCGACAGATTGGAGTTCGCTCATGCGGACTGACGGCCGGTCAGTCAAAGGACGCTTGGAAATCAATTCCTCAAACAGCTCTGGCTTGGTGCGCTCATGCAGCTGTACAACCTCCTCCTTCAACTCTACATAACTTTTCTTCGTGATGCACGATTGTGGCAACCGAGTAATAATATTGGGTGGCAATGCAGAAATGACATGGTAAAACTTTGTTTCTTCAGACACAATATTCTGCAAGTGAAACTGCGCTTCGAGAATGATGAACCAGCCGTCCACTGCAGCCTCCATGAATTGAGGTGCCTTAATAGCAACTCGATTCACACTGACATCATTCGGTGTTTCAGGCGTAGATTCCATTGCACGAAAAAAACACAAATACCTCACAATCAGCTTCAAACGAGTCGGGGTCACCAATTTGTGTTGTTGGTATAACCACAAGAGGCGCAGCGCACACAACACCAGCTACACTCACTGACTGTATTTCCTAATCCCATGACTTACAAACACACACACACACACACACACACACACACAACACATACACAGACACGATGACATGAACACGCACAACGCACACACGCATACACGACACACATACACGCACGTGCACGCAGACGGACACACAACACACAGACACGCACGCACATGCACGCACAGCTAAGCGAATACACACACATGAACTAACACACGGGTATAGACACAGAACAATACACCGAACGCGCAATGACACACACGCACACAGTGAAACACACAATACAATGAAACGCCAATCAAGCAATCAAGCAATGCGCGTCTGTACAACTCCATATGCTAGTGATGTGTTCCAGACACAATTATCAGGCATTTGTTGAAATACCAAGCGAGGACAAATTGATAGACTTATTTCCAAATGTTCAGGTCTTGAGATATAGGAACAAGATGAAAATACTTGGAATCAAACATCTTGATATTACCATGTTCATGTGGATATAACTTTAGTGGTATCTTATTTATAAACACGGCAATCTTCCTTATAAGCCGAAATGATTAGGTTCTTAAAAATATATCCAACCCTGGCATTAATAATTTCTTGCTTGCAATAGGAATCTCGAGTTCATTCAAATCACGTTTATATATTGGAAACAGGCATGCTTCAATGCAGGATTGATTCAACAACTGTATTACTATATCACAGTGTTACGCTTAGGAAACACCACGCACGAAATTTCCCCGTTGACTAGGATCAGCGTACCTTTCCTATATCGGTGGCGTCGGCTATGATCGGCATCCAGCCCTTAAAGGTGGCCACTTGGAAGAGCGACAGATATGCGGCGCCCACATGGTCGAAGTGCATCAGGGAGTTGTTCCACGTGAACGTCGCGTGTTGATCGCACTGTGAGACGTTGGCGACGATCGTGTGGTGCAGTCGAGTGCCATTCTCGTCCAGACACTGGACAATATTAATAGAAAATCGGGAGATGACATACCATTCTTGATTGTGAGCCAGGCATGATTCATCTTGACACCATATATTGCTAGGGCGAGAACTCTATTGATAGCACCGGTATTTGTTAGTGCAATGTTTTGTAAACGTTCCAATTGAAGAAAAAATTACATATATGACTGATCAAGTATGTTCAGTAAACGTTCGTTCTGTTCAGATGAACCAATATGCTGGAAATTTGCATGGTATTTCCGGTTGAGTAGGTTTAAAATCCAAATATATATAGATATTGCCAGGTATGTCGATAAACATCAGAAAGCATATGGTGGGCTGCTATCATTGGTAATCTGCAACAATCAGTTTTTACTATAAATAATAGTGATTTCCCATATGACTGTTATTTGAATTGTCCTTTTGTCGGAGTTAGAACAGTGACAGTTAGGGATCAGCGTGTGCTTACTCATTACTAATTAATCTGTCATTGAACTTCAGTACCTTGAAGTACTTGCCGCCGAACAATTGCACTCCGAGAATGGCGAAAATCAACCAGAATATGATGCATACCAAAAAGACATTGAAAATGCTAGGTATGGCTTGAATGAGGGCATTGACCACCACCTGAAATAAACCGTAGCATACCTCATTAAAACAAGAGTATTACTTGTAGCTCATAATTAATAGCGCTTGATTTGATTATGCATCGTGACATATATATGTAATATACCAGCATTGCATATATTTATGAATACTCCGGCTACTGGAAATGACATGTTGTGAGGGGATGTGTGCTGTTATACGCTGTAAGTGTGTGTTCCAGTTGAACGTGTTGTACACTCGTAGTTGTGTCAGGACTATGTCTATTTACGCGTATATACGAGTATGTATATGAATATGTATGTATGTGAATCGTATGTATGTGAATGTACTGTGCTTTGATCGCAGGAACTATGAAGGAGAATTGTCATGTCATGTCACCTTATGGCATTTGATATGCGTGTGTATGATCTGTACGCTTGCGTGCGATTGAATGAAGCGATGTGTGTAAGCAGAGGGCAATTAGTGTTTAGTGATCGAATAGTGAGTTGTGTGTGGCTGGTGTGCAAAGCGTGGTGATTGTATTCTGTGCAAAGTACGTTGTTGAAGAGTTTCTTGTGTTACTTTTTATTCGTGTTCATTGATTTGCTTTTATGCTAATAAACCCACAACACAGCGATGTCTATTGATTAATGTTTCTACTGCGTTCAGTTTCTGTGGTATTGTTGGTCAGAAGTTGAACGCTGTGCGAAGGAATGAATGGGGGTGTGAATGCGTTTGCTGAGTTGAGCGAGAGTGTAGGAGAGCGTGTGCGCTTGCGAGCGTAGACTTGTATGTGTACCTGTGTGTGACTGAGCGTAGACTTGTGTGTGTGTGTGTGTGTGTGTGTGTGTATGTGCGTCACTGTATACATGCGTGTCATTCTACTTCGTGTTTGTATGCTTGTATGCAGCGTGTACTGGTGATAGCGGCTGGTATGGAATGAGGGCAGTGATTTGGTAGTGCTCTTCGTGCGGTGTGTTGTTATGTGTGGAATGGTCGGTGTAGTCTTCTGTGTGCTGTTTGTGTGGATATAATTTCTGCCAGCCTAGAGAGAAATTATTGCTCTACTGTGTATGTGTGAGTTTTCATCTTGTTGTTGTTCAATCATATTTGTTGTCGTCATCAATAGAGTTCATCAAATTACAAGGTAGTTTTGTTTTCGCGGTGTAAACATGGACATCAAACCACAAGCTATTTCGGCGAGTCACACACCAGGAGCGGTGCTGGACGGATTCACGTGTTCAGCACGTGTTGACTGTCACGTAGACGGGAGGCAGTGTGACCGGCACGTATCTGTACTGATGAGCCACGTGTGTTACCACGTTCTTGACTGTGCGAGTCCTGGTGGCGGTGCTGGTCACAGTTCTGGTGATAATATTGGTTCTGGACACAGTGTGATGGCGTACCTCTGTCCTCAAGTCAGATTCATCCCGCGAAACGTCCATGTTCCTCACACTGGTCGTGGTGAACACTTTCTTGTGCACTTCGGTCTTGATCCAGCGGACGGTGGTCGTGTGCGAGAACAGATGATTCTTGGTCGAGGTGACGGTGGAAGTGACGGTGCTGGCACTGGTTGCCTGCACGTGCTTCACCTGATTCTGCACGTGCGTGCTGGTGAGCACGACCTTGGTCAGCGTTGTGGTCCTCACGATGGTGAGGAAGGAAGGCTGGGGCACTTTCACTGTGACGGTCACAGTGCTGACAAGCGTGGTGGGAACGAGCTCGTAGCCTGTATTGTAGACGGTCACTGGCAAGTAGGAGACTGATGTTCGAATGGTGTGCTTGACGGCAGTCTCACGGTCGTCGTGCGAGAAGCGAACACTCGAGACGGACTCGCCACCAAACTCCTGCTGCTCCTGAGACAAGTCAGTGTCACCGGATGAGTCACCTCCTGCCGAAGCGGAATCAACTTGAGAAGAGAAATCAACAGCCTGGTCAACGAAGGAATTTTCACCTCCACTGACAAACTGCTGAGAACCAGCTGCCACAGGCCGAGCACCAGAACACTGCGGTAAGTATAGACGATTTCCGCTACAAAATGATTCAGCTGATGACACCGTGGCTGGAGCAGCTGCCATTCGACGTTCAGTCGAACGTCGTCGGAACGTCAACGGACGATGCTTCAACTGCGGAGGTGCCCATATGGCGCGACACTGCAGACGTTCTACGAAAGTGTGCTCCAATTGCGGTCAGACAGGACATGTTGCAGCAAAGTGCGCAAAGGGAAACGATGGAGGGGGGCTTCAGCGCCAAGAAGCTCCCCCTCTGTACAGTGGAGGCGCAACGCGGGGTCTAATGAGTGCGAGAGTACGAATATGTGGACGAACAGTGACGGCTATGATCGACACCGGGTGTTCAAAAAGTATTGTGTCTGCAAAATGTGGCTTGGCATTTATTAAGGAGCCAAAGCGTGTCGTCACAGTAGACGGAAGAGAATTTTTTTGTTTAGGTACGTGTAAAGCGTGTATCGTGGTCAATGGTGAAAAATTGCATGCGCAAGTGCTTGTCATTCCGGAAGTAGTGAGTGGGTTCGATGTAATTCTCGGAATGGACATCATTAATCAGTTTGAAAAAGTCACAATCACAAAACGTGGATTGGATTTCGGAAATTTGCTAAAACAGCAGGGGAAAAACAGTAATGTTGACACGTTTTCAAGCGTTATTGCTGTTAGCGGGACTGCAGTACATCCGAAGGAGGATGAAAACACCGAATGTTGCAAGATGAGCATGTCTGATGAAAGATTGAAGTCTCAGTTCTTCGAAGACCAGTTCAGTGACAAAGATTTCTCAGCGAAATTGAATGGTAGTTATTGGGAAGTCGAGTAGTTTCTGAAGGAAACGTCACCTGTTTTGACCAACTTAATTGGATATTACGAACAAACGTTGAAAGGAGGATGTAGGGAGGAGTTTGACAAAGAAGTGAAGCGCTGGATAAGCGAAGGAATATTGGTGCCGTGGTGACAACAAGTCAAAAGAGGAGTATCACCATTGTTGGCGGTTGTGCAAACAACCAAAAACAAAACGCGTCCAGTGATTGACTTCAGCGAGCTAAACATTATTAGCTATTGGAGCTAAACATAGCTATTGGAACAGTAATTGAAATCGACGGAATCGTAGTGGAAGATGCCTCGTGGCAGAGGAAAAAAGATGACTTCAATCATATAAACGTCGCTGAGCTTGAAGCTGTATCCAGAGGACTCAATCTTGCAATAAAGTGGGGATTAGAATGTATAGAAGTACGCAGCGACTCCGCTACAGTTTTTGGCTGGCTGCGTGCCACACTATCCGACGAGAACAGAGTGAAGACAAAAGGAGCTGCAGAAGTTCTTGTGAAACGACGACTGGGAGTAGTCAAGGAGTTAATTGATGAATTGCGTCTCGAAGTGAGATTGATTCTTGTTCCTACAGCAAGTAACAAAGCAGACTTATTGACGCGCATCAACAGGCAATGGCTGCTGAAGCTCGAGAGAAAACCGGTAAACGAAACATGCGGCATGGCGTTGGAAAGAGTGAAAGATCTCCACCGTAGGCATCATATGGTCGTTGACAGAACGTTATCTCTCGCTAAGCAAGTGGACCCTACTGTGACACGTGAACAGGTGAAACGTGTGGTGAAGAGCTCTCTGGAGTGTCAGTCTATCGATCCTGCGCCGGTGACTCACGAGGCGGGCGAGCTGCACGTGCCAACAGTCTGGACAAGATTGGCAGTCGATGTTACCCATTTCAGATATCGTCCATTTCTTTCTATTGTTGATTGCGGCCCTGGAAGGTTCGCGATATGGCGAGAGCTGCGTGCAGAGTCGGCAAATGAGATTTCAAATATCTGGAACCAAGTATTTTATGAGCGAGGGCCTGTTGAACAAGTGCTGATGGACAATGGAACGATGTTCAAGTTAGAATTACTCAGGGAAACCCTCGATGGCTGGAAAATCAGCAGGTTTTTCCGAGCGGCTTATCGACCCAGCGGAAACGATATTGTCGAACGGCATCATCGTACGATAAAGAGGATAGCGGAGAGAGCTGGCATCTCCCCGCTCGAGGCAGTATTTTGGTACAACATGGTGCCCAAATCGAATCGATCGAAATTGATCGAATTGAAGACAAGGCGCCGCATCACAGTGTCTACACATATGCCTGGCGATATCCGGATGTTTTGCCAGCCCACAATGACGACGGCGAGAAGAACTCGGGCATAGAAGTCGGCGATGAGGTGTGGGTAAAGCCACCTGGGGCAAGATGTACGTCGCATTGGTCAAAAGGAAGAGTGACCGGGATTCAGTCCTCAAACAATGTATCGGTGGATGGAGAACCGAGGCATCTACTAGATCTGCGACGTGTGTATGATGAAGACAATAATCGAGATGACGCCGGTGGTCAAGACGTGGACAATCAGACTCCAGATGACTGTGCAGCGGACACGAACGAAGTGCTCGAGACAACTGACATACATAATGGAGCCGAAGAGGACCGGAGTGAGCACATTCTTCGGAAATCTACCAGAGAGAGGAGACGTCCGCCTTGGATGGACGATTATTTCGTAGGTGATTGATTGATCTTGAGATCAAGGGGGAGTGTGGTATTGTTGGTCAGAAATTGAACGCTGTGCGAAGGAATGAATGGGGGTGTGAATGCGTTTGCTGAGTTGAGCGAGAGTGTAGGAGAGCGTGTGCGCTTGAGAGCGTAGACTTGTATGTGTACCCGTGTGTGACTGAGCGTAGACTTGTGTGTGTGTGTGCGTGTATGTGCGTCACTGTATTCATGCGTGTCATTCTACTTCGTGTTTGTATGTTTGTATGCAGCGTGTACTGGTGTTAGCGGCTGGTATGGAATGAGGGAAGTGATGTGGTAGTGCTCTTCGTGCGGTGTGTTGTTATGTGTGGAATGGTCGGTGTAGTCTTTTGTGTGCTGTTTGTGTGGATATAATTTCTGCCAGCCTAGAGAGAAATTATTGCTCTACTGTGTATGTGTGAGTTTTCATCTTGTTTTTGTTCAATCATATTTGTTGTCGTCATCAATAGAGTTCATCATTTTACAAGGTAGTTTTGTTTTCGTGGTGTAAACATGGACATCAAACCACAGTTTTATTAAGCATGCTTTTGCTTTCACAACAATATGAAGCGAGAAGTAGCCTGCAATCGATAACTGCAGATATTATCACAAACATGCTAGAATTTATTTAAGTCTCATATGGATCTACAATAGGCGTGACCATCTCTCTACGACGGAAATAGTGTAAACGAGTGATTGTGACCAGCGAAGGCGCCGAAACTACTACGAATTTCACAAAGGAAGAATAAGCCAGCTTGCAACGAGCAACTAGGTCGACTACAATCCTCATAAACAAGTGGTTCTTAGCCCTAGGGGTTATTAATTAGGGGTTCTTACCACTGGTGGCTCAAACACCCCTGGTTAAGAATCCCTGGTATCTAAGGGGCGCCATTTCTGTGAAACATTAAAGAAAATCTATGTTTTTACATGCACTTAATATTTTTCCTGGCAAAACATTTTGCTTATTCCTCTGAAAGGAACTCATTGATCTGTATGAATGAAAATTCGATAAATAATTTTTGTGAGTGTATGTCATTTGCAATCTTATTATTAATATAGCTATAAAAATCAACGGGGTGTGAAAATTGATTGCTAATTTGAAAATGGTGAGAACACTTAATAAGGGTAAGAACCACTGCCAAAAACCTTGATCATAAACAGAGAGATAAAAGGAATATCATTACAAAAGCACAATAAAAATAAATTAAGGTGAGACGGAATCAGAGCTACTATTAGGGCAACACGTACACTACTACATCTGCATACACAAAATATCTGACTATTGTAAATCGCTAAAGTTATATTTATTGTCAGTGCTTTTAACAGTGAATGTGCTTCACTGCAAAATGAATGTGCTTGGTTGAAAAAATGCTTGTTCTCCTAGTAAGCCACTCAATAATAAATGAGTCTATTCTAGTTTCATGCTCAAATTATCGAAATACATAACACAATACAAAGACTGTTTATTTTTTATCAGTGTTATTTGACTCAACTTTGACGAATGCGCTGTGTCTAATCTGCGACCTTATCAGAAAAATCACGACACAGCAAATACAACAATAAATCGAGGTATTCGTCAATTAAGAACTCCATAATGCGTTGAGAGAGTGAATCTCGGAATGTATATTGCAGCTGTTGCAAAGTTCGTGGTTGCTTATTGCATGTATCATTTGAAACCTGATGCACCATCGAACTGCAAGAACTTAATAAATTACAAATCCAACAACAACAACGACAAATGTCTTTTCAATAGCGCACACAGTAATCAGAGGCGCGAAACATAACAAATAAATGGACGAAATGAAATAGAATAGAGTTATGTAGCTCGGCGGGAGAGAGTCACAATGAGCAGTCGAAGAAAGTCAATATACACGGTAATATTAGAGTAAATATAGAGTAAATACATGAATATGAATAAATATATGTAAATATAGTGTTAGTGAACAAAATTATCGAATAAGTGGAAGTAAGTGAGGGCACAAACAAGCAAGTGGCAATATGAGGGTT
The DNA here is from genome assembly GCA_916048095.2 of Sacculina carcini. Classification (NCBI taxonomy): domain Eukaryota; kingdom Metazoa; phylum Arthropoda; class Thecostraca; family Sacculinidae; genus Sacculina; species Sacculina carcini. Next base: position 8,804,925 of record OU696575.1, on the reverse strand, counting down.
AGTGGCGTCGAAACAGAGGAGTTAGAGGGAACGGCAAGGACAGTAAATATTTGTGCTGTGAGGTAGAAAAGGACATGTAAGATTTTTTCTCCAGTATGTGAGGAGGTAGATAATTATACACGAGGAGCAGAGAAGAAGAATGATTTAGCCGACCAGCTGGATGCATGGAGAGCAGGAGGGGAGACGAGGGGAACAGGACGACGGCTAGAAAGATTGGTGTTACAGGTTAGTAGCGAAGATATGTAGCCAAGCGGAGAAGACATGTGAATAAATTTATATACAAGACAACATAGATTAAAATGAATCCTAGAGACAGCGGGCAGCCAACCGAGCTTGTGAATGTGAGCGGAGGTAAGTGTTCTGCGAGGGAGACGTAACACAAATCTGCACGAGAGGTTGATGATAGACTGGAGGGAGCGAATAGACTTTTGAGGTAGATGGAAAAATATAGAGTTACAATAGTCAATACGTGAGAATATATAAGAATTTACAAGGAGAAGAGCGGATGCCCCGTCTATGTATGGGCGCATACGGGAAAATTGTCGTAGGGTGAAACGGCAGGAATTGATGTACGAGAAATGATTGCAGAAATCGAGGGAAGGATCCAAAACATATCTAGGTTTCGGATGTGGGACGAGAGAGTCAGATCAAATGAGCAAGGTTCCATTCTGAGGGGATGAAACAAAATAAATCCCGTTTTGTAAGGGTTCAGTAACCGTTTTCTGGAGGACGCCCAAGCAGAAATGTGTGATAACAGTTGACCGACAAGACCAAGTTTAGAAAGAGAGAAAGGAAAGTAAATTTGAATGTCGTCCGCGTAAGTATGAAATGAGATAGGATATGAGCGAAGAATAGAGCAAAGAGAAGAAACATAAACATTGAATAGAAGGGGACCGAGCCATGGGGAACACCGGATTTGAGAGGTACATGAGTGGAAAATTCTGCATTGGAGCGTACAGCAAAGGTCCTGTCAGTCAGATAGGAGGACATGAGATTTAGGGCAGAAGATGAAAGGCCAACGTGAGCAAGATCTTGACAGATAATATAATGGTCGACGAGGTCAAAAGTACAAGATAAATCTAGAGAAAATAAAGAGGACAGAGTCGCCGGAAGAAAAAGAAGTAAACATATCATTTAAGACGGAAAGAAGAACAGTTTCAGTGGAGTGATTAGAAATAAAACTGGATTGACAAGGATCAAGGGCTGAATTTATACAAGGTCGCAGCTGGGGCAGAATAGCGGCTTCCAGGAGCTTGGAAGGGAGAGGAAGAAGAGATATTGGCCTATAGCTGCTGAGAAAGGAAAGGTCCAGGGAAACAAATGCTTATGCTGAATACAAATGCTTACACGTGAAAATAAATATCAAAACAATGTCCAAAGGGAAATGATATTATGTATTAATTGATAATTTTGAATGCAAGCGAACACACAGCTATGGGATGAAATACCGTAATCACCCAAGTAATACCGTAATGCTCCCATTTTCGTCCCAAATTTGAACATCAAAAGTTGGGGTAGCATTGTACTTGAGCAGGGTTTGAAAAACACCGGTGTTTTTCTTAAAAAAAAACAAAAACCATGTTTTTTTTAGAAAAAAACAAAAAACCATTGTTTTTTTTGGTTCATTTGGTTTTTTTACACTTTGCACAAACAAATCAAAAAAAGGATTGTACCATGCTATTTAGTACATAGTTAAACATATATTAGTACCACTTACCAAGAGTTTTGTAAATATTTAAAAAAAGATAAAAATAATATCATAAAAATGTACACACAAGATCTTGAATTTCACCTTGTAGCATCTATAGGCAACGGAAGTTTTAAACCGCTTCCAATTGCGAAAGCAGTCGATTTTAAACACCCACATATGTTTGCCATCCAGCATGTAGTCCAATCCATATACCCAGTGGTCTTATTTATGAAAATCTAGTGACTAAAAATCGCTTTTTCCATGGAGGTTAATTCATGTTTGTTTTCAGAGTAAACACAGTTTTTATTAACTCAGAGGTTTCTGAAAATAGTGTTTTAATAGAAACTCAATTGTTTTGTCGTATATATTTAGGATTTCTCATAAATACCAACTACAATGTTTCCCCAGCAAAAACCAAAAATGTTAATAAAAATGTTTCCCATATCGTGCAAACCCCTAAAATCATGCCAAAAAGTACTATTTATGAAAATTTAAAACTGTATTAATGAACTCATTTACTAATTCTGAAAATATTTGATCATTACTATATGAGAAAAATCATTTCTGTCAAAAAAAACAATTTTCAAAAAACCATGTTTTAAAAAAAAAACCACTTGGTTTAAACCAAACAAACCCTGGTTTAAACCAAACAAACCCTGCTTAAAATCATGTCAAAAAGTAATATATATGAAGATTTCAAACTGCATTAATGAACTCTTTTACTAATTCTAAAAATATTTGATCATTCCCATATGAGAAAAATCATTTCTGTAAAAAAAAACAATTTTAAAAAAAACATGTTTTTTTTATAAAAAAAACACTTGGTTTAAACCGAATGGTTTAAACCAAACAAACCCTGTACTTGAGTATGTGAGAAGTCCCAGTTTGCAAAGTCAGATTCTGTGAAAGGGGAGATTAGATTATGTAATAAATATATATTAGTTCGTTTGTGGTATTTTATCAATCAATATAATACAGGGAGGGAAGTTGCAGGAGTCTAGAAATTTGCTTAATTGAGCATCCAAGTCGGAATGCCCCTATCGCTTAGTTTTCATAAGCTACCGAATAGTGTTACATCTTATCGAGTGAAAGTTCACAGGGAACAACTTGTGTAGGCCTCACGAATTTAATTATTTATGAACAGAGGCGCTAGAGAGCCGACGCCCACGGATAAATCCGAGGCTTCGATTGACAACAGCAGGTAAAGGATTGCCTCGGTGAGACAATCCTTTACTCTTTCCAAACGACGGAGTCGACCTCCAAAGTGGATACGGAGGTTATGCACGGATTAAACCGTGCAGGTAAAGAGGTTACAGTGAGAGTGAACGAGTAAACTTCTGTGCGCGTTGAAGGCTGTTAATTTACCCTTTGACAATTTTTTGAAAACTTTGAAAACTTAGGGGGAACGTTATACGTATGTCAAAAAGACCAGTTTTTCGATTCAAACGTGGAGGGAGCATTATACTTGGGTAAGCATTATAGTTGGGTGATTACGGTATATCGCTATTGCTGTTGTTGTTGTTATAAATGAAGCTGAGGACAATGTTTTAGGTAGAGATTGCCTATGGAAAGGTGGATGACACTTGCCTTCATGCCCTGCATCCGAGACATGGCGCGCAGTGGTCTCAGAGCGCGCAGTGTTCGCATTGTCTTGAAAATACCGACTCCCTCAACACGCGCTGCCTTGGCCACCCAGCTAACAATGGACACCTGACCGACGATGTTCAAACGATGAAAAACACCAGAAAAGCACAGATTGAGCGTATAGTCGGGGATATATTGGTATGATTATACAGATTTCAATGGAGTTCTATCGAGTTATCATTGAAAGCGTTAATGAAATACAACACATTTGAAATCTGAAAATTTTAAAACAGGGTAAAGACTAGGTAAAAGCAGATAACAAAGTTAAAGAACGAAATATGAATTAGAAGCCGCACGCCGGGAGCATTGCAGCCCCACGAGCGCCCACAAGGTAACCTACACATACGCGAGCAAGCACATGCGCACGCACACACACACACACATACACAAACAAAGGCACAACGACGCTCACACACCGACTTCCCTACTCTGGATCAGTGAATGAAGTACGGTACGGTACGGTTGGTTTTTCGTGATACGTTCTAAAAAGAACATTTTGTACCGTATCTCATTTTATTGATCGTACCGTACTAGTACGAAAAAAAACTGTACCGTATTTCGTACCTATTTCGTACTTTCAGCAAACATTGTCATCTGGTTTAAATCTGTAACTACTATCCCCATATCTGAAATATTGTTTTATTTACAGGCAAATCCAGTAGCATGGGGAGAGTGCAAGCACTATTACCACTCTGCGGTGACCTCATTTACCGGTAGCGCCCGAATGATGTAGAGAGAAAGATATTTCCAAAAGTAAATAATTCTTGAGGGCAAGATAGTTCGAAAACAAAATAATAAATAAATAAGAATAAAGAATCCATTCGATACCACTCCATAATAGCACTCCGTCCGCAATCTTCAATAAATAACAGCAATTAAACACATAAGTATGTGTTTAAACAAATGAAAATCAACAATAAATATGAATAAATAGGAATAAATCTCAATAAATAAGTGAACAAATAACAATAAAGTGATGAATGAGAGAGCGGAAGAGGATATGCCAACATAATTAAGATTTCTGAGCATGATATTGGTTTGGCAAGGTCAAACGCGGAGTAAAATTCGGATAAGAGGATGAATCACCAGAAGAAAATTATTGGCACACATCATAACGACATGCCGTGGTCGTCGTATGGTTTCCTCTGTGAATGAGCAATCGAGAGAGTTTGGCCACAGAAGGAGACTGTGTCACGCAATCATATCTCACCATAACGATGAGGAAGTCAAGCCAACACCAGGCGTTGGTGAAATACTTGTGGAAGCCCATGGCGAGCCATTTGACGATCATTTCCGCGATAAATGTCACCGTGAAAACGTAGTCCATGTAGAAAAGAATGTCCTTTAGTAAAGGCTTATCTTTCAGATGGATGTCCTCCATGGCCTGGATAAATACAACAACAACAACAACAACAACATGTATTTGATTTAGCGCACATAGCAACAATGGCGCGATTAAAAAAGAACAAAAATAGCACACAAAAAAAAACAACAGCTACACGTCGACGCAATATGAAACAAACATTGAGCGCAATAAATAATCATAAGAATAAAACATACACACACAGTAAGAATAAGAAATCCACACACATTTTCAGTACAAAGATAATCAGGTAGAGATAAGAGATAGAGAAATTGATTACAGTACACAAAAACACGTGAATGCAAAAAACAAAGGCAAGCAAATGATGAGAGTGCACATTGAGTGGCTAAATTTTGGCATATGGTGTAATGCAAAGAGATGAGCGATCAAAAGATTTAGAGAATAAGTATGTGCGCAGAGATGAAGTGAAAGAAGAGAAACAGGGAGATAGAAGGACATGAGATGAAAGTGAGTTATAGAAACGAGGGGCAAAAAAGGTAAATGATTTTGCTGACCAGGGAGATTCACACAACGCTCTAGGACATTGTAGAGGACGTGAAATACGGGTGTTGGGATTTGAGACACGAGATAACAAACGTACAAGATATTCCGGCTGATTGATGCCGTTCAGCTGTTTGAAAATAATACAGGAGAGACGGAAATGAATTCGCGGAATAATACGCAGCCAACGAATATTGTACAAATGCTGAGATGTATGAACACAAACAACGGGAGAGAGGACAAATCTACAACATTGATTAATCACCGTCTGAAATGGTTTCAAATAGCATCGCGGAGTGTTGAAATATAAAACAATACAATAATCTATACGAGGAAAAACCAGTGTTTTGATGAGCTTGATGGCAGACGCTTGGTCGAGGAATGGACGTATGGGATACAGCGCGCGTAGAATAAGACGGCATGTACGTGTGACAGAACAAATATTATCGCTAAAGATGAGAGAGGAATCCATGATACACCCAAGTTTCGCACTGATGAACGTAAAGGAAATGGAAGAGTAGGCGGAGTTAGACGAGGAGGGTGAAAAACCATTAATTCAGTTTTAAAATAATTTATCAGAAGACGACGAGAAGTAGCCTAAGATGAAATATAATCAATCATCGATATAAAATGTTTATCAAATAATATATATTTGATACATATAAATACCACTTAAATATAGTTGATACAAATACAAGCTAATAATAATAGTTGTATAAATTACTTTCTATCCTATAATATCCTATACTTTTATATATACCTACCCTATAATCTGAGTTTGCTTTGTATATATCATTTGTACATTTGTATATATCATTTGTATATAAGATTTGTATATATCATGTCTCACCGCCTTACAAATAAATTAAGAATGAAGATTGAATAACACTTAGAATATTACAATTCAACTGAGCAAAAGCATGATACAAGCAATAAATAAGAGTGTGAATGTATAACTAATTACTGAGAAAATGTGAGAAAAGAAATAAAATATACATTTAGAAGACATATATGGTACAGCTCTAAAGTCCAATTCTACAGTTCTGCAAAAATTACTCATACTACAAGATCAAAATTGGACAGAATTATCAATGAAACCATAGTCGAAATTATCCATGTGAAAACACATTTGAAATTACTATGAGCAAAGCTTGTCTGCCTCTGAAATATTTCAAGGGTATTTTTCAAACCTTCCCCCGTAGTGACGTTCAATTAGAGGCGCCGTGCAATTAAATTGTCTCTCAAATTTCGACAAGTTTTTCATAACGTTTGGGAAGATGCTAAACACTTTATGAATTAAATATGACCAGGTAACGTATGTATATTTAACAAGAACACAAATACAAGGTTATTACTGGTAACTAATCACAAATTCACTTATAAAAATTGGTCAGTCATAGCAATTGTCAAAATAGAAGCATTCATCAAAGTGATGTTTAATTAGAGATGTCGTTCAATGTTAGGGTACCGTCTAATATTTTATTTGGTCCCCCTATGTGCCGTTCTATTAGAGGTGTCGTTCAATTAGATGTTTAGCGGTATATATTCATATGAAATACATTCCGGCTGCAAGAAAGTAATGAATATCAATGTACTATTGGATCAAATAAATGAATAATGTTTATTATTGCTCTTTTTGTCTACTCCAATAACGAATTGCATAGTGTGGAAGAGTAGCTTAAGAAAATGCTTCAATATACAGAAGTAAAATTAAATCTACTGGGATCAACTCACTTCATTTTTGATGATCTTTCGTTAGAATATATGATACATCCTTCAAGTACACAACTATATTGATACTAATAATTATATTTATGTGTTTCTTTGAAATTCAGAAGTATTATCTTCGAAGTTCATTGCTAGAAATTCGTCAGTAATGCGTGGAACCCACCAGTGACAAGCTGCTAAGGATGATCATGAAAATGACAACCGACTCAAAGTATTTGTTCTCGGTTAGTTGGAAAGTCCGCAATCTCAGGACTCGCCAGAATCTATTCAGCGTCGAAGTACGAGAAGCAGGTTGACCACGTGATCGTGATTTACAACCGGGGCACAAACGGTAGAACAACGGAGGACAGCAATCGGCCAACTTATCGTCTGTTGCATGCTCGTCAACAGGCGCCTGCAGTGTGGCTTCGGTTGGTGTGGAAATAACAACGGTGGAAGAGCCTAGGACCACACACACACACACACACACACCGATGTGAGGCTCATACAAGCCTGCACGCAGTGATAAGGAAATGCACTGTGGGGTATCATAAAGTTGTGCACTGCTTGTATGTATGTGTGTGTACGTGTGTGTGTGGGGCTTCCTATGTATTTGTGCGTATGTGAGTGAGTTTGCGTCTGCATGTACAATTTGCATTGCGGTGTTGTCAGCTACAATACAAATTGAGAAGCGTGGGACACTGCAAAATTACAAGAACCAATGCTGTATCGGACGTCAGATATCGCAGATATAACGTGGGGGTATGGTGACAAGTATGATCGGTGTGGCTGGTGATGTGCATCACTTGCGTGTGTTACTTTGTATTGGGTTTTCAGTTGTAAATGTAGTGGCTATGTGTAGTGAGACATTATCACTCGCGTATCATTAGCAAACATTAGTAAATTAAATATGGACCTTTGTGTTGTGTGGGAACAACTAAATGTCGTTATAATAAATATCAATCGCTAAATTTGATCTCATAACCCTAGCATGTATATGTGCAATTTATTCAATACAAGTGTATAGCTGACTGCAACACACAAAATATGATCAATTTTGAAACGAAAAGCAATGGTTACATATTAAAAATTTGATACTAAAATAAAATTTAAAATAATTTTCCAAAAATGTCAATTCTACAAACGCGTTTGATGAATACTCTAAAGATGACCGATTTTTACTTCTAAGGTTGTGTTTGATATATTAACGGAGCGACCGGCAAATTTTATGAAACATTATATATTTATATATTTATTTACTATGTGCTAATGAAGATTAGCTTTAGCTTGTGTGCGTGTACGTGTGTGTTGTGAGTGTATGTGAGCGATTATGATTCCACCTCATAATATTTCTATTCCGCTTTTTTTCTATTTTCAAAGCTGTAACGCCTCGCCGTGGAGTGAAAACATAAGACATTGTACCGCGGATATAAAAGTGTTATCGGGGATGGAGAAAATGCCTCATATATCCGGGTTTGTCTTATATCCGGGGTTCTCTTATATCCGGGTCTCTTATATCCGGGTCTCTTATATACGGAGTAAACTGTACTTCTACCGCATCCCCTGCGTGTAGGGGCTACACTATGCAGCTTTTAGCTTGTGTGCTCTTCCTGCGTTACTTTTTTCGTGTTTTGAAATAATAATAATAATAATAATAATAATAATAAAATCAATATTGCTCTTCTCTCTGTCTCTTATTGATCAAGGTGCCTGGGGATTGCGATTATGCAATATATCGCGTTCGCTCTTTTCCAATTTCTCATTGTTCACTGATTTCAACAAGAACAATATGAATATCAATATTAATGAGAATAATAATAACAACAATACAAATAATAATGGAAATATATGGCCTAATGTCCCACCATGTGCGTCGCTGTAGACTTGTTGTGTCAAAGCCATCGTGCATGGTTGAGAGTCAGCGATGGAAGTGGTGTGCACGGCGGACGAATCAAGAACTCGGCAGCTTGTTGTTTGAACACTGCCGAAATGAGCATTTATTTGACATGGTAGTCCCATTCATAGTGAACTCAAGCGATTTACAAAAGGTCTTCTAGTATGGGAGGGTAGCTCTTATGATAAACCGAGTGATGTTTGTTTTGTAGGTAGTAAAACAAACATCTTAATATTCCTTGTAAGATATGTAACATCACTTAGCTTCGAGGTATTATGAAAAACAGAAAATCAAACACAGAAGTTCCGACCCTTGGAAAATAATTCGTACAATTTCTTTCCTTGTTATTAAAACGTTGGTACAAAGACTAGCCAAATCATGAATGATAAACTGCTTATATAAATGTAATAAGCTGGTTGGCTTGTAAAAGCACACAATATAAAACACAATACACACAACGACGCTCGCACAATGCACATTAAACAATTACAATAAACATGTGTCAGTCAAACATCGATGTAAGGCGCTAGTTGGGGTAAAAATATTCGACCGCGTTGAGTCTGATTGCGCTTCATACCAATTTCAATTTTTATACCCTCGTGGAACGCGATAATACAGAAATCACGTGTTTCGTGGTGAAATAAAGACAAATATATAAAACTATTTATACCAATGATATAGGTATTTTTATTATTATTTTATTTTTAAATTAAATTTATCAATAGAAAGTTAAAAAATTGGGCGTCCAGCATACTATCGCGCCCAACTGATAATCGCGATTCAACAATGCGTTTTCTATCGACATTTTGACTGTATTACATAACTATGTGCAATAGCACAACATCAGAAATGTTACGGTTTGAATACTTCTGTTTCTAAAAACACTTAATACGCCGATAAGACTAAACAGTTGAGCCATATTTACAACAACGTTGAACAGCAATGATATGTAGAGTCTACGTTATGCTAGTATATATACTATTAACATGCTATTCACCTGCATTCCAGATGGTTGGATTTCCGGTTTGTTCCTTCAATTTGTAAGCTGCCTAAGATACGTACACACACACACACACACACACACACACACACACACACACACACACACACAAACACTTGAATAAAGGGCATAGCGCATAGCGAACCCAAGTCATATGATTCCATTTGGATATTTTATGTGATACTTTTTGGCGTTCCATGTTCATATTATGCGACAAAAAATGCAAAAGCCCCAAATTGTGATATTCAATTTTCATATAATGTGTGAATTTTTCACTCTTCGGTAGATAATTTGCATTTTAAGCATGTATTCAACGACGTTCAATTGGGGAGCCACCCCAAGAGAGGCGAAATTTTCATATTACGTGGCGAAAGTTGTATCTTAACTGAGTCTTTCCAATTAGATTGGGATGCCATATTGCCCTTTGCCTCGACGCACAATAAAACCGTGATTCTTTTCTGCATATATATTTCTTGTATTGTGTGTACTGTTCAGTTCTGCAGTTCCGTATTTGATGTTCTCGAAAAAGCAGCCGATTTGTTATATGAATATATTATTTAAATATTTTTTGTTTTCTTATTTGTTATATGAATATATTTGTTATATATTCGTTATATATTTGTTAATTATTATAACATTTGTTATATGAATATATTTGTTATATGATTAATAATAGTCGGTGTATATATGTATTTTCAAGTTTTATATCCGAATTCTGTCAATGTATTTGACTTATTGTAATTTACGGAGCTTCCCAGACTCCAGCCCGGTCACGTCTGACCTCACGATCCACTCTACGGATCCTCGATCTCACCAGATCACACAATCTATAAGATCCTTAGACCTCACACAGGTCCTCGATTTCATCAGACCTCACGGTTCCTGCTAGACCCAGAGTGCAGGCTGCATCGGACCACAAATAATTTTTGTACATGAACTTTATAACCTTTGTTGTTCCTTCACTATGGATATGCGAAAAGTATTACCAAAAGCATGTGCTTTGATAATGATAACTTCGATATATAGGCTAATGAGTAATTTTCTTAATAATATATACTGATATAGCTCAAAATTCTTATGTGATTTAAAAAATCTGAGTTCATTTTCATAACCAGCAGCCCAAATTTAGTCTGAATGTGATATGAAACTTTTTGCCCGAAAATCGTGTTGACCAGTGTAATCAGTGGCGTAGCTAGGCTATCTGCTATTAGGGACAGAAACTTTTTTTGCCGCCCCTATCATGTATATTTGAGGGTCACATAGACGCAGGAGACTGTGCGCTTCCACACGACTGTAAACAAGTCCATATGTTGGCATAGCTGAAAAGACGGACACCTTAGTGTATGCTTTCAGTCACTTAATCGATTTTTTTTTCAGTCGATCTTGCTTTCATCAAGTTATTTGATATTAAAACAACAAATATGAAATATTATTTGCAGAAATGCGACTCAGATATAACGATATTTCAATGTGCTCAACAGATTTTGTGCCGCCCCCTAAAACGTGCCGCCTGGGGCGGACCGCTCACCCCGCACTCCCTAGGCCCTGGCCTCTGCATATAGTTCAATTGATGAAATATAGCGAACATTTTACCTATTATGATAACGCTTTGTATGATTAAATTAATTGATTTGTTACTAAGCGAGGCTATAAGTGAGTGAAATACATGAGCAACCTCTGCTGTGGTGTTCACAGCGACACGTGGAACAATAAAGCACACGACCAAGTGCTGCAGTCACACGTCTCCAGAGCCAGGACCACGTGCGAGTTAGCCTTCGCATCGCCTTTGTCATATTTGATATTTCCGCCTCCGACGACACTCTCACCGACAGGTTGGACGCACCAAAGCTGCTCAGCAGAAGGGCGAGGAACAAGCTCAAAACCTGAGTGGTGGTGTTTATTCACACACATACACAGACATACACAGAAATATATATACTAGCATTAAAACCCGCCCGTTGTGCGGAACAATTTATAAAAATATTGCAAATTAAAAAATAAATAAGGCAAACTCATGAAAACCTTAATCAATTGAAAAGTCTAAATGTCAAAATTATAATTTTATTTTGACAAAATATTTTCACTCAGCCCGTCTCATATTTAAACCCGCCCGACGTGCGGATTAATTCAGAACTCGAACACCATCCGTTCTGGATCTTGAAGTCAAATCCATTAGTTTTGTATATGAATTCATTCTACACGATGAAATGGAACGTTTTATTGCTGCCCGCGGGACATTTTTATTTCATAAAAATGAGCCATCGCTTCGTTTGCGTTTGAAGCCCCTGATCTATACCATTGAACCCGCGCAATTATGTCACCTCATATTCAAGCATACATTTACAGACATACAGATAATTTCTAGCATTATATCCGCCCGTTGTGCGGAGCAATTCATAATATGAAATTCATAGTCAATTAATAAATTATGGAAAATTAAAAATGAAATAGGCTACACTCATAAAAATATGAATCAATTGAAAATTCTAAGTTTAATTGTTTTTATTTCGACAAAATATTTCCCCTCAGTCCGCCTTAGTAATTTTTACACCCGCCCGTCGTGCTGAATAATTCAGAACTCGAACACGATCCGTTCTGGATCTTGAAGTCAAATCCATTGGTGTTGTGTATGGATGAATTCTACAGGAGACGTTCTATTGTCTATAGTTGCTGCCCGCGGAACATTTTTATTTAAAAAAAAAACTTTTTCAAATGAACCATTTGAAAAAATGAACTAAAAACACTTTTTTAAACCCACCCGTCGTGCGGAACAATTCATGCAATAAAATTTATATAAAATCCATAAAATATAATGAATACAAATTGAAAAGCAAAAAATGTAACCTATAAATATCTTAACCAATAGAAAAGTCAAAATGTGAATATTTTTGTGTTTATTTTGACAAATATTATCCCTCAGCCCGCCTGATATATAAATCTGCCCGTCGTGTGGTATATTTCAGAAAACAAACACGAAACAAACAATGAAAGATGATGAAATCTTTTCATCAGAATGTTTCCAAACTATATTTATTACTTAACATCATTCACCAACATCATTTGCTTAAGTACTATTTTACTTTTTACTTTCTAGCATTAAAACCCGCCCGTTGTGCTGAGGAATTCATAAAATGGAATTAATATTCATAAAAATTCATATTCATAAAAAATATACCAAATTAAAAAAGAAAATGAAAAATCATAAGTGTCTTACTCAATAGAAAAGTCCAAGTGTGAATATATATATTTATATTTTTAAATAATATTTTCCCTCAACCCGCCTCATATATGAACCCACCCATTGTGCGGAATAATTCAGAACACAAACACGTAACAAACAATGAAAATTCGAGCATGTAAACCCGCCCGTCGTGCGAAACAGTTCATACTATTAAATTTGTATTCAATTCATAAGTGAAAAGGAATATGAATTAAAAAAGAGTGGAGTAAACCCATAAAAGAGTCTAAACTTCAATATTTTCATATTTATTTTCACCAAATAGTTCGCCTACACCGCCTCATATTTATACATGCCCGTCGTGCTGAATAATTCAGAACTCAGACACGAAACAATGAAAAATGACTACACTTTTTCGTCATAATGTTTCCAAAATATTTTTATAACTTAACATCACCGTCTAGCATTGTAACCCGCCAGTTGTGCGGAACAATTCATATTTGAAATTCATTATGAAATTCATATTTAATTCATTAACATATTGCAAATTAAAAAAGAAAACAGATATACTCATTAAAATCTTACTCAATTGAAAAGTCTAAATTTAAATATTTTTAGTTTTATTTTGGCAAAATATTTTCCTTCAACCCGCCTCATATGGAAATGTGCCCGTCGTGCTCAACAATTCATAAAATTAAATGCATATTAAATCCATAGAATAAACTGTATAAAAATTAAAAAGCAAAAAATTTAACCTGTAAATACGTTCACCAATAAAAACTCTAAATGTGAATATTTTAATTATAAATTTGACAAAATATTATCCCTTAAGAGTTAAAGAGTTAACTCTTTGGAGTAAAAAGTTAACTCTAGTAGTTTAAAGAGTTAACTCCGGGAAAGAGTTAACTCTTTCCCGACAATTGGGTGGCTGGCCACCCATAGGACTTGATGCAGTTTTTTGTCAACTACACACGGAGCAATGGTGATATAATTTCTTGAGCGATGGTGACAGAATATCTAGATCCCCAGCAATGGAAAAAACTCAATCTAGATATTCTGTCACCATTGCTCCGTGTGTAGTTGACAAAAAACTGCATCAAGTCCTATGGGTGGCCAGCCACCCAATTGTCGGGAAAGAGTTAATCCACCTCATATTTATACCTACCCGTCGTGCGGAATAATTCAGAACACTAACACGTACAAAACAATGAAAATTATAGCATGTAAACCCGCCCGTCGTGCGAAACAGTTCATACTATTAAATTTGTATCCAATTCATAAGAGAAAATAAATATGAATTAATAAAGAAAAGAGTACACCCAAAAAAATACTATTTAAACCTGCCCGTCGTGCTGAATAATTCAGAACTCTGACACAAAAAAAAAAAAAAAGACTAATTTTTTTATCATAATGTTTTCAAAATATATGTATAACTCAACATCACCATCTAGCATTAGCATAGCATCCCGCCCTTTGTGCGGAACAATAAATAAAGTAAAATGAATATTGAATTAATAAAAAATGACTAGAAATTAAAAAAGAAAAAGTAAACCCATAAAAAAGTCTTAACCAATAGAAAAGTCTAAATGTGAATGTTTTTATTTTAGATGTGGCAAAATATTTTCCCTCGAACTGCCTCGTATTTAGACCCGCCCGTTGTGCGGAACTATTAATAGAATATAACGAATCAAAAAGCAAATAGCTTATCCAATAGAAAAATATAAATTTGTATATTCTTGTTTTAATTATTGACGAAGTTTTTTCATCAACAGTGCTCAAGTTCACACCCATCCTTTGTGTGTAGTAATTCAGAAGTGTAACACTATCAAAACAATGAAACCTTCTGTCATCTCTATAATTCCAGATTTATGCGTCCGCTAAAACAGCATATTCATATAGTTGGCATTGCATGATATTACAACCCATATCCTTATGCAGCTTAAGCTTATGCAACTTGATATTAAACCAATTAAATTATACAGTAAAATTCAGTAGCTTACTTTGTTCCAAGTAGCATTTTACCCGCCCGTCGTGCGGATCATTTGATGTGTAAATATTGAGGACAATAAAAACTTTCTATTCAGTATAGTTTAGCATTAATTAAACTGTACGCAATAAAACCACACCATCCATGCTTGGAGATAATATGATGCATTCTTAATTGTGATTGGGCTTCAGTGAAATTTAATCGGTGTATATTCCTGTGTAATCGCAAGTGCTCATAATAGCTGTCAAATTGGTAATATATCCTTTTGACTTTACACCGCCGTAACTTCCTGCAGATACACTTTGGAAAATTACAAATTATACCGTATTGTAGAACAAGATTTCTAGCACGATGGTATAATTTATTTTTATGTATAGCAAATAGTTACTGAGAAATAGTATAAAAATGAATTAATTTTAGACGCCCGGTGTTCAAGTGTAATTTTGGATGTATTTGAGAATTTTGCCAATTTTACACGTTTTTTGTATCATTTGTGGGTATAAATTATAGCTTATCTTGTAGAACACAAAATTCTCTACACAGTAATATATTCCTGTGTAATCCCAAGTGTGTAAATTGTGATTGGACTTCAGTGAAATTAAATCAGTGTATATTCATGTGTAATCGCAAGTGCGCATAATAGCTGTCAAATTAGCAACATGACAATTTGACTTTACACCGCCGTAACTTCCATCAGATACACTTTGGAAAATTAAAAATTATACCGCATTGTAGAAAAACATAATTTTCAGCACGATGGTATAATTTATTTTAATGTGTGACAAATAGTTTCTGAGAAATAGGTAGAAAAATGAATTAATTTTAGTCGCCCGGTGTTCAAGTGCAATTTTGGATGTATTTGAGAATTTTTCCAATTTTATACGTTTTTTGTATCATTTGTGGGTAGAAATTATATTTTTTCTTGTAGAACACTAAATTTTCTACACAATAGTATAGTTTTTATAGCTGTAACTTTGCTGGCTTATGAGGAATAGATAGCGGAATATTGACCAAAATATTCGCGTTTTTCAGTGCTAGTTTTGCCTTTTTGACTTTGTCATTTTGACTTCACACCGCAGTAATTTTTTTAATACACTTTGAAAAATTAATAATTATTCCGTGTTGTAGAAAAAAAATCCCAGCATGATGGTATAATTTTTTTAGATGTGTGATATTTATTTGTTGAGAAATAAAGAAAAAAGTAAATAAAATCGGTCGCCTTAAGTTAAAATGAAATTATGAATGTAGATTGTAATTTTGTCATTTTTACATATTTTATAATTAATTTTAGAATTTTATTTATAGCCTAACATGTAGAACAGATAATTTTATACACAGTGGTATAATTCGTATAGCTGTACCATTTATGGTTTATAATATATAAAATTGATACAATACTCTCAAATATTCCAAAAAGTCATTTTCCTCTATTATTTCCTACCTCCTCAAATTCAATTTCGGCCTTCGTACCAATTTCTCCCTATAAAACATCTCGTTTTCTCCTCAAACTCCGCAACAAAAGAAGCCCCTCGGATCCTATTAATTTTCCCGCTCTCTCTGATTCGATCCTCCTCCTTGCTCCCATTCTCACCCATATGGTTAATTCCTCTTTTCTTCATGGTCAATTTCTAGCTTCTAAGCATGCTATAATCATACCCATACTGAAGAAGCCTAATGTTGATCCTGCCATCCCCTCCAACTATCGTCCTATATCTATGCTTACGCTTCCTTCTAAACTTCTTGAACACGCTATCCTTGAACAACTTCGTCCGATTATTACTCCGGTCCTTGATCCTTGTCAATCAGGCTTCATGTCAAATCATTCAACTGAAACTCTCCTTATTCGCCTCACTAATTACATTTTTTCCAACTTTTCCTTCGGCAAATCTGTTCTGCTAATATCATTAGATTTTTCATCTGCCTTTGATCTCGTCAATCATTCCATTCTTTGTGAAGATCTCGCCCATATTGGCCTTTCTTCCTCAGCTCTTTCTCTTGTCTCTTCCTACCTTCATAAACGTTCCTTTTCTGTCCGCTGTAATTCCCGGATGTCTGTCAATGTTCCGTTGACTTCTGGCGTCCCACAGGGTTCTCTCCTGGGACCACTCCTTTTCAACCTCTACGTCTCGTCCCTTTGTTCTGTCCTCAGAGAATACCCTATTTCCTTTCACGTCTATGCTGACGATGTACAAATTTACTTTCCCTTATCTTTATATAATTCTACTTTGGTATCTAAACTTCTTTCCCATATTTCGTCATGGGCTGCCTCCAGATACCTCCTTCTTAATCACGACAAAACTGTCTACTTAGCTTTTCATCCTCCAAGGATAACCCCTACCACTGTCTCCTTGCCTCTAGCTTCTCAAATTCGCAACCTTGGCATCACATTTGATCCGACAATATCATTTTCTCAACACTTTTCTCAACTCACTCGCTCTTGCCGCTTCATTCTGAGAAAATTGTATCCCATACGTTCTCTTTTGGACGAATCTTCGGCTGTTCTTCTCGTCAATTCTTACATTTTCACTCGCCTAGATTACTGTAACTCCTTGTTTTTTCACCTTCCCCTCAAAAGTATCCGCCATCTACAATCCATTATCAACCTTGCCTGTCGCTTCGTTCTTAAACTTCCTCCCAAAACGCCAACTTCAGCTCACCTTCACCGCCTTGGTTGGCTCACTGCTCATTTCCGAATTCGCTACAAAATTTGCTGTTTGGTGTACAAAATCCTTCACTGTCCTTCACCCCCGTCCTATCTACGCTCACTACTTCTGGTTCAAGAGAGTACTTCTGGTTCACGTCGCCATCCTACTCCTCTAATCTGTCCCCCTGCGTTGAACCAATCCACTTGGTCTGCGAAATCATTCTTTTTTTATGCACCCCGCATTTATAATTCACTTCCTCCTCGCCTCCTCCGAATGAAATCCTACTCATCTTTCTCCTCTGAGCTGCACAAACATTTCCTTTCTTTGGCCTCAGAGTCTTCTTAAGTTTACTTGTTTGCAATGTTATAATTGATTTTTTCTTCCTATTGATATTGATTTAATCCGTTTTTCCTTTCATTTAATGATTTATCTCTTTTTTTGCACATTTTAGTTACATATTCCGGACTCATAATTGCTACATGTTTCTGTTCTGCGCTGCATGTTTTTACTTCACCCAACCTGCGCAATTGACCCAATTTTTCCACTTGCTCCAGTATTATTTTGCGTGTCGCGCGCTTGTAACTATTGTGTGCGCTATATTAAATACATGTTTGTTGTTGTTGTTGTTGTTGTTGTTGTATAAGGAGTAGATGGCGGAATATTGACCAAAATTTTCGCATTTTTCAGGGTTCATTTTGTCTTTTCAACGCTATAACTTTTTTTGATTTCAATTTAAAACATTTACATTTAGCCCATCGTGTAGAAAAGAAAATTTTCAACGTAATGGTTTAAATTGTTAGCGGGTACACCAAGTGGTTACCGAGAAGCAGCTTGCAGAAAATGGACCAAGGAGGGTGGGACAGACAAACACACAGACACACAG
Organism: Sacculina carcini; assembly: GCA_916048095.2. Lineage (NCBI taxonomy): Eukaryota > Metazoa > Arthropoda > Thecostraca > Sacculinidae > Sacculina > Sacculina carcini. The sequence goes on along the minus strand of OU696575.1, from coordinate 8,786,433 downwards.
ACAGACAGACAGAGGATCTCCTTTATATATATAGATGTAGTGACTGATACAATCGAACACTTTTGATACATCAATATAGATACCCACACAATACTTGCCTTTTTCTATTGCATCATTGACAGTATCGTCAAAATATAATACAGCATGTTCAGTTGAACGATTCGTGCGGAATACGAATTGATAATTCGAGAAGAGATGTTGTTTCTCAATGAAGCTACATATTCTCTTGTAAATAACCTTTTATATTATTTTAGAAATGTTGGATGAAAGAGAGATCGGTCTGTAATTGCTGATAATGGTCGTATATCCTCCTGTGTACAATGGTATAACTCTGGCAACTTTTAAAATATCAGGAAAAATTGAAGTTCAAAAGCATAAATTGATCAAGTGCGATAGATAACACGATATTTCAAGTGAGGAGAGATGAAGTAATCGAGTATATATATTGCCATTTGATGATTTATTTATAGATTTGATATAATATTTTGAACTTCAAGTGGATTGGTAGGTGCGAGAAACATAGTTGTGGGTGACCGCGACATTGTAGTGACATAGGATTGTTAAGAAAATAGTTAAGTTATATAAGGACCTACATAATATAATGTTAAGACTCCTTAAATATCACTTAAAACACCAATGAAATACTCTTTGTTTTGCAGACATTGATCATTTGACTTTGCCTTTGTCATTTGCCTTCCCTCATCAATTAGTTCCTGCTCCCTTCTCATCATTTACTATTCTAACAACAAGACAATTGATTAGGTACGATATCCGCCATGATCTCAATTTCTGTTTTAGATTATAATAGCACGGTGCGTGCTTACCAATATGCTCTGGTGCATTTTGTATATTATCCTAGAGCAAAGAAGTAAGCGAATGTACATGTTCATGAATGCCGATGATGGAATTATTCATGACGTATGATAGATTTTTGAGTTTCGAAGTCATCTTCACGAGCAAAAGAGAATAATGGGAAGCGTATGATGCAGAACGAACACAACTATCATGCTTCCGGACTCGGAAACAACAATGTAGAAAATAGCGTGATTATAAAGAGTATGTCAGCATTGAGGTCGACGATTGAAGAACATGATTCACTCAAAACGAATCCAGCTGCGTCAGCCTACAGCGCTCCCTAGTCAGAGTGCAAAAATAATTTCCCATAACGCACATTCTTAAAATTTATTTATTCCAGCATCTAAGTGCTAATTATCAATAATACATATTTACACATTTAATTTGTTGTACTACTCTTGAGCGTGCTGATGTGATAACTTGATCTTGTACGAGTTGTCTTTGTTCTATTCGCATGATAATTGCAGTTGTGATATTCATGGTACTAACACTCTTCCCATCTCAGATTGATAATTGATTTAACACAAGAAAGTAATAATAGTATATCTATGTGTGTTGGTCTGTGCCTGCCGTTTGTCTGTCGATAAGCTTTGTCATTTATTATGTGACACATAACGCTTAACTGGCATTTAAGCGTATTAAATGTAATACATACTTGAGCGTAAAGTATGGGCGAAAAATAGGTGTTTTGCGGAATATCGTGTACTATTGATAGATTCATTGATTGATTTGTAATACATACTTGAAGGTAAAGTATGGACGAAAAATAGGTGTTTTGCGGAATATCGTGTACTATTGATAGATTCATTGATTGATTTGTGTTGTATTGCATGCAGGGTAATTTTAAGATAATTAGCTGTCCATGCAATGTGAACAGTTATTTCGACGCAAGACACTCACCACTAGATTAGCAATGACAACGGTGGCCAGAAAGTAGGGCACACACAGCGAGTTGTCTAGCTTTATGCACGTCCACATGGACTCAATCCATTCACCGCATAAGACGCGGAACACAATCATTCCGCTGTGCAGAAAGTCGGTGAAATTCCATCGGGGCGTTCTTCGGGACGGCAGCAAATTCTTATTCACTGGCAACCATCACCCATCATTATACCATCCATCATATCATCATCCATCATACCATCACCCATCATACCATCATACATCATATCATCACCCATCATATCATCACCCATCTTACCATCACCCATCATTATATCATCCATAAATATCATCACTGTAAGACAGATTATATATATAATTATATATATAGTCTATTAATACTGTTGAGTCCTATTAATTGTTTACTTATTCATATTTATTGTTATTTATTCATGTTAATTGTTTTTCATTTTCTATTTATTTATATTTATTCTTATTTTACTCTCTATTTTTTACTATTTATTATTGGCTGTTGTTACTTATTAAATAATACTTTTACTCAGTGTTGGCTGTTGTTGTTTATTGAATCATATTCATTGTTGTTGCTGTTTATTGAATCATATTTATTGTTATTGCTGTTTATTGAATAATATTTATTGGTGTTGTTGTTGTTTATTGAATCCTATTTATTAGCGTTGTTGTTACTTATTGAATCATATTTTTATTTATTGTTGGATGTTTCTTATTGAATCATATTTATTGTTCTTGATTTTTATTTATTACTTATTTATTAATATTTATTCTTATTTATTGATGGTTGTTATTTACTGAATCACATATTTATTGTTGATTGTTATTATTTATTGAGGAACGTGGGCGGAGTGACATTATGGAGTATTATCGGATGATGGCTTACTATTTATTGTTATTTATTTATTATTTTCTTTCCAACTCTCTTTCTAGACTTTTTTCTCTTCGAACTCTCTTTCTCTCTAAATCTTTTGGGCGCTTCCGGTACATGGGGCCACCTTAGGGTGGTAATAGTGCTTGCACTCTTACCATGCTACTGGATTTGCGTGTAATTAATAATAATAATAATAATAACAGCTTACGACAACGAACACCGAGCAGTCACAAGCACCTTGGTCAAATTTCTGCGACTTATTGGGCTACAAGGTGGAAATAATGGCGAACTGGGACAATTTTCTCTTCACGAAATATTTTGCAGTCACATTTATCTCATTTTTAATCTAAGTTTGACTATAGTTATTTTCATGTTTTCCAGATATATTGCCTGTAATTAATAATAATTATAATAGTAACACACAGACTGTGTCACACAAATAACGCACAGACAGCGCACGCACGATCACCGCCGATCACCGAACAAACACTGCTCGCCTTTGGCCTTGACAAGGACATCGCACCCTACGTTCTATCATGGGGACGCCGTTACTTGAAACGCGGTATCGCACAGCGATGTACACGCGCTCTTTACCACAGTAGCTTGCTGACTCTAATCAACTCTAACACCCCCCGAGTCAGCAAAGGAATATCACGACAAACTTGGAAAACCTCTCAAAAACACGTTGTAACATAAACATCAAGTGAACAAATGATCAAATGAACAATACACGCGGGAATATAATCTTACACTACGACCGATAACAAGCAGGTCGCCTCAAGTTGGCCCGCTCACGAAAATTGTACCGCTCAGTAGCAGGGACTTCATGACGAGCGTTTGAGTCCTATAGTGAAACTACATTCCGTGCCGTATATTCGCTGTCAGCACTGGATCCATTGGAATGTTGTACGGGAACAGAAGACACGATCGCGCGGTTGATCAGTGAATGATCGGCTGATCGAGGAGATTTACATATTTTCGAGCCAAACGAACGTCCCACTGGACGAACATGTGACACATGTCTGTTGACACCATCACCAATATTTACTATCCATCTATTCGCACTTTCCACTCGATGCGGTCCTGTCCATTTTGTAGTGCAGCGACCATCCGTGGGCGTAGAAATACCATGTCACCAGGTTTGTACATGCATTAAACTCCATCACGACGGCACGAATTCGTCCAAGTTTGACGTAACTTGGTAGATGTCACAACACGACTTCGACGTATTCTCGGTAGTTGCGGTGCGGCTCTGAAAACACTTGCAAATGGCGTCTCACTGGTAGATTGACTTGTTGTCGCGTTGAAGTAAAAAACTGCTTTACCGATTGTGCCTCCTGTTCTGGACGCCATTCGTTTGATAGTGCGATGTACACGTTCACATATGTCATTTCCTTGATGACGATATGCTCACGACTTTCATGATAAACCTCCCACTCTTGGAGAAGGCTGGAGAACTCAGTACTGAGAAATACCGGCGCATTATCGGATAAACCGCTACAGGGTGGACCAAAATCAACGAATACACTCTCCAGAGCGGCAACCACCGACGAAGCATTTTCATTGCTCAATTTTCCCCAGATAGTAAGCCTGGAGCAACAGACGATGATGGACAAGTACGCGGAATGGTTGTAGTACGTAATAGTTATTGCAAGTCCTCTCCATACGGCGGGAACACTGAGTGAACCATGATGATTCTTTGTGCGATTTACCGGATCTATCCGACGACATGATTTGCAATGACGTATCGCTTCGTCCACCTCAATAGAGCTCACAGATGGAAACACATTTGAAACGAGTTCCTTTGTACGCTGTACACCCATGTACCCACTGTTATCGTGGATGCCTTGTATGACCTCGCGCTCATCCCTTGTTAGAGCGTACCATCCACTTGTTGAACCGGAAGACAGTAACGGCAGGAAACGGGGTGGACGTGTCATGGCGTCGGCGATGTTTTCTTTGCTGTCTACTTGTCTCACATGCAGTTCCAGTGAAAACGATGCCAGCAAGTCACGGATTACATCCAGTCGTCTGCGGATCAGCATTTCGGACATGCCGTGTGTTCGAATGCGATGTGTATTATGAACCGCGCTGGTCAGCCAACCATGAACGACAGACGAATCGTTTATCAACTCAGTTTCTCGGAATCCCCACTTCAAGTACAAATATCTTCCTTTAACCGCCGCGTCTAACTCAGCCACGTTAATATGCGAAGAGTAGTTCGGCTTCCTCAGCCAGCAACCATCTTCCACTGGTTTTCCATCCACTGTAAGAACAACGCCAGTAGAGATGTTACTCGCATCGACCCATATGCTGGGTCGGCGATCCTCAACACACCAAAACCACGTAACGAATCTCGATGCTTCACTTCGTAGGCGATTGATTTAATAATTATTGCAGTATGTTCATCTACTTCCGCATCCCAATGCGCATTCGACTTGTTTCCAAGCCTTCAGACACGCGCCGCTTGATTAGTCCACACACGACTCGAAGCCAACCGGCTATAGGAAAGTGGCCGATCCACTTGCCGCACAATGAAAACAGAGACCTTTTTTTCAAAACATCTGTCACAACGGGAGCATCTCCATCTCGTTGTCACTGCACTCCAAATGGCTTGGTTTCCACTTTGAGTCCGAGTAGTCTGGCACCGTTCAGATCGCAAGGACTTTTTGTGATCAAACCATATTGTTGCAGATGCTGAACAACTTGTTCTGGTCTCACACGAGATTTATCCACTATCACATCGTCGATGTAAAAGTCAACTCCACTGGTGTCAAAATCGGCTTCGAGAAACACTTTCTTTAGTATTTCCGTCATGACTTTGGGACCGATTGATAGTCCAAAACCCAGCCTGGTCATGGTATACTGCTTCCCCATAAATTCCACCACTTGATATCTTTGTAGTTCGGTTGCCATATGTATCTGGAGATAAGCTTTTTTCAAATCGATTATCGACACATCACTGCCCATGCACCTCCACTTACGAAGCTTTTCATCACAAACTGCTGAATCCATACCAGGAGCACCTCGAATATAACAGTTCAATCGCCTATAATCCAGCACGGGTCTGATTTTGTCCTTCTTCTCCTGTTTCACTGCAAACAAGGACAATTTTGCTCCAATGACATCATGAATTTTCTCGTCGTAGGGAATGAGTACACCTTCCACGATCCACGAATTAACCTCGGCTTCAATGGAAGCTTTTTCTGTCGGCTTAATAGCACAGTTCAAACAATTGATTCTTCTATTGGGTACTTCATTCTCCCAGAACCAGTTCACAATCTACTTCCTCCCGTCAAAGAATGTCTTGAAATCACAATCCACTATCTCCAATGTGGAGGTCCCTGTGTGGCTTGGCGTCGACTGCAGCACAGCAGCTTGAGGCTTTGCAGCATCAATTGAAGCAATATTTTGTTGACAAGATCCCCACGGTGCACCCGCACTTGACACAACAAACGACACCTTGCCATCTGGCGAAACATTCATTCCACCGGCTGCCAATATTGCATCCATACCGAAAATAATGTCAAACGGTAGACGATAGTTAGAATCGCAAAACCATACGCGCAGTGATTTGATTTTGACACAACCATCAGAAGAAAATCGAACATTTTTGACAATAAAGCTTTTACTGGCGGTAACGCTTACACCACTCAACAACTGCAGGTTCAATGCACATTTTTCCTCTGGTACCATACGTAAGATTGATTTCGTCATGACAATGGAGTTCGTACTGCCAGTGTCGACGAGAACGGACATAGGTCCTTTCACATCATCACACCACACCTTTATCAACAATCTGGAATTATCGGGGGGTCGACAGGTTCTTACGCTGAAGATTGAGCCGGCTCCACTCGCAAGTTTTCCGACTTGCGACAGTTCTTTGCAGTGTGACCGGACGCGCCACAGTTGAGGCACACTTGCTGTCGTTTTCTACGAATTAGAGAATCTTTGGCAATGTGACCCTCTTGTTGGCACTCAAAGCATATCAATCTCCTTGAACTGGAGGCGGAATAAGCATGCACATTGTGTGTAACATCTGTCTCACCTGCTTTGACAGCAACCACCTGCTTAGCACAACTCAGTAAATTGTCAAGCTCAAGTGAAGCTCCGTGCATGGCTCTCACCGTGTTCTCCGTTGTAGTTGGCAAACCGCAAAGAAATTGACAAGCATCCCAACGGGAGCTTTCGCTGTTCTCGCCCACCACACATTTAGCCAACGAACGCAAATCAGACATATATTCGTCCAAGGTCTCCTAAGCAATCTTCCACTGACGCTCTTTGAACATTGAGAAAGCGACACAGGGAGTCAACCCAAAAGACGCAGGAGGCGTTAACGACCAACCCTTTCTTTTTGTCACTCTCAGATAACTGTCTACGCACATTGAACGCCCCACCGTACAAAAATATCGGGATGACTTTAGCCACGTCATGTATGCCCTTCAGTGAACAAGCGTACCTGAGTTTCTCCACCCACGTGTCAAGATCTCCACTACAGTCGTATCTCTCAACGAAATCTGTCAACTTCAGCTCATCCATCGTAATGGGTCGAAATAGCTTGTAAGACAGACTATATATATATATATATATATATATATATATATATATATATATATATATATATATATATATACAAACACAAATAGTAACACACAGACTGTCACACAAATAACGCACAGACAGCGCACGCACAATCACCGCCGATCACCGAACAAACACTGTTCGCCTTTGGCCTTGACAAGGATATCGCACTTTACGTTCTATCATGGGGACGCCGTTACTTGAAACGCGGTATCGCACAGCGATGCACACGCGCTCTTTAGTGCTTGCTCTTTACTGCTTGCTGCTAGCTTGCTGACTCTCAACTCTCACAATCACCAATCATTATTAGCACAAACTTTATTAGCACAAACAATGTAACAAACCAGATTTAGCGCCAAGTGAGAAGCTACCATTAATGCTGAATCACAATGTAACGAGCACTTCATAATTGTGTCAAACGCATGACTGGACTAAGCTTAATATAAACCGACAATGTGGTGATGCACAGCTAATTATATCATCCATCATATCATCACCCATCATACCATCACCCATCATACTGTCACCATCATATCATCACCCATCATATCATGACCAATCTTACCATCACCCATCATATCATCACCCATCATATTATGACCAATCTTACCATCACCCATCATACCATCACCGATCATACCATTATCCACCATGCCGTAACTCATTATTTCATGTCGAATGGAGATAATATTCTATCAATTCGGCATACACATCATCCTATAAGAGGGAGAGAGTAGGTAGCATATATTATGTAAAATATTTATAATATGTAAAATATTTATAATATGTAAAATATTTATAATATGTAAAATATTTATAATATGTAAAATATTTATAATATGTAAAATATTTATAATATGTAAAATATTTATAATATGTAAAATATTTATAATATGTAAAATATTTATAATATGTAAAATATTTATAATATGTAAAATATTTATAATATGTAAAATATTTATAATATGTAAAATATTTATAATATGTAAAATATTTATAATATGTAAAATATTTATAATATGTAAAATATTTATAATATGTAAAATATTTATAATATGTAAAATATTTATAATATGTAAAATATTTATAATATGTAAAATATTTATAATATGTAAAATATTTATAATATGTAAAATATTTATAATATGTAAAATATTTATAATATGTAAAATATTTATAATATGTAAAATATTTATAATATGTAAAATATTTATAATATGTAAAATATTTATAATATGTAAAATATTTATAATATGTAAAATATTTATAATATGTAAAATATTTATAATATGTAAAATATTTATAATATGTAAAATATTTATAATATGTAAAATATTTATAATATGTAAAATATTTATAATATGTAAAATATTTATAATATGTAAAATATTTATAATATGTAAAATATTTATAATATGTAAAATATTTATAATATGTAAAATATTTATAATATGTAAAATATTTATAATATGTAAAATATTTATAATATGTAAAATATTTATAATATGTAAAATATTTATAATATGTAAAATATTTATAATATGTAAAATATTTATAATATGTAAAATATTTATAATATGTAAAATATTTATAATATGTAAAATATTTATAATATGTAAAATATTTATAATATGTATATATATGTAAAATATGTATATTACAACATGTAAATAAAGGTTATCATAATTTAATATACAAATACACATTATTATTTAAAATCCAATTAAATTGGTATTTAATTCTTAAGGGAATAATATATTCGTTGATAGTATCCCTTTGAAGAATATGTATACAAATTTTGAATTTAAAGTCAAATTAATAATTTAATTTGAAATGGGTATTATCTACTGATGACAAAGTATTACATATTTTTTAAATAAAAAAATGTTGATATCATGATGGTATATTTGTGCGTGCGCGCGTGTGTACGTGTCTGTGTTTGTTGTCATGCAGAGGCCTCTACCTATGTAGTTGTTGCCAAACAATTGCATGCCCATCACGGCGAAAATGAAGACGATGATGCACAGAACCAGAGTGAGATTGCCGATCGCTCCAACTGTGCGGCCCATGATTGTGATCAGCATGTTCAAAGTCGACCAGTTTCTGGCCAGCCTAAAGACGCGCAACTGCAAAGCGGACACAAAATTCGACATCTGACGAGTTTTGAAGCACTATCTTAATACTGGCTTGAAGACAAAACACCCGTATTTTAACCGTTTTATACACTATATTGATAAATTCACCGCTCATTAACGTTTATTCATCACTGAAAAAAACTCCTGAGTACCGAATTTTGATGAAAAACGGTTCTCATATAGACTTGTCTACCGCAAAAAGTAGTGGCCGTTAAATTGTCAGTGCTAATAGAGAAATACCGTTTCAGATGATGCTATCAGACATTTGTCTCTCCACGGCATACATTTGGAAGGACATTATAGTTCTAGTGAGTCTAAAGATTGAAAGGCAACTCAAAAATGCGGTTTTGGAGAAGAACTGAAATATATGCAGTATTTTATAGTAGCCCTTTGTTAATCTTGTATAAATATTTGTCAACAAATGTTTCAATATATGTTAAATTTGTAATAATACTATCGGTATGTAACGGCCTATTTCTTATTGAGCAGATTCAAACTCAAAACGTAGCGCTTTTGTAAGAGTCAAATATAAATACGTAGTGGTGCAAGGAATTAAACAAATATATACGAGAAAAGTCTGGTTTAAATAACCACAAGTGGAATAAAAAGATAAGCTTTAATATCAAGCTAATTAAAAAGGCATATGTATAAGTAGCATGTCTATGTTATGGAGGTATAAATTTGCACACGAAGACAAACATTTGACAATTATAACAACCAAAAAGCAATATCCGGAATATAGTGGCAGGGGTTACCAATCTGAAAGTTCGCAGGACCGAAAGACCCTTGATTCCCGATAGCATCAGCTCCATCAAAGAGAGAGCCACTATAATAAAGTCGAACAGGTGCCATCGATCTGCGAAGTACTTCTTTGGACTGAGCACCAATAGTTTAAGCGCAGCTTCAATGGTGAAAGTCGAGGTGAAAAACTGGAACATCGAACACATCGGCTTGATGTCAATACACTTGAGCATTATCAGGTAATGTGAGGTCAACATTGAATGTAAAATATTTGTAATGTCTGACGACTGAGCGAAGATATGTACGATTAAGTGCGATTGGACAGAATATACTTGGAATGTCCAAGTCACTTTTACACAGTCCGAATTAGCACCGGTTGTAAGGTAAAACTATTTTACACCCATTATAAAATATGTTGATTTTGTAAAAGACAATGATAAAATCACTGAAAAATGTACAGGTTATGAATTTATATTATGTTTGTCCAGTTGAACGTTTCAACATAGATTGGTGGAATTATTGTTGTTATGATTATTATCTATAATAAGATAAATAGAGAGTGTTTGTGACATACAATTTTAGTGAGGAAGATGAGATCTTATGACAAATGAGCAAAATAAACAAAAATTAAATTAACTTATCAAATCAAACGTAAAAAAAGCGATTTTTACTCAATCGTTCAAAAAATGACCATTAATTATACATACATACATGCATTAAAAATGACCATAGCGTAATAATGCAAAGTCAAATAAAGGTATGCAATAAATATGACCAAATAGTGAAATGAATATGTAAATAAGAATTTCAACTAGCAACCGACTAATTTCCACAAACACGTATGCATTAAGAAAGACTAGACATCCACACACACGCATGTACCGGCACAGATGCACATAATTACTTATAGTATAAAACATACATATATACATATATATATATATATATATATATATATATATATATATATATATATATATATATGTATATATATATATATATATATATATATAGCATACAACATGAAACTATTGAAACATAACTATGATACATACATACATGCATACACACGCAATAGGGGAAGCACACGTGGACTGCGTGGTGTAGTGGTAGCACACCCGCCTCACAAGCGGGAGGACTGTTGTTCGAATCCCGGCGGATCAGAATTTCATTGGTCGATTTCTATAATCCAACAGCCCCTGTCCACCCAGCAGTAAATGATGGTACCAGATGCCAGTCATGTGTTGTGTGATGCATTCTGGGGAGGTGGCCCTCTCTAATACGTCTTACGTCCATGTGGGGCCATAGCGTGGATAGGGTCAGTTCTGCGGTGGCAGCGAGCTGCACGCGCCACACCTGTGTATTCATAAGCTTCGGCTTCTTCCCGTGTAGCAGCTGTCACTTAGGCATTTAACCATTTAACCTTAATTCAATAAATATAAATAAAATAAATAAATATGTGTATATGTATATAAATAAGTGTAAATACGATTAGACTCGGTAGGTGTAATCCGTCTTAAGTCTGATACTTACATAATTTGCGCTTTTGAGAAACTGCTCGAAGGCTTGACTCATGCCGTAGTGGTCGACGGCCATCAATAGGGTGTTGGCCAGAATGCAGAACAAAATAAACACCTCGGCAAATGGGTCGAATACGATGCCGTGTAGTAATTTCTGGAAGCTGACCCACGAGCTGCAGCACTCCCAGACGCAGAGCAAGTTGCAGCACCGGCTACCAGCCACGGCCAAACGTTGCTTCCAGGGAAGTTTTGCAACGTCTGCAGTCTCCTTGATGCTGTCTGTAGTGAATTCATATTAACGACAGGTATGAGCAATTAAATCTCACAAACTGACAAGTTTAACTGTAAATATCGTTGTTGACTTTGGTGTTAATTCAAAACAAAGCAAATTTGAGTACGTGAACTGGATAACGTAAACAACTCTGAATACTGCTATTGGTTATGTATACGTATATATACTCAAAGCATATATAAGTATAAGGTTTTAAAAAAAGTATATATATATATATATGAGTATATAATGTATAACAGTATGTACGAGTATATATTATATATTATATATATATATATATATATCGTATATATTATATATGACAAATTTATAAAATTTTGAGTATCATATACATATATACTCAAAGTTTCCACATCCATAATAGGCGGGTTGAATAATCCTGAAATTTATTTTAAGTAAATAATTTTCTTGGGCCATTGCTGTCATAAGTCATAACAATAATCTTAGCTGAAAAATAACTACTTTGTATAGCCCATAGCAAATGCGAGCTGGTATATACCAGCACAATGAACAATTCCTTTAAGAAATCAAAAATGTTCTTTGACATTATATATAGCCAACCAATGAAATATATTTGTTATTCACTGTGTTCTTTGCGTTGAATTAGGTATTATGACATAGTCAAGTGGTATGTTGTCACAAAACTCACAAAACATTTGCAAACAAATCAAAATATTTGCATTTTTAATTTAAAAAATAAATTAAGTTAGATATTCGATAATTCACTAATACATTATTTTACTCTACCTTTTCGCCGTACACTTCCTTTTATCGACTGGTCCAACAGGTCGTTGAGTACAATCAAGTCTGCAACAATAGTCAAAAGTAAAAAATACTTCTGAATGCAAATACTAAATCATTACAACAAGAAACAACATAATACAGTGTAATATAATACCAAGAAGCGTTTCTGGCTCCCTAGGAGCCGTCTATTTTTCCCTTATATTGTTTTAACAAATATCTGCGTAATGATGCTCCTGGGGTCATACAACAAATATTTATATTTCATAAATATATATAGTCTAATAAATTAAAAACGCTGTATTTTAATCAAAGATTAAATACACATCGGAAAATCATTCCAAAGAACACACTCCTATAGGAAACACATATAATTTCCAAGCATTTTATTTAAAATTGAAATGCTTTTAATAGCCAGAAAAAACCCGACTGTCTTGAGGCCCTGAAACGTGTACCTATTACCTCAAATATCTTATAGGTGATCTGTCAGCAAATTGATTGCTCACTGACACGCACAGCAAAATTATCAAACTTAGCATTGTACCAGCTTTAACGTCCGACAAGATATTAATAAAATGTAAGAAATTGAATTAAATAACAACACTGTGAACAACAAAAATCCAAAAGTCGTTTAACAAACGTCTTGAGAAATTGCTAACCTTTCAGCTCAATCGAGCGGTTCATCGGCTGTCTGCAGATTGGGTCACGATGCTGTTCATATATCCACATTCTCCGCTCGAACACGCTATCAATACTGTCACGCTAAAAGTTCGGTGCAAACAGAAGGTTCAACCCAGATTAGAGCTCAACACCGGAAATATATCTGCTGGAAGTATCCTTTCTTGCGTGCCCTGTGGAGACTGAATAGCTGAGTTGACTAAATAATATGTTAGGGATCTTCACGAAACGAAAGAATGAAGGGAACAATCAATATGAGAAAAATATTAGCACATCCTTCGTTTATCATCAGTCTTATAAAAATTTGTCCGTGCAATATATCATCATCCGTTTATTGAAGGTAAGCTAAGGTATGCAATTATTCAGCGTAAATATTCGCACACAGTTTCAGATGCGCTGCAGATGGAAAATATCGAACATAAAAAACATCAATGAGACATTGTAGATTATATACATATTATATAATTATACAACATCAACACAACATGAGTACATATATAGACAAACAAACAAACAGCCCGTGATTTGATATAGCGGATTAATCAGCAAAGGCGCGATAAACAAGCGATAGAGATTCAAATGTGATAGTAACATTACGACAATAACTCTGAAGGAAGAAAGCAGGAGCTAGCCAGGACAAAATATAACAGGGAAGATAAACACCGACAGATATTGATATGGATATAAAATGTCGGCAAAGACATGAACAGATATATACAAACACGAACACATATCGAACACAAGTACTGATAACACCAATGCAACGGAAAAACCAGAGGCTGTAAGCTGAACCAAAGACACAAAACAAGAGAAAATCAAAACACAGTCCTACTGCTATTATTAAGAGTATATACATGGCGAGAAAGTGGAGAGTTATACATAAGTACAAAATAAATGCGGTCTGAAAGGGGGTGTAGGACGTGATGGAAGGGAAAGTAGGCGTTTATTCAAGGCAGATGAAGAGGAAGAGTATGAGTTATGCCGAAGGATATGAGGAAGAAGAGTGCTGTATAAGGGAGCAGGACAATAGAAAGACTTCGCCGGATCAATTGGATAAATGGTCGTCGGGAGGGCAAACAAGAAGCACGGAACGGCGGCTGGAGGGGCAATCAGAGATGGTAAGAAGTGAGAGCAAGTACGAGGAAGACGCGTGGAGGAGTTTATATACAATACAACACAGTTTATGTTGTATCCTTGAAAGAGCTGGCAGCCAACCGAGTTCTCGGATATGGGCGGAAATGGGTGTCTACGAACAACAACAACAATAACAACACGTATTTGTTTTAGCGCACCGAAGGGCTTGGGCGCGAAACGATTATATACAGAATTGGTAAAACGGAATACAACTAACAGGCCAGATGCAAAAGAAATAAACTACACATATGCAATATAAAGACAATAAATATAGCGACAAAATAAAGACAAAACACACAAATCAGACAGACATGCCGGACAAGACAACACGACTGAAATATATTGACAACACACTAGAGACGATATAATCACAAAGTAGTTTGTGTAAGCATGCAAATGAGAGGAGAAACACAAGTAAGAACAGGCTAGGGTAAGTGCGACGAGTAGGACGAGTATGAACAGGCAGGCTAAGTAGGGTTATAGTGATGCAAAAGGTGTGAGAGTGTGGGATACTGGGCCAAAAGAGAGGTCAAAAAGATGTTTGGAGAGCTTAGACCGGAAGTAATTGTAGGAAAGAGAATAAGAAATATGAGCTGGGATGGAGTTGTAAAGGCGAGGGGCGAAAAAAAACGATTTGGAGGACCAAGGATATTCATTTACGATATTCAGCACGAGGATATTCAGCACGAGGTCAGACAAGGGGAAAAGGAATTCGGTAAGGAATGAGGCAAGGAGTGAGGAGAAGGCGGATATAGGATGGCTGATTAGTATCATGGAGAAACTTATAGATCAGACAATACAAGCGAAAGTGTATACGTGGAATAATAGGGAGCCAGCCAAATTGAAAAAGAAATTGAGAAGTGTGACGACAAAGAACAAGACTAAGAACGATACGATAAGAAATATTAATGATAGATTGAAGAGAACGAATGTACTTCTTAGGAAGATGAAATAATACATAATTCTAATGGTCGAGACGAGAAAAATACACAAGTTCACTAGGAGAGCAATATGTCATCAATATGAGAGCGGATGGCATAGAATTGGCGCAAGGTGAAACGGCAGATTCGGCTAATGTTTGACAGATACTGAGAAAATGTTAGAGAGGGATCGAGAACAAGTCTCAGATTACGGACATGAGATGAAAGAGGCAAATTGACAAAGCAAGGTTCAATATTGGGAGGGTGAAATAAGATATATTCAGTTTTTCAGGGTTCAAGACAAGGTTTCTTGAGGACGCCCAGGCAGCGCTGCGCGGGAGAAGTCAAGAAATTAGTTCAATTTTTGAGCTGGAAAAGGGAAGGTAAATTTGTATATCGTATGTATATATGATGCGATATGAGATAAGTCCGGAGTATGGGACAGAGGGAAGAAACATACAAATTTAACAAAAGAGGGCCGGGAAGGGAACCTCGAGGGACACCAGAATCGAGTGGAAGAGGAGAGGAAATATTTGAATTGCAGCGTATTGTATTTGAACGGTCTGTAAGATAGTTAGTTAGAAGAGATAGAGCGGGAGAAGCAACACCAATATGGGCTAGATATTTACAAATAATCGAGTGATCAACGAAATCGAGAAAGGAAGAAAAATCTAGGAAGATGAATATTACGGAGTTGTCTGAGGAAAATTAAGCCAAGATGTCATTCAATAAATATAGAAGGAGGGTCTCAGTTGAGTGATTAGAAACGAAGCTGGATTGACGGGGTCTAGGGCACAATATATACAAGGGCAGAGATGAGGAAGGATAGCAGCCTCTAGAAGTAAAAGCCCCTATAATTTCTTGGAACACTGGCGTCCAGGACAGACTTTTTAAGAATACGGGCCACAACAGCGTGTTTGGGGGCCAGGAAAGTACCGTGAAGGAAGAAAATATTCACCAGATGAATAAGAAATGGAGCACATATTATGATGGAGTGGGAAAATGCCCGGAAAATTATTGGATCGGATGTACACTTGGAAGATTGAAAATGCTTAAGGTTAAAGGTTAAATGCATGAGTGGCAGCTGCTACACGGGAAGAAGCCGAAGCTTATGAACACACAGGCGTTCCCCGTGCAGCTCGCTGCCACCGCAGAGCCGACCCTCTCCACGCTATGGCGCCACAAGGACGTGAGACGTATTAGAGAGGGACACCTCCCCAGAATGCATGTCACAACTCATGACTGATATCTGGTAACATCATTTTCTGCTGGGTGGACAGGGACTGTGGGATTGTAGAATTATCTCAATGAACTTCTGCTCCGCCGGGCTAAGAAATTAGTCAGTCATGGCTAGAAAAATTGGAGAGAAAGAAGATAGCCAGGTGTTTGAAGAGAAAAAAGATAGTGGAGGGAGGACGGAGGTAATTTGGATTTGGCCGTGGCAGTCTTGTCTCGAAAGAAGGATGAACAACCGCAAGCAGATATTGAGCAAGGGATATAATTCGATAAGCCAGTGATATATTTCAGGGTAGACTATACGGGAATAATTGGTGCAGGAGGAAAGCTTAGAACAATAAAGAGAATTCGCGGCATCAAGGGCTGAGAGAACAAATTTACGAGGTTAACAAAACATGGCTCAGTTTGAGTAAGTCCTAAACCGGTGTCAGGAGCGTACATGAGCTCGGGAGTTGGCACGA
This sequence comes from Sacculina carcini, assembly GCA_916048095.2. Lineage (NCBI taxonomy): Eukaryota > Metazoa > Arthropoda > Thecostraca > Sacculinidae > Sacculina > Sacculina carcini. Next base: position 8,769,353 of record OU696575.1, on the reverse strand, counting down.
AGGCGGCGCAATTGAGGTATCAGCCACGGATGGGGTGAAGTTGAAGGTTTGTGGGTACAACGGCGCAATGGTAATAATGTGTCATTGTTTGTGTGTCTCAAGTTTTGATAAGGATTATCGAAAAAAACAACACCGATTAGGTTGACAGGAAGCAATAGTTGTTAGGAACAAGAATAATGGACACCAGAACACTGCAAATGGATGTCTCAAAGATTTGTTATCACGTGTGAAGAGTTATCGGCAATGGACTTGTTTCCTGGCGTTGTAGGAACAATTTAAATAAAATCAGACAGTGTTCGGAAATGGCGGGATCGAGAGGATAAGTAAGTAAACCAAGAGGAATAAATTTAGCAGAAGCTTCGGTGCAGATGATGAGATCGTTGGAATGACCGGATAATTATGTACTACCTGCGTTATGGGCTGAAAGACACTAGGAATTTAGCCGAGAAAGGAAATTTTGAGTAGGTATTTGAGATAAAGAATAACCTGCCCAAAAATTGAAGTCAAGAACAATGGAATTTCCGGAAAAAATTTCAAAGAAAATAGGGATGAGAGTACCAAAATCTGAAATGAATTGTCAGGAAGAACTTGGATTGTTGTGGCGGTATGCAAGTATTATGCCAAGTAATGTGATGCGGATAGTGAAAGGTAAACTGCTATATATTCAAAAGATAGAGAAATAAATGCTATACCAGGCAGTAGATTAAGGTTAAGGAAAGAACTGAAGATAACGCCGACGCCAGATCGAGATTGTTTGACAGAATTTCAAGAGGAGCGACAGACATGAAGGAACATCAAATAAGCTGGAAGATTGGCTGTAAAGGTTGGAAGATGAGTTTGAAGAAGGCAGGTTTTCATAAGTAAGAGAAGCGAAAGACCTAGGTGTGATATAGTATCGGAAGGTAATGATGTTCTATTACCGGTCTATCGAAAATTATGAAGAGCAACAGAGATTGAGTGAGAGGTGGTTTGTGGGGAATGTGGTGAGGAAAACAAGATTGTGGGAGGTGAGGTTGGATCAGTTGGCGACAACGCAGGTCAACCATCTAGTCATTGTCTGATATGTGAGGGATTGGTGGCAGAAAAAAGAACGAGGGGTTATGGTGAGTGGAGGGGGATGTTTAATGGTAGATGTAGAGAGAGGAGTGGAAGAGGGCGGAGATGGAGGAGTGGCAGAGGACGGAGATAGATGAGCGACAATGGTGCGCGCACGGAGGGATTCGCGGGCCCCAATGAAAAAGGAGCAATTGGACAAAAAGGAAGAGTGGCTGGAGGAACGGCAGTAACGAACGCAGTTTACGCATTCTGCTTTGCCGCCAGCTTGACACTCAGAATAATGATGAGCCTCCGCACAGTGGCCGCAAGCCACTTTATGTTTTAGTGACAGCGGTCAGCCTGGTGGCCCATACTAGCGCAGCGATGATAACGGACCACCAAGAAGCGGTCATAGACAGCACAACAGCGGATATCGATGAACAGACGGTCTTAGACTGCTTTGATCGCACGACGAACATCCGGTGAGTTGGCAAGAACCGCATTTGACAGACCTAATTTCGCTGTGTATATGAAAAGCAGTTTGAGCTGATATACAGGGGCGTCTGAAACAATGGGGGTTTCAGGCACAAACATGAGATGAATGTATCGGGGGATAGGCCTGCGGGAACATTGGCGAGAGTAATTTTCCGTGAGATTTTCGGAGGGTATTTGTGTACAGTCTATTCAACATTGCCCAGTTTGTCCGCCAGCTTCCTGGCAGCGTCATTTACGGAAGCTTCGGAGTGGCATGTGAGTACGACTCCCCCGTCGACGTTTGACGTGCCTGACTTACCGGCACTGTGTCGAGAGCTTTCTCGACGGTATCAGTCTTCACCGGCGAGCTGATTGATTACTCACCACCAAAGCACAGGGACGTCTAGCATTCGGCATGGCGTTGGGAGATGGAGTAGTAGCTGAGGTTGGTCAAAGAGAGGGCTTGATTTCGGTGAGAAGCTCATCTTTCAAACGGACGAGCTTCGTCTCCAGATTGCGCGAAAGCTCAGTGATAGAGGAGCGACTGCAGTCGGGCCTGGTAGTCGCAAACTCAGAGGCGCACTCAGGGCACACCCAAACCCATATTTTTTTTCTCACGGCACAGTGAGCCGTCGAAGAAATACAAGCGCATGATTGATGGAATCTACGCTCGCACCCGGACACTTGATGCGAGCGCCCGTTCTCAACTCATCACCACAGGTACACGGTCTGACACAATCGGACAATTTTTCCGGCATTATGACAACACGAGTCCAAGATACGCAAGCAGGAACACAGAAAGACACAACTGCACAGGCAAGGGCTGAAACAAGACTGAAAGACATAGACTGTAGACATTATAATAGCATATACAGCAGGGATTCTTAACATTTTGATGATTCCATACCCCCGATGGATTGTCGAATATGATCACATACCCCCTTTACGTGACTGTGCAAATTATTTTAACCAATCCTATTATTTTCCAGTATGTTTTCTAAATCCACGATTGTATTAATTGCTTGAATTTATTGTACTTCAGATACGGATTACCAGTAGAGCCTTACCATTGATAATCTCATTTTTTATAAGCCAATCATAATTTATGCCAGTACCCAGAAATCGAGTCCCATCGCTTTTGGTTCTCATACACCGAAAGGGTTTGAATAAGAACCCCGGTTAAGAACCCCTGGTATACAGCATGTATAACAATTTCAATCATGTATAATATTTCTCGATGAAAATTGTTTCAGGTTTTTCCGGAGAGATCATAGCGAGTCTTTTCTCTATGAAGCTTTGGTATTGAGTTATAGATCCTAGGGACTGCGTACCCAAAAGTTCGGGTGGTGGTAACTCTATCGGTCGCTGCCATTGGCTCACCCAGCTTAACATGACTAGTACATAGTTTATGTTGAGATGAATATCTCACTTTGAGATGCTTTGCTATGCATTCCGGATATCTTGACATAAGTATTTTATGCGCCATGAGACAGAGTTTGTATTGAATAATTGTCTTAAGTGACAACCAATGCAAGTTTTTCTTAATGGAGCAAATGTGCTCGTGCCGTGGGTCATCAGATGGTAATTTCACGCATTTGTTCTGTACATACTACAATAATTTTTGACGCTTTTGTGTACATGACAATACAGTAATCTATCTTGGCTACTATGAGTCTATTAACTATTATATTCTCATTATTCAAGTACTACTTAACAAACTAGATTTTTCGGACATTAAAGTTACAGTATTTCTCTATTTCCTTGATTTGTGGTGATACACTGAGTGATCCTTCTACCTTGATTGACAATCTCACTTGCAGTGCAATACGGTTTTCTTCAAATAGTTTCTTTACGCCGTTTTTAGAGAACGATGTAGCATTACCAGGAAATATAATATAAGATGATTTATTAGATTTGATTTTAAATAATTTTCAATGAGCATACAATTCAATGAGCTGAGTGTGTTTTTATTGCTATAACAGCATAGGATTTGAAGATGTGCAGTGGAGATGGCAAATGGTAGCGTCGAACCAAGTTTTGTTAAATCTGAGAGCAATATATATATCTTTTATTTCAAATGTGTTCATAGGCGCACTGTCAAAGAAGTAGTTATAGAGTTGAGCCTCACAGTCAATGGACATCACTGAACTTGCTTTAACAAGAAGTTTCATAAATATGGCTGTTATATTCACTCCATCAGCTAAATATATTATTGATACACGAATATACATTATGTGTTATACGTCAATAGGTACAGTGAAATGAAGATAAGCGCGTATATAAGAGATATACCTTATGTTATTGAAGACAATCATCCTCGTAGCTAATTGTTTTTATGTACGAACACCAAAAGTCAGCACTATATTATTACAACAATGAACATCACATCACTATATACCTCCGATCCACCAGAAATCTCACAAACTAAAATGCTCACACATATTCAAATTCACACTGCGCTTACATATCAAGTGCCCACACATATTTACATTCACATATTCACATTACACATACACACACACACGCATACATATATACACAAAGCAAGCACTTGGGATCAGCACATACACATACGCACGCACATCAATCGTGAACACACGTATACGTTGTTTGTTGGGGCTGTCTGAACTGCGTGCATGTCAGTGTATGATCCAGTAAGTGACGGTGTGAGCCTGAATGTGTCGTGGATAGAGTCGTGTCTGAGCTCCGGTAGTGGTGTAAAGTCCTGTAGGTTCGCGTGGGATAGTGATGCCCACGCGCGCCTGTCTGTAAACATAAGTATTTTTTTGTTCCATAGACTTACTGAAATTCAAAATTTTCGGCAATGTATGTAAAAAATTGCGAAAACTTCCTTGAATGAAATTGACAATGAAGTCCAATAAAAAATTACACACATTATCCAAGACTCAGAACATTATGAATAGCCTCGCGGGTACAATTGCAGTAAGGCTGATTTTGATTTTGAAGGCAACTCGATTTTGAAGGCAATGCCTGAAATATTACAAACACCTGAAATGTTTTACGTTTTAGCGCGTGCAGACACGATATTAATTGTCCAATATTATAACGGCGCGATCGCAATAATAGCCGGCGATACAATGCACAATACAACCAATATGTAATAAGCACGGACGAGCAAAAACGCGGACTAAAAAACAAGCGTGGAGAAGGCCGTACCGCCACCCCGAGAGCTGAACCGCGCCCCAGTTTGGCATCTCGTACTGTTTGCGGTATAATCAACTTGATAATGAATTTACAATACAATCCATGATCATGACAATATGAAATACATTGCACGAATTCGATATGCTCCCGTATTGGAAATCAAATCATTTTCATAGGTCTTGCGCAGCGTCGAGCGTGGTGCGGCTGCTAAAACGTTCACTTGCTATGCGATTACACGATGTTAACTAGAAAACATCACGACTCGTTTAGTATGAAGTCATGCGTTTAACAAAAATGGACATCGTTCATGTCATGGACAAGTGATGTGATTATGTGATTATGAATGTAGAACCGGTTCGGACAGTGCAAAGCTACAACTCGCATCAAATGAATTACGTGCGACAATTCCATTTGAGACGTTTTCAAGTATATCTTTGTAGTGGCGATATATGTCTTCAGTTTCTTTCTCTATCTCTGTGTTTGTGTCTGTGTTCTGCTGAGTTTTCGTGCTGTACTAATGACGTCAAGTACATGTTTAAATTAAAGCGTGTCGAATGACAAATCTCCATGCTCAACACTGCAATGTAAGAAGTTGATGCGTTTCGTGGTGTCTATCAAAAGTGGACATTCAAGGCTGCTTGTGAAGCTTTCATTGACATTTTTGAGCCATATGAACAGTAAACGCAAACAAATACACAAATAATTATTGCTAAAATATACTTGTGCGTAAAATCGATTGCAAAGAAATTGTAATCACAGCAAAGGCGTAACCGTGACTTCATATTGTGGGAGACGTCAAAGGTTGGATGATATCGAATCCCTTTTGACTACATAATATGACTACATCATATGACTACATCATATGACTACATCATATGACTACATCATATGACTACATCATATGACTACATCATATGATTACATCATATGATTACATCATATGATTACATCATATGACTACATCATATCACTAGATCATATGACTACATCATATGACTACATCATATCACTAGATCATATGACTACATCATATCACTAGATCATATGACTACATCATATGACTACATCATATCACTAGATCATATGACTACATCTTATGACTACATCTTATGACTACATCATATCACTAGATCATATGACTACATCATATGACTACATCATATAACTACATCATATGACTACATCATATGACTACATCATATGACTAAATCATATGACTAAATCATATGACTACATCATATGACTACATCATATGACTACATCATATGACTACATCATATGCCTACATCATATGACTACATCATATGACTACATCATATGACTACATCATATGACTACATCATATGACTACATCATATGACTACATCATTTGACTACATAACATGGCTACATAACCTGACTGCATAACATGACTACATAACATGACTGCATAACATGACTGTATAACATGACTACAAAACATGACTACATAACATGGCTACATCATATAACTACATAACATGACTACATAACATGAATACATAATATGGCAACGTCATATTACACCATAAGCTAGGCATCTTATGGCTAGGCGCCTACATCATAGACAAAATGTTATAAACATGACTAGAGTTGACAATCTTATATGGTGATTTTTGGCGTTTTATGTCTTCATGTGAACAAAATGCTTAAATATGTTGTCCAAAACCCCAAAATCAATTTTCATATTATGTGCTCATATTCTGAGCTCGTTCTTAATTTTTTTCATTTTAAGCATGCAATGTTACATTAAAGAGCCACTCTTAGAATTGCATTTTATGTGAAAATATATTTTTCATGTGATCACATAAAACTGCCAACTCTAGATATGATAAAATATCATACATATAACATGTATATGCTTCGATATTTGCTTTAAAAATATTCTTCGAAAATCTCCCTTCCCAGAAATATTTCACATTGTGCTAGATGGATGTTGACCTCAATAACGCTATGAACTTAGCTTAAGATGCTGAAAATATTCTCCCTGAATGAGCAAATTGTTACATGCGAAACAAATAATTAATGATAACATATCTATACCTTTTACAATCTCATTTCAATCAAAATTACAAATTACAATAAAAATTGCCCCAGCTGAAATCAAAGTTGTCCCAACTGAAATCAAAATTGTCCCAACTAAAATCAAAGTTGCCTCAACTGAAATCAAAATTGTCCCAACTGAAATCAAAGTTGTCCCAACTGAAATCAAAATTGTCCCAGCTGAAATCAAAGTTGTCCCAACTGAGATCAAAATTGTCCAATCTGAAATCAAAATTGTATGAAAATTGTATCAAATCCCATCAATATCAAACTTAATTGTTATCAGTACATCTTATTGTATTTCACATGAAAAATTTAGTATTAGTCGTAAAACACAGATATGTAATACTTGCTATGTACTCTACAATTGTGCTATGGTATGTACTACAATAACAATGCATATATGTACCGTATGTACTTACTTTATGAGGAAATCTATCAGCCAATATATCAATGACAGCGTATAGATCTTATATACCACCAGCGCGTGTACTTAAATTCTAGCAACAAAACAAGATATCACAACTCAACACAATCTCAACGCAACATGGCCCACTAAACACCTTCACTAACAAACACGTACGGACGTTCTGCTCAAACAACTACCCTATGGCGAGCAATGCCCTATGGCGCGCACTGCCCAACAACCCTGCAAGTAAACCCTGTAAACCTGTACAACAACCCTGTAAGTAGTAAATATCTGTGTTTCACGACTAATGCTAATTTTTTCATGTGAATAACAATTTAATGTACTGATAACAATTAAGTTTGATGTTTAATGTAAAATCAATAACATACATTGTGGTTCTAGCTGGGACAATTTTGATTTCAGTTAGGACAACTTTGATTTCAGTTGGGACAATTTTGATTTCAGTTGGGACAATTTTGATTTCAGTTGGGACAACTTTGATTTCAGTTGGGACCATTTTGGTTTCAGTTGGGACCATTTTGATTTCAGTTTGGACAGCTTTGATTTCAGTTGGGACAATTTTGATTTCAGTTGGGACAATTTTGATTTCAGTTGGGACTAATGAGATTGTAAAATGTATAGACAACACGTGCAATATTAAAATCCACATATCACAAGAGAAAACGGCTGACTTTATCTGGCATTCGGCCGGCGGGTGGAGGTGCAGTAACGCCATTGGAGTCATTGCCAACGTGGCGATGTGAGGTGTACGACAAAAGAGACCCGCTGAGCGAAGAAGCCTCAGCCGGTAGAGTATGTGAATCGGGCGTTATTCCGGTATCGGCCACAGCCGTCACCGAGTCGGTAGCTGGAGTGGTTCTGGCCGAGTCGTCTGCGAACCGCAACTGTCGATAGTCCAACGCCTGGTAGCTATGAAGATTATCGGTTCTTTGCAGCGTTCTTCGGTGACTATCACAAGAGTCTCGACGCTCAGTCGGCAGGCTGACAGTGTCCTGAAACATAGCGTTTAGCTGTCACAATATTCCGCAAGCTGATATCACGCACCGGCTATGGCAGGCCGGTGCACAATCCGGTGCACAATCAACAACAACAACAACAACAACAACAACAACAACAACATGTATTTGATTTAGCGCACATAGCAACAATGGCGCGATTAAAAAAGAACAAAAATAGCACAGACAAAAAAAGCTACACGTCGACGCAATATGAAACACACATTGAGCGCAATAAATAATCATAAGAATAAAACATACACACACAGTAAGAATAAGAAATCCACACACATTTTCAGTACAAAGATAATCAGGTAGAGATAGGAGATAGAAGAATTGATTACAGGACACAAAAAACACGTGAATGCAAAAAAAACAAAGGCAAGCCAAAAATTATAGTGCACTTTGAGCGGCTAAATTTTGGCATATGGTGTAAGACAATGAGATGAGCGATCAAAAGATTTAGAGAATAAGTATGTGCGCAGAGATGAAGTGAAAGAAGAGAAGGATGGATATAGAAGGACATGAGATGGAAGTGAGTTATAGAAACGAGGGGCAAAAAAGGTAAATGATTTTGCTGACCAGGGAGATTCACGCAACGCTCTAGGACATTGTAGAGGACGTGAAATACTGGTGTTGGGATTTGAGAAACGAGACAACAAGCGTACAAGATATTCAGGCTGATTGAAGCCGTTCAGCAGTTTGAAAATAATACAGGAGAGACGGAAATGAATTCGCGGAATAATACGCAGCCAACGAAGATTGTACAAATGCTGAGATGTATGAACACAAGCAACGGGAGAGAGGACAAATCTACAGCATTGATTGATCACCGTCTGAAATGGTTTCAAATAGCATCGCGGAGTGTTGAAATATAAAACAATACAATAATCTTTAGGAGGAAAAACCAGTGTTTTGATGAGCTTGATGGCAGACGCTTTGTCGAGGAATGGACGTATGGGATACAGCGCGCGTAGAATAAGACGGCATGTGCGTGTGACAGATCAAATATTATTGCTAAAGATGAGAGAGGAATCCAAAATTACACCCAAGCTTCGCACTGACGAACCTAAAGGAAATGGAAGAGTAGGTGGTGTTAGACGAGGAGGGTGAAAAACCATAAATTCAGTTTTAGAAGAATTTATAAGAAAACGACGAGAAGCAGCCCATGATGAAATATCCGATAGAAGTTCAGACATATAGGATGAGTAGGGAAAGGGAAGTGGACATAGCAGTTGAATGTCGTCGGCATAGATATGAAAAGCCACAGAATAACGTTTTAGAATAGGACACAGTGAGGACATATATAGGTTGAAAATAGTGGGACCGATAATTGAGCCTTGAGGAACTCCTGAATTTAAAGGAACATGATCGTAAACAACATAATTAAATTTCACGGAGTAAGATCGGCCTGAAAGATAAGAGCGCATGAGCGAAAATGCCGTGGAAGAGAGACCAAGATGCGATAAATCATCAAGCAAGATTTTGTGGTTTACTAAATCAAACGCTGATGACATATCCAGCATAACAATTAGGACAGAATGGCGGAAGGAGAACTGAGATAACACAACGTCAACAACAGATGTGAGAACAGACTCAGTTGAATAGAAAAGTCGGAAGCCAGACTGGTAAGGATCTAAAACATCGTTGATAAGAGGAGAAAGTTGGGAGAAAATAACGGATTCTAATAACTTGGAGGTGAGATTGATAATTTAAACAGGACGATAATTTTTTATGATGGAAGAATCGAGTGTTGGTTTTTTCAAAATTGGGTAGACAATAGCATGTTTTTCAGGTATAAAAGAACCATGAAGTAATGAGAGATTTACTATATACAAAAAATAGGGAGCGAATAGAGTAATCGAGTGAGAGATGGCCTTAAATTTAATAGGATCGGCGGGAGAGGCAGATATTTTTATTGATGAAAGTAAGGCTAGAGAGGACGACATGAGCAAAGGAAGAGAGAGTAGTTGATGAAGTAGAGTGTGTGATATTGTGATGTGTAGCTGGAATGCTTTCATCTGTAGTTTTCACTTTGTTCCAGAAGAACGTTGCGAATTCAGAAGCAGTGATTGAACAGGCTGTAGATGTGAAACGACGGCCGGAAATAGTGTTTAGAGTCGACCAGAGCAGTTTCTGTGAGACCTAAAGTGAGGTCAGTATAGATTTGTAGAAAGAGCACTTAGCATTAGAGAGAGCGGCCAGATAAGCTTCACGAGGCGACCAGTAGGTCAGACGGACCAATTGGACTCAGATCTTGAGCGATGCCACAACCGTTCAGACCGGCGTTGAAAGCGTTCCAAAGAGAGAAGTTCAGCATTAAACCATGAAATGGACATGTATGTGCGGGAACAAGTTTTCAAAGGAAAGAGAGTATCATTAATATCAGACAGAACCATGGAAAAACAAGAATATACTTCGTCAGGCAGGAGTGAATAAAACACATGAGAAGGTAGCCGAGATGTAAGAAATGGTAAGAATACACCAGGATCAACGTTTCTATACGATTTGAATGAATGAAGAGAAATACTAGATGATTTACAAGGTAACGGAATGTCAAATAGACATAAGCTATTATCCGAAAATGAGCGATCGGGAGGGAAAACTTCAACTTTCGGTACAGCTAAGTCAGTGGAGAGAGTTGGCACAGGAAAAAGAAGCAGGTCAAGAATATGACCCGACGAATGAGTGGGGGAAGATATCGGAGAGCAAAGCGCATGAGAGTCAACGAAGGAACAAAACTGAGAGAAGTATGCATTAGAGGAAGGGAAGTTGAAGTCACCAACGATTAGATATCTATTTGAGAATAATTTCGTCACAGATTCATGAAGATCAGAGAATTCATCAAAGAAGGCAGACGTAGTTCCTGGGTGATTATGTCGATAGACAACAATTATGCAGAATTTAGGACGAGAGGGTACGGACAATGCAAGGACAATCAACCTCAAATGTTTTTAAATACTATAATTCTTACACATTAGGAAATATATAAATCGAGTGATTTATATGAACATATTTTCAATTAAAGTTAGCCAGAACGCTATACAGTTTTGTTCAATTGTTGCGCAGATAATTCGTTTGCGAAGGATAAACGTTCAAGGGGTATAAGTTTGTGAATTTGTGTGAGTTATGAATGGTTGGTGCCTTTTGTGTTATGCTGATCAATAGACGTCTACAATTATGTTCGTATGATTTACTTGACGGGATGGCGGTAAACCTGAGAGAGGGGACAGTAAAAATGGCGACGAGGATTAAAACACGATGACACAGTCCTTTCCAAGTATATCATCTTTCGAGTTAAATGAGAGCAATCAAACGAGCGCGTGGAACGAATGGGTCGAGTATTTTGAAGATTCACAGCATTCACAGCATTCGACATCTCGAGTGATAACAGGCGACGAGCCTTACTCAGATTCTACGGAGGTGCAAAATTCAAAGATGTTCTGAAGATGCTGAAACCGGGGACACTACGAGACCATGATGAGCCCAGGTACAAAGCCATTCGAGAAGCACTAGACGAATATTTCAAGGAAAATACAAGTGAGATATTCCAAACACAAGTTCAGAATACTGAACCAAGGAAAAGGAGAGTCAACAACACATTTGTGACAAGATTACGATCACAAGGGGCTAAATGTATTTTTGTCCTATACAGTCATAACAAGGGTATCATTGATCGACTCTTCGAAGAAGGCTCTTCACACACGTTAAGGCAAACATACCTAAGGCGCTACAGTACTCTAAGGCGCTACAGTACACTAAGGCGCTAAAATTACAGTACAAGTACAAGTACAGGCGCTACAGTACTATAAGGTGAACAAGCCAATCATATTGAGAACCTGGATCAAGGCACCAACATTCACAAAGTGACGAAATACAGACTTCAACCAAAATTAAGATAGGAAATGGAGAGAGTACGTCAAAGTGATCAAGAAGTACGACCAGAGTCGACAAGATGCTACGGTTGCAACGGAACAGGACATCGGCAAAATGAACGCTGCCCGGCATTTAGGAAAATATGCGATCACTGCGGTACGCACAGTCATTCCGCCAAAACATTCCGAAAGATGCAACGGAGACAAGGAGGAATCAAGACCACTGAAGAAAACAGTGTCTCCGATGTCTCCGTGTCTCCGCATCAGTGTCTCCGATGGCGAAAACTAAATCTGCCACATGTCGCCCACATACCACAATCGAGAGGACAAATATGACAACATCTTCAGGATCAACAACAGGACGTCGAACGCAAAATAGATTGTAATTGACAATGTACCCGTCAACATGCTTCTAGACACCGGATCCAGAATTAACCTATTGGACGGGGGCATGTTCGAATGATTGTTTCACGCACACTCAAAATTTATATTGAAGCCGTCTAAAGCAGTACCAAAATCGTACGGGGACACACCTATACCCCTCCAAGGCGAATTCTTTGCAGCCATTACCAGCGACTCGCGTAGAATCGTGCAAAAGATGTTTGTCGCCAAAGTAAGAAGCAGCGGGAACATTCTAGGGCGACATGCATGTGTGGAACTGGGACTGATTCCCATGCCAAAAGTGAGCGTCGTCAGCATAACAAACAAGGTGATACCAGAGTCCACCACCAATATAATAAGAAAGCAACTGTCGGCACTTGAGGGCATCGGAAGGATAAACCAGTTTCAGCTAAAGTTCAACATTTACAAGGACGTCAAACCAGTGGCATTGCCAACGAGACGAGTGCCGTTTCATGTTTGGAACGCAATGAAAAACAATATTCAGGAAATGCTAGAAAACAAGATCATCGAAGGCATGGAAGGACCAACGTCATGGGCTTCCCGACTTGTGACTGTTCCCAAACCAAAGAGGACATACGACTTGAGAATGGCAAACAGAACAATCTAGCGTTCCCGATATCCCATTCCCACGGTGGAACAGCTTATCAGTGATATGAGTGGAGCTACAGTGTTTTCCAAAATCAATCTGAATTCTTACTATCCCCAAATCGAACGTTCTCCCAAGTAGAGACATCACCACATTTTCATGTGACTCAGGTATTTACCGATACAAGGTCATGGTCATGGACATAATATCTGCAGCGGAGGAAGGACAACACTTAATACAACAAGTACTCCTGAAATGCCCCAACTGCCGCAATGGCGCGGACGACATTCTGATATAGGGACAGAACACACAGGACCACGACAAAGCACTAGACCCCCTGCTACGTTCGTTACGTGAAAGTGGTTTGGCAATATGGGACGATAAGAGAGTTTTACGTCAACGAAGTTGTTTTCTATGGATTGACGGTGTCAAGTGAATGCGTCAAGCCGACTGAGTCGAAAATCAGGGCAATACAATTGTCGAACGACCAAGAACTGTCCAGGAGGTACGGAGTTCAATGGGGCTGATAAACTATCTCATCAGATTGATCTCAGAACTAGCCACCAAGAGTGAGACACTGAGATGGCTGCCTAGAAAAAACATCAAGTGGGGATGGACAGAAAAAGAGGAGAAATGTTTTCAACAGCTCAACTAAGCGGTGACAATGAGTGGACATTTTGTTAATTTTAATCCCAAACTTCAGACTGCGCACATCGTGGACGCCAGCCCTGTGGGTCTGGGGGCCATCCTTTGCCAAACACATCACGGTTATAATTCAATCCAATGTATTGAGCCTCCAACAGGCTATATATATATATATATATATATATATATGAGAACCTCTGTGTGTCTGTTTGTGTCTGTGTGTCTGTCTGTCCCACCCTCCTTGGTCCATTTTCTATCAGCTCCTACGTGGCCACCACTAGGCGTACTTGCTAACAATTTATACCATCACGTTGAAAATTTCCTTTTATACACTTTAGGTCAAATTTAAAATTTTAAAAATAAAACTAAAAAAAGGTATAGCGGTGAAAATACAAAATGAACCCTGAAAAATGCGAAAATTTTGGTCAATATTCTGCCATCAAGATCTCCTAAACCAAGAATGGTACAGCAATACCAATTATACCACTGTGTAGAACGATTTCCGTTTTACACGATAAGGTATAACTTATATCCAACAACTAAACTTAAAACATGTAAAATGGAAAACAAAATCAATCTACATTCAAAATTTCATTTAAACCCCTGGCGTCCGATTTTATTTACTTTTTTCTCTATTTCTCAGCAACTGAATATCAAACATCTAAATTAATAATACCATCATGCTGAAAATATAGTGTTCTACACCACGGTATAATTTTTAATTGTCCATAGTGTATTGAAAAAAGTTACGGCGGTGTGAATTCAAAATGACAAAGTCAAAAAGGCAAAATTAGCACTGAAAAACGCGAATATTCTGGTCAATATTCCGCTATCTATTTTTCCTAAACCAGCAAATTTTGAGCTCTAAAAGTTGTACTATTGTTTATAGAATTTTGTGTTCTACAAGGAAAAATATAATTTATACCCACAAATGATACAAAAAACGTGTAAAATTGGAAAATTTTTCATACACATCCAAAATTGCACTTGAACACCGGGCGACAAAAATTTATTCATTTTTCTACCTATTTCTCAGTAACTATTTGTCACACGTTAAAATAAATCATACCATCGTACTGGAAATTTTTTTTCTACAATGCGGTATAATTTGTAATTTTCCAAAATGTATCTTAAAGAAGTTACGGTGGTGTAAAGTCAAAAGGACATATTACCATACTTTGACAGCTATTATGAGCACTTGCGATTACACAGGAATATACACCGATTAAATTTCATTGAAGCCCAATCACAATTAAGAATGCGTCATATTAGCTCCAAGCATGGATGGTGTGGTTTTATTGCGTACAGTTTAATTAATGCTACACTATACTGAATAGAAAGGCTTTATTGTCCTCAATATTTACACATGAATTGTTCCGCACGACGGGCGGGTAAAATGCTACTGTGAACACAGTAAACTACTGAATTTTACTGTGTAATCCAATTGCTTTAATTTCAAGTTGCATATGCTTAAGCTGCATAAGGATACGGGTTGTAATATTATGCAATGCCAACTATATGCATATGCTGTTTTAGCGGAAGCATTAATCTTGAATTATAGAGATGACAGAAAGTTTCATTGTTTTGATAGTGTTTCGCTTCTGAATTACTACAAACGAAGGACGGGTGTGAATTTGAGCACTTTTGAGGGAAAAAACATCGTCAATAATTAAAACAAGAATTTACAAATTTTACTTTTTCTATCTCTTTCTTTTTATTTCTTTCTTTTTCTTTTACTTTGTCGTTTTTCACCGATTTTATTTGTGCTTGTTTCGTGTTTGAGCTCTGAATTATTCCGCACGACGGGCGGATTTAAATATGAGGCGGGTTGTGGAAAAAGATGTTTTCTAAATAGAAACATAAATTTCACATTTAGACTTTAATATTGGCTAACTCTTTTCTATGGGTTTGTTTTTCTTTTTCAATTTGCACTATTTTTTTATGAATTGAATATTAATTATATTTTATGAGCTGTTCCGCACGACGGGCGGGCTTAAATGTATCCTTAAAAAGTGGGTTTAAATGATATCGAGGTATATGATCTTTTGCTAGCAGTGAATATTCTAGCGGTAAAACTAGAATAGCTCTTAAGCTAATGATGCTGGAGAATGACGTGAACCTTTAAATATATTTTGCGATCTGATGATATATGTATTAGGAATAATACGTATCAGAATATAAATTGCATAAAATAATATCGGCTGTAATATCAAGGGCTGTAATATCGGTGTAGTCCAAAAAATAACAACTTTATGAATATGATGCATTAGTGGAAGCATTAACCGGGAATTATGAGATAATATTATGGAAAAAAATTCATTTATATACTAAGAAATCATTATTATTTTGTGTTTATATTTCGAAATTATTCCTGACGACGGGCGGGCTTAAGTATGAGGCGGGTTGACCGAATAATATGTCGTTAATTATTAGAATAAGAATATGCAAACTCAGAACAGGAATTTTCTATTGGTTTAGATTTTATAATTTAGAGTTTTCTATTAGACTGGCTGTTTGCATTTAAATATGTATTACTTTTGTTTTATTAATTGTTCCGCACGACGGGTGGGTTTAAACATTCAATTTACCGTGTGGAATGAATCCATATACAAAACTCACGGGCTTGACTTCAAGATCCAGATTCACTAATGTAAATGTGACGTGAAATGTTTAAATGATGATGTAAACGTGTGAAATGTTTAAATGATGTATAATTATATCGCATTATGCAACAAATGTGAATTTAGCTGCCTTAAAGTTTGGTTCCGATACTATATTGGCGGGTTGAGAGAAAAGTATTTGTGGGCTGCGTGTTTGGACCCCTGGGGTAGATAATCTCAGTCTTCTGATTACAAATTATGATCGAATCAGTATATTTTGTGATCACAAGCAAATAAGTTAAATCACCTCAGACTAGGCTGAGTGCGGTCAAGATTGGATGGTTGGGTTGGGTTGGGTAGGTTTGACTCACGTTATATTGGGTTTTAATGATAGCTGAAAATATATAAATCTTAGTAATAAATATTATAGCGGTAAAAGTAAAATATTACTTAAGCAAATGATGCTGGGGAATGATGTTAAGTAATAAATATAGTTTGGAAACATTCTGATGAAAATATTTCATCATCTATCATTGTTTGTTTCGTGTTTGTGTTCTGAATTATACCACACGACGGGCAGATTTATATATCAGGCGGGTTGAGGGATAATATCTGTCAAAATAAATACAAAAATATTCACATTTAGACTTTTCTATTGGTTAAGATATTTATAGGTCACATTTTTTGCTTTTCAATTTGTATTCCTTATATTTTCTGGATTATATATGAACTTTATTGTTTGAATTGCTCCGCAAGACGGGCGGGTTGAAAAAAAAATGTTTTTCAGTTCATTTTTCAAATGGTTCATTTATAAAAGGTAATGTTTTTAACAAATAAATATGCTCCGCGGGCAGAGACTATAGACAATAGAACTAATAATTTCCCCTGTAGAATTAATCCATACACAAAACCAATGGATTTGACCTCAAGATCCAGAACGGATCGTGTTCGAGTTCTGAATTATTCAGTACGACGGTCGGGTGTAAAATGACTAAGGCGGACTGAGGGGAAATATTTTGTCGAAATAAAAATAATTAAACTTAGAATGTTCAATTGAATAATATTTTTAAGAGTGTACCCTATTTCATTTTTAATTTTCTATATTTTTTATGAATTGAATATGAATTTCATGTTATGAATTGCTCCGCATAACCGGCGGGTCTTAATGCTAGTATATACATAAACATATACACATACACACATATATATATATATATATATATATATATATATATATATATATATATATATATATATATATATATATATATATATATGCATATACACACACACATACACATATATACATTCAAAAACAAACTCATACAAGCCATCAAATTGCACAGCAGCATTCAAATAGTTCAATACATGCAATACCCGGCGGAGCAGAATAACCCGGCGGAGCTGAGTTTCATTGGGCGAATTCTACAATCCCACAGCCCCTCACACAGTCACACCACAGTCAACCCAGCAGTAAATGGTACCATATATCAGTCATGAGTTGTGCCATGCATTCTGGGGAGGTGGCCCTCTCTAATACGTCTTACGTCCTTGTGGCGCCATAGCGTGGAGAGGGTCGGTTCTGCGGTGGCAGCGAGCTGCACGGGGCACGCCTGTGTGTTCATAAGCTTCGGCTTCTTCCCGTGTAGCAGCTGCCACTTAGGCATTTAACCTTTTTAACCTTTAATATGTTTAATTCAACTGTGAAAGAAGGTGAGAATGTAGCTGTTTCGAGAAGGATTTAAGCGAGGGACAGGACAGTAGGTCAGATGGGAGACTATTGTATATGCGAGGAGCAGCGTGTTGGAAGGAGCGTGTAAACCAAGAAGATTCACAGTGACAACGAGGTTCAAGAAGGATTTTAGTTTGTCTTGTATCACGAGGACACGGATGTGGAGGAAGAAGTTCAAGTAAATACTGTGGAGAGTCAGGAGAATGCAAGAGTTTATAGGTGAGTGTGTAGATTATGTGTTGAACGCGATAAGGAATAGGAAGAATACCAAGATCACATAGATGGGATGATGTGGGATGATGCGGAGGAAAGCGAAGAATGAAGCGGCAGGATTGATTAAGGATAGATTGTAAAATGTTGAGTGACTTCTGTGGAAGATGAAGAAACAGTGAATTACAGTAGTCAATACGAGGAATGATGAGAGCAGATACCAGAGATTGTGCAATTGATGAATCAATGTAGGGACGGATGAGGTAGAGGTTTCGAAGGATTAGACGGCAGGTGCCAGCTGTAGAAGCAAAATGTTTTGATATGACAAATGAGGATCTAGTAATACACCGAGGTCACGTACTGATGAGGAAAGAAGAAGGTCAGATAGAGGAGAATGGATCTTAGGCGGGTGAATTACGATGTATTGAGTTTTTGAGGAATTTATTATGAGCGAACGAGAAGAAGCCCACGTTGAGATATTATTGATGATATGAGGAATAGAGTTTTGCTCAGACAGAGGAAGAAAGAACTGAACGTCATCTGCGTATATGTGAAAAGGAATAGATAAATTTCGTAGTATCGGACATAGAGATGTCATGTAAACGTTGAAAAGGATAGGACCAAGTGATGAGCCCTGGGGGACACCTGATGAAAGAGGGAAATTTTGAGACCGACAACTATCAAATAGAACTGAGTAGGAGCGATTAGTGAATTAGGAAGTGAGAAGAGAAAGAGCAGAATGAGAGATTCCTATGGAGAAGAGATCCTGAATAAAAATTCTGTGATCAAGAAGGTCAAATGCGGATGACATATCAAGGAGAGTGATGACTATGGGAGATTTTTGAGAAAATTGAAAAAGTAAATCGTGATAAAGGCGGACAAGAGCAGTTTCAGTGGAACGATAAGGAGCAAACCCTGATTGTAGGTCATCAATAAGACGGTTGTTGTAGAGGTAAGATGCTAGTTGATGATAAATGGCGGACTCAAGAATCTTGAGAATTTTTAATTACTTGAAAGAAGGGAAGCGGAGTAGAAAAATTTGATCAGCCATAAGCGTAAGCTGAGAATTGAAGAAGGATTCAAGTTTAGTGGGAAGAAGATGCAAATATGCAGAAGGAGATAGATAATGGTGGATGTAAGCGGTAAAACGTTTTTGGTTGTATGCCCTGTAATCACGGAAAGAGAAGGTTTTGGTATAAAAAGTGACGGAAGGAAGCGGAATGGAAGTTAGAAGGAGGCTGTGGTCGGTAAATTTTGTATCAGGGGGAAGAACAGTGACAACCGGTAGGGATGGTTCAGAGTGATGAGACGGATAAGGTGAAATAATTAAGTGTAAGATGTGACCGGCAGTATGCGTAGGAACACGCGGAGAAAAATATAATGCGTGAGAGTCTATAATAGAGAGGAATTCATTGGTATAAGGTTTTTTGAAGGAGAATCAGGTCAAAAGTTGAAATCACCAAGATTAATAAATGAGTATGAGAAACGCGAGATTAAGGATTCAATAAGGACAGGAAATTCAGATAGAAAATTGGGAGTGGAACCGTGGTGGTCATGGCGGTAGACAATGTTAAGACAAACATAAGTGCGAGAGCAAATTTTGATAACAAGTGAGAGAACTTCAAAAGAGCTAGGTGGTGTGGCCAGGAGTGTACAGCGAGTAACGGAGAATTTAGATTGATAAATGATACCAATTCCACCTCCTGAAGAGCGATTTAGAAACAAAGGTCGAGGAGCGCATTGGAAAGGATAATGTGAAAGAATGGATGCGGAGAATATTGATGAGTCGGATTCCAGAAGCCATGTTTCAGTTAGGCAGAGAATATCAAGGTTATGTGAAATAAGGAGTTCGGATATGTAGGGTGATATATTTCGAGCTGAACGAATGTTTATTAAAGCTAATGACGGTGAGCAGGCATCAGAGATGTGCCGCGGTATGCCAGCAAGCCTGGAACGTCAGGAGATCAGTGTACAGGATGGTGATTCAGTTGTTTCTGTACGAGCACGAATCAATTCTGTTACCGCAATAAATGAGGGACAAGATGAAGACAGAGATGAATGATCGTGGGGACGTTCCATGTGAGAACAGTTGACGCATTTCACTGTGGTATAAGAGCAGTCCCTAGTTGCATGAGCGCCACTGCATTTTCCCCACGTCAGCGCGTTGGAGCAGCGAGCGGCTGTGTGCCTGAGACCTGCGCATCGGTAGAATTTCGTTATCCAAAATCTGTCGTATGCAACACAAACTCGGAGGCATACAAACAGACGGTCGCCGAGACGACGTATAATGTCACGGGTCCTCGGCGAAATTGACAGTACCGCGTGTGTCACATTGTTACGCGGCTTAGTGACGAAGAGCACCTTCAAGTCATCCGTTGGCGCCGCTGTGAGCTCCGGGCTCTTGAGACGAATGGATTCGAGAAGAGACTCAGCGGTAGAGTCAGGCGGTACATTCACCATAGTGATTTTTGGGCGTAGTAAAGTACGTGAAGGGGCATGCACTTCCACACCAGCTACCTGTGATCGGACACACCCCACCGCACGCTGGGCCTCATCCAACGTCTTGCATTGGAGGACAATCCCACCATCAGGAGCAGCATGTGCACTCTTCACTGGGATGGCTGCCAGAGCAGGGGCAATATCGCCAGTGGTCACGTTTTTCTTAGAGGTGGATTTTACAACCACAGTATATGACAGCCTGGCAGATGCCTGCTCAACCGAAGGTCCAGTATCAGCAATTTCGGACTTGCTCGCCTGCCGCGTCAAAGATGACTCCACTGCACATAGACGAGATGCCACTTCCGATAGCTTGTCAGTGCCCGAGAGGACCTGATTGGCCCTGTTGAGACACGGAGAGCACACCCAGTTGATGGCTTTAAGCAACTCTGTCTTTGTGCCGCTTAGATTGGCACATTTCGTGTGGCTCTAGCATTCGCACAGTTTGCAAGCGATATTTTTGTTCGAATCACCCGTGACATTAGATTTGCTCACACAACACGAGTGTTGAGTGTGCGCATTCGCCATATTCACACACAAGGTGAATGACCGGGTTCCGCACAAATATTCACACGCACAGGTGAATGAGTGGATACAACTCCGCAAAACACAGCAAGGCGCACCAAATACACACAAGGAGCGCGCACAACCACGGCAGATCACTGACAGATGTGTAAAGAAGGTATTGCCAACTAGAGAAGTAAGCTCTGGCAATCGTATGGGTATGTGAAAAATTCCACCTGTATCTCAACGGGGCTGAATTCGAAATGCATACTGACCATCAAGTACTGACGTCAATTTTCAAACCAACGGGAAACCCATCCGCGATTATAAGATGCATCCTCCGCATGCAACAATACGACTTAACCATCCGCCACATCAACGGAAGAGAGAACCCGATGGATGTACTGTCACGCCAGCAGATACAACTTCGTGAGAAACTATATGAGGAAGGAAGAATTACAGAGGGTTTCGTGAACCACATAGTGGCGCACAGTGTACCCGTAGCGCTGACATTGTCGGATATAGTTGAGGAATCGCAAAATGATCTAACGCTGCAGTCAGTGAGAAAAGCCCTAGAATCGGATGATTGAACGGACAAACGGACTCAACCGTTTATAGAAATTCGAGGCGAACTAAAAGTCAAGCGAGGACTGGTCATCCGGCGATCCCGAATTGTCATCCCACAAGCGTTGGGCAAGATAACTCTGAAAATTGCACACGAGTCCCACATGGGAATGGTCGAGACTAAAGCGCTTCTACGAGCCAAATTATGGTGGCCAAACATAAATGAAGAAGCGCAAGCACTGATACATTCGTGGATACCATGTGCCAGTCAAGACCAGAAAAGTCGAGTCAACCCTTTGAAAATGACGGAAATGTGTGGTCCATGAGAACACGTCCATGTAGACATATGCGGTCCGTTCCCTAGCGGAGACTACATAGTGAGAGTTATGGACGCGGATTCAAGGTGGCCGGAGGCGTCAATAATAAGAATTACTGACACTCAGATAGTGATCAAAGTAATCGAAAACTCCATCCATACTCACGGTGTACCGGACATTATAGTATCGGATAACGGCCCTCAATTTTGTGCAAGAGAGTTGGAAGATTTTTGCAAGGAGTGGGGAATTCAACACCTCAAGGACATCCCCTATCATCTCCAAAGCAATATATTTTTATCCAATCTACTGGAAACCGTCAGAGCCTCCTACACCGAAACGAAAGACTGGAGAGGATTGTTGGGAAAATTCTTACTGTATTACCACAAGACGCCACACTCCATGACGGGCAAATATCCGGCCCGACTGCTAATGGGGCGTGAACTGAAGATGAGTTGGCCAAATTTAGGCAGAGCCAACGAATGATGAAGATGTAAAAAGGCTCGACAAACATACCGGTAAGAGAAAGAGAAGCTCAAACGTCGTACGGACGATCGGAGCAAAACCAGACCGAGTGATATCAGAGTAAACGATCGAATAGTACTTCGCCAGACGCGAACCAACAAACTGTCGCGAAAGTACGACCCGGAGCTTTGAACAGTAATCGAAAGAAGGGAGAGTACGGCGGTGACTTTAAGGGGCGATCGACAAACAACTACGCGAAACGTCACGTTTAAAAAGGATTCCAACGGATGTAGAGAAAGACGACGGAGCCTCAGGACATTACAGGCAAATATCCAAAGTTCACCGAAGAGATGAATATGAAACAATCAGTACTGGCGGGGAAGACGAAGGAGTACCGGAGACTGGAGAAGACGAGGGCTGTCATCACCAGCAACCACTGCAGAGACAGTGGGTGAACGAAACTGTCTACAAAACAGACACTCAATAAACCTTGTCGGCGAGTGCACCAGACTCCAGAGGTATGGCTGGTAGACTCGGTTGAACTTACAGACGACGTGGAAGTACCGCAACGGAGCGAGTGATGCGGATATTGATGATGCGTTGTTATCACCATAAGCATACCCAGGTCTACATAATCAAGGAGGGGATATATACAGTTTCGTTCAATTGTTGCACAGAGAATTTGTTTGTGAAGGATAAACGTTTGAGGAGTATGATATTGTGAATTGGTGTGAGTTATGAATGGTTGGTGCCGTTTGTGTTATGCTGATTCTATATACGTCTACAATCAAGTTCGTGTGATTGATTTGACGGGACGTCTGTAAACCTGAGAGAGGAGACAATAGAAACGCCATATTAAATACTAAAGTATACATTCTACATATGAAATAATTGTATGTTTTGAAAGATTAATTAAATAGATTGTTTTAGCTGAGGTCGATAAAAAAAGCGTCTAACGTATTTTTTGCACTACAGAGGTCACTGGATTATCAGACAATGCGAAGTGAAGGCAAATATGTTGTTGAGTTATACGAGTTTTTTTGTTTTGTTTCATGTCTTGTAATATGTTATACAAGACATGAAAAAAATTACTCTTATAACTCCGAGTTTAATGAAGCACATTACCTACAACAGGAAGTATTGTTCAATTGGAACACCAAAAAAGATAGTAAGATTATTTATTGTATTTTTCCAGAAGATAAAAGTACAGCGATACCTCGGATCACGAACGTAATTGGTTCCCAGAAAGTGTGCGTAAGGCAAAAACTTCGTCTTCCGAACATTTGTTTCCCATAAGAAACTATTAAAATGAGAATAATCCGTTCCCAGGTCTCCATAAAACATACTTTTCTACTAAATAAGCCATAAAACTAAGAAAGCATATTTTATGTATAATAAATGTGTTATTGTATTGTAATTAAAGAAATAAACGAAAATAATAAAAGAAACGAATAGTAATAAAAGAATTGTATTGAACGAACGAATTGTAATAAAAGAAATAAGAGGAACGGAGGGAGTTACTGTTTGGAAGGAGAGTCAAGCTCCATAAGCACTGTAGGTACCTCAGCCTCCGGTGTGGCTTCACTTCTTTGCTTCTTAGAAGGATACTCTTTATCCTTTTCGCTGACTGAAAACCTATTTATTGACACCTTGTGGTGTAATCGTGTGTAGTGAGAGAGAGAGTGTGTGTGTGTGGAAGATTGTGAGTGCGTGAACGTGTTAGTGTCTATGTGTGTTCGTGTATAGTTGAATTGTATATTGCGTGGGAGAGTGTGTGAGCGAGTGTGTCTAGTTGTTTCGGTGTGTGTGTGTGTATGCGTTTTGTGAAGTGTGCATGCCCCGCAGCGGCGAGCGAGTGACCGGCTCGCCGCTGATTGGTTGTTGCGGCGGGTGAGGACTGTGCGTGTGTATGTGTGTCCGTGTGTGCTCCCGTGTGACACGGTGTGAGCTAGGAGTCCTGTTTGAGCTGCGGTTGTGGCGTGACGTCTTGTAGGCGCGCGTCGGGCGGTGATGCCCACGCGCGTCTGTCTGTATATATTTTAGTTTCTGGTTTTGCTACAAGCTATTTCGGCCCTTTTTGTTTTGGAATTATTTTTGTCTGCGACCCGTCTTCAGCAGCGGAGATGGTGCCTTCCAGCATCAGTAGCGGCCTACCAGCGGAAAATAGCGGTGTAGGTGCTCGGTGGCGTGTCAGGTTGTTGTGCAGGGTGACGGCAGTGCAGCATGATGCCGGCGGGAGGCAGCTGAGGAGCTGTGGCCGAGGGATGCTGGTCGTCTCGCTTGCACTGGTGTAAGGCACGTCGCCGGGCAACTACAGGATTGTCGGTGGAGGCGACGATCGCTTGTGGAGGATGCTGGTGCTGGACGGCAGGTGACAGAGAGGGGCTGTTGAAGCCGGAGGAAAACATGACGAAAGACGGCGACGGCGTGGCCTGTGTGAACGGCGACGTCCCGGCTGCTTGCGGCAGGGTGCTGAAGAGCATTGGAGTCGACGGGAGCATAGTGGGTGCTGGGGTCGAAGTGTTGTGCCCTGTCGCGGCAGCCGGTAATGAAGAGGACGGCAGGCTGCGGCGGAGCATTGAAGAGCACGGGTGAGGCGGGAGCGTGGTGGATGCTGGGGCCTGACGTGTTGTGCTTCGCCGCAGCCAAGGTGTGTGCGTCTGGTGGAGGCCGTCGTCGAATTAGATTTTGTTTATTGGTTCATTTTTCCTGGTTTGCTTGGTTCGCGGTTTTTTGTTGATTTATGTTTCTTTAAAAACAGGTGGAGGTGTGGTGTAATCGTGTGTAGTGAGAGAGAGTGTTTGTGTGAAAGATTGTGAGTGCGTGAACGTGTTAGTGTCTATATGTGATCGTGTATAGTTGAATTGTATATTGCGTGCGAGAGTGTGTGAGCGAGTGTGTCTAGTTGTTTCGGTGTGTGTGTGTGTGTATGCGTATAGTGAAGTGTGCATGCCCCGCAGCGGCGAGCGAGTGACCGGCTCGCCGCTGATTGGTTGTTGCGGCGGGTGAGGACTGTGCGTGTGTATGCGTGTCCGTGTGTGCTCCCGTGTGACACGGTGTGAGCTAGGAGTCCTGTTTGAGCTGCGGTTGTGGCGTGACGTCTTGTAGGCGCGCGTGGGGCGGTGATGCCTACGCGCGTCTGTCTGAATATATTTTAGTTTCTGGTTTTGCTACACACCTGTTGCTTTATGAATTGTAAGGTCTTACGGAAATGAGGCATCATATTATCATTCATCATGTTGATATTTCTCATAGCCACATTCTTTTCTGAATGGTACTGTTCGATAAAAGTCTGCACATCGATCCACTAAGCTAACATGGTCTTGATTCTCTCACTTGATGCTGCAGCCATCTCCTCGTCCTCAGATGACAACTGCTGAATGGCTTCATTCTGCATGTCCTCTTGAAGTCAAATCACATCATCTGTGTTGAGGACCTCATTATCGTCAGCAACAAGCTCCTCGACATTATCTGCATCCATTTTGAGTATCATGTTCTGTCCCATGGAAGCAATGTCGTTCACAACAACAGATACTTGTGGATCGAATCCTTCAAAAACCCTCTCAAGGATGCATGCGGGTCACAACTTCTTCCATGATGCTTTCAAGGTTCGAAAGGTAACATCATGCCATGTCTTTTCTATCAGTTGAACACAATGATACACATTGAAATCGTCATTCCAATAATCCCTAAGGGATGGGTCGGTGTCACTGGTCACGTGAAAGCACCGAGTAAATGAAGCCTTAGTGTAAAGCTTCTTAAAGCTTGCGATCACGTGCTGGTCTATGGGCTGCAGGAGAGGGGTTGTGTTGGGAGGGAGAAATTTGACCTTGTTAAATTCAAGATCACCCTCCAAGTTCAATTCAAGTTCCTCCTCCAAACTTGGTGTATGCGCTGGGGTATTGTGAAGGAGAATAAAACACTTGACAGGGAATCTTTCTCTTCGAAATATTTCATCACTGAAGGAGCGAAAACATCATGCATCCAGTCCATAAACAGGAGACGAGTAACCCAAGGCCTGGTGTTGGAATTCCACATTACAGGAAGCTGGGATTTAACCACCTGGTTTTACTTGAAGGCCCTTGGGTTTTCTGAGTGATGAACCAGCATTGGTTTTATATTACTGTCACCACTGGCATTCCCGCACATAAGGAGGGTTAGCCTACCTTTCATAGGCTTATGCCCAGGGACGGACTTCTTTTCCTGTGTAATGAAAGTCCGGTCAGGCATCTTTTCCAAAAAAGAGCGGTTTCATCAGACCTCACACTGTCCCCTACTATCTGCTTTTCATTCATCCAAATCAACAGAAGTGTTTCAACCTCTTTTATTGACTGAGACGGTTGCTCAGACAACACAGAAACACCCTTAGTCACACACGCACCCACAAAAGATTCCTTGTTCTTAAGGATGGTAGCAATGGTAGACTTAGCGTACTGGTACTGGGACGCCAAGTCACACAAACGCACACCTCGTTCGTGTTTTTCAATGATCTCATTCCTGTGCTCTATCGTAATTTTCTTTGATCTTTTCTTAGGCTTAATACTAGCATGTGGTGGGGTCTTTTTTGGTCCCATAATAGCAAAAGTACACTCAATATGGTCCAAAATATATATCCAACACAAACCACGTCCACACTCAACGAAAGGTGGTGACGAACTGGGACGCCATGAGCGTGCCTCAGCTTCTTGTGGCCGCCACCGTAGCGCTGTTCGACCGCGTGGTTTGGCTCGTCCGCCGAAAACTAGTTCGTCAGCCGAGACTATATGCTCGCGAATTTAATGTTCGTGAGGCGAAGAGTTCGTGAGCTGAAGCGTTCGTCAGCGTAGGTTTTACTGTATTATTATATGATCAGAAAATATAATAATATACGTACATATAGTCATAAATCACGATATATGCAGTGCAAGTATGAATGATGAAGTTTCAAGTGGCAGAACCCGTCTTATGTGAAGTGGCGTATATCTTATGTGAGTGGCGTATATCTTATGTGAAGTGGCGTATATCTTATGTGAAGTGTCTTAGTGTCTTAAGTCAAGTGTCTTATGAGAACCTTCCCCGCGAACGGTCGTGCTTTCCTCGTTCCCACTTAACCACTGTGTCTGTGCCTTCACCCTTGTTTACGTGCTTGTGTGTTATTGAGTGAGCGTGTGAGTCGCGTGCCCGTAAGTAAGTGCGCGAGTTCGCATGGTTTGTTCATGGGCACATTCGTTTGTGTGCCTGTGTGCACGTGTCCGGTGTGCCACCCGCCGCCATCGTTGGCCTGTGCCGTGCTCTTTCTCAACAGCTTTCCGTCTGTTTTATTCGTCCACCCCATCTGTGTCAGTGATAACGAATGATAATTGTTCGGTTTGAAACACTCCGTCCGTTGATATTTTGTGTGGTCTCTGTGGTCAGCACCTGCTCAAAAGTGCATCAATGTCTCAGCAAATTTGTTGCGACAAATCGCAAAATCTTCACTCCGTTGGCACTGCATGAATTGCGTTGAAAAGCTACCCCTCATTGCTGACAATCACCGCCCATTCACAAAATTTTCTGACGGTGGCCTCATCAGTGAATCGAGTCCATCTCTCGAAAAACAAATTTACACCAAGCTATCCACAGCTGTTGGAGCACCGAGGGCTGAGTTTATGGAATCACTTGATAACACCATCAATGTAGCTCCTGTCCACGCCATTGCAGCTCCTTTCGCCGTCACTGCTAATCCTGTCACCGCCATCGCTGATTCTGTCGCCACCGCTGCTGCTTCTGTCGCTGCCACTGCAGCTTCTGTCAACGCCACTGCTGATCCTGTCGCCGCCACTGCTGCTCCTGCGCCTGCAAGTACTGTAAGGTATATCCTCTCTTGTGCCACTCTAGATACTACTACCGCCACATCACCTACTGTGGTGTCTGTCGTCTCTGGCGACGCTCCGGGTACTACAACCACCGCCCCTATACTCACTGTTACTTCTGTCGCTTCTGATGTCGCTGTCACCGATGCTGTGTGCGCCGATGCCGTGTGCGCCGATGCCGTTGCGCCTGGGTGCTAACCTCAGCGATTCGGGACCTGCTGAAACCTCTGCCGTCGCTACCTGCAGCACATCCCGTGATGGCCATAACGGAAATTTATCTACTGTGGGTGGTTTAGCTCCAAAGAAAAACGCATTGTACTCATTCATTCAAAAATCTGAATATGAGTCAAGCAAGCAAATTGCGTCTGCCCTATCCAATATCCCTATTAGGGGCGTCTCAAAAACTGAGACAGCATTTGTGATCAAATGCGACTCCGCCTCCGACGTGGCATTGACCTTGAAATCTCTGTCTATTTCTTTCGCACATTCCGACCTATAACAGCCGTTTCGAGCCCCTATTACGCATAAAAACACTATTCCTAACATTCCAACTAGTTTTTCTTCCGATGCTCTTGTTGAATCAATGTCCTCCAAAAATCCGTCACTCTCCCCGAACATAGCGGATGGAAGCATGAAGTTCTTGTTCTTCACTTTCGCGAAGTCCAATTCGCGCTGTGCTGATTTTGCCGTGACCCCCATTTGTCGAAATGCCATACGCAACCTTGCGACAGAGTATACGCCCACTTATCATGTCTACCTGTTTTCTCTAGATACTGGGTCTCTTGTTGCAAATCGTGTCTAAGCCTGGGCCACAGTGCTTCCAAGTGCCGCTCGAGACCATCCTCCTCCGAGTGCGGTCACTGTGCCGGCACACATCAATCTTCCCAATGCAATAATCACGGCAACCTGAAATGCTACATATGTAGTTTAGCAGGGTTGACGTCTCACCACTCCGCCTTCTCGCTCTCTTGCTCTTCATTTGCTGACACCATTGCTTCATTGTTGACTTGAAACAATGTACTGAGGAGAAAAAAACACTGAGTTTGAATACCTTGATCCCAGTGAGACCTCACACCACCTTTCCTTCCTTTACTTCAATTATTCATGATGACTCTGAATGGAATATCAGCCACAAATTGGCCTTTTCAACATTCGATCGGCCAGGAAAAAGGTTTCTTACATCACAGATTTCCTTTCAAGATATTGCCTAAACTTCCTTTGCCTCACGGAGACTTGGCTACAAGATCTGGAATGAAACTCTTTCCTGACAGCTATACCTTCCTCATACTCTTTTTTTGCACACATTGAGGTCT
The DNA here is from genome assembly GCA_916048095.2 of Sacculina carcini. Classification (NCBI taxonomy): domain Eukaryota; kingdom Metazoa; phylum Arthropoda; class Thecostraca; family Sacculinidae; genus Sacculina; species Sacculina carcini. Next base: position 8,739,656 of record OU696575.1, on the reverse strand, counting down.
TGCTCGTCACATCACTCCAAAGGCAGTGGTGTTGGTATACTTTTTCGCAAAGCTTTTTCTGCCCGCAAACATTAAGCACTCACATTTGTTCCCATATTATTTGAATAATTATCCCTAGTCACACATTCCTCCTATGTGTAAATATTTCGTATTTCGATTGTCTACAGGCACAATCACGCAGGGACATTGCCTGCCTTCTTTGATGAGTTTTCTACACTCATTGAGAATTTGAATGCGATATCCTCTGATTCTTTAGCTATTTTAAGCAGCTACAATTTCTGGAAAAATGTGTCCCCTCCAACTCTATCAACCCACCGATTTATATCTCTTATTAATTCTTATGCACTTTCTTTACTCCCAAATTGTCCCACGCATATATCTGGCCACTCAATAGACCTTGTTCTCATTCCCTCTCCTCTCTTTATGCCCAGCACTAGTAACTCCCTATTGCAGTTTCTACCACCAGATCAAAACTGGTCTGACCACTCCTTGTTGTTGATCACCTCACCTACTCTCGAATCAACTCCTACAGTTCAGGAGTATTTTAAAAAGTATTTCTTTCCATGATTATTGATTTTATGATCATTAGGGCTGTCAAAAACTGCATGAAAAAATTGTGTACGATAATTATTAAAAGATTTATTAGGTTACCAAAAGTTACTTTTTCATCGTTAGGTTACTTTTTTTGCTTTTAGCTTAATTTTTATCGTCAGGTATGTTTCCTTTGTTATTTTTCTTGTCCTTTTGATATTTTTCTCGTTCTTAGTTAAGTTTACCACGAATTTTGGTGACTTTTTGCAGATAAGAGGCACAAACACGGTATATATGAGGATAAAATAGGAAAGGAGATTGAATATTAGGTCTGAAGATCGAGAAATGTAAAAATTTCTGCTGTTAGGATTTAGCTATTGATATGCACCTTGATATCTGTGCTACTCGATAATTATACGTTTTTGGGAACGCAGGGTAGCATCATACCATTTTAGGAAATTTCCACAAACCGAATGATGTACCCGACCCATATTTTAATTCTAGGCATGCAGCCTGGATATATTTTGTGCTTTTTGTACTGGCCTTACAAGTCTAATATGACACCTATCGTATATCCCCTAGCATTTAGACCCACCCTGCATTCCATATTTCTACATTACACCTATATTTACCGATAAAATATATTAATGATTATGCTAGATTGAGCACAAACAGTTCATTTGTATAAATTCGTATAAATTCGTATAAATCGGATGATCCGAATGTTTCGATATCCAAGTTCAAGTCATAAATGAAGCAGCTGCTGATTGATGAGACATAGCTTTCTTTCTTTCTTTTGTTCTGTGTTTTTACGTGAACTTCATTTGTTATTTAATTGTGTGTACATATGTTCCGTACTTTTTCCTTCTATCTTTGAATTTATTTATATATTTTTTTAAATTGGTATTTTATACTTTACTTGCAGTGTTGATTTATGTGTGATGCACATAGTGTATTGTTTGGTCAAAGGGGAAGCAGACAAGCCACTGCGGCTTATGATGTATTTTTCAAGTGATGTCGTCTTGTATATGCTGGAGCCAAATACATGAATGAATCTATACGAATTTCTGAATTTATACGATGTCGTGAGATGTTTGGAGCGTGGTATAGTACGATGTGTGAGCTCTCTATAACATTTACTCCACTGTAGCACTTGACGGTACGCTTTGACTTGAACAGGAATTAGCACGTGATTTTCAGGGCGTGATATAGTGCCATTTTCCCACGTTTGACATCTATATAACTGTGAGCACAGGGTGCTACATTTGGGAGGACGCATTCACATACGCAGTGTCTAAGCTCACACTAATATACAAGCTGTAGTACATGATATTTCATGAAAAGTTTCATTGAAACAATATAAAGAACATTATTGCGACCGTTACTAAAAATATTCACATTTACAATTAATGTATTTCACTTTTGTATTAGCTTTCCACTTTAAATTATATTCTGATGGTTATGCTCTTTTTGCGATGTTAGCCAAATCATATTATGTCACTCTTGATGGCTTGTTGTAGAAATGGTACCAGATCGGAGATAGGACGGATAAATAGTACCAGCTCGGAAAGATGATAGAAAAGAAGGACTGGTGTATTTCCTTCCTCCAGAACTGCAAACAAAAATTGACTTTTTTTAATGAGGTTATTTTTAGGTTAATTTTATAGGAGAATTTTATAGGTTATTAGGTAAGTTTTTATGTTCACAAACAAACAACAAACAACCCGTGTATTTCATATAGCGCACTAATCAGCAAAGGCGTGATAAACATGTGATAAAGCGATACAAAAGTGATAATAACATTACAACTCATAGGTTATTTTTCGATTACTTTTTTAGGTTACTTTTTCTCAAAAATAAAGTAACTTTTGTGCTTTTTGGGTAACTCTTTTGAAAGCCTAATGATCATGCCACGTTCTCATATTATTTCGCTCAGTTTCTTCCGCCTCTTAGCTTCTTGAATGTACCTGCTGAACTCCTGGAGTCATTTTAAACTCGCGATTTTCTGGGATCCGTCATTTGCTATTGTCTATCAAGCGCATAAAAACCTTGACTTTCTCTAAAAAACTAGAGCTTCCGAAAAATAGCATACACTCCAGGAGGGAGTTACGCAAAGTTGAGCGAGTTTGGTTTCGAACTCGTTGCTATGCCGACTGGGAAGCATTTACCTCATATCGTCGAGCCTTCAAGTCATCTCTTGAATAATTCAAAGTTGATATGGTTTCAAATATGCTCGCCAATAGTCATTATTGTTCTCGGTGGTGCTTGCTAAACAAACTCATTGGTAAATAAACTAGTATATATCCCTCATTCACTGCGACAGAGTATGCTAATTTTTTCATATCTGAGGCATCTTCCCTTTTGAGAACTATCTCATTCCCAGCACCAGTACCGTTTCTCAGTAGTGTTGTGAATTCTTTGCAGTCATTTGACCAAATTTACCTTACTCGACACCTTACAAATTCTGCGGAAGACAAAACTTTCGTCATGCCCTCGAAATCACATTTCCTATGTAAAGATCTCAAAAAAGTATTTACGTATTGGCCGCTTTTTATACCCACCTCATCAACAGTTCCTTTATTCGAAGCTCATTCCGTGCTTCAAAACTCGCGGTTGTCAAACCTATACTAAAAAAACAAATTTAGACACTTTTTCTACAGCAAATTATCGCCCGATTTCCCTTCTAACATTATCAGTAAAAATTTTTGAAGCTGCCATTTACAAAAAACTATAACAATATTACACTCGATCTTCTAATGCCCTTCTAGAACACCAAACAGCTTCCGAATCATCATTATCTTCCTAATCCTTTCAATACATTTATCCCCGCCTGTGCAATAAACTTCCCTGTTCAATTACATCTTCTGGCTCCTATAAATATTTCAGCAGCAAACTATAAAAATATATTTTTGATATGTACATCAATTCTTGAGCCCACTGATATTATTATTTTTATTAATCATATTATATATATTAATCATTATTCTGTCGTATACGTGTTTTGTGTGACTCGTGAGTCTTATTCCGCTGTGAGCCAACGTTTTTCGTGGTGTATTTTCATTTGTGAGTACATGGTGTAATTTGTATGTATAATTCCATCCATTCGAATACTTTGTCGTATGAAAGTGGGAATACATTTCTGATTCATGATTCGATTGTTCCTCACTGACTGATCATAGAGCAAAGTAATTTCAGAAAGGGATCAATGAGTCCATCATCTCAACGCAAGTTCCATTTCTACACAAGCGGTATTGCACAATAAGATATATCTATATTAAGATAATAATTACTCATGGGATCACAGCGAAATTGAAGTATAGGAGAAAGATGAAGCACGGAGCTACGAGCACGAATCACGGAGCTCGTATGAAGTATGGAATGGAATACTATCAAATGTGATACGAACGTATATATTATGAATTATAGAACGTAACAGAAACTATAAAATGTCGAGGATAGCCGGGCGAGAGGATACGGTGACACATATTCGTGTACAAGTGGCCGAAAACTGCCTATTTTTCTATATCTCACCTGTATCAGAAAAACACGGCGGCATAGCTTGTATCTGATACAGCATGACTAGCTTTCTACCGCCGTATCGTTGTATGACATCAAACAAATTCCTATACAAAAACGCTAGTCATTTTTCTGACGTCATATTCATTTATTGCCATTTAATTGGAATATATTGTCATATATTTGATGTGATGTCTTTTCCTCTGTATTTCTTGTTCCATGGTTTCTTTTATATTCGTTCATTATACATGTTGTTGAAACGTATTCGTGCTATGGTCAAAATTCATGTATTGTGCGTTAAAAAGTTAGTTTCGTACAGTTGTGACGTTAGTGGATGCTTCACTGACCATCTCTACATCGGACAGCTCGTGAACTTGGCTACGTATTGCCCGATGGTGACAGGACACTTGGTCAGTGGTGTCTGCATTGGCCGACCATGATCCCATCGATTTCGAATCTTCAACAGCTGTATGCAGGTGTTGAATGGATACTGATGCAGCCGCTGCCGACAAATCAATCTTGTCTGCCGTGGTTTCAGAGTTTGGAAATGCAAAACCACCGTCCTCAATGCTAGTTTGCTTTGATAGAGCGCGCACTGTCCTTTTCACCAGAGTATTCTGCAAATAACGAACAGTAATACAAATTGCGACGCACCGGTGATTTGAAAAGATAGAGCTAGTAGCGTAACACACACATAGACTCACACACACACATTTCAATAGCTCGGTGGAAACACAATATCAATAAAAAAACACCTGGCATAAGCGCATTTATTCTGTGTCATCTTTTTAATTACATGACAATCAGTTATTCCAATTAGCTGCCCTGGAAATATTTTCGGTGCACAGGTAGTATGTACATTCATGCGCACACACACACACACACAAATGTTCTTCAATTATGTGAACAAGAAGATGAAAAACTACGTGGGCATCAGCGAGATACAATTTGAAGGTACCATGTACACACAACCTAAAGAAATATGCGAAATAATGAATGAATACTTTCAAATGGTATTCACAGATGAGGAACCATTTCATGGGGAGCAAGTGAAATCAGTTTACAAACCGATGCGTGAGATAGTTGTGTCCAAAAAGACCTGCTAGAGAGATTATCAAAGCTGAAAGGACGAAAATCTGTCGGGCCAGACGGCATCTCGGAAAATATTCTGAAGGGATGTAATAGTGAACTTATTGACCCTATATATGACATCGTCATGAACAGTGTGAAGCATGGAAAAGTACGCTACAATGGAGAAGCTCTAAAATTGTGCCGATACACAAAAAAGGTGCCAAAATTGACCCGCTCAACTACAGACCCATATCGCTGATCAGTGTCTTGTGCAAAATATGTGAACAAATAATTAAGGATCAGTGGGTTCGGTACCTGGAAGGAGAGAAGATTTTAACAAGTGCTCAATATGGATTCAGAGCGACAAGATCGTGTGTGTCAAGCCTGTTGGGATATTACAGCAATATCATTGATGCGATTCAGGAGAGAGGACAATGGGTGGACAGCGTGTATCTAGATCTATCGAAAGCATTCGATAAAGTACCGCACAACAGACTGTTATGGAAGCTGGAGCATCACGGATGTGTGAATGGAACATTACTCAACTGGATGAAGGACTATCTTATCGGAAGGAGGATGAGCACAACAGTGAGAGGAGTTGAATCATTGAGTAGACATGTCAGGAGTGGAGTACCCCAAGGTTCGGTCTTAGGCCCGATAATGCTTATCGTGTATATCAACGATATGGTAGATAATATCGAGAGCGACAGTCATCTGTTCGCTGATGACGCCAAAATGATGAAGATGGTAAAGGACCAAAACGACTGTATGGCATTACAGCAGGATCTGCATAGAGTGAAGGAGTGGGGAGAGAAATGGCAGATGCAATTCGACAAAACAAATTTCAAAACAATTTTACGTGATGAGATTTGGTACAGTTAACTTCAGACCTTCCACGATTTACAGGCTGGGAAGCAAATCCTTGCAAGAAGTTCCAAGAGAAAGAGATCTCGGAATTATTGTGGAAACTGATCTTTCTCCTCAAGGTCACATTAATGACATTTGCGGAAAAATTTATGCTTTGATTGTTAGAATTAAACACACCTTCGAATTTATGGATGAGAATATGATTAGAGAGTTGATGGTGTCAGTGATTAGACCCAAGTTGGAGTACGCCGCCGTGGTCTGGTCCCCCCATGAGGTGGGACACAAAAAGAAGCTGGAAAGACTCCAAAGACTGGCGACGAAACTTGCTCCGAAACTGATGGACAGGACCTATGAGGAACGACTCCAAGCTCTGAACCTAACTAGTCTGGAGGACAGAAGAAAGTGGGGGGGGACTTGATAAACATATTTAAGTATATGAAAGAAATGGCTACTCCAGTAATTACAGGTTTTTATAAGCAGATGAAAGGAAGAAGATACAAGTATAAATTAAGGAAACCCCGTTGCAAAAAGGATATAAAGAAGTACAGCTTCCCATACACAGCTATAGATAGTTGGAATAAACCACCCACGGATATTGTCGAGAGTGAAAAAATATCAGAGCTTAAAAGTAAAATTGATAGGTTGAGAGAAGGGTCAGCTCGAGCTTAAGCTCAAATCCTGTAGAACAACTCGGTGAGTACAACTCGGTGAGTACAACTCGGTGAGTACACACACACACATACACACAAATGCATACACACACAAACTATATATTAAACTATATAGTAAACTCAAATTCCGCCAGATCAGAAGCACGGGCGTGTGACTTTGAAATCCTATCCTATCTCCCTTTTTCTCTAAATCTTACACTTCCAAACTTTCCTCTCTTACTAGCCATCGATTTGTTTTTGGAATGAAAGCGTTTCCCAGATAATACAGTCTTAATTTTTAAGTTACGACATGGCTGGAGGCAGAGCCGTTGCGAGGACTTATGACCCCCCCCCCCCCCCCCGAAGGCAACACTTGGGGCCCCATTATAATTATAGCACCAAATAATGAATATATTTATTAGACATAATCACATAATACAAGCTCAGGTGAAAACATCTGAGCAAAAATGTAAAGGCTATACATAATAAATATGATAAATTTCATTATCATGTGTGAAGCAACGGGGCCCCTCAACATTCGGGGACCCCCGGTCGGGGGGTATGGGGGGCGGTTTCTACGGCTCCGGCTGGAGGACAAGCCTGGGATGTTCTACAAAAAAGTGCCCAGAGCTGCATCAAAAATGGCAGAAATGCATCATTCAGGGTGGTTACTATTTAAAGAAATACTAATAAATGTGATCTAATGCTATACAAAAAGAGTCAGGGCATTACTTATTGAACACACTGGCACACGAACACATTACATAGTTATGGTTAAACCGACAGAACGAGCGAATTGCCGCATGGCACGGGATGAAGCTTTTGTGTGCCTGTGAGTTTTTCCTCCATTGACACACGATCTACCTTCTGTACTTATTCTGGCATGACACATGAACACAAACGCTCATAACGCATACAACACACGTACGCATAACGCACATATACAAATACACACATAACACATGAATAAATTCACATATAACACATCTAAACAAATTCACACATAACATATATGCACAAATACGAAAACGCGCTCAAGTGATATGGTCGGAAGCAGCACATTCCAAAATATACAATACACAAATGAATTAATACGGGCGACTACAACGTTATCATTCGGTTGATACCCAGTGGAATTGACACACATTTGTGTCCAAATGTGTAACACTAATGTTAATCTTCAATATTTATCGTCAAAGTTTAGTATCGGTACCTGTCTTAGGAGGCGTTCAGCCTTGGCTGCTTGCTCAGCCACCTTCTCCTCGGCAACCTTTTGCTGCAACTGATCGTACGACATGGCCACAATGGCCAAGATCAAATTGAGCAGGTAGTAGGAGTTCATAAAGATTGCCACCACAAAAAACATCAAGTGCAGCCAGCTGGTAGTGCGCAGCACCTGGCAAATATTCATATCTTATATTCTATATAGATAGTAGACATGATTTAGTGTACTTTTTTATGTATAAACTAACCAACAATGCTAATCAGTAGTTATAGCTAGACACAATGCTATGTAATTCTATTTCATAACTGATTTTTTGTTTCTTAAAAAAGCCATAAAGCTTATTATGCCTCGCGAATTTCGCTGTCGCTGAACGGCAAATAAATTTGATTTGATTTGACCAGTACAAGCAGATTCATGGTCCACTGGTTGGCAAGTAAACCGGCTCCCAACTGTTTTAACATGCAAATTCAGAAGCATGGAATAGTACAAGCACTATTACCACCCTGCGGTGGCCCATGTACCAGAAGCGCCCAAAAGATTCAGAAAGAAAGGGAATTCGAAAAGAAAATAACTCTCGAAGGAGAGTTGGAAAAGAAAATCATGAATAATTACCAATAAATAATATACCATCAACTATAACACTCCATAATGTCCGTCTACGTTCCTCAATAAATAACAACATTCAAAAATGAATATGTGATTCAATAAATGACAGCCATCAATTAATATGAATAAATAAGAATAAATATTAATAAATAAGTAATATCAATCAACAACAATAAATATAATTTAATAAGAAACAACCAACAACAAATATAAGCAAGATTCAATAAGTAACAACAACACCAATAAATATGATACAATAAACAACAAAAGAAATAAATATGATATGAACAACAACCAATTGTAAATAGTAATAAATAGAGAGTAAAATAAGAATAAATATAAACTAATAGAAAATACATAAGAATAAATATAGATAAATAGAAAATACATAAGAATAAATATAGATAAATAGAAAATACATAACAAAATATATGAATAAATAAGAATAAATAACAATATATATGAATAAATAACAATAAATATGAATAAATAACAATAAATATGAATAAATAGCAGTAAATATGAATAAATAACAATAAATATGAATAAAAAACAATAAATATGAATAAATGACAATAAATATGAATACCTAATCAATTAATAGGACTCAACCGTCGATTACGCTCTTTCAGTGACATTTCGTTGACTCTGGCCTTGAATTTGTTCAAATTGTTTGCTGACAGACATCAAACAATACTTTTTTTCAAATTATTTATTATCCAACAGTCATATCTTGCATAACCTTGCATCTTTGCATCTTGCATTTTCGTTATTTATCTTCGTTGGCGCCTTTTATATAGGTATTAATCTTTTTCCTTGTAGTTCTTCATTTACTGATACGAGCTTGTGGTATTATTTGTGCGCTATAGTATCTACACTTTATTATTGCTGACAGGGCAAGATAAATGTTATTACATCCCTAAAATAGTTTGCTTTCAAATGACTTTGTGCATATATACACATCAGCCCATACACACACACGCACACAAACAGACACGCACATACTCATAGGCCACAAGTATATATTTATGTAAATGATATGGAATGATTGTAAATGAATAAGTATATCAAAAACTCTAAGGAATAACTTATTATATTGATGCAATACACACACACAAGTATACACACACATAAACAATAAATGTTAGGCGGCAATATGTCTAAGATATACCTTGGATCCTCAAAATAGCAGACCTCCAAATAGTGGAAGTTTCCGAATAGCTGAACATTACCTTGGTCCCGGTCAAAATCCTATCAAATAAGTGTCAGTTACACTTCCAAATAGCGGAATTTAATGAGCCGAATAACGGAAACCTCCAAAATAACGGAATGTCCTATTGGTCCCCACTCATATAACACACCTACACATAACGGAAAAACGGTGATTCTGTGTGGTTCCTAAATGTAGGATGTATTGAGTATATTGACTCCAGCTTGTCGACTGACAACAGTTGACTGTTACATGCTGATTGGAAGGAAGGAGTGACATATTAGGACCAGCGATGGACATAGACTTATGCGCAGGCATATTATTAGGTATAGGCAAACTAGACGTCCGACTAGGACACAGATTAGTGAGGATCTCTTACAGGAATCATGCAGGAATATATACCTTCGTATAACATTGACAATTCCGTATAATATTTCATTGGAGACTAATGATGTATGCAACATTGAAGAAATGGTTATCTCGTGCAAACTGCAGCACACCAAAAACATGGCGTTCAGAGAAGAATGCCGCACAGCTGAATAATTTTCTGGAATAATGAAATTTTTTGGCTGAATCTTATGAGAAAGCTTCAAAGTGGTAAATAATAAGGAACTATTTTGTGAAGGATGAGCAATTCACTGTCAGACAGTTTGATTAGTATTGCTACAGAGGACACCTCCAAATAGCGGATACCTCTAAATAGCAGAATTTTTCCTCGGTTCCTTCGAGTCCACTATTTGGAAGACCGACTGTATATCCGAACCTGCCGTCTTAGGCTACACCTTAATGGCCGGTTTAAATGCTTTAGCTGAATTTAATATTCATTATAATATGTGAATTAAAATGAATGAACAGGATCAAATCCAAAGACCGCGAACGCTAGAAATTGCATTTCTGCAATTTCCAAGTACATCAAGACGTAGAGAGAGATAGGCACATAAAGACACATATACGAGTATATATAACAAATCAATAATAACAAGTATGACATACTAAATATATGATATGACAGAACGCAATCAAAATTGCCTACAGAACCCAAATCACACACACAGGTACAAGGCAATGCTGTCTTACTAGTTGGAAGAGGTTTTCCCAGTAGTCCTGGGTCATGATGCGAAATGAGGCGAGTAGTGCATAGCCGAATGTATCGAAGTTGGTGTAGCCAAAGTTGGGGTTAGGTCCAAACCCTTCCATACACCGGTATCCATCTGGACATTGACTTCAATCACAAACATTTCAGCGCTCAATAACGCATTCCTACTTGTATTCTCCATTTAAACCTGGATATAATCATTATTATTATTATTATTGCACAAAAACACAGGAAGAACGTAAGCGCTTTAATTTGTATCATCCCACATATAGTAAGACTTGAGATAGATGCATGAACATTTGTTGAGTATGTTGCGGCATCACATTGTATAATGTCCCAGAAAGTATTTGGGTTTCGTCAAATAGTTCTTGAGTTAAGGTAAAAGGTGTCTCGTATTATCATATGAGAACATTGGGCGAAAATGACAATATAGTTACAATTTTTGTACTCGTACCTCCTAAATCCCAGTGGCGGCGCCAAGGGGGGGCTTGGTGGCGCTGAAGCCCCCCAAATACGTCAAGGCAACCCCCCCCCCCCCCAAACCCCAAAACATAATATCATCGACTTAAATTTTTCTTACCACTGGAAATGAAGCTTTATTGTCCTAAATGTATGTCATTTCATTTTAATCTAAAGGTGGTTCTATATTAATTACAGTGTACCCCGGATATATGAGAGTTTATAAGATAGTATTTCTTCGGGCCCGTCTTCCATGCTTAACATGTGCTTTTACCCGGATATAAGAGAATCCCAAATATAAGAGACTTTCTCTCCAGTCCGGACAACTCTCGTATATCCAGGTGACATTGTACTCCTATATGATTGTTATTTAGTTTCATTCAATTCACTCACAATTCAATCGTGTTTCAGTCGTCGCCGTGTGTGGTTGTGTTTTCGTGGGTTCTCTTATCTTTGTGTTGATCTTGTGTGTGCTTCCCCTGTTCGGACAAGGGATTAGCCATGCCCTCTGCTGCTGCTCCTCCCTCTGCCGACCGTGTTTGTCACTGTGGTCACTCGCTCAAATCAGGGGCGTATATACAGTGCCAGGGTTGTAGTGAGTCGTTCCACGCATCTTGCGCTGCTCTATCCACCCCTGCATTGAATGCAATAAAAGCATCGCTTGTTCTGGATCTGCACAACTTGCAAGAATGAGTTTTGCTCATTTAAGCAGTCTCCTCCAGCGGAGAAATTGTCGGAAATATGCAGCCAGCTCACTGACATAAAGAAGTCAGTGACGACCATGGAAACGACCATCGGTCTACACACCTGCGGTAAACCAGCCAGCGTAATAGAGTGTCTCGTCCCACACCGCACCCACGCACCCTTGAAACGATCGTACACCGTAGTCGTGCGTGCCGGTGAACACAAAATTCACCAGGACGAGCTCAGATCGGTCCTGAAGACTGAGCCTATTCTCGCAGCAAGATCTCCTGACAGCAAAATCGTGCTCAAGTGTGGCTCTCAGGAACAGGTGGATCGGGTGGCTGCATCTCTTCGCATTAACATGCATGACGTGAAGGTTGCTATCCCTGCTCCTATGCTGCAGCCGAAAGTCACAGTGGTCAACATCCCACTTGACTCGACGCCCGAAAGAGTCTTGCAGCATCTATTCGGCTGAAAAATTCGGTTTTTGCTAATGCCTCGCCAGCGGACTTGAAGGTACTCTTCATTTCAAAGACGCGCGCTGGTGCTGGTCTCGGAGTTCTATCAGTGTCGCCGGCGGTCCGCCAGTCCATCAAGAGGGCTGGTGATCGTCTATTCGTCGATCTGACGTCATGCCCTGTGTATGACCGCTTCTGGGTGGCACGATGTCACCGCTGTGCTCGCCTTGGACACACGTCATCCCGCTGCTCCCCAAGAAATCATACGTGTTGTGGCATTTACGCGGGGTTTTATCTGTCAAAGGATTGTCCAGATAAGTCCTGGGTGTGCTGTGTCAAGTGTCGTCAGTCTGGTCGTCCGCATGATCACTCATCGTTCTCGCCCCAGTGTCCCTCACTCGTCGCTGTCCGAAACGCCCTGCGTAGTCGGACGCTTTTAGCTGAGCAATGTAGCGTTGATCAGTCCGTTTCCGTATCTCCACTGCGCTCGTCATGTGACCAATGACTAATGTCTTCAGCTGATATTCCCACCACACCGTTATCTTCTACAAATGGCTTTCCTGTGCAACTGTTCTGCAAGTCTGCTAATCCTGATTATTCGCGCAACAGCCTGCTGGGCTTACACAACATACGTTCGGCTAGGAATAAGTGCCCATAAATCTCCGAGCTTTTACTGTCTCATAACTTTACTTTTCTATGCCTGGTCGAAACACTGCTCTTGGATACTGATTTCGGTTCTTTCTCAGCTAATCTATCTGCTACTTACAGCGTACTGCATGCTCCTCGATCTTCTTCCGGGTCTGTCAATTCCTCCGGTGGCGGTTTAAGTATTGTATATAAGTCAACTCTATGATTTTCTATACTTGCTGTCGCTCAATTTACTTCACAAGCTTTAGAATTCTTTCCGCCATCTTTATCTTTACCCTCCATGCCAAAATTGGGAATTTTAATTGTATATCGCCCAAATCACCCTGGTACACCCTTGTTTCTTGACGAGTTTGATTCTCTTATATTTAAATTCTCTCAACTCTTTTTGGATAACTTCATAATTCTCGGCGACTTAAAATTCTGGCTCGACAATACTCTGGCTAATCCTTTTGCCTCCGATTTTCTTTCACTTCTTAATTCTCATAACTTGGTGATATCAAATTCCAATCCTACTCACACAGCTGGCTATGTTCTCGACATTATCATTTACCCTTCGACTTTGAGCAAGTTTCATCTTTATGATACACTCACATTTCCTCCCGACAATACTTTTTCCGATCATTCTCTCCTTTCTTGCCAATTATACTATTCACCTCCCGCACCATTCAAGGGCTGTGGTATATTTATCGTTCGAACGATAAATATACATTGTGGTATATTATCGTTCTTGTGTGCGCGTATGAATGACGCGTGTGATGCGAATTGTGTCTGTCTGTTATTGTCTGGAGCATTTCACGCGTGGCTGTATTTTGTCTTGTTAAGCGTTATTATACGATTACTCATGTACGATTACTCTGGATTCTTATTATATAAACGTCTCAATTAACAAGACAAAATAACTTAAGAACAATGGAGAAGTATTTGAGACCTGAACGCCTGTCAGTCGAACCGAACTCGAATGATTCAACTCAACAGTGGTTACACTGGAAGAACACGTTTGATAATTTCATAGATGCTATAAATGCCGATGAAAATCAAAAACTACCGTTGCTTGTGAATTTGGTCAGTCCAGAAGTATATCGTTTTATCGCGGAATGCTCTAGTTATTCGTCCGCGATTTCCTCGCTTCAGTCGTTGTACGTGAAACGGAAAAATGTAGTATTTTCAAGGCATCAGTTGGCCGCCCGAAGACAAAGTGGAAATGAAAGCGTTGACCAGTACATCCAAATATTGAAGGAGTTGTCAAAAGACTGTGGTTTTTTAGCAGTTGATGGTGTCACATATCGTAGTGAGTATATTCGTGACGCTTTCATTAGAGGCTTACATTCTGATGATATCAGGCAGCGTCTTCTAGAGAAGATTGATCTTGATTTGGAGACTGCTATTGATCTTGCTAGGTCACTGGAGTTGGCTAGACTCAATTGCACCCAACTGCAGTCTATGCCTTTATCAGCCGCGGTCATTCCAGTGGCTCGTAATGACCAAATCACAGAAACTGAGCATCAGGACGAAGCCGATCAGATTGTTGCAGCAGTCAGGAGAATGGACCGGACACCACCGGGTCGTTCTAATCAATCATGTTGGTTTTGCGGCGGAGAGCGGCATAATCGGCAGCATTGTCCAGCTCGCAATGCAGTCTGTCGCAAGTGTCAAAAGAGTGGACATTTTGCCAGGGTGTGTCGTGTAACAAATTCGAAGGTGAACGCGGCGGCGGCAGCGACTAACACGTTAGCGGCGACCACACATGTAGCTGCTGTGCCTGCTGACCTAAAGAAGTCTACAATCTATGTTTTACTGGATGAACGACACCTGTTGGACGCGTTATTGGACACGGGAAGCTCGGTGAGTTATATATCTGAAGCTGTTGTATCTCGGTTGAATCTCAGGACGCGCTGTTGTGAAGAGAGGGTATCGATGGCTTCCAGCTCGATGGTTTCACAAATAAACAGAATGTGTACGGCAAACCTTCACGTTCGCGGAAAAACGTACAAATATTTGAAGTTGTTGGTGATGCCTCAGCTTTGTTCTGACGTTATTCTTGGGCATGACTTTCTCAGTAAACATCAATCTGCTGAAATTAAGTTTGGAGGAGATTTGCCTCCGCTTGTGTGCGGTTTGGCAGCCGTGAAAACAAAGTGTGCACCGCCGCTGTTCAGTAACATGGACGAGAACACTCATTCAATCGCCACTAAGTCGCGTAGGTACACTCCGGATGAGAAGAATTTCATCAAGCAGGAAACGCATTTATTTTCTATCTTTGGACTACCAGGATTTATCCATTCTGATAGAGGATCAGCTTTTATGTCATACGAGTTGAAAGAGTTTTTATCATCTCGGGGAGTAGCCACCAGTCGCTCAACAGCTTTCCATCCACAAGGAAATGGTCAATGTGAGAAATATAATGATACGATCTGGAAAGCGCTTGTACTTGCAACTCAATCGAAGGGGCTGAGCGTAGCTAACTGGCAAGATGTCATGTATGACGCGCTGCATTCAATAAGATCGTTATTGTGTGTCGCAACAAACTGCACTCCCCATGAGAGAATGTTTTCGTTCAATCGACGATCTAGCACGGGGATTTCGATTCCTTCGTGGTTGACTGACTCCAAACGGGCATATCTGAGAAATCATAATAGACATTCTAAATATGATGATTCTGTCGAAGAAGTTGAATTACTTGAAGCTAACGACAAGTATGCTCATGTGAGATTTTCCAGCGGACGAGAAACGACTGTGTCTACGAGAGATTTGGCTCCATGTCCGAACGACTGTTCCAGTGAAAAAGGTGGTCCATGTGAGCGGAGATTGTCGGAACACAGCTTTGTGACGGAGAATGACAACAATATTCACAGAAGTCAGAGCAATGGTTCCGGAATACAAACAGAAGCCGATCCAGAAGATCCAGTGGTTCCTCCGTCTCACTCAAATGTTGATTTAGCCGTCGATAACAGCGCTCCATCCCAAGAAATACAGTTGAGACGTTCAAGTCGGTTGAGGAGACCTCCAGCTCGTTTCCGTGATGAATGATCGGTGGCATTTGTCCTGTTCGGACACATCCTGAAGTGGTGCTCTAGAGTCACACTGTTTGATGTTTCTTTGTGTGTTTGTACGTGCTGTTCTGTGAAAAGTCAGCCGGGGTGATTGTGGTATATTTATCGTTCGAACGATAAATATACATTGTGGTATATTATCGTTCTTGTGTGCGCGTATGAATGACGCGTGTGATGCGAATTGTGTCTGTCTGTTATTGTCTGGAGCATTTCACGCGTGGCTGTATTTTGTCTTGTTAAGCGTTATTATACGATTACTCATGTACGATTACTCTGGATTCTTATTATATAAACGTCTCAATCGCATCTTTTCTCATCATTTCTCTCATTACATCTTTTCCGCACGTGATTACAGGTCGTACTGTCCTATCATTTTTCAATCTTTGATCTCCTCTATTTTGCCTCCCATTACCTACCACGGCATTAATCCCAAATTTCTGTTTGATTTTCTTTCATCTTCCCTTAGTGAAATCAATGAACGATTATTTCCACTGATCACTCGTCGTGTTCGCTCACAGAGCCGTCCCCTCCGTGGCTTTCGTCGGACTTAGTTCAAATGCGAACTTCGTCCCGCCGTCTTGAGCGTAGGTGGCGTCACTCTCGGTCGCCTAGTGACTGGGACTCTTTTTGCTCTGCTCGACATTCGTTCCTTTCTGCACTGACCACGGCCAAAGCTGATTTTTATAATTCACGCCTTGCTGACTGTGCTCGTTCTCCTTCGCGTCAGTGGTCCACTCTAAAACAGTTGACAGTTGGCAGCTCCTCTCCCAATCCTATTTCTGCCTCTACTTTTGCTCAATTCTTCCCTCAAAAACTAAATTATGTTCGTGCCCTACTTCCTACAACCACTACAGTTGTCACTCATACTACTTCATCCTCCACTCTGTCTAGTTTTTCCCATATCTCGGTAGCTCATACTTCTCGCTTATTAAAAAACTTAAAATTTCTCGTTCTCCTCTCAATCCGATTAATTTCTCTGCTTTGTCTGACTCTATTCACCTCCTTTCCCCCATTTTTTCCTATCTCATCAATTCTACTTATCTACATGGTTTATTTTTTGCTGATAAATCTGCTATTGTCACACCAATACTGAAAAAACTCACACTTGACCCTAACTGTCCTGGTAATTACCGCCCTGTTTCCGTTCTGAGCTTCACTGCCAAGCTGCTGGAGTCGGCCATACACGAGCAATTATCACCTTTTATAAACACCGTTCTCGATCTTTCTCAATCTGGCTTTGTATCTAATCGTTCCACTGAATCTCTCCTTTTGCACCTATTGAACGATATCTTCAATCATTTTGCCTCTGGTGACTCTGTTCTGCTTGTTCTGCTGGATCTCTCTTCGGCATTTGACCTCGTCGAACATGCAATTTTGTGTGACCACCTTGCCGCTATTGGACTCTCTTCTACGGCTCTTTCATTGATGAAGTCATACTTTTCTAATCGTTATTATTCTGTTCGCTCTAATTCCACTTTTTTGAGTTCTGTAAATCTTTCCAGTGGTGTACCTCAGGGATCAATATTGGGTCCGTTATTGTTCAATTTGTATATGTCTCTCTCTGTCCAATTCTTCATCGTTTTCCTATTTCTTACCACATTTATGCAGATGATCTAGAGCTTTACTTTCCTATCTAAAATTTTTATGAAAATTGCATTTCTGCGGTTTTGAATAATATTTCTTCCTGGGCTTCATCACGCCACCTACTTTTGAACCATTCCAAGTCAGAATATATTGTGTTTCATCCTCACAAATTATCTCCTCCAATAATTCTATAACCCCTATCTCAGTGTGTTTGTGATCTTGGTGTACATTTTGATCACAATCTCTCTTTCTCAATTAACATATCACGTGTGACTCGCTCCTGTCGTCTTATTCTCCGCCAACGTTATCCTATCCGTCGATTCCTTGATAATGCTACAACAATCACACTTGTACAGTCCTTAATTTTCTCCAGGTTAGACTATTGTAACTCTCTTTATCTCCATGTTTCTTGTAAAAATATACGCTCGCTTCATTAAATTATAAACCAATCTTGCCGTTTTGTTTTTCTTCTTCCACCGAGAACTCCCACCTCGGAATTCATCCGCCTACTTGGATGGCTTCCTGCACGGCAGCAAATCCATCACAATGTTTGCTGCATCATCTTCAAGATCATCCACTTCGACTCTGCTCCTCCTTATCTCCGTTCTCTTCTCACTGTTTCTGATCGTCCGGGCCGCTCACTATCACGTAGTCTCTTCTGTCCCCGTGCTCTCAACGACTCCAACTGGTCTTCGAAATCTCTTTTTTTCTCTGGACCTCGTTTGTTCAATGAAATTCCTCTTAAAATTCGATCTTCTTTCTCTTACAGGTCTTTTTCCACTTCTCTTTGTACATATCTTCTCGGTGTATCCTCTGATGAATAAGTATATTGTGTGAATAACTGTTTGATTTTTTTATCCGTGGTTATTTTCAGTTGTTCCTTCATAGTATATCGCTGCGTATATCTTTGTTTATGCGATACTGTTTTGTTAATTCCACATTGTATACATTTTATAACTAGCCCTTCCTCGCGCCTATGATAATTAGAGCGCTATATTAAATACATGTGTTTTTGTTGTTGTTGTTGTTGTATTTTGAAGTGTTTTACCTTATGCTTTGTTTAAACGTTAACGTCTCACCGTATTTGATATTGCACTTTCAGTCGGCTTAGTATTAGGGTGGAGCGTGGTAATGTGTATTAGTATTAGGGTGGAGCGTGGTAATGTGTATTAGTATTAAGGTGGAGCGTGGTAATCTGTATTAGTATTAGTGTGGAGCGTGGTAGCAAAGTATCGATACAGAACATTTTGTTAGTTACCAAATAACTATCCGACTATCTTCAGTCACCCAACCTACCACTTGCCTCCGCACAGGACTTGGTGCAATCAGTCATGTATGAGCTGTCAGAAATGAGAAGCGAGACTGTTTGGAATGAATAACGTATTGCTGCCGATGATTTGTGCAAATCAGTCGCGATACGTATCGATACTAATTCAGGTAGGAGGCGACCTGCTCCTAGACACTTGGATGAATTCATAATAACATCTAGTACAGGTGACAGAGATGAAGACACACTTGATAACACCATTATCAAAAGAAAATAACTACATTAAAAACATTGATAAAATCATTAGTGAGATGATGAGACGATTTTCTCCAGCCTTTTGTAGTATTGTGGTAGGTGCAACTGCTTTGTATCCAAAGTACACTACATTCCTCGATAAAGCGGCTTTGGCGGGAATGACAGCCAATTATGGTGTAACAGAGGACAATCTTGATGTATATATATATATATATATATATATATATATATATATATATATATATATATATATATATATATATATATGAATGAATATATATATATATGAATGAAAAAAACAAATCATGATCATAAACTATAAGCCATAAAGGCTTGTTTGTCATACCCTTATAAATAGCCTACACAAAGAACGCAAAACATTCTAGCACATCAAATTTAATTCTTTGGTTTTCCTGCATATGTTTCTGTTTTGGGATGTCTGGTTTGTCTGTATATATTTGTGTAGATTTACATTTTCGATCGTTGAGAATAAACGTGGAGTTAGAATTGCGGTTTGTTCGAGGTGATTGAGATCAGTAAACCCTTGTCGTACGAGGCAATTTCTACTGCGTACGATTGCTTCTGACGTGCTGTCTGCGGAGCAGTAACAGTGTGTTTGCGTGTTGTGAGTTGTTGTGTACATATGTGGCAGGTGTATTTGTGTTTTGGACCAAAATTTCATTCAATGTCTCCTGCAAGTAGGAGCATCCGTGAAATGACAGTGATTAGGTCAGATATCGGGGGTCTCACATTAGACAGTGGTGTGAGTGGGTGTGATAATGTGTGTGCGCGTGCGAGGCGAGCGATGTTGGGTGGTGGACGGTGTCTGTGTGTGTATGTGTGTGTGTGTGTGTGTGTGTGTAGTTTGGCGTCAAAATTTGCGCCAATTACACGGAGCTGAAAAAGGCATGTGGAACTCGGGTGACCGAGGCCGATCCCAGCAGTTCGATAGCCCCGTCGTTCTGACGAAGCTGCAAGGGTTGCTACTGCGGTTTGGCCCCAGGACGGGGGTGGTTTCACGGTGTATACGCCACAACTCCAGGAACAAACTCGTTGTTGGTTGTTTTGGCGTTTTGGCCGTATTCGACATTTTCACGACTCGTCATCGGTGTTTAAAGGTTAAATGCCCAAGTGACAGCTGCCACACGTAAATATGCCGAGGCGCATAAACACAGGTGTGTCACCTGCCGCTCGCTGCCACCGCAGAACCAGCCCTCTCCACGCTATGGCGCGACAAGGACGGAAGACGCATTAGAGAGGGTCACCTCCCGAGAATGCATGGGACCACACGTGACTGACATCTGTTACCATCATTTACTGCTGGGTGGACAGGGGCTGTTGGATTATAGAATTCGCCAAATGAAATTCTTCTCAGTGGGGATTCCCTTGTGAGGCGTGTGTGCTACCACTACACCACGGAGTCCAACAAATTGTCTGATGGGAAAAGTATGGAAATCGTTTTCAAAATGAATATAACTGGAAAACATGAAAATAACTATAGTCAAACTTAGATTAAAAATGAGATAAAAGTGACTGTAAAATATTTCGTGTAGGGAAAATTGTCCCAGCTCGCCATTATTTCCACCTTGTAGCCCGACTTGTCGCCGAAATTTGACCAAGGTGCTTGTGATTGCTCGGTGTTCGTTGTCTTAAACTGTTCCCAAGGACATTTGGTGTTCTGTGCAGCATTGGAGAAAACTATCCATTGAGTATGAACTGCATTCTTGAATGTGTTCGATGTTTGCGCGTTCAAGAGGCATCTCCTCTTTCTGGAGACGACCGTGTGTCAGTGCTGTATGCCCACACCGAATTACCGCTGCGTTTTTTCTACTTGACTTAACAAGCAGACTGAGTTTTACCATAGTCCTGGAGTATTTAAAGTTCTTGACAGACCTTAACGGTTCGCTATGGCTCGCCAGTCATCCAGGAAGCGTGCAGTGATTGCTCGTCGTGTAGTGTGCTCCGTGAGGTTGTTTGATTTATGGATTTCTACGATATCACTTTCGGTTAACGCTGATTTGCCTTCCCGGTCGCAGTATACCGCGGTGACTCGGTCCAAGACAAAGGTACACTGCAAGTAGCTTCCATGTTCGATCCTTTCCATGTTCGATACAACCTTTCAATTCGGTGTGCTAAAATTTCACACGCGTTATAATGTTGATTGGTTAAATACGATTATTTTCAGTCCGTAGCTATTAATGTAGCAATTGACTAGTTTGCACGAGAGTTACCAGATGTCAACTGACCTGGCACTACTGCTGTTACCGCAGAGAACATAGTCTCCAGTACCGCTGCTAGGATCTGCTAGCCAATGTTCTGTGAACACACGAGACAAAATAGCACTGCAAAAACACAGCAAAATGTTCCGCATTTTCCTGTGTATAAGATAACCATGTATATAAGAGATCCCTGTATTTCTCAGACAACAATTATGGAAATGGTTTATTAGTAGTGAACAATTCTATTTATGATATAGAACATTCAATTCCTCATCACTTCCATCAGAAATATCAACTGGAGTCGGTCATTCAAGAATACGGTTCTTTGTAATCATTTTCGGAGAAGTCACTCAGCTGGTATTCAGAGGGGTTTAGCCCAGATGAATCAATCACTGAGCATACTGGTGCTAAGAGACCAACGCAAAAGTGAACCCCTATTTTAAGTTTAAAATTTAAAAATGGGGTTAGTAATTATCGGCAGAAGTATATTTGGTTTACATGCGTTGAGTGAATTTGTCCAAGACTTTATTTGTAGAGAGATCAAACCTCAAACATAAAGTGCAAATTTTTCATCATAGACTCCATCAATCTTGATAAGCCCAACACTTGTGCTCATCTGAGTTGAGTATTAATGGAGTTATACATGGAACTTTTGCAGCATTTTGTTTATAGCATAGATTTTGCATTTTTAAGGGCACGATTTGGTTTTAGGACTATTTTTCATCTCTTAGAGCAATTATTTCATACTATCAGGGATATTTCTAATTATATAGTTGTACACTGCAACATATGTTCATGTAGTATCAACAAGCTCGATGAACATGCATCTGGAAGACGTGTGCCCATTGTGTTTATGTGTGTGTATTTTTTTTCTCACGAAAATTGTATTTATAACCTGCACAATATAAAAACACTAAGTCACCACAGCAGCCGTGTTGCCGTGCACGACAGCTAACGGGATTCTTTGGCGGAGCCAGCTGGTTTCGCGATTATCTCCAGTGCGCTCCCTAATGCGTCTCCCGAGTTGGCTGGTGAAATTCTGCAAATCAGCACCCATCACACCGGATGTTTCTATGGCCAGAGGGACAAAGTCGTACCTCTGGTAGAACTCTCATAACGCTGTCGTTTCCTATGTTCGGCTGCTTCGGCAGCTGCACCGGCAACGACCGCGCATTCGATGAGGTGGCCACTGAATGTGTTAGCGCAGGTTGCGTGCCACAACATGCGGCCTCGTCTGAAGGGGGCGATGTTCATTCCGTCGGGGCGGTGGCCGTCACCTCTGTCGAGTCCTCTGGGCTCCAGGATAGCGGTGATGCCGGCGGCCGACAACGCTCTGTAAATGGCGTCGTTGAGGGCTGAATGACGCGGTATTCTGCCTGGGGCGGAGTGGCAGGACATGACCAAACGTATCAGCAATTGCACAACACCGACAACGATGAGGTTGCATCAGTGGGGCGCCAAGTCTCAGCGCGACACCTGTACGCATTGCGTCATCGGGCAGAAGAAATCCGCGCGATTCGATGGGTAGTGCAGAGAGCCAAGCGCCTGAGTGCGGTGCTGCTGCAGCCAGAAGGCGGGTGCGGTCCAACTGATTAGCTCTGAGGAGCAGACTGTTGAAGCGTCGGTTGGATGCCAGATCGTCCAGGTTCTTTTGCGTTATCGTTATCTTTTATCGTTATCTTTTGCGACATCAGGTTCGAGATCAGGGTTTTGAGACTCCATGTACAAGGCCAAACTTGCCTCCAAAGTAACTGGTCTGTCACCGGGAAGATGGCGATTAATTTCGTCGACCAGAAACTTGGTGGCGTGTAGTGAAGCCACATACGCAGGAAGAGCCACGTCGACCAGGCGTCGCATGGCGATACCTCCAAGACGAAGATGTAGAGAAGCCTGGGTCCAGCGATCGTCATTTAGTTCGACGTTGCAACAATCGGAGAGAGCTGCAGGCATGACATCGTAAATATGACTCAGTCGGGAGGAAACGCGATGTACGGGAGCGGATCTCATCATATATGTGGCCCGGGGCATCGTGGATTACTTGGAGAGGAAAAATAGTGCCGCATGGCTGCCGATATGTGCGCATCTCTCAGTCATCCGCAGGGTGATGTGGCTGATATTGTCGAGCGCTGGACAAATGGCTTCCTTGCCAATGGGTGCCCCCAACAGTGTTAGTTTATCCAATGGGGTGTACCGGGCAAATCTGAAGAAAGAATCTGTTGATTCTGAAAGTTGTTCAGCGATGTTGTTGATCCCTGAGTGAAGACCTCCAACTGTGTTCAGGTGTGTCACTTCGCTCTTGATCATAATCACCTCCAGACCGATACTCTCAAAATCTATGGTGGCCCGATGTGTGTGTGTGTGTGTGTGTGGTTGTGTGTGTGTGTGTGTGTGTGTGTGTGTTTGTGTGTGTGTATTTACAGATATATCACTCTGACTGATATAGACACGTGTATTTTGCAATATTTTTGTACTTTAAGTTTGTATTTTGTGGTTGTAAAAAGAAAAAAACACAAAGCACAAACACAAAACACAAGGGAAATAAATGTCACAACACCACACCAATTCAACTCTCCATCACCTGCGCTAGCCACACCAAACACCACCAGCAACACAACAACCCCGCGCTACACTCACATTCGCACTGCCACCCTTCCCCAACCAGACTTCCGGCTGCTCCAGTGCCGCCGCACCGAACTCCTCTCAGCATATTGTACAAACACACACGCAGTCGCACACACACATACACAAATACATACGCGCGCATACACACACACACACACACATGATAATCAAACACTCCGCCGAACAGGTCAGCAAATACGCACATACATACACACATGTGGATAACTCACAATATACGACAACGCACGGCTCACAGAAGCACACACACACACACATACACACACATGTCCATGCAATTACACTCCTCCCAGATGACATGACACATGTCATCTCAATCACAACAATATCGTCGAGGTGGTCTTCTCATCCGTTCTGATCGTCTCAGTATCCGCTCACCGTCGTTTTCAACACCAGCATTGTCATGTTTGGCTCGATTCACAGTAATAATCATGCCTCCGTCGTCTGCGACGTCATGATCCGCAGTAGCGCGTTTTTCTCTCACAATTCTTGGCCTAAGATCACCGACATGACGCGGGACTCCACCAAACTCAACGTTGCTCGATTTCGTCTTTTGCGGGTCGGCATCTCGAACTCGTGCTCTATACTTGAGGAGCAAGTCTGTCGGTGACGAAGCCGGTTGCGAGCCGATAAACGGTGCAGCATTGTGTCTGTACACCGCCTCGTTGATACTCCAGTCTTTCCTGGCTGCAATAAACTTGACTGTGCGGTGATAATGCTCATTGACTCCATGTCCTGATGGCGTGTAAGCTTTAGCTTGCCGTTTGGTAGCAGGACGTCTGACTCTTCTGGCAAAATGCGACATACGTTTCGGACCTTTTGTGTCACGTGGGACGTACTGGCCAGTTTGGTTGCGTTTCTTCCACGCTTGGGGGACTCTTGCCAAAAAATCTGCGTGATCACTTGCCGACCTTGCACAGTGTATATTTGAGCTCACAGCGGCAAAACACGATTCATGAGCACGATCACCAAAAACCACACCAGCTGGGGAAGTCACAGTTACTCCTCCCAGTGATGATATACCGTTCATTCCTAAGACTAGGTCGCAATTGATCGGTCGAAACTCTACCACCAGAACATCCACTCGTGCTGACCGACCATCGGACAATTGAACAGATACTTGTCCAGTGCCTGAGCACACAACGCGCTGGCCATTTATTGTGCCGAAGCTAGCTTTCTTTCTGATCCACCGGGAGCAGGCGGAAACATGCGCAATGCTAGTGGAGCACCCCGTGTCGATGAGCACCGACCGGCGCGTTCCATCGACGTGAAGCTGCACACAGGGAAGCGCCTTGCTTACTGACGAGAAGAAACCGACGCCGACGTCTCTCCTCCGTCCGCGTTTCCCGACGGCAATGCTTCGCGACAATTCCAAGAGACATGCTCTTCTTTTCCGCATCTGTAGCATACAGCTGAGGACTTTTGCTGGCGACACATTCTTGCTCTATATCCAGGCTTGCCGCATTGATAACAGATCAACGAACGATCAAAATGGCTGCCATCTGAGCTACGCTTACCTGCTGCGCAAATACCGCTGCGGGCTCCCCCAAACACACGTTCATCGGCCAAAACAAATCTTGCACGCTTTAGCACACTCTTCAGAGACATGTCGTCCAGCTTTGAATTTGCTCGAAATACATGTCGAACATTCTCTGGGAGGCCGCTGATGAAAGCACATTTCAGTGCAAGCGGACTCGCGATGCCACATCGGCCGGCAAGTTTCTCTATATTTGCCAAATATACGTCGACTGACTCACCGTCCTTCAATCTTCGAGTGATTAACTCCTCATATGACAAATACGGGTCACTGCCGAATGCTTGAGTTAGGGCATCAGCAACTTTGCAACATCAGCTTGCTCTTCATCGGAGAGTCTGTCCACCACCGCGTATGCATCTCCCGAGAGTCGCATTTGAATGACTGTCGCAACATCTGAAACTTTTCTGAGCCGACAGATCTTTCGAACTTTTCCAATCCACTCAGAAACATCTTGCTTTCCATCAAATTCTGGAATCAGCCTCAAGTCGAACTCTTTCTCACCCATAACTGCCGAAATAGCTTGTGGTTGTAAAAAGAAAAAAAACACAAATTGGGAACGTATAATTCTAGACTAAAAACACAAGGGAAATAAATGTCACAACACCACACCAATTCAACTCTCCATCTCCTGCGCTAGCCACACCAAGCACCACCAGCAACACATCAACCCCGCGCTACACTCACATCCGCACTGCCACCCTTCCCCAACCAGACTTTTGGCTGCTGCAGTGCCGCCGCACCGAACTCCTCTCAGCATATTGTAAAAACACACACGCAGTCGCACACACACATACACACATACATACGCGCGCATACACACACACACACACACACACACACACATGCTAATCAAACTCTCCGCCGAACAGGTCAGCAAATACACACATACATACACACATGTGGATAACTCACAATATACGACAACGCACGACTCACACAAGCACACACACACATACACACACACATGTCCATGCAATTACATATTTATCAAGCTAACCTGGAACAGCTAGTTGGATAAATAGTCCTTGTGTATAATTCTCATATAATCAGATGATTTTTATCTGCAAACATCATTTAGACCTTAGAACATTTAGGAAAACTAACATCGAGTGAGTCTGTCAAATTATATTGTAGGTTTAAATCTCGCTACCAGGCATCAGTGCGACTGACTCGACGGAATAGACAAGTATATGAAAAACACAATCTTAGCGTAATCGGACTCCGTGGTGTAGTTGTTAGCACACCCGCCTCACAAGCGGGAGGTCCGTGGCTCGAAACCCGGCGGAGCAGAATTTCATTGGGCGAATTCTACAATCCCACAGCCCCTGTCCACCCAGCAGAAAATGATGGTACCAGATATCAGTCATGTGTTGTGTCATGCATTCTGGGGAGGTGGCTCTCTCTAATACGTCTTACGTCATTGTGGCGCCATAGCGTGGAGAGGGTGGGTTCTGCGGTGGGAGCGAGCTGCACGGGGCACACCTGTGTGTTCATAAGCTTCGGATTTTTCCCGTGTAGCAGCTGCCACTTAGGCATTTAACCTTTATTTAACCGCAAATGTTCAAAATGCATTTCTAATATAAACGAAAGCATGAATCATCATGAATCCAAGTAAATAATTTGAGTGTATATTCCTAATTAATATACTCATGGTCATTATTTCCGGGAGAGGTGGCTCTGGGGACGCTTGGAACATTTAAAGGGGAGCTTCTGACCCCTAAGCCCCCTCCCTTGTCGCACTGTTTTGTTGCTGCTTAAGTTGTTGTTGTTTTAGTTGTAGCTGTATTAGTTGTTGTTTTAGTTGTTGTTGTTGTTGGCGTTGTTATTGTCGTTCTTGCTCTTAATATTGTTGTTGCTATTGCTAATGATATTGCAGTTTTGTTTTTTCCTTGTTGTTATTTATATTGTTGTTGATGATAATGATTTTGTTTTTTGGTCGTATTTGTGGTTGTTGTTGTCTGTTTGTAGTTGTGTAAGGTTGTTGGTGTGGAGTACGAGTGTAGTGGACGGCGAAGACCAACCCCTGTTCTGATGCCACGCCAGCCAGGCTGAGTGATTGAACGGCTCTGCGTCGACATTGACGCTGTTGTTGCTGGTCACTATCGCCATGTCAGTGTGGTTGAACTCGAGAATACACTTGTTTCTCAACACGCCCATATATAGCTGTAGGCTGATCAGAGCGAATACTGATAGCGAGAAAGCGGTCAATATGATGACGTCCATAAGATTCTTAACCGATTGGATGACCGTGCCGACTATGGTCTTCAAACCTGCACCACACGCACACACACACACACACACACACATACACACACACACACACATACACACATACACACACACAAACATACACACAGAGAGAGACATACACACAGATACGCGTGTGTGAGTTATTCGTGAAAACTATATGCATACGTTACCTGGTCTGAATAGAATTTTATGATATGCATACGTTCTTCATTATATACGCATCCTCAACTGTTTCCATTCAGGCCCTTTCCAACATTCAGCTACAGCCTCAACTTTTTTCCAGTTGGGTAAATAACCACATTTATCAGTATACACTACAAAGAATTAGACACTCTGTGGTGTCTTACGTCTGCACGATGTTGTTATATTCTTGTTGAAATGTATTTTCCTGTCGCAACGAAATACGTCTTATCACATCCACTACATGATATTTTCAATTATACCTGTGGTATCCGAGAATCTCTAAATGTTGATGTTCGTATATAATTTCCTCTCGGTTCGCTTTAATATATAATGACGAAAAACAGGTATTTCAAACAGGAATTTCGTATTTCAGGTGAGAGCCAGTAAAATTATTAGCAAAAATATACTGGGTCTTTGACACTTACCTTCGGTCATTGACCTTTGCTCTATGCCATTATCCTCAAACCGTTGGTTTTGTTTCAGATATATCTTGAATATCCATCCAGTATTTCGTTTTTAGTAGAATTGTGCCTCTTGCACAATAATTAAGCTAATGGTATTGTTATCGACTATTGATATTATCGCTGGGTGCAATGTCATTGTACCGTTTGAATTTGCCGAGTAAACACACGTAGTTACCACATCCATCACTCTATGGCACGTGCCAGATCTGCAATATACTGCAGGCTCACACGCGAAACAACGGTCAATATGTGTATGTATGCCTATTGTGTATGTATGCTTGTGCGTATGCCAATCGTTTTCTGAGGCCTCTCACCGGGTACTATGGCCACCGTTTTCAAAGCCCTCAGCACACGAAACGTTCTCAACACAGCCATGTTTCCTAGATCAACTCCGATGGTCACATAGCTAGATGTTTGCAAGCCATCACACACATACACACCCATTATTATTTGCATTATATGTGAGAGATATGGAGGATAAATTGCTCGAAGATGGTTGTACTTCCATCGAATTTGACGATAAAATGCTAGACAGATGTCTTGAAGTCATGATACCGATGTACGCGGATGACACTGAAATTTTGGCTGAATATGAACAACAAATGAAAAAAGCAATGAATTCACTACAAGATTAATGTGACAGATGGAAACTGAAAATTAATACAAATAAAACTAGAATACTTGTTTTCAGTAAGGCCAAGACTCAACCAGACTGGCTCGATTTCAGACTGAATGGCGAGAAAATAGAAGTGGTCGATGAATATAAGTACCTGGGAATTATATTCAATTATAATGGAAAATTCAGGAAAGGTCAATTGGATCTTACAGAAAGAGCCACAAAGGCCATGTAGAGTGTTATCGGAACAATTCGTAAACACAGTTTACCAGTAGAGATACAGTTGCAAATGTACAAAAGTATGATCATGCTGATACTGACATATTGGTGCGATGTGTGGGCAAGCGAGGCAATAAGAGAAGTCGAGCTGCTACAAACCAAGTTTCTGAAGCACGTTATTTTTGTTCATAAGAGGTCATGCAATGATATGGTATATGGCGAAACTGGAATATACCCCATAGAGATCTATATAAAAAGTATGGCATTCAACTACTGGATTCGCATAATATCTGGTAAAACATAAAACTCAATTATATAATGTATAATTGCCTACTTAAGATGTTCAACGACGGAACCTACTTGGCACCGTGGTTATTGTATATACGCAACATTTGTAATGAGTGCGGGCTGTGCAGCTTATGGACACTACAGAATATATATAATCCCGTTAGGACAATGCATATGGTTAAAAGAAAACTCAAAGATATATGTATTAACCAATGGTATTCGAATATGGCAAGTAAAACGTTGCGCTGTAATTATAGACTATTCAATACGACTTACGAGTTGGAGGATTACCTAATTAAACTCAATAAACAAGATCGGATATACTTAACAAAAATAAGGACAGGTAATCACCGGCTGGCGCTGACTAGAGGCCGCTACAGTGGGACACCACGACATGAACGATACTGTGACTTATGCAATGATAACAGAATTGGAGACGAGTACCACATGATGATACAGTGTCATAACCCGACTATAGTACAACTGAGGACAAAATATATACCGGAACAATACTGGCAAGTGCAAGCGCAATACAAATTTGTCAAAGTGATGAAGTGCAAAAACATTGATGTTATGAAGAACCTTGCAAAATTTGTCGATGAATGCTTCAAAATATGCGTTGCATGATAACCAATTGCGATGGACCTTGCATGGTCTTTGATATGATCGTATGCACTGCTGATAAGGACATTTTATGAAATTTCAAACTAATACTGTTTTATATTGATATTGTGTATATATTTGCGATGTATATAGTTTATTATGTATTGTGAATTGGAGCAGCGCTCCATAATAACAGTCTAAGCGCCAATACATGTTTATTTTCTTTCTTTCACACACACACAACGCACCCAAATTACGAGTGACCTACTATTGATAATGAAAGGTGAACAGCTTAAAACATATTTCCTTTACGTAAATGATTGTTCAGAGCAAAAGTGGCATCTACAAATTATTCAATCGTCTCATATATATTTTATATGCAACAATTAGCTATCCGTTTTCAACTAAGCTACCTGTATATAATGTTTGTTTGTTGGAGATTGTATTGCCTTGTTTGAATGCTACACTGCTATATATGACATGATGTTGCTGCTGTCGATACTGTCGACAATTATCAGCCTGCATTCATGGTAGATAACTGCATAGCATTACCGCAGATCCCGGCCATTAAGCCCATATTTTAATCTAAAATTTTACACAATATTTTTCATAGTGAGCTTAGTGGTCAGAGATATTCCAGTGTAAAATTTCAGTGTGATAAAAACATATCTATTAAAATATAAGGCTTCATAATGGTGCGAATAAAAAAATGCTAATTAAGTACAAATACAATAAATAATTTGAAAAATCGTAAATTTGCTCGTCATTGAAAGGAAAGGAAAACTTTTTTTTAATTATTGTATATGTGAAACAAAAAAAAACATTTGAAAAATACTACCAGCAAATTGTCGAAATTTTGGAGCGTATTGCTGAAAGCATTTCAGGCCTAATTAGTAGCATTGGACTAACGGCCGAGACCTACGACAATTCACAAAACCTTTGTGTATCGTTGTCAGATTTAATGGCAACTGCAAAACTGCAGGATTGCACGCAGATATACGCTCAGGAAATATACGCTCTTATCTATAAAGACGCGAGAAGGCTATCAAGAGACCATAAAAAATTTTTTCTTCAATACAAATCAAAATTCCGACGCCCAAATTATATTAGCAATACAGTGATTATCGACTAATATAGCTACAAATTGTCTTCAAATATTACAGGGAGATAACGGCAATATACAAGACAAATATTGTTCTAAAAATATCCGTTCGATAATTTCCTCTGATGGCACGTATAGCATGGAAAGAAATAGGCTGACGCAAAGCAGATTCTAATCAATTCATTTATTGAACACGTTCTATCACTTACGCCAATGTTATGACGATAAAATCCAGCCAGTTCCATGGGTCCCTCAGATAAGTGAAATAATTGAAAACAAAGCCGCGAGCCATTATCTTCACGCCGGCTTCAATTGTATAGATTGCCGTGAAGATGATTCTGCACAAGTACACACAGGCTCGCATACACATGATGAGCGTGGGTTGACATACACACGCAGCAAACATACACAAATGTCGTTAAAAGCCTATATGAATGAATGCGAACATATTGCGCAATATATTGAGGCATTTTTGTACCATATGAACATTTTTGCACTACAAGGCGATCATAACAACCGATTTGAACCAATCCAGAGATTTACACTGCTCTATGTTTTATAAGGTTCATGAAACAAGACATATTGATCGGATAGATCGAACTTGGTTTTTTGCTGCAAATTAGTAATTATGAATTCTGTTGATTAGTATCAGTACACAATTACAGAAGAGCTCCAGCGTTGCTTCCAGCTACTGTGGGAGCAACAAAGGAATGATGTGGTATATTAGCCTTGATGATGATGATAGCCTTGATGAATGATGTGGTGCATTAACGTTGGGGTTTTGTTGTTTGGCAGCACTGAAGGTTCGGGGGCAGTGGCAAAGTATGGTGTGCTTTGTATGGTCATGTTATGACCGTGGATAGAAATACATTGTACTTATCTACACTCAATGGCGACGAAGATTAATAATTTCTAAGGTGATAACATTTTACTTGTATGGTGCAAAATGGCGAGAATGGTAGAAATAACGTAGTTTACTTTTGGGCGAACTAGTGATTGCTCAATATCGAGAGCATGTTTGTAGTCGTGTATGATAGCCTAGCCAGAAAAAAACTTTATTGCTGCATTGGGCGGACTAGACGCTTTTGAGGTTGCACAACATTTGCCTGTGTAGTTGAATGCAAGGGATACGGATTTGCATACATTGCTGGTAGAGCAGCTCAACGGCTAGTTTGTAAAAAAGATCAATATATACTATGAATGTTATGTGTTTCGCAATGCGCTCCAAGAGCTGAATGAGACGATAGACGTGTACGAGAACTCGTATTAAATTTTGGAAAAAACTCTGAAGTATGCAATAGACAGATATTCAATGCTCAATTTTTGCAACATATATTCCAAATTTTAAACAAATTCAACATTTAGGAGTTCAAAGAGGACATTTATTCGGAAACACTAGTGAAAGCCTACCTAGCGTTTCACAATAATGTCTAAAGTAGACTTCCTAATACCATCGAAATGAATATCTAGTATCCAACAATAATTACGGTCAAATATTAACGGTTAAAAGTGAATAATGTGTATTTTTTGGCAAAAATGAGGCTATGGAATTAATTGCAAGAAAAAAATAAATGTGTAGGTCGTTGCTTAAATTCAAAAACAGTTTATGAAAATATAAACGAACGATTATGAAGTGGCTCCCAACTGCTACCTACATTTTCAGCCAATGCTACCATAACTGGCTAATAGTTAATGTGCGTGTGCGTGTGTGTGTGTTATGAATGAAATTACAGCCTGTGAGCGTCAATGTATGAGGAATTTTGTTGTCTTGCACGTTATTTATAGCATGTTTCCTGTCCTAATATGATGCCTATTTACATATTTGCTTGCTTGTCTATACATTCATATACTGTTGAATGTCTTAGGCACCGACTTATGGTCCAACAAGCAAAATAGCATCAAACACTCAACATGATCACATTGTTAATCATATTGTTTGCAACAGCCAAATTGTACTGTTTGGCTGTTGGCCATATTGCAGTATAACCAGAGCAATATAGAAAAAACCGATACAAAGCAATTTGCTATTCTCCGAAATGAGATCCATATGCACAGTGACAACATTCCGATAATGAAATTTACCTATTGTTAATTATATTACGGCCAGGTTAATCAACACACACCTTGGCGATATTAGTGCAATATACTCCCAATATACCTCGAAGTATTAAACTTGTCCTCCCATGATGAGAATTGCTATTATTAGATATATTTTGGTTATAAGGCAAACAGCGATTGGCATCTTTGTGGTTTTCTCTAGCTTTTACGTAGTTGAGACGGTCACTCGAATTTCGGCTGTTCTTGTTATTGTGAATAAGTGAGTCTAATATACAGTGCTGATTTATTGTCTGCGTGCATATTTTCTGCTTGTAGCCTACAATGTAGATTAGGGTTATGAAATTTTTTTCTAAATTTAAGATTCCTGCTCAGTCATGAGATGAATTCTTATTGAATACCTATAAAAATCAAAAATATTGGGGTTTTGGGTGGAAAAGTTACCCCACCAATGTAATTATAACACCGACAAATGATAATATAAAGATTATGTTAGGCAGTACGCAGGATTATGAGAGGATTATGTAAGGCAGTGTTATGAATATGACGACAATATGACAATATTACGCCCCCAAACAATATAACGCCCCCAGATAATGACAATATGGAAAGTGAATCTGGTTCCCTGA
Organism: Sacculina carcini; assembly: GCA_916048095.2. Classification (NCBI taxonomy): domain Eukaryota; kingdom Metazoa; phylum Arthropoda; class Thecostraca; family Sacculinidae; genus Sacculina; species Sacculina carcini. The sequence continues at coordinate 8,705,674 of OU696575.1, read as the reverse complement.
GTGATGATGCCAGTAGTGGGGCAGAGGATGGTTCTGATGAGCGTGAACTAGCACCATCCGCAAGAAAAAACCAGCAGCCACATAGCAGACCACGATATTTATGAGCCATTAGAACTTGCCTATCAACACGCCATTTTTTACAAATAATGCAGATATTGTTTATTAAAAATATTGCAAAAATACCGCTATTTACAAATATTTCTTCTTCCAGCACTTACACAATCAGTAATATATCGATGAATCATTAGAAACGCAGAAAAAGATGAAATTCATTGCTTTAGAAGCAAGAAAATAATTATTACATTATTGAAACAGGAATACCAAGTACTTTGTCGTAAAAGTGCAGCTGGAAATATTGGACTTGGTGTTGCATGGTGCGATAGTATATCTTCAAAATATGTACGTGATGCACAGAAGATTTGCACTGAAGAAAAATGCACTGATGCACTGTGATTCATGAGCATGATGCTTTGTCAAGCATTAAGTTATCATATGCAATACGACTTCAATAAACACTGGACGATTATATGATGTTGTTGTGAGAATATGGAGCTATGATTTGAAATGGGCTAGGCATGTCTCAATACATATCTATTATTCTGATTTTTAAGCATGTGCTTGACTTCTATGTGTCTGATAATACCACGAAGCCGAATCTGTTCTACATTTGTGTTGATTAACTGTCAGAAAATAACAATTAAGTACAAAGTGAGTGCAAAGCAGATACTCAACTATATATGGATAAATACTTCAATTGTAAAGATGATTTAAAGTTCCTGTGTGAACCATGCCATACCTTCCGGCATTAAAAGACATGCTTCAATTACGTTTATTAAATGACGGAAACTGACCCCACTAACCAGCGCCATGTGTACCTGTGTTCTATAGCCAGCACCTGTGCTAGATTTTCCACGCTCAAACATAATAGTTGATACTGTGAAGTGATGGAAGGACTGAGTAAATTATGTAAAAATACAAGTATTCACATAATCGGTTTGTTGTCACCAGCAATATATATTTTACAATATTTGTATACATATTTGCCATGAATTCGTTCTCATATTCCATTGGTTCTCATTTAATTTCTATTTATCTAACTACATCACCGTAACACTGTATATCAACGTTCTCTGAATTTTCAACTGTTCTATTATTCAATGTGACGATGTTCGGATTATTTTGTTCACGTGTTGATTCATATGGCTGTGTATACTGACTCGCTTGTCCTGTGTTTGTAGCTGTATTTGGTCATTTTCCTTGTTCTCATATCAATTGTTAGTTGAATGAAATGTTTCATAAATGAGTGCATGAATGAATAAATGCGCAAGTATTCCTTTTCTACACTGATGGAAGATGTCGTGAAGAAGTGCTTCAAATACGGTGTCGGATAATGCAACATTTGCGAAAATCAACAGCCTGGGTGTGGGAAATTTTCAGATTTGAATGAAATGGATATATTTTTGTGATCAGCAACCAATGGTTCATTGAAATATATAGGATTTTTTTTCATAACCCTAATGTACATGGAATTTGTCTCTGTACTGCCCATTATCTTCACTTTCTCTTTGTTCATTCATATCCGCTCGTCTACTGTTAATTTTAATTATTCTTATTCAATTATTTTAATTATTATTGTTGTCTATAATGCCATCTGCATAAAATATTCCCTGCATAAAATGAAAATCAAATCTATATAAGATGAAAGATACAATGCAATATTGAATGATTCATGCTAATTGGTTACAGGTCTTCTAAGATTAATATTAATGAATATGTTTAGATAATGTGCGTATTTATACTAGCTAAACGAATCATGACATGGAGTACAAAATACTATGTATTTGTATAAAATTGAGTTATTAATAATATCAACAACACAATTCATTTGGTACAGCGCACATATATAGGCATAGGCGCAAGAGCAGTAAAACCTACAGAAAACATGGAAAAAGTTGAGGGAAGGCACAAACATAGACAGTGTAACACGCTTGTAAGATTAATGCAGCTAGATGGTCATTGGCTATCATCTAGCTTTCAAACATGCTGTTTATAATCCTTTTAGATGTATAACCACCCTCCCCACTGCCGAACAGTGGGTGAGCCGGTTTAGTCGCCGACAAATCCACCATAAATCTGCTTGTAATGGACTATACGATTACAAGTAGCAGAACGTCATCCGACCAGACATTAGGAAAACAAGCAACATAAAAATGATGAGATACATAAATTATTGTTAAAACGATAATGATACATAATGCATACATATATTTCCAAGCCGCTTGGATGTTGATACAAAACCGTGCACCCATTGTCCAAGAATCGACTTAGTCCATGCCAGATATTGGCAATAATTTCTATCATGTATGGTGAAGGAGTTGTACGAGTTCAGTTCGAGAACGAACGAGTCAGGGATGGACGATTTACAGTGCTCTGTGTGGGTCAACTTACTCGCTGGCCTCCAGAGTCGTGTTATGAGGCATTGCCATGATGACGCAGTTGGTCAGAATGGTGACGATGATGAACATGGAGAAGAGCGAATGTGTGAGGAGATAAAGAGCCGCCCTCCGCAACGGGTTGAAAGGATCCATCAGAAACAGCGCCTTGGCGCAACTGAAACGGTAGATCGTTTTGCTGCGATTGATCACTATAAATGTCTGTTGAACACACACGAAGCGCAAATATCACACACCAGAACTGAAGACTAAGTGCAGACGTGTTATCGGAGAAGAAGCCCAATCAATGATCATTTTAGGGAACGGAAATGCAAAATCCGAGCCGGTCGGGAAAGATGCGGATACAAAACGTCAATCATTCAACATGTGGTGCGTATTATTGGTCTCAATATAATTTATTAATCTCATCACAAATACATGATTGAATTAACGTAAGATTGGTCTCATACATGAAAATGACAAAATATTTAGACATAATTTATCAGTTTCCGCTCACATTACAGCCGCCGCAAACAATGAGAAATGCTAGACCAGGTAAATTTTCCAGAGCAGGATGACCAGACCAGGCTGCTAGACCAGGATTTACTAGACCAGTTAGATTCATTCAGGGCTTGTGGACAAGATACAGGAAGTGGATGACGGTAAAGAAAGTTATTAGAGAGTGTAAGAAGCTGCGAGAGGTACGTAGGTTGCCGTTGGGCATGCAAAAGCTTATAAACAAGACAGCAAATTTTTAAGTGGATGCGGGAGCCATCGACGTTTGTGGAGATAGGGTGAGGTATGACAAAATTGGGAAGGTGAAAACACGAAACGACAAGATTTATTTATGACATGTTGTAGGATTTTCAGAGATGAGCGAGGTACATGAAAATATATAGAATTGCAGTAGTTTATTCTTGAAAAGATGAAACAATTAATCAGTTTAATAGCTGAGGGACGGTCGAGAAAAGGGCGGATGGATATAGCGAAGGTAGAATGAGATGTCAAGTGCGAGCAACAGTATAAATATTTGCAGAAAAAGAAAGTTACTAATCCAGAATGACTCCGAGATATCGAACGTTTTTAGATACAGGCAGCTTGAGCAGCGGAGATGTTAAACGAGGAGGATGGATAATGAATAATTCTGATTTGGAAGTGTTAAGAAGGCGACTGTGAGAATCACACCACGAAGAAATATCAGAGATAATGTCTGATAAGAACGACGCATGGGGGAAGGGAAGAGGAATAGTTATTTGTATATCGTCTGCGTAGACGTGGAACTGGACAGAATAGCGACGGAGAGTAGGACATAGAGAATACATGTACTGATTGAATAGAAGCAGTGTTAGAATAGAACCTTGGGGCACACAAGAAGGTAGAGGAGTTTGCTTAGATGTAGTGGAATTGAATTGCACCGAGTAGGAACGATCAGTAAGGTAAGAATGTAGAAGAGAGAGCGCTGAAGAGGACACACCAAGAAAGAATATATCTCTGATTAAAATTGAATGTTCAACTAAGTCAAAGGCTGCTGACAGATCAAGGAGGATAAGCAAAGCAGATTTACCGAATGAGGAATGAGAAAACCAGTAGTAGTAACAGAGGTTAGGACAGGTTCAGTAGAGTGAGCAGACTTGAAACCCGATTGGAAAGGGTGAAGAGATTTGTTGATGAATGGCGCAAGTTGAGAATAAATAGCAGACTCGAGGAGTTCAGAGGGAAAGTTTAGTAAAGAAATATGACGGTAACTGTTACATAGCGAGACATCGAGTGAAGGTTTTTTGAGTATCGGAAGCATGACTGCATTCTTCTCAGAATAGAATACACCATGAAGGAAAGAGCTATTGATTGAATGCAATATAAAGGGAACCAGGAGCAAAATAGAGTCTGATAGGGCACGAAAATGTATGGGGTCAGCAGTTGATAGCTGAGGGAGTCGTGTTTCAGTCGTCGCCGTGTGTGGTTGTGTTTTCGTGGGTTCTCTTATCTTTGTGTTGATCTTGTGTGTGCTTCCCCTGTTCGGACAAGGGATTAGCCATGCCCTCTGCTGCTGCTCCCCCCTTTGCCGACCGTGTTTGTCACTGTGGTGACTCGCTCAAATCAGGGGCGTATATACAGTGCCAGGGTTGTAGTGAGTCGTTCCACGCATCTTGCGCTGCTCTATCCACCCCTGCATTGAATGCAATTAAAAAGCATCGCTTGTTCTGGATCTGCCCAACTTGCAAGAATGAATTTTGCTCATTTAAGCAGTCTCCTCCAGCGGAGAAATTGTCGGAAATATGCAGCCAGCTCACTGACATAAAGACGTCAGTGACGACCATGGAAACGACCATCGGTCTACACACCTGCGGTAAACCAGCCAGCGTAACAGAGTGTCTCGCCCCACACCGCACCCACGCACCCGTGAAACGATCGTATACCGTAGTCGTGCGTGCCGGCGAACACAAAATTCACCAGGACGAGCTCAGATCGGTCCTGAAGACTGAGCCTATTATCGCAGCAAGATCTTCTGACAACAAAATCGTGCTAAAGTGTGGCTCTCAGGAACAGGTGGACCGGGTGGCTGCATCTGTTCGCAATAACATGCATGACGTGAAGGTCGCTATCCCTGCTCCTATGCTGCAGCCGAAAGTCACAGTGGTCAATATCCCACTTGACTCGACGCCGGAGAGTCTTGCAGCATCTATTCGGCTGAAAAATTCGGTTTTAGCTGATGCCTCGCCAGCGGACTTGAAGGTACTCTTCATTTCAAAGACGCGCGCTGGTGCTGGTCTCGGAGTTCTATCAGTGTCGCCGGCGGTCCGCCAGTCCATCAAGAGGGCTGGTGATCGTCTATTCGTCGATCTGACGTCATGCCCTGTGTACGACCGCTTCTGGGTGACACGATGTCACCGCTGTGCTCGCCTTGGACACACGTCATCCCGCTGCTCCCCAAGAAATCATACGTGTTGTGGCATTTGAGCGGGGTTTCATCTGTCAAAGGATTGTCCAGATAAGTCCTCGGTGTGCTGTGTCAAGTGTCGTCAGTCTGGTCGTCCGCATGATCACTCATCGTTCTCGCCCCAGTGTCCCTCACTCGTCGCTGTCCGAAACGCCCTGCGTAGTCGGACGCTGTTAGCTGAGCAATGTAGCGTTGATCAGTCCGTTTCCGTATCTCCACTGCGTTCGTCATGTGACCAATGACTAATGTCTTCAGCTGATATTCCCACCACACCGTTATCTTCTACAAATGGTTTTCCTGTGCAACTGTTCTGCAAGTCTGCTGATCCTGATTATTCGCACAACAGCCTGCTAGGCTTACTCAACATACGCTCGGCTAGGAATAAGTGTCCATATATCTCCGAGCTTTTACTGTCTCATAACTTTGCTTTTCTATGCCTGGTCGAAACATGGCTCCTGGATACTGATTTCGGTTCTTTCTCAGCTAATCTCCCTGCTACTTACAGCGTACTGCATGCTCCTCGCTCTTCTTCCGGGTCTGTCAAATCCTCCGGTGGCGGCTTAAGTATAGTATATAAGTCAACTCTTTCATTTTCTATACTTGCTGTCGCTCAATTTACTTCACAAGCTTTTGAATTCTTGCCGCTATCTTTATCTTTACCCTCCATGCCAAAATTGGGAATTTTAATTGTATATCGCCCAAATCACCCTGGTACTACACCCATGTTTCTTGACGAGTTTGATTCTCTTATATTTAAATTCTCTCAATTCTTTTTGGATAACTTCATAATTGTCGGCGACTTTAATTTCTGGCTCGACAATCCTCTGGCTAATCCTTTTGCGTCCGATTTTCTTTCACTTCTTAATTCTCATAACTTGGTGATATCAAATTCCACTCCTACTCACACAGCTGGCCATGTTCTCGACATTATCATTTACCCTTGGACTTTGAGCAAGTTTCGTCTTTATGATACACTCACATTTCCTCCCGACAATACTTTTTCCGATCATTCTCTCCTTTCTTGCCAATTATACTATTCTCCTCCCGCACCATTCAAGGGGCCCTACATCTTTTCCGCACGTGATTACAGGTCGTTCTGTCCTATCATTTTTCAATCTTTGATCTCCTCTCTTTTGCCTCCCATTACCTACCACGGCTTTCATCCCAAATTTGTGTTTGATTTTCTGTCATCTTCTCTCAGTGAGATCAATGAACGATTATTTCCACTGATCACTCGTCGTGTTCGCTCACAAACCCGTCCCCCTCCGTGGCTTTCGTCGGACTTAGTTCATATGCGAACTTCGTCCCGCCGTCTTGAGCGTAGGTGGCGTCGCTCTCGGTCGCCTAGTGACTGGGACTCTTTTTGCTCTGCTCGACATTCGTTTCTTTCTACACTGACCACGGCCAAAGCCGATTTTTATAAGTCACGCCTTGCAGACTGTGCTCGTTCTCCTTCGCGTCAGTGGTCCACTCTAAAACAGTTGACAGTTGGCAGCTCCTCTCCCAATCCTATTTCGGCTTCTACTTTTGCTCAATTCTTCCCTCAAAAACTAAATTCGGTTCGTGCCCTACTTCCTACAACCACTACAGTTCTCACTCATACTACTTCATCCTCCACTCTGTCTAGTTTCTCCCATATCTCGGTAGCTCATACTTCTCGCCTTATTAAAAAACTTAAAATTTCTCGTTGTCCTCTCGATCCGATTAATTTCTCTGCTTTGTCTGACTCCATTCACCTCCTTTCCCCCATTTTTTCCCATCTCATCAATTCTTTTTTTCTACATGGTTTATTTTTTGCTGATAAATCTGCTATTGTCACACCAATACTGAAAAAACCCACTCTTGACCCTAACTGTCCTGGTAATTACCGCCCTGTTTCCGTTCTGAGCTTCACTGCCAAGCTGCTGGAGTCGGCCATACACGAGCAATTATCACCTTTGATAAACACCGTTCTCGATCCTTTTCAATCTGGCTTTGTATCTAATCGTTCCACTGAATCTCTCCTTTTGCACCTATTGAACGATATCTTCAATAATTTTGCCCCTGTTGACTCTGTTCTGCTTGTTCTGCTGGATCTCTCTTCGGCATTTGACCTCGTCGATCATGCAATTTTGTGTGACGACCTTGCCGCTATTGGACTCTCTTCTACGGCTCTTTCATTGATGAAGTCATACTTTTCTAATCGTTTTTATTCTGTTCGCTCTAATTCCACTTTTTCGAGTTCTGTAAAACTTTCCAGTGGCGTACCTCAGGGATCAATATTGGGTCCGTTATTGTTCAATTTGTATATGTCTTCTCTCTGTCCAATTCTTCATCGTTTTCCTATTTCTTACCACATATATGCGGATGATCTACAGCTGTACTTTCCTATCTCAAAATTTTCAGAAAATTGCATTTCTGCGGTTTTGAATAATATTACATCCTGGGCTTCATCACGCCATCTACTTTTGAACCATTCCAAGTCTGAATATATTGTGTTTCATCCTCCCAAATTATCTCCTCCAATAATTCCTTTACCCCTATCTCAGTGTGTTCTTGATCTTGGTGTACATTTTGATCACAATCTCTCTTTCTCAATTAACATATCACGTGTGACTCGCTCCTGTCGTCTTATTCTCCGCCAACTTTATCCTATCCGTCGATTCCTTGATAATGCTACAGCAATCACACTTGTACAGTCCTTAATTTTCTCCAGGCTAGACTATTGTAACTCTCTTTATCTTCATGTTTCTTGTAAAAATATACGCTCGCTTCAGAAAATTATAAACCAATCTTGCCGTTTTGTTTTTCTTCTTCCACCGAGAACTCCCACCTCGAAATTCATCCGCCAACTTGGATGGCTTCCTGCATGGCAGCGAATCCATCACAAGGTTTGCTGCATCATCTTCAAGATCATCCACTCCGACTCTGCTCCTCCTTATCTCCGTTCTCTTCTTACTGTTTCTGATCGTCCGGGCCGCTCACTATCACGTAGTCTCTTCTGTCCCCGTGCTCTCAACGACTCCACCTGGTCTTCGAAATCTCTTTTTTTCTCTGGACCTCGTTTGTTCAATGAACTTCCTCTTAAAATTCGATCTTCTCTCTCTTACAGGTCTTTTTCCACTTCTCTTTGTACATATCTTCTCGGTGTCTCCTCTGATGAATAATTATATTGTGTGAATGAATGTTAGATTTTATTTTTTTTTATTTTTCCTTCATCCATAGTTATTTTCAATTGTTCCTTCATAGTATATCGCTGCTTATATTTTTGTTTATGCGATACTGTTTTGTTTATTCCACATTGTATACATTTTATAGCTAGCCGTTCCTCGCGCCTATGATAATTAGAGCGCTATATGAAATACATGTTTTGTTGTTGTTGTTGTTTGTTGTTGTTGAAAGCGAAATGTTTGTTGTAGAAATGATAGTGATGATATAAAGAAGCTCTAGATATGAAAAGTGAGTAAAATGATCGTGGGATTTGGTGTGAGTCAAGCGGGAGTTAGGAGAAGAAATTTTAGAAATGGCAATTTGGATTTTATCGGAAAATATACAGCTAGATCGGAGGCAGAGAGAAAAGACAAAATGCATGAGTTTTGCAGGCTACTCAATGAGTTAAGCGTGGACCACAGCTATTTAGGACAGCGAGAGAGTGAGGATAATTTAGATTGGTAATAGGATTGTTTAGCAGAGTTTAAGGCAGATATATACAAAGAGCGAGATAAGCTGAAGGATAATCACGTAGCAGTAGTGCAACAACGTTTCCACACACGCTCGTGGTAGCGTTGGGAGCGTTTAAGAGATATTAGTTCGCGGTTGAACCAAGGAGAAAGATTGGAGCGATTGGAGGATGAGTATAGTGGAAATACGGCTGCATTAATAGAAGACATAACCTTGAAAAAAGAAGAGTACACTATGGTAGGGGGAAGTGAATGAAATTGAGTTGAGAGAAGCACGTGAGAGAATAAACTTGAGAAGAGACGAGGGTCAAAATTTTTGTAATTCCTGTAGGATCTGGGGGAGAAATACGTGGTTTGGGAAAAAGAAGTTTGAAAGTGAGGAAACTGTGTTCAGAAGTAATGGTATCTGGGGGAAGTAAAATGACATCCGGAATGATTTGGTCGGATGCTTGAACTGGAGATGGAAATAGAACAAGATCGAGAGTGTGACCGGAGATGTGAGTCGGTGAGGTTGTCGACGCCATATCAAACCTTTTTGCTATTATATTATTGTGAACTTGATTGTGTCGATTGTTTATTATTTAATCATAATGTGACTTTAATATTAACCATATTGCTTCGCGTGTTAATTCGTGTGATTGACACATGTGATATGTGTCGTGTATCGTCGTGTTAGATTGCATGTGTGTGTGCTACATTGGTCGTATCGATAGTGTGTGTTTTCATTGTAATTGTATATGGTCGCTGTTGCACATTATGTGTATATGAGCGTTGTGTATATGAACGTATTGTATATGTGTATTATGTGTATATGAGCGTTGTCTAGTGCTGCATGTTCTCGACAAAAGCACATTTTGCGCAACGCTCAAGTAGACCCACTCAGCGCGGATTTATGCCAGTATCGGACAACTTCCGGTGAGCGCGCTTATTGTCCGATACTCACAGAAATCCAAAACAAACCTAATCACTCGCATTGCGCTGTTGGGCACCGTGCATCGCCCATCGCGCCTCGATTTCCGACTTGTTTTCGCTCGCCTGATTTGTGACTGGTGTTCGCTCGACTCGATTGTTCTGCCTCGTCATTACTGTGCTAGTGCTCACTGTGTTGCGTGTCCGTGCAAATATAGCGACCGATTAAACCTATTCGCATTGTTTTGCACGACATTAATAAGCGTCCTTTTAGGGACGGAATGTAAAGCGAATTCCACGCACCGTTGCCTTTATAAAGGCAAATTGTATTGGCAATTCTCGCACGCACCGGTCTATATAAAGACTACGCGAACTCAGACGCAATTTGCTGGGGTTTGATTATCGCTGACAAACGCGCGTTGTTGTCAGTTTTTAGCGTAGCCATGGCTACCAACAAGGTAACAGGCGAGTATAGACCGTAAGTTTTATCAGAGACAGGAATTGAGAACAATAAGGATTTCGGGATGGTTGATCGACCCAGAAATTAAAATCTCCAACTATAAAAAACGACTGGAGAAGGACGCGAGAAGCACATCAATTAGCGCAGAAAATTCGGTTAAAATAATGACGTATTTCCCGGATGATTGTGACAATATACTTTAGCTGAGGTGACCTTTTGGTGCGCTAAATATTAGGAGAAGTTGCGCTAAAAATCCTAAAAATTGTGCTAAAAATCCTACAAGTTGCGCTACAAAATCCTAAAATTTGCCCTAAAAAGCTGCACTTAAAATTTGGCACAAATTACACTAAAACCCGTAAAAAATTAGTAACGAGTCTGTAATCGTAGTAATCGAGTAGTAATCGAGTCTGGCGCACTGACGCCTGATAGTGGCATTTAAACACACAATATAATTTTAAATTCTCACTTGATTTTCATTTTCTTTAATGTTTCAAGGTCTAAATGGATTTTGCAGATATAACATCGTCTGATTATGCGGTAATTATATTCAAGTAATATTGATCTAACTAATGGCTCTAGGCTTGCTCGAAAAGTTAAAAAATAATTTTTTAATTATATTGCACAAATGCACGTGTCTATATAAGATATTTATGTATATATTATATTTTATATGTCTGCATTGTGTCTATACATATGTGTGCCCGTATGTCGTGCTATGCACATACACGGACACAATATTCACCCACTTTCCAGATACATACTTATCGAGTTTATGTTGACAATACATGAGCATTTATTGCATTGTACACCTTTGCAGCTGAACACTTTTCTTGATAGTGTGAAATAATTGTTCTAAAAGTTCAAAAGTGTCCCAAGTCTATATAGTTGATCTTAAAATGAAAAATTTGCAAAAGTTGCGCTAAAAACAAAAAGTTGCCTTTATAACTAATTTAATACTTACCTCAGATCAATAAAATATTGATTTTTGGGCTCCTTATGTCAAACAGATTCTATGAGAAAAAGTTGTATTTGCAACAAAATGTCACCCTAATTATAACAAAGCAAAGTTTCGAGCAGGATGGAGCACTGAGAGAAAGAGCGAGATATTCAAAGGATAAACATGGGGGACCAAAGTAGGTTATAGTAGATGAGACTATGGATTTAATAAATATACATCCAACATCACCACCGAAAGCTTTGGTGCTTGAGCGGGGTAGTGAACAGAGTTTAAATCAGCAGGGAGATGGGCATTTATAGACGCAGCATCAGAATCAAGTAACCAGGTCTCAACGAGTAAGAATAAAAAATGATTATGAGAGGAAATCAGGTGTGAGAGTATAGGAGTCTCATACAGACATGACCTAGTATTTAGATAACCAAGAGTTATAGAGCTAGTGTTAGAGGAGGAACGGTTGGACGAGGCAAGAGGGAGCGAAGGTAGTCAGGCCGAGATACACGAATGTGAATCGGGATTATCTGAGACGGCAGTAGGAGAGGAAATTTGAGTAAGAGAGTCACAGGAGATGGTGCGCATACGAAGATAATTACGGACAGTCAAGAGAGAAAGAAGGATGAGTCGTAGGAGGAGTGGCAGTGGCTTCGCCCTGAGCGTACACAGTTTGTGCATTTGGCTGGTCCAGAACGGACACATGTTTTGGATTCATGAGAACCGGCGCAGAAGCCGCATGTGATGGGTTGACTACATTTATCGGCTTTATGGCCAAGCCCCGAGCTACGGGAGCAGCGTACAACCCAGTACCTACTTTACACTGCACAGCAGCGTAGACCAATAATTAAGAAATTTAGAATTTTTTTAGGCGAATAGACGAGAGCAGGCTTTCCGGAGTCATGTCGCTCGAGATGTTAGCGATCGTGATCTTTGGGCGAATAGGCTTCAGAGGACGTTTTCCTCCACATGGGCGAATACCGCACGAACACAATTTGCAGCGTTCTCCGCCGAGCGTGGTGAGTCACACCGCAGCACTGAGCTACCGCTTGCAGATGAGCGAGAACCAGAGACCGGAACTTTCTGTAGAGCTGGAGCCACAACTTTTTCATAAATAGGTGTGTCAGAATTTCTGGATTTGAGGACAACCGCGTATGACTTTAGAAAGTTGGGAGAACGAGTAGCAGCCGTGTAACGGCATTGTACGTCGGGGTGGTCAGGCCCGCACATGACACGTGAAAGCATGGTATACAGCTCTCGCACTCTGTATACGATGTGGCGGCGATGGGCTCACTACATTGGCAAGACTTCGCAGGGGTAGAGGGAGGAGCAGATGACAAAGGCATTGCAACGGCATAGAGCAGTGATAAGCACAGACGTGGACTTGCAGACAGACACACAATGACGCTCGCCAGCGGTAGATCAGGTTAACCTGCTACCAGCAAATGTAACGTGAGCGCCTTCGCGGCGTTCACACAACACCGCCACACAAGCGTCACTCACACACTACGCAGCACCACCACAGTTAGCACAAGCACACACTCACACTCTCGCTCGTTCAAAAATTGAACATGGTAAACGCAGCACCAGCAGCACATCCACATTGGACCACTGACAACTGACGACCAAAATGTTTTGTGCTGTGCTTGTGCCTCCTTGTCACAGTGTAGATTTCTAAATTTTCCGTTGATGTATGGTGAGGTTGAGATACATTGCGTCTCTAATCAACCACATCAACGATTTATAAATGTAATTTTGACCAAATGTATAGGCTTGCACAATCGCATAAGGAATTGGACAGCGGCCAGTCGCTCCAAGGATATTGATATATGTACCGAAACGTTTGCGTCCGATTAAGGTGAGAAATGGTAGCTCTCAATGCCGGATTTCAATGAACCATTGATAATCAAGCGCGAATTCAAAAATCGTACACGTGGTATTGCAGTTTACGTACTACATGCCTCTTCACATTTTGAGAACTCCATAATTCCATATAGTAACTACTCTATCTATTACTGTCTTCTGTCAGCTATGTTAAAAATTCAGGTGGAAGACGTCAAATCAGCATTTGTTTTTGTGGTGGGCATAAACGTCCAACATCCTGAATGACTTGTGATATCTGCAGATGCCCTTGGTAGATCAGCATTTGATTTCTGTCACATCTCCGGCTGCTCAAAAATGTCGATTGGTCCCACACATCAAGCGAGAAACAAGCAAGTTTTGATTAGGTGATAGCGGCCGGGTCAGATATCGTGAATGTGGCATGGATGCGTCAAATAGAAGCTCGGATCACTTGCCGCTTTCAATGGATTTAATTGACATTGATGCAAAATGTTTCACCTAGTAACATTACAAATGAATGACAACACATCACATATATGACGCACAACTCTGTTTTTGTGATGAGCTCAAACAGTTGATTGTTCATACACAGATTTACACTTGATTCAGGATCCAAACTGATTTTGAGTGTCATATTCGGAAGATGGTATGCTCGGTGTCGCAAAAACTCGACACTTTAAGCAATACTTAACGGTTGTTTGGTAGTAGCACAATCAACAAGATTTGTTTTTGCTGTTGTATGGTGCCAATTCCAGAAGTGCTGCGCTTCCGCGTGATCGTCTGATGCAGACTGTCATCTCAAGCTCAAAATAAAGTTGTCAGAGCTTGTAAGATCCTCTGTGGTGACTTGATACCCGGTAATCTGTGTAATATTTCGGAGTTCAGCCGTGTGTGTACGCTGGTACATGGTAATCTTTGCACTTTTCCGAATGTCAGCAGTGTGTGTACGCTGTACAGGATCAATCACAACGACCACCTCATTATATGAATGAGTAAATTCTTGGTGATTTAGTGGCATCAAGAAGGACACGATTTTCATCTGAACAACATGGTGGACTCCGTGGTGTAGTGGTTAGAAACCCGCCTCACAAGCGGGAGGACCGTGGTTCGCATCCCGGCGGAGCAGAATTTCATTGGGCGAATTCTATAATCCAACAGCCCCTGTCCACCCAGCAGTAAATGATGGTACCAGATGTGGAGACTACCCACTTAGCGACAATGGTATTTTGATACAGACTTCACGGCCGCTCTCAACCTCTACATAATTCGACCCGTGCCATGGGCGCGCGAATACCATACCGGAGCTAAAAATGTGCCTTTGAGACAATCCGCTAGAGGGCTCTGAAACTGGCCGTTTGAGAAAAAAGCGAGAGAGCGAGAAATGCGCTAAGCAGAGCCTGTGATAATAAGCCGCTCCTCGCGATTAACGTAGGTTAGGTTTGGTTAGGCAAGGTTAGGTGGGCTGCTTAGGTTTGGTTAGGTTAGGTTAGGCTGGTTAGGTTAGGTTAGGTTAGGTGACAAGAACAGCATGCTCATAGTTATAGATATTTTATTTTTGCCATCTCTCGCATTCTGACTTGAGTGTCGTTTCTTATAATACATGCCAATGCAACGCCAAGCTTCAGCGCCCTATGTAGGATTTGGTCTCGAATTTCAAATTTTAGCTCCAGCACTAGTTAAACTTGTGTGCGCCTATGCTGCCTTCCGGACTAGGACGGCCAAGAGAGAGTATGAGAATTAGGCCTCAAAATGACACTGCCGCTAACTGGTCTATATCCCCAGATGTCAGTCATGTGCTGTGTCATGCATTCTGGGGAGGTTGCCTTCTCTTATACGTCTTACGTCCATGTGGCGCCATAGCGTGGAGAGGGTCGGTTCTGCGGTGGCAGCGAGCTGCACACCTTTGTGTGTTCATAAGCTTCGGTTTCTTCCCGTGTAGCAGCTGTCACTTGGGCATTATCATTATATTTAACATTCCTACTGAATGGCTCCAATTCACCGTCGAAGAGAACAATTCCGGCCTTGCCGCCATCCATCTACCGTGGATGCTTGCAATGTCTGGAGTGATGATGTTTTCTCCCTGAACAGCCTGGACGGTTTCATGTCTAAAGCCAATGAAAATATATTATAAAAGAAAAAAATCGAACATCGATTATTCATTTACCCATTTATAATTCAGTCGTATTTGCCTGTCGCGCGCTTGTAATTATTGTGCGCTATATTAAATACAGGTTTGTTGTTGATGTTGTTGTTGTTGTTCTGATAATGGTACCGTAACCCGGGGTAAGTGGGCCCCTATATTTTTCCGCTCAAATATATTTGCCAGACATCAACATACATGTGTACACTATATACACAATAGCACAGGAAACAACATAAAAAAGGTAATTATTACAACTGAACAATTGTAGTTGAGTCAGCATCGAAAGGACTGCGGTCCTGTCTCAGATGTGGACCAAGCAACACAGGCAAATATGACATGAGTATAAATCATTATATACAATTCATTCTGACAATACACAACATCAATTATATACACACATTACTATCAATATGAATCAGGTAGTAGTTTTTAGTGGTAAATTTGCATTGCTATTTTGGTTGGGCAGGTCGTGCAAATTTGTTATTTTTCTACTAATATTTGTGTTCCAAATGAATGGTGTCATAGGGAAGATGCTAAATGTTTCGAATTTGTGTGAACATTGCCGATGGGAAAAGTGCTGAGTGTAGTGTGTATCTATTTTTTTCTATTATCTATTTTACACTATTTTTGTGTTTAGGGTGAGTTTGTTTTGGAGTGCAGTTGGTAAATTTCTGTTCAAAACCTCAAATAAGAGAATAATGACTTGATAATTCACAATGTCTGTAAACTTAAATAGACCCATACTTTTAAGCTGTTGAGATGTGTGAGATTGGTAATGCATTTTATTTATAGTTCTGTAGCAAAACTAAGGAAACTCAAATATATTACAGAGAGGCGCGCGTGGGCATAACCGTATCACGCGCGCCTACAAGAGGTCGCAACAACACCACACTTCGAGCATGACTCCACGCTCTCACCGTGACATACGGGAGCACACACATACACACAAAGCTCAGACAGTCACACACAACAACCAATCAGTGGCGATCTGGTCAAGTGCTCGCCGCCGCAGGACGTAAACACCTAGGAGCATGACACACATACACAGTAAACTACACACAATCAAGCACACTTGTAGCGCCTGTGTCGCCTTGATTTTATTATATTTTCTTTGGTCTTACTTCGCGCGTTATTCGAAATTGTTTATTATTCATTTGTTTCCTTTTCCTCGTTTTTCCAGTATTAATTCCTTTCCATCCAAAACATTAATATTCTTGTGGGGCCGAATTTGAATATCTTGTTATTGATTTAGGTTTCGCTGCAGGGTTTCCGGGCGTACATTGTTTATATATTGGTTCAGCTTGTGATCTTACTTATCTCTCTAATCTACTATGGTTTATTCAATTTATCGCTGTATTATATATTTCATGATGTTTTGTTATGCTGCTCTTTGTTTCACTGCCCTGTGTGGAAAACTGAACACTGCCCGCCGGAAAACTAAGCCGGCAGGCCATGGTTGCTGCACCGAATGGTTTGCCGCTTCTCACAGTCGCAGCTCGTGTAGGCACCAACTGGCTCAACTTCGTTGTTGACACTGGCGCCAGAGTGTCTATCATCCCGTACAAGGCGGTATCGTCTTCTTCAATGCAGCCTACTTCTGTGCGACTCTCGACTACCACCGGTCAACCCATGCCAGTCCATTGCGAAGTCCGGCTGAACGTCGTACTGCACAAACTTCGGCGCACCTTCTCGTGGACGTTTGTCGTCACGGACGCTGTGGTGCTGCTGCTCGGTCATGATTTCCTGAGTCATTTCAGGCTGGTCGTAGACTGCCATCAGGGCTGTATTCGTGACACCGCCACGTCGCTGCGGGTGCCAGCCAAAGCCAGCGGTGAGCTTCCTGTTGGGCTGGTGGTCAATGATCTCAGCCATCTTTCAGCCGTTGTTCGTCAACTCCTGGCCTCATATCCAGCTCTACTGGCGCCCCGGTCTCCACGCGACGTCGTGATGCCTGTACGTCATACCATAGACACCAGCAGTGCCGCGCCAGTGTTCGCCCGTCCTCGTCGCCTGACGCCTGAAAAGGAAAATGCCGCGAAGGCCGTCTTTGATGACCTCATGTAGGCTGGCGTCGTCCGTCCCTCCAACTCGCCCTGGGCTTCTCCGCTCCACATGGTGGCCAAGAAGACATCAGGCGAGTGGCGCATCACGGGTGACTACCGAGCTCTGAACGTCAAGACAGTGCCCGACCGATTCCCGATACCTCACATCCAGGATCTGTCGGCGCATCTGGACGGCATGAAGGTGTTCTCAAAATTAGACCTGCTCCAGGCGTATCACCAGGTGCCGATGCGTGATGTAGACATCGCTAAAACGGCGGTTGTTACGCCCTTCGGCCTAATCCAGTACCTGTTCATGCCATTGGGCCTGCGGAACGCCGGCGCCACTTTCCAGCGCCTCATTAACACCATTCTCGCCGACTTGAAGTGTACCTTCGTGTACCTCGACGACGTGCTCGTGTTTTCCGCTGATGCAGAGCAGCACGCCCGCGACCTGGCTGCCGTGTTTGAAGTGTTCGAGAAGTTCGGTCTGCGCTTGTCTTTCGGCAAGTGCTCCTTCATGCAAAACAGCCTGGACTTTCTTGGACATCGTATCACTTCTGCCGGTGTTCGTCCACCAACCGACAAGGTCGCCGCCATCTCGGACTTTCCGCAGCCGAGCGACTCTGCATCTCTCCGACGCTTTCTCGGCATGGTCGGGTTCTACCGGAGGATGATCCCCGGCTTCGCCAACATTGTTCATCCGTTGTCGGAGCGGACCAGACTCGAACCAAATGCCAAGAAGCTGGATCTCAGCGAGAGAGAGCAGGCCGCCTTCAATGACGTCAAACAGACGCTGCAGAACGCCTGCACACTGCCTCATCCGCAGCTGGACTGTGCACATCTCCAATTAGTAACGGACTGCTCTTCGACGGCAGCGGGTGCCGCTCTTCACCAGATGGTGGACGGCGCACCACAGCCAAATTTTTTTTTTAAAGAAGTTGTCCGCTGCACAACAGAAATACTCAGTCTACGACCGATAGCCGCTGGCGGCGTATTACGCGGTCGTGCACTTCCGGCACTGCTTGGAGGGTCGATCGGTGACTCTGTTGACGGACCACAAGCCACTAGTGTCGGCTTTCACTAGCCCGAAGGTGGCCAAATCGGATCGTCAGCAGAGACACTGGTCGTACATCACCGAGTATTTGTCGGATGTGCAGCACTTCAAGGGTGCCGACAACATGGTGGCCGACTGTCTCTCGCGCAGCGCTTACGCCGTCCAGGCAGATGTTTACGACCTGCCAGGTATGCTCGGGTACAAGCTGAAGACCCAGAGACGAAGGATGCTGCCACCTCATTGACACCATTCAATATGTCTGCAGACAAACCAATTATGTGCGACACGGCAACACCGCACCCCAGGCCGTTTTTGCCCAAGAAGTGTCGACTACCAGTCTTTGAGCAAATGCACGGTCTGTGCCATCCAGGCACAGCGGCCAGTGTAAAAATGCTCAAGTCTCGCTAAGTCTGGCCGAATATGGAGGCGGATATCAAAACATGGGTGCGCAACTGTGCCGCATGTCAACAGGCAAAAATAACACGTCACACCAAGTCGCCGCTGGCCGACTTCACGGTGTCAAGTGCGCGCTTTGAATGCGTCCACCTGGACATCGTGGGACCATTACCGCCGGCCACCTCACGCAACCACCCGTTTGCCACGCCATACAGATATATTCTAACGTGCATTGATCGCGCGAGTCGCTGGCCAGAAGCGGTCCCGTTGACTGATATCACCGCCGCGTCCGTCGCTCAAGCTTTTTTCAATCACTGGGTGTCGCGGCTCGGAGTCCCACTGCGTGTGGTTACCGACCGCGGGAGCCAGTTCGAATCGGAATTGTTTCGCGAGCTGTCACAGCTAGTGGGATTCCACCGAGTGAGAACTACTGCATATCACCTTCAATCTAACGGACTCCTGGAACGGCTTCATCGCGTGATCAAGAGCGCCATCATGGCCCGTCGTCAGTGCTGGCTCTCGGCACTGCCTGTAGTGATGCTGGGCGTCCTACTGCTGCCCACCGAATCCGGCATCTTTCCGTTTACAGCCGTCACCGGGGGCTACCTGCTGTGTCCACGAGTTCCGACGGGCGATACCGTCTCGATCAAGGCGCAGCACGAGTTCGTGATGGATTTGACCCGAAGGATGCAGAAAGTAGACTTCCACAGCATATCGGCCGGCACGGCTCATTGTACACCGTCGACCTACGTGCCGCCGCGATTGATGACTTGCTACAGGTGTGGGTGCGCGTGGACCGAGTCCGCCAACCACTGGAGGCACCGTATCGCGGTCTTTTCCGTGTCATATCCAGATCGCCGAAGGTGTTCCGAATCGAGTTACCTACCGGCACTACCGAAACCATCTCTATTGACCGTCTAAAGCCGGCGTTCGTCAAGAGTCCGCAGCCGCTGTCGTCAGCACCTGTTCCACGGTCGCCAATGCCGGCCGCCAGGCGAGCACCACCCCAGTCTCGACCCGCACCGGTGCCCGCTCCGCGCACCTCGGTGCCAAGAACTGTTCGCACCAGAGCGGGCCGCGCCGTCACGTTTAAACAACAACCAGGTTTTTTTCTATTTCTAGCTGGCAACTAGTGTTCAGCTGACATATTCTTTTGTGTGTTTTATTACTGTTATCATGTATTTAATTGTGGGGTTTAGACGTCTCAAGACGTTTAGCTTCCTTGCTTTCCTTGGGCGCTCCCGCTCCTTTTCATTTGAGTGATCAGTGTCCTATGTATACATTTCCTATATGTGTGTGTTTCCATATTGTCCTTGGTTACATGATTGCAGGCTTGTGTTGGATTTTTTGTGCAGTACATGGGCCAATTTTTTAATGATTGCTGAATGAATGATTTGTATGGGTGCATTTCTTGATGTGTGGATGTGGGTGTGTGTGTTGTGTGCTTGTTGTGATATGGTTGCATATCTACGTATGATTGATTTTTTGTATGCTTGAATTTGATTGGTGAGTGACGGCGTGCTATTTTTGTGTGCACGTGTCCCTGTGTGTATTATATTGTGTGACTGTGAAATATGCGTACTGATCTGTTTGTGACTTTGTTTAGTTATTTTCAGATTATATTTGTACTGCAGGATCATTCATTTTTCCTGTGGACCGACGTGTGCGTCTTCACCGGCTCACTCCGCTCGTGGTGGCGCACTGTGATATTGTATTCTACTTGTGATCTCACATTTTGTCCTTTTCCGCTGTTATCATTGTAATTATGTCCTGGTCGTGTGATATGTGAGAAACTCCTTTGTGTGAACACACGTATGTTTATTACTTGAGTTTATTGATACGAATGTCTTTCCGGATGTTCCGGCGTACTTTCGCGCCATTTGTCGTCGTTTGTTGTGAGTGTCTCATGCTTTTGAATGTCTTGAATGGATGAATGATGCACCTTGTCTGATTGAGTGATTTTATGAATGATGCGTATGTGAGTTCTACTGTATGCATGAGATGCATGAATGTTCTGCGAGTGTGAATGTGTGTGAAAGTGTGTTGCCACTGTTTAATTTCATGTGCCCGGAGTGTTGATGTGATTCCTGTGTTTGGAACGTGTTTGCGTCCTTCCCTTGCGATACTGTATCACGCTTCATTTGCTGTTCCATACACCTCCAGTCATTATAGTTATCCGTAACTTCCTGCTCCTGTAGTGGTGTTCGTCATAACGCGCTACTATTGTCGCCTAATCTGTGTTTTCTTTTGTTTCAGATGTAGAGTCAGATATTTTTTAGAAATCTTAGGATGATCTCGTGATGTTCGCAGTGAATTTCTCAGCTACATGCTCCGCATCTGGCGGGGGAGTGTTGTAGCGCCTGCGTCGCCTTGATTTTATTATATTTTCTTTGGTCTTACTTCGCGCGTTATTCGAAAATGGTTATTATTCATTTGTTTCCTTTTCCTCGTTTTTCCAGTATTAATTCCTTTCCACCCAAAACATTAATATTCTTGTGGGGCCGAATTTGAATCTCTTGTTATTAATGTAGGTTTCGCTGCAGGGTTTCCGGGCGTACATTGTTTATATATTGGTTCAGTTTGTGATCTTAATTATCTCTCTAATCTACTATGGTTTATTCAATTTATCGCTGTATTATTTATTTCATGATTTTTTGTTATGTTGTTCTATGTTCCACTGCCCTGGGTCAATGACCTGTACGCTGATTGGTCAAAATTTAGCTCCGCCGTGACCCAGGGTATAAAAAGGATGACAATACAGGAAACGGCCTTAGTCGCAACCGACCACTCACGTGTTTTTCATTTGTGACAACCAAACCCGCCATACACTACCACGCGCACACTCTCACACATAATTTCTCACTCTCTCTCTCTCTCTCGCAAAATACACAATAACACATCAGGCCTTGGTAGCCCTTTTTTGAAGAAATATGCGCAAGAAGTAGGATGAATAATTATTCATCCTGATACATTTGGGAGTTAAATTTAAAATTAACCCCCAAACGGATGCACAATCAGAAATATGAGGAAGGACTAACGCATTATAAATTAGGATCAAGATAATGGTTGGAAATATTTACTTGACTCTGGATATTATGCCAATGTGAAATTATTGTTTTGCATATTTGGCGATGTGTGTGTGGATAATTTCATGTCATCATCAGTATTTACCCCAAGATATTTGAACGAGTGAGATTGAGCCAGTAAATCATCATTTAGCTTAATCTGTGGAGTATGTGTGCTTTGTGGCCAGTTGTATATCTGAAATGTTGACTTGTTCGTATTTAGTAGAAGATAATTTGATAGTAGCCACTGACTTATATGTTTGAAATCGGAATTAATCGTGTGTCCAAGTTCAATTATATTGGGAGACGAGTAGAGTGACATCAGCAAAGAGAAGACAGTTTGCTTTATCAGAAACGCATTTAATATCATTAACATATATAAAAAACAAAAATGGACCCATTATGTAGTCTTGTGGAACCTCGGTAGTTATAGGACGGCGTTCAGAAAAAACATCGTTGAATTTTACACATTGGTGTCTATTGTGAAGAAAATATTTTAGCAGACTTATTGCAGACCCAGATAAATTGTACTTCTCTAATTTACTCAATACAATTTCATGGTCTATTATATCCAAGGCTTTTGTTAAATCTAAATATATTCCCATACTTACATATTTTTTAGATCTGTATTAGATATGTAATCCATTACCAAAGAGATTGGCATGAATTTAGAGAAATTTTTCAGAAAACCAAATTGCTTTTGGTAAATATAATTTTGAGTATCGAAAAATGAGTGATTTTTTGGTGAATTTTCTCGGGACTATGGACATTACTGGTAATAGACTAATAGGACGATAGTTACCGAAAAGCATTCTGTCACCATGCTTATGAATAGGAATAACAACGCCATTTATGAAAATATCTGGAAATTCAAAATGAACATGACATGTGTTTATCAAGTGTGTGATTACATCTATAATGGATAAGACGATATATTTGAGAAGTTTGGTGTTTAATCGATTATGACCTGCTCCCGTATTTTTCAGAGAATTGATCACATACCACACTTGATTTTGACTCAGAGGTGAAAACCAGAATTTTCCGGATTGAGAAATTTTGAGTCGATTTATATATGTATGGTAGGATTTGTCAGTTTTGATAATGTTTTTCGTCAAGTTTGTGGCAATAGAGCAGACATAACGATTGAATTCATTAGCGATGACATCAGGTTTACTGAGAAGCTCATCTTTGTGCTTGTGCTGAGTTGGCAAATTGTTTTCTTTCTTTTTATTTATGGCTGTTAATATGGTATCGCATAATGTATTCGGGCTATTTTTTCTACTTGTTCAATGAAATATGACCTTTTGGCTCTAGACAAAGTGCTTGTCAGAGCATTTCCATATATTTTATTTATCTTTTTAACTCGATTTCCCATGCGTGTTCTTGTCACGTGGCGCGTTCTTATTCCTCGCTTTGCCGGTTCCGCGGTTTCGGTGTCTCCTCCGTTCCCAGTGGAACCAGTGACACAAGCTTCGGGATGCTGCCGGTCTCGCACAACCAGTTTGGAGTGGACAAAATAGGCTATTTTTACAGCAGCTTTAGCATACTTAAACGCGGGCATCTGCCTCTTTCTGGCTTCAAGTGGGGCCTCACACATATCTTCGTTGACGAACACGTTTGTATTCTTGAACTTTGACGAGTTTCGTAGCACTTGCTGTCAGTCGCTGATTTTCGTGAAGCGAGCAACCACCGTGCGGGGTCGAGCCAAGTCCTGTTTCCTGCGAGGTCCCACTCTCTGCACCTGGTCCAGCTGCACTGCATCCAAGCTGAACTTTTCCCGAATCAGTTTCTCAATCTTGCTCTGTGTTACATCCCAGTTTTCTCCTTGGTCCTCCTCAATGCCGTTGAATCGTAGGTTATTCCCTCTGGAGTAATCTTCTTGCTTGTTTACCATCTGCTTGACTGTCTGAAGCTTTTCCTCAGATTGTGACACCCTGATTATCTCCTGCTTGAGATTTGTTTTCGGATTTCAGATCGTCAACTTCATTTCGGGTGAACTCGAGAGACACCCTTAATTTATCATTTTGTTGCTCCAGTTTTCTCATTCGGCCAGAAATGTCGCGTAGAATGTCAGTAGCATCTTCCAATGCCTTTTGCTGTACATCCATCATTGCATTTATGTCTTCAGTGATCAGCATTGTTGACCTTGAATGTAACGATTCAGTCACACACAAGCTCAATCGCACACAAACACGCTCACATGCAACCACAGACGCACACAAAACACCCAGAAACTCACACAAATTAAGCTGAAGCAAGCGTAGCTCGCACAACCTTCTGCCACCACAGCTAGCGAGCGAATGCATTTCTGATGTTTTTAAGGTCAGAAAAAACTAAATTTTATTTGCTAAGTCTTAATGTATAAATGGCTACATAATAACAGTGACTCCTTCGAGAAATAATGGCAAATTTATTTAATATGTATTGATGTACATACACCTAAATAATTGCCTTGCCCACTTATCCCGGGCCTTGGGGCAAAGTGGGTCTCCAATGAAAAAAGAGTACAAAATAAAAGAATACCAGCAGATACAGGTAGATCGTTTTGCTGCGATTGATCACTATAAATGTCTGTTAAACACTCACGAAACGCAAACAACACACAACATAACTGAAGACAAAGTGCAGACATGTAATCGGAGAATCAATGATCTTTTTAGGGAACGGAAATGCATAAACCGAGCCGGTCGGGAAAGATGCGGATACAAAACGTCAATCATTCAACATATGGTGGACATTATTGGTCTCAATATAATTAATAAATCCCATCATAAATCCATGATATAGTACACGTAAAATTGGTCTCATACATGAAAATGGCAACATACGAGTATTTAGACATAATTTATCAGTTACCCCTCACTTTACTAAACAGTGATAAATGATAAACAAATCAAATTAGGTATTTTATTGTATATTTATGTTGTATTGTAACACTCAGTGAGCTTGACAGTATTATGTTCTTGATAATATGGTGGATAAACTGATATTTACGGTTGTGCATGAAAATCAATCGATTTCAGTATTCTACCAAGAAATTTATTGTGTTTAAGATACTTCAAACGAATTTATATCGCCATTTACTAGTCGTTTATGTTTATATTCTAATTTTGCACTGTAATGTGATAGTGTGCAGTGAGAGAGAGTGTGTGTGAGAGATTGTCTACGTTGACTGAGATTGTGTGTGCGTGAACGTGTTAATGCGTCTATGTGTGATCGTGTACAGTTGAATTGCGTATTGCGTGCGAGAGTGTGTGAGCAAGTGTGTATAGTTGTGTATAGCTGTGTGTGCATGCGTTTGTGAATTGCTCATGCCCCGCGGCGGCGAGCGAATGACCGGCTCGCCGCTGATTGGTTGTTGCGGCAGGTGAGGACTGTGCGCGTGTGTGTGTCCGGGTGTGCTCCCGTGTGTCACGGTGTGAGCAAGGGGTCGTGTTTGTGGTGCGATCGGAGTGTGACGTCTTGTAGGCGCGCGTGGGGCAGTGATGTCTACGCGCGCCTGTCTGAATATAACCTAGATTTTTTGGTTTCTTTTACTAATCTTCTTAAACTTTAACTTTCGTCTCGTACTACGAAAGTTTCGTCTACATAAGAGTGGCTCCCCAATGTTATAGCGTTACATTCAAGCTTAAGATGCAAGCGTACACACACAGTAATCTTTTATCGCCATATTTGGAAGTGTTCACCGTGTCACCCAGTGATCAGTGTATGTAGTGTGTATGCGTGTATATGTGTATGTCACAACTGTGACCCTTGTTACAGACAGTCAGTCTGATGCTAGCCTCGCTTTGGTGTACTACAATACCACCACTCAGGTGTTCTGTGTGCTTCTCGCCAATCAGAGGTGACACAAGAACATAACAGTTTGGCACACACGAACTCATGTGATGTACCTACACCTAAATAATGGGCTTGGTCCACTTACCCCGGGCTTTGTGGCAAAGTGGGTCTCCAATGAAAAAATAGTAAAAAATAGAAGAATACCAGCAGGTACATCACTTATTTACCTATCTAACTATCTAACCACTAAAAAGAGAGACACTTAACATCAACTTGTTTTTAGCAATTGTGGGTCTAGGTAGTTTCTTCACAAATTTTCAGCGTTTCAGTCATAGACGTCTGGGCTGTTTGGCTCCCCAACTTAAGCTTGTCTCCAGCTCCATCATGCTTGTGCCTCAAGTAGTGTGTTCTCCAAATGTAACTGAACACCTTTGACTCAAGTATTCTTACATAATGGGACACATGATTATATGGTGCAAATCTAACCAAAACAAAATCATCCCTCTTGAATTCATCATCGCTGCCTGCCATGAGTTGGATGACAACCTCATCTTCATCAGACTCGAGTGGGGCAAAGTCAGAAAGGCAATCATCACTCGAAACAGGTGTTGGTGACCTAGCTTTACATTTTTAGCGGGAACCAGTTTCCGCCCTACACGTGAAGGACCCGCCTGACAGTGGCTAGCCCGGGCATCTTGAGGTGACACACTTTTACTTGGAGATACTTAAAGTATATTCGCCCTGACACGAGCATCAGGCTTTTTGTTAGCCTGTTAGCGCAGATTTTCTAGGTGGTCAATCACCAACAGATTGCCATCACATTCTCTCACAAACTCTGTCATGATTAGTCAGGGCGCACACAACCACTCTTCGGCACAAACCACATGTGTGAGGGTGGCCCACTTGCCGTAAAGGCTCTACAACATTTCCTATGTATTATATCTTACTAATGTTTCTGCAGAGCCTACCCTAGGATATTTGTGACTCTATGTCAACATTTCAAGTAAATATATCCATTTTATATATTCTGCAAGAAAATTACTCTTCCGCATGTTTGAAATAACCAAAAAATGACATTTACATAAATCGATATATATATATATATATATATATATATATATATATATATATATATATATATACTCATCTAAGCAATGTAGGGACTCCAGCTAGGGTTCAAAAATATATCTTGTAAATAACAACTATGTGCAACAACCTCGAAAATAAGTACCTATCATTGGCAAACATGTTTCATATTTGGTGTAGGGGGCCCACTTGCCCCCTGGAGGGCCCACTTACCGTCTATATACACACACTTCTATATGAAAATTAGGGAGTAAATAATACATTCCTCCGGTTACTATCCCTCGATCTAAGCCTCTTAGACTAGAACAGTTCAACTACAATTCTCAAATAGATGGTAAAATATCACAAGGCATGATAAATATACACAATACAGCGACACAAATATATTGAATGAACGTAATTACCTCAATTCATTATAACTCGAAAGAACAATACCACACTTTCACACCCAAAAATAGACAACCTAAGAAACTAATTATATAGAAAATTATATTGAATTCATACTCAACAATCCATTGAATCCACACGAAACTGCATCTGAATACATTATTTCAATCATACATTGAGCTGAATATCTGAGATATATTCCAATAAGTTATATTCCGTTTTATTTACAGGATTTCACAACTTTCGGAATAGAGTTCCAGAAGTTGAGTTCCTTGAAAAGAATTGAGTTTTCACTAATTGATTGGTGGGTGCATTATATATTTTAGGTTCAATCTTGTGTTTTTCAGTGATATTCTGAATGGTGAACTATTTTGCTTGTTTTTTATTACTAGTCAAATTCTTGCAAACTCTTCTCAGTAAAAAAATTCTTTTGAATATTATGAATACCTATCAATTTGAATGTTTTGAAACTTGGTTTTCATGACTTATACGATTACTTTCGTTTCTTATCGATGATTGCGTGGTGGCCTTTCCATATAATTTCACTTTGATCAAGCTTTATGGTTACACTAGCATTAAAACCCGCCCGTTGTGCGGAACAATTCATAAAAATATTGCAAATTAAAAATAAATAAGGCAAACTCATGAAGACCTTAATCAATTAAAAAGTCTAAATTTCATTATTTTTAATCTTATTTTGACAAAATATTCTCACTCAACCCGCCTCATATTTAAACCCGCCCGACGTGAGGAATAATTCAGAGCTCGAACACCATCCGTTCTGGTTCTTGAAGTCAAATCCATTAGTTTTGTATATGAATTCATTCTATACGGTGAAATTGAACGTTTTATTGCTGCCCGCGGGACATTTTTAATTCATAAAAATGAGCCATCGCTTCGTTTGCGTTTCAAGCCCCTGATCATTGAACCAGCGAACCATGAACCAGCGCAATTATGTCACCTCATATTCAAGCATACATACACAGACAGACAGATAATCTCTTCTTTATGTATATATATAGCATTAAAACCCGCCCGTTGTGCGTAGCAATTCATAACATGAAATTCATATTCAATTCATAAAAAAATATGAAAAAATAAAAATGAAATAGGGTACACTCATAAAAATATTAATCAATTGAAAATTATAAGTTTAATTATTTTTATTTCGACAAAATATTTCCCCTCAGTCTGCCTGAGTCATTTTTAAACCCGCCCGTCGTGCTGAATAATTCAGAACTCGAACACGATCCGTTCTGCATCTTGAAGTCAAATCCATTGGTTTTTGTGTGTGGATTAATTCTACAGGGTAAATTGAACGTTCTATTGTCTATAGTTGCTGCCCGCGGAGCCTTTTTATTTAAAAAAAATACATTTTTTAAATGAACCATTTGAAAAAAATGAACTAAAAAATGGAAACACTTTTTTTAAACCCGCCCGTCGTGCGGAACAATTCATACAATAAAATTCATATTTGAAGTCAAATCCATTGGTTTTGTGTATGGATTAATTCTACAGGGAAAATTGAACGTTCTATTGTCTATAGTTGCTGCCCGCAGAACATTTTTATTTGTAAAAAAATTACCTTTTTTTAAATGAACCATTTGAAAAAATGATCTAAAACACTTTTTTAAACCCACCCGTCGTGCGGAACAATTCATACAATAAAATTCATATCAAATCCATAGAATATAATGAATACAAATTGAAAACCAAAAAATGTAACCTATAAATATCTTAACCAATAGAAAAGTCTAAATGTGAATATTTCTGTTCTTATTTTGACAAATATTATCCCTCAACCCGCCTGATATATAAATCTGCCCGTCGTGTGGTATAATTCAGAACACAAGCATGAAACAAACAATGAAAGATGATAAAATCTTTTCATCAGAATGTTTCCAAACTATATATATTACTTAACATCATTGCCCAATATCATTTGCTTAAGTACTATTTCACTTCTTCCGCTATAATATTTATTGTTAAAATTTATATATTTTCCGCTATCATTAAACCCAATATAACCTGAGTCAAACCTACCCAACCCAACCCAATCATCCAATCTTGACCGCTCTCAGCCTAGTCTGAGGTGATTTAACTTATTAGTTTGTGATCACAAAATATACTGATGCGATCATAATTTGTAATCACAGGACTGAGATTATCTACCCCAGGGGTCCCAAACACGCGGCCCACCAATACTTTTCTCTCAACCCGCCAATATAGTATCGGGACCAAACTGTAAGGCAGCTAAATTCACATTTGTTGCATATTGCGATATAATTATACACCATTATCATATTATCTCATAATTCCCGGTTAATGCTTCCACTAATGCATCATATTCATACAGTTGTTATTTTTTGGATTACACCGATATTACAGCCCTTGATATTACAGCCGATATTATATTATGCAATCTATATTCTGCTACGTATTATTCCTAATACATATATCATCAGATCGCAAAATATATTTAAAGGTTCACATCATTCTCCAAAATCATTTGCTTAAGAGCTATCCTACTTTTATCGCTAGAATATTTACTGCTAGCAAAAGATCATATACCTCGCTATCATTTAAACCCACTCTTTATATATACATTTAAGCCCGCCCGTCGTGCGGAACAGTTCATAGAATATAATTAATATTCAATTCATAAAAAATTAGTGCAAATTGAAAAAAACCCATAGAAACGTTTTAGCCAATATAAAAGTCTCAATGTGAAATTTATGTTTCAATTTAGAAAACATGTTTTTCCACAACCCGCCTCATATTTAAAGCTGCCCGTCGTGCGGAATAATTCAGAACTCAAACACGAAACAAACACAAAGAAAATTGATGAAAAACGACCAATAGAAACAGTCAAATTTGTAAATTCTTGTTTTAATTATTGACGATGTTTTTCCCTCAACACTACTCAAATTCACACCCGTCCTTCGTGTGTAGTAATTCAGAGGTGTAACACTATCAAAACAATGAAACATCTCTATAATTCCAGATTAATGCTTCCTTTAAAACAGCATATGCATATACTTGGCATTGCATGATATTACAACCCGTATCCTTATGCAACTTAAGCGTATGCATCTTGAAATTAAACCAATTAAATTACACAGTAAAATTCAGTAGCTTACTTTGTTCCAAGTAGCATTTTACCCGCCCGTCGTGCGGAACATTTGATGTGTAAATATTGAGGACAATAAAGACTTTCTATTCAGTATAGTGTAGCATTTATTAAACTGTACGCAAAAAAACCACACCATCCATGCTTGGAGATAATATGATGCATTCTTAATTGTGATTGGGCTTCAGTGAAATTTAATTGGGTGTATATACCTGTGTAATCGCTAGTGCGCATAATAGCTGTCAAATTGGCAATATGTCCGTTTGATTTTACACCCCCGTAACGTCCTTCAGATACACTTTGGAAAATTACAAATTATACCGTATTGTAGAAAAAATTTTTTTTAGCACGATGGTATAATTTATTGTAATGTGTGACAAATAGTTCCTGAGAAATATTAGAAAAATGAATTAATTTTAATCACCCTGTGTTCAAGTGTAATTTTGGATGTATTTGAGAATTTTGCCAATTGTACACGTTTTTTGTATCGTTTGTGGGTATAAATTATAACTTTTCTTGTAGAACACAACATAATCTACACAATAGTATAATTTTTATAGCTCTACCATTGCTGGTTTATGAGGAATAGATAGCGGAATATTGACCAAAACATTCACGTTTTTTGTGCTAATTTTGCCTTTTTGCTTTTTTGTCATTCACACTTCACACCGCCGTCACTTTTGTTTAATACACTTTCGAAAATTAAAAATTATGCCGTGTTGTAGCAAACAAAATTTCTAGCATGATGGTATTATTTATTTAGATGTGTGATAATTAATTTTTGAGAAATAGAGAAAAAAGTATAGAAAATCGGACGCGTGGGGTTTAAATAAAATTTTGAATGTATATTGAATTTGTTCACATTTTACATGTTTTATATTCAATTTTTGGGTATAAATTATAATTCGTTGAGTAGAACAAAAAATTTTCTACATAGTGGTATAGTTTGTATAGTTGTACCATTGCTGGTTTAGGAGTAGTCGTCTTCAGAAAATTGACCAAAATTTTCGCATTTTTCAGGGTTCATTTTGACTTTTCACCGCTATAACTTTTTTTGGTTAACTTTTTAAAATTAAAATTTAATCTAAAGTGTAGACAAGAAAATTTCCAACGTGATGGTATAAATTGTTAGCGGGTAGGCTGAGTGGTGGCCGAATAATAGCTGATAGAAAATGGACCAAGGAGGGTCGAACAGACACACAGACACACAGACACACAGACACACAGAGGATCTCTTTTATATATATAGATTGAGTTGTGGATTAGCTTACATGTACATACATTTTACATAATAATATTTACATGTTGATAGGTTATTAATTCACTTGTTTATATATCTGACTATTTTGTCTATCATTATCATATACATTGCTACTTTTTACATCATTATTCAATCTTAGTTCGGTTGAGTTTCCTGTATCTGCACTTTTATTTTTAGTTTAATTTGTATTTTTGCCCAGATTTGTTATTTGAGTAGTTCTCATCTTCTCTACTGAGCTGATAGTTCTCTCACCCTAATTTTAGTATATTTTGGGTACTTCCGGTACATGGGGCTACCGCTTGGTGGTAATAGAGTTAGCACTCTTCATATGTCAATAGACCTGTCTGTAATCAATAATAATCATATTCATAATTTTTCTGTCATAAGCAACTTCCTAATAGACCAACTATTTATTTTTCTAAACAGCGCTAAAAAAGCCAATAAATTAAGTTTTTTTACAAAATTAACCGACAAGAAGTCAAAGGAAAAAGAGACCACAACAACAACAACAAC
The DNA here is from genome assembly GCA_916048095.2 of Sacculina carcini. Taxonomy (NCBI): domain Eukaryota; kingdom Metazoa; phylum Arthropoda; class Thecostraca; family Sacculinidae; genus Sacculina; species Sacculina carcini. The sequence goes on along the minus strand of OU696575.1, from coordinate 8,673,631 downwards.
GCATATTTATAGCTATTTATTATATTTATTATATTTATTATATTATTTATATTTATTTATTGTTTATTTATAAACAACACATACGCGAACCAAGCAAAAAAATGAGACACGACGATAACGGGAGGCGTGGTCGCAGCATCTACACAAATATGCGACATGTATAATAACTAGGGCTGTCAAAAGTTAATAAAGTTACTTTTTCCCCTAAAGGTCACTTTTTCATGAGCTACCTAAAACTGCATGAAAAAATTGTGTACGATAATTATTAAAACAGTTATTAGGTTACCAAAACTTACTTTTTCATCGTCAGGTAACTTTTTTTGCTTTTAAGTTACTTTTTTAACGTCAGGTTACCTTTTGTTATTTTTCTTGTTATTAGGTATGTTTACCACAAAGTTTGGTGACTTTTTGCAGATAGGAGGCACAAAAACAGTATATATGAGTATACAATAGGAAAGGAGATGGAATATTAGGTCTGAAGATACAAAAATGTATAAATTTCTGCTGTTAGGATTTAGCAATTTATATGTACCTTAATATCTGTGCTACCTCATAATTATGCGATTTTGGGTACGCAGGATAGCGTCATACCATTTTAGGAAATTTCCACAAACCGGAGGATGTACCCAACCCATATTATAATTCTAGGCATGCAACCTGGATATATTTTGTGCTTTTTGTACTGGCCTTACAAGTCTAATATGCCTCCTATCATATATCCTCTAGCATTTAGACCCATCTTGCATTCCACATTTCTACATTACGCCTATATTTACCGATAAAATATATTAATGATTATGCTGGATTGAGCACAAACAGTTCATTTGTATAAATTTGTATAAATTCGTATAAATCGGATGATCCGAATGTTTCGATATCAAAGTTCAAGTCATAAATGAAGCAGCTGCTGATTGATGAGACATAGCTTTCTTTCTTTCTTTTGTTCTGTGTTTTTACGTGAAATTCATTTGTTATTTAATTGTGTGTACATATGCTCCCGTACTTTTTCGTTCTATCTTTGATTATATTATGAATTTTTTTGTTTATTGGTATTTTATACTTTACTTGTAGTGTCGAATTATGTGTGATACAAATAGTGTATTGCTTGTACAAATGGCAAGCAAACAAGCCACTGCGGCTTATGCTGTATTTTCCAATTGATGTCGTCTTGTATATGTTGGGGCCAAATACATGAATGAATTTATACGAATTTCTGAAATTATACGATGTCGTGAGATGTTTGGTGCGTGGTATATTACGATATGTGAGCTCTCTATATCATATACTGCACTGTAGCACTTGACAGTACGCATTTACTTGAACAGGAATTAGCACGTGATTTTCAGGGCGTGAGATAGTGCCATTTTCCCACGTATGACATTTATAAGACTGTGAGCACAGGGTGCTACATTTGGGAGGACGCATTCACACATGCAGTGTTTGCGCTCACACTAATACACAAGCTGTAGTACATGCTATTTGATAAAAAGTTTCATTTAAACAATATAAAGAACATTATTGCGACCATTACTAAAATATTTACATTTGCAATTAGCGTATTTCACTTTTGTATTAGCTTTCCACTTTAAATTATATTCTGATGGTTATGCTCCTTTTAGCGATGTTAGCCAAACAATATGAAGTCACTTTTGATGGCTTGTTGTAAAAATGGTACCAGATCGTAGAGAGGGTGGAAAAATAGTACCAACTCGGAAAGAGGATATAAAAGAAGGACTGGTGTATATTCTTCCTCCAGAACTGCAAACAGAAATTGACCTTTTTTGAATGAGGCTATTTTTAGGTTACTTTTTATAGGTTCCTAGGTTAGTTTTCATGTTCACAAACAAACAACAAACAACCCATATATTTCATATAGCGCACTATGCAAAGGCGTGATAAACATATGGTAAATCAATACAAAAGTGATAATAACATTAATACTCATAGGTTGTTTTTAGGTGTTTTTTAGGTTACTTTTTCTAGAAAATAAAGTTACTTTCTTGTGATTTTTAAGTTATTTTTTGACAGTCCTTCAAATAACACACAATAAGCAAGTAAACGAGGAAAAACGATGAGAAAGTGGAAATAATATCGGAAAAAGAATCATACAATATAGGACTACAGATTCGCATAAGGCGTCTTAGAGTGGTTGACTGGTTCAAATGATAAGGAAAAGATATTTGCGTAGGGAAGAGGTGAAAGAAGCGAAGGAAGAAGAAAGAAGGATGTGAGTGGGGAGCGAGTTGTAGAAGCGCGGAGCGAAGAATGAGAAGGATTTGGCCAACCAGCAAGATTCATTTATAGCTCGAGAACAATTTAGAGTGAGAGTGATACGAGGAGGCAGGTGTGAGGACTGAGAAAGAAAGCGAACTAGATAATGAGGCTGACCGATACCATGCAATAATTTGAAAATAATGCAGGACATGACAAACAATGAAAACAATGTCATGAGGAAATGATGCAAGACAAACAATTTTGTGTATATAAAAGCACACCGTCTGTCGAGCCTTGAATTTCCCACTTGTTAGCCTTTCTATTCTTCACCAGGGGGCAATTCTCACAGTTTACGGACCACTAAATTAGAAGGGTTAAACTGTGCAACACACACTTGCAGAATGCAGTGTTACTAATCCAAATACCTGACCAGTGCGATATTTACGCCAAACTACCCGAATGGCCGGTTTCGAGCCATGCTTGAGAGCGGACAAGTGTTTCATCAATGGAAGTACAAAATATATATGTTGGAATATTTACACGTTGGATCAACGAGGCTGTAAAAACAGCATATTATATTTGTTGATAAATTATGTACGATTAGCACAAGAATCAAGGCTAAGAAGAGCATGCAATCTAAAAGCTAAACAATCTTTATGTATATTATATATAGACTCCAATGCTTTTAAATCCACTCAATTGTCATCGAAAATATATTTGCTTGATATAGGAAATACAAATATTACAGCTGAATAAACATTTTCAGAATTAGGCGTAGGCATGTATAGTTTATAGACAAATGATATCTAATTAACCATTTTTCCTTGTTCAGTTGAATTTTTCTCAGAAAAAAACCAATATGATGGTGTCAAACATGAAGAAATAATGCACCAACATCATCTTATTGACGTGTGGAATTCCAGACAATGTTTGCTTGCAAGATGCTGATGTCTCGTCATACAAACACTGTCTATTTTTGTTTTCGGTCTATTTTTCCATAGAAAACCAAACAAAAAGAGTGCTGGTGATTGCTGGTGTTCAAGCCACTGTCCTTTGGTAAACCTGAGTATATTCGTGAAATGATTTCTCCCAGAGAGTTTGTTGATAGCAGGGTGCTGACGAGGTCTAGCTCACGCCCTAGAGAGCTGCAGGAGCCATGTTCGGTGAACGATGGCTTGTCCAAGTCATCTCGGTCGTTTTGCTATGCTGCACCGGGAGTGTTTAACGCACTTTCTTTGAGCGTAAGAACCGCGCTGTAATTTCCCTCAAGCAGGCATTAAAACATTTTTATTTAAACGTATTTAAAATTTTAAATTTTTTCGTGCTGTTATAGTATGCTAAAATGAGTCAAGGATACTGTCATTTGCTCTATTGTTCTAATTGTTTTTATTTGATGATATTGTCTCGTATTTGTGTTTATATCTATTTGTATGCTTGTGTTATTTGTGTGTGTTCATAGCGCCTCTGAGGGAATATAGACTCTGAGGTGGCGCTTTATAAGTAAAGGTTGTTGTTGTCCATCCTATGGACGTATATTTGTGCGCAAATGTGTGCAGATTGGTATGAGAGCCAAAATGAATTAAGCCGTTGTCACACGAGGCCAATTGTTTGCCAAGCCAATAGATGTGGTGCAGAGTATGTCGGTGTGGCTCATTTCGCTCTCCTGACTATACCATTTGAATTTTGATTTAATCCAGGTGTATTCTTGAATGTACAGATCATAAATATATTCTTATCGTATAATATACATATGTTAAGCATATTCTACAGCTTTTATATATTTTTACCTATACATCTATTTATCAAAATTTAATCTAGTAATGTATCAAATATTAACATAAATCATACAAATATTACATTACAGATTCCACATCATCATGATAAAATTGCCACAATAAAACGTACACAAAAACACAACACATCACAAGCTCTCGAACTGAGTTGAATTTGCTTCACGCGTTGCTTCAGCGCCATGTGGTTAAAAATCGTTGCCTTGCGCGATAATTCATTTAATAGTTGCCTTGCGAGATAATTCAATCATATTCACCGTGGCAGTGCGCCTTCATTGCACGTCAACGTAGCGCCCTCTTGAGGCAAGCGGCTGAAATACAGGCCAGCTGGCTTGAAAATTTGAACATGTTCAACTTCGGTTTTTCGCGGCAATGGCTAAGCCAACGATTGGTCCCGTGTGACCACGGCTATAGTGTTCAAAGTAAACTGAGTTGGTCAATTACATGGTTTCTTCAGACATTTTTAGCCTATTAAATTACAACATGCTTACCTCAACAAATATTCTATTTTATACAACACACTTGTATATTGTATATTGTAACGCACACACACTTGTATATTGTTACCTTTATCCTATGCTGATTTTGATGACAATATGCCCCTTAAACTGAGCTCGACATCATTCTCGGGGGTATGATTGTATATTCATCCACCCAATCATCTTTGTCGGGGGTAATCATCTTTGTCGTATATAATGCCTCCATACCCCCAGAATATACGTCCATGGTTAAACCACACGTTGTCTAGCACACGTTGTTGTATACGCTAGGCGCAAGAGCTGGGCGCTGTTATCTTCTGAGTGTTTGTCATTGTGTTTGGTCGCTTCATTCTTGTGCAGTCGATCGTGCAAAGTTGTTACAATGAGTATCGTAAGCTACGTGATTGAGTTGCAACACCAAAGCACATAGCTGTATGGAAAAAGGGGCCAAGCATGTTACCATCTTCACTAATCATTTAACTAAAAACAAACATGAAATTTTGGCGGAATTCTTTGGAGCAAGCTTGTGCTTGTAGTACAATGAGGTGCAAAACGTGAAACTTATAAAGTCAGTGCTTAGAAGCTATAACAATTAAGGCAACCTTTCACCATCACATCCCACGATTTGGTATGAAACATGACTTGGTATTGACCGTTTAAAGCTTTTCAAGCAGCATATCCAGAAATATAAAAACGTATTTTTACAATGCAGCCTTGAAATCGAGTGTATACAGTGCCCGAATGACGATAGCGTGCGTAAGACAAATCATTTATAACTAAAAAGTTCAGGCAATTTATAGCACAAAATAACATATTTGTCTTATAATTAACCCATTCAATTGAGGTCTTATTACGACACGTTGATAAATCTATGTTTTATCATGATGTTATTGTTGCACAATAATATTATTTTTATCATCTATTCAGCATGCATTTTTAAATATTTGAGTTTGTTCTGGGATCACAGAGAGCATAATCACTCATTGTTGGCCTAAGCGATTTTGCCAGTCGAGCAAATGTGGGTGTAATTTGCTTGACTTTGTTCTGTCTACAGACTAAAACTGTTTGCAGATCACTGCAGCTCGAAAGGAGGCTATTGTTTATTTCTAACTAGTAAATGACTAAACATGTTCAATTCTTCTATATGTAGAATGTTGTACGATGTTGAAGAATTCATTCCCCCTCGCCTTGAGCTCATCAGATGTGTAACAGTCGAAAAGTAGATGGTTGGATTATGTTGAGCTTGGAAAATGATGTCTTATTTAGATCCGAAGATTTAGCGAAGAATGTGTGCTCTAAAACTAATGACATGAAGATAAAATGGATTCGGAAAGTCATCACTGTAAAAGGGAGAAATGCTTCATTGAATTGACGTGATTGATCGGGATATGATCTTAATTTGCGGCTGATAATCTACCATGAGCTGTCCTCGCCATCAACCGAGCCTGCAATGTCTTATCCGCAAATATATCATATCTATTGTTCAAGGGGCATAATTCCACACTACAAGTTCAAGGTAACAAAACGATTGATTTTCCTGAACCTGCACAGTTTATTATATAGTCACGAATTAGCAATGGTTGCCACAAAGTCGGATGTTGTTTACTAATCATATATAAAACAGTATACTTAGCGTACCAATATACTTACAATGTATTGTTACTTATATGCTAGTGCCCAATTCAATATTAGGTGCTTACAATAATTTATGAAGTAAACAATCCTGTATGGTTTTTCATTGTCCAATAATTATGTTTTGAAATGTTTCCATATACTTTACAATGTATGCATATCCAATCTAACAGGGTCATCACATTTTGAATACAATTGAAACCTGTCAGAAGATTTTTTTCCCACATGGAGATATAATCAGAAATATTTCCGGCATAGCAGAGCATCATCTTCCCTCTGAGTGCCAATTTATCGCATTTTTTCTAATTTAATCTACAATACATGTCAAGTGTATATTATTCACAATAAAGAGAGAATAATCCAGCATAAAAACGAAGTTATATCAAGTGCAGTGATAACATTGGTATTTTAGTACATATGGTTAGAGCGATTCGTTTCAAACATCACTCAGCATCTCTGAATACAAATTTCGTTGCACTTGCAAATGCATTCAGGTCTGGTTCTCAAATCAGCAACCACACACCAGCAATTACTTGCTCAAGGTTGCACTAATATGAAGCAATAAATTTCGCCGGCCTACTCTGTTGATCTCCTGCGAATACTGATGTCTTCAAAGACATCCACCGTAAACATAAACATAAGCCAATAGAAGCCTAGCAAAATATATGTATCGTATTGATCTGAAGTATCTATTACACTATCAAGTGTCCAATTTACACAGATTGGATATCAGATGCACTTGAATGCTGCATGGATTTTTTCATAAGCGGGAATTATCAATGACTATGATGTTTATTGTATGATAGCTGAAATCAATGCTTTGCGAGCCATATTCAGCAATATCATTCATGCATTTTATACATTCAGCACAAGCAATATCATTCATTCATTCAGCACAAGCAATATCATTCATGCATTATATAAGACGAGAATATTTACACAAATCATCATCTCAATAAGCCAATGAAATTATATTAGCATATTTATTTATATGTATCACTATAACAATATGATTAGCACTGATAATCAAATTCACGTTGACTAATGATTAGTTGTTTCACTAGCGCCGCTCAAGCCTCGATCATTGTAAAACAACATTGCCAATCTTGTTTATTGTCGTTTCTTGCTAGCTTCCGCCTATTGTAGCGATATTCATCCTTCCTCAATTGTTACCTTTTTCACTTTTACATGCCAGTAAGTAAACGGTGTGGATATTGATGTATTTGTCCTTCAACTTTATTCCTTGTCATAATGGCGCAAATAATAGTATGAAGACTTGGGGGAGCACAATAAAATCACCTGTTTGTCCTCGTAATAGGGGTCAATATCCTGCACGGGCGTGCCGATAAGCTCAGGAGGCACGCGATCTCGAAACTGTGGAGGCAGAATATCGCCTGCTTCCAGACTGCTATTGGGTGGTGATTCATCATACTCGTAGGCCGATGTCGTCGACTTCTGCAGTCAAACAGAGATAAACACAAACACAAACATACACACAACAATACGTGTGTTTATTCCAATGCTTATTAAACATCAAACCAAATTTGAAAGAAAAAAGTAACTATATAATGAATACTAATTGGACGATATCTAAAATTATATGATGTCAAGATAAGATGTGAAGATGTTTTGTGCATCTACGTTTAAAAGTGCATAAAAATTGTAATTATTATTATTAATTACAGGCAAATCCAGTAGCATGGGAAGAGTGCAAGCACTATTACCACCCTAAGGTGGCCCCATGTACCGGAAGCGCCCAAAAGACTCAGAGTGAAAGAGAGTTCGAAAAGAAAAAAGTCTAGAAAGAAAGTTGTATGAAAACAATAAACAAATAATAATAAATAATAAAGCATCATCCGATTACACTCCATAATGTCACTCCGCCCACGTTCCTCAATAAATGATAACAATCATTCTTAAAACAAAACAGAGGATTATCGATAAACAAAGTATACTATAAGATCACCATGTTTTCACATAGCCAACTAAAGAATGCACCAAGTTACATATGTCTCCCTCCAATCCATGCGACACTAATTGATGACCGCTGTGCTAAATTCGTTACGACTGTTTGCCACATAGGTGCTGTCATTCAATTGAGAAATTGACACATGAATGAAATTGTAATTGTCTCCCAGCATTTGCATTTACTATGTAAAATGTCACAAAACGGTCTAATTACAGGTAAATAAACGCAAATTCATTAGTAAAATGATTCAGTTAGTACTATTGTCAAATAAGAAGATATCATCAACGTGACGTTTAATTAGAGGTGTCGTTCGAACCGAGGTTCCACACCGGCCCGGTGCGGCAAACAATACGTGAGCCGTGGTTAGATTCAGTTAGCGGCGCCAGGGGCGTACTTGGGGGGATTGAGCCTCCCAAAATGTGCCAAGCCCTCCTAAGCCAATGATTCTGACCATGAACGTTGGAAGTATAATTGCTCATGTTAAGTAGGACGATCATGAACCTTTTTTCCCGGACATTTGCTCTTTTCGGAGGCTGTCCGGTATGTGTGGGTTCGATTTATATAAAGCTTCAAATCTCCGGTTTTGATTTGTTAGAGTAGTTAAATTTGATATATTTTCTCTCCGAGTATATTTTAGTTAAGTCCGAGCCTAAAACCGTCAATCAAAACTTTTTGTCAATATTCTTTAGAAAGGTCAAATTTTCAATGAAAACCTCAATTTTCTGTGCGAACACAATTATATCCTCATTTTAGAGATACAGAAAACGGCCGCCCTATGTTTCGTCAAGATGCCACATCTATTCCCATATTCCACCTTCAGCCCTCCCACCGGATAAATCCTGACACCGCCACTGGTACATGAACATGTGTATGTATTTTTGAAAATAATAGATGATTTTCCATAGTCAATGATCTTGAAACTAAATTTCAAACAAGCTCTTTTAATTATATTGTCCAGTAGAAAAAAACATAATGTAATAGTCTTCTGATTCTGATGATGTGGTGTTAATCAGTAATCAAACAGGCTTCTGTTCAGAAGCCTTGTATATAATTAGGAGAAAATAAAAATGCCACTGAAATGCTACTTGCAAAAGCACCGAAATTTTCTCACAATAACGTTCAACTCCAGTATTGATATAAATTTTAGTCACATCTTAAACGAGCACATTCTATTGCTAACGGGGAGACTTGATGCCCTTATGTAATACAACTGGCTTGTAATGTGTACACACCCTTTGGCGGGCACAGTGTTTGATGACACCCCAGGGTATAGGACAATATCTGACAATATCGGCACAATTGCGGTGCATATGCAACAGGTTGTGTATATATTTGTGCATGTATGTGTGTGTGTGTGTGCATGTGTATGCGTGTATTTGCATGTGTGTATATGTATTAGTGTGTGTGTGTGTGTGTGTGTCTACAATAGAAGGCATCGTATGGTGATTGATGACATGCACGATAAAACAGCTGGTAGTTAATGGCGGATAATGTTGGCCGATATGGTAGATATTGAACATATCGTCGTCGGTATAAAGAGGTACAAATGATAGCAGGCGTGCATGCTTGAGCCCTCAGTTAATGACGTCTGATGCACTATGTACATCAGCTCCCTGTCACAGCAAATACGACAACACTGTGCAGTGAAAATGCAAAGCGACTAATAACGGAATTCTAGGGTGACTCGAAATGGCGACTCAATTCGGTGCTCGGTTATTTGAAGGAAGATGTACCGGAAAAGTGTTCAACTATTGCTGTAACGCCCAACGGCCGCTAGACACCAGGGTTGTGATACGCGCTTGTATTTTGCTATACAAAAATTTGATAACATTTGATAACATTAAAGTCTTCAATGTTCAGTTCAAGCTTCTAGGTGTATAAAATCATGCAAAAAAAATATGGCTGCCAAAACCAACGAAGCAGTAAAAACAAGAAATTTAAATTACATGACAATTTAAATAAAATAATACAACAGCATTTTAACCAAATTATCATTAATTTGGTTTAAAATTTAAATAAAATAAAATCATTCCATATTATTTGACAAAAATCAATCATTAACGGAAAACACGCAAGTAATTTGTTTTTTCAACAACAAACAGCGACGCAGAGACTAACAATTGCTTCATAACAGGTACAAAATGTGTTCAGAAAAACAAATTAGTTTTAAGTTGCATCATGCGACTAACAGCATACCTCGAAATTAGTAAATGAAAATCAGTCACTAATATTGTTGTCATATAAGACAAGATCGAAACAGAAACCGAGTGATTAAGATTTCAAATTTGCTCTAAACTGAAAAAAGGAATGTAAACTGAAAATGTTTACAAAATTCATCTGAAAATAAAAATATAAAACATAGCAATTTGTAAGTTATTCAATACTCTCCCCAAATAAAATATCTATATTTGACTCTATCGAAAATGAAAAAAATACAATCACAACGATGCTATTATGACAAGAATTATATCTATACATTCCTGCAGCATAATGTCAACACAATAAAGACAAGGAAATATGCATACAGTTTCCGATTACCGTTAATTTATTCAACTAAATTTTAGATAACGCTGGGTACGTAATTTGTGTATTCATATACGTATACTGGTGTAATAGTAAAGAACTAAGTAGTTTTCATAATAACTCTCAAAGTTATATTCCATGTCCAATGCATCTCGTATACATTTCTTCTGATGCTTGTGTGCAAGCTTTGCGAAGCAATACTTCGGTCTTGAAAGAAACGCATTCGCATATAAACTGACACACTCACACACACATATGGACATAAACGGACGCAATCGCAGCAAATGCGCAAATTACCTTATCAATCATATATGCCCATAACATCCTTGTTAGTGATACAGTGGGAATATTTTAGCTAACGGAAATGGAATACTAGAAGACAATAATGGAGACAATAATGGAATGCTCATTCCACTATTGTCTTATAATGCTACGTGAAACGTTCCAGGTATATTTTGCAAAACCAGTAATTAATTTGCAAACACACAAACACACACACAGAGACACACACACTAGCATGCATACACATATATGCTTGAATACACATATACGCCCACAGACAGACACATACACACACACCGACACAGACACACACACACACACACACACACACACACACACACAAACAAACACACACACACACAGACACACACACGCAACACAATTTTATTGAGAATTAAATCACTTTTGACAGACACAAGTTTGTACATCCATTATCCAAGTGATATTACTGCGTCTGGAAGCACTGCACTTGACGTAAACCATTCGCCGGCAAATTACACCAACACATGTTTCATTGATACAATCAGACCAATTGTGCGAATTACTGCCGAAATGCGACTCAAACTCGATGAAATCAGAAACTATCTAGACAAGTTGTGTATTTGGCCTCGTCTTGCATCAACGATACGAAATAGCATTTGGAAATTGATAATCGCGTCACAGGATAATTAAATGTACTCGCTGTAATTGTGATGTCTTATATATGTGCCTATAATCTTATTCATTATGTCAAAACAAATTTCAAAAGTGAGTGTGCCAAAATTGACAGTCTGGCATTTGTAGACGTGCTGCTAAAACTGCAAATCAAAACATTTCACACCAGCGTCTACACGAAACCAGCGATTATAATCGCTAATACCCATAACCCAATAACCCATAATTATGGGTGATTGCTTGAGCGGCTCGAGTGAGCACAACAACGGTCTTTCCTTGATCGGCACATGCACAGTGCTGAGTGAGATATGTTAGTTTTGGTCATTAAACACCCAATATTCCCATATAGAGTAATGTCTGCAACTCACAAAATATGAGATGAAACTAAGTTATTTTTTCTGAGAATATACAATGTGGTCTCACAACATACACATACATGGTTCATGCTTCCATCTCATGTATACGTGAGATGATATAGACTAATCACAAATTCCATCTTTGGTTTAAGCTGGAATTTAGTGTGTACATTATTTTTGCGTAATGAAGACATTACTACATGCTTTCATTCAAGTCGTACACCTGAGTAATTCATCTGTCAAGTTTAGTGATGTAATTATTCAAATATTCTGTTAAAGTGCTACATTCAAGTGAACTTATACAACTCCGTGCAACGTCATATTTCAAATAGATAAATTAGGTAATTAGCTTGAAATTATTAGCTTATTAGCTCAAAGTAAGTGCACTCACGTACTCATAATTTATGCAGCCTTGTTAGTGTTCGATGCGTGATGTATAGGTTCATTAGGTGTATTCATTTAACAAACCTTGTTTCATACGCTGTGTACATGATGTTCAGCTACGCACCTTGAAATAATCTAATAATTTACATTCGTATCAGCTTCTGCTTACTTGTCAATATGTCATATCCTCTGGCCAAATTTGAAGCACAAGCAATACATTAAGACTGGGAGGATAAAAGACATTGATAAATTGTTATATTTCGCTTAATAAATATTATATCCTCGATTATATTGATTTATAAAACCATGTCATTTATACGACCTTAATCGAGATATGCTCATTTTAACAAAACTATTGAAAATTTATTACCATTTTTCAGGTCAGTGCAGTGGCATGTGAAGAGTACAGGCACTATTTCTACCATGCGATGGTCCCATATATCGGAAGCACACAATACCTGACTTATACTCTAAACTAGGAAATATATTAGCCAGTTATAACATCAATCTGCAGGTCAATGTCAAGTCCGATATCATTGAATCGATGTAGTTGCTGTCTAGTAACACATCACATCCATACGTTATAATGCCCATTATTGGAGAAATGATATTAGATGATAGAAATGAATTTTATTAATTCTCAAACAGTATTTGTCGTATTTTACGTTTTGACATATACACTTGGTAAATTCCTTACTCGACTTTTCATGAAATGTAATTCAACATAATTGCAAATAACGAATTACACAAAATCTACCGTTATTGCCTGTAACTCCCAACGGAGTACACCTAAATATTTAGCTACATCAGATGTTCTCAGCTTGATAATTGTGACAACAAAAGATATAATGACGGACTGTAATGAAATACACATTTTACATTAGTGTTACTAATATGAATTCAGATAACTACCATTTACCAAAGACCTGCAAATTTGATGAAAAAGCATAAGTGGATTTCCCATCAACATCTATTTTTGTCTTTAGAAGGGTGGAAGTCCGAAGAATATTATTGTGACTACAAAAATATTGAAAATTAAGGAGAGAAAAATGGATTAACTTAGTCTGAGAACCACAGGGCTACATAACTGCGAAATTATGGAATGATTACGTTAACGATAAGCTAAATTACCGTTTTAAAAATAAATTTTGACATTAATCTCAGTTAGCAATGAGGCAAGATAACATTTGTATACTCGTGTGAAATGCATGCAAGATAATAAGATTGTGAATAAAAGACAGGTTTTAATTATGCGGAAGTATAGCACGTCTAGTCACGTAATTGATGCTCATGGACCTTTCAATGAGGCTAGCATGATGGACGTGTTTGAGTACGTATCAATGCACGCCCATGTGTCTTTAGTGTTTGTGTACATGTGGTGTCTGAGTGGTTGCAATTATGTGTTATTGAGCTGAATATCTCTACATGCACCCACACACACAAACATATATATATATATATACACATACGCACTCGTATTTATATATTTATACAGACACACACACACACACACACACACACACACACACACACACACACACACACACACACACACACACACACACACACACACACACACACACACACACACACACACACACACACACACACAGTTTACATTGCAGCTAGAGATACTCGACTAACGGCCTTGTAGATGGTAAGTAACGGACATAACATTGATGGATTCACATTTTTCATGACCGCAAGGCAGACTAGCAGAGCAAAAGAGGCTAGAATACAGATACAATGAGCTCTTGTTGTAAGTACAAGTCGCCTTGCAGCACACACGTTCGTTTATATGTTTGATAGTTTGTTTATTGAGCACCATGTGCAGAAGTCGGTTTTGTAAGAGAAGAGTGGCACGATCAGACGTCTTGTGGGTACTAAACAATATTATTTCGGCAAGTGTGTCAGTCTGCTAGACTATGAGTAAACTATGAGTAAGACTATGAGTAAAATGTTTTACATTGCATCCGAGTAGAGTGCTCGTAATTCCCCGCGTTTGCTGTTCAGGCCTATTGTTGTTGACATCTGAAATCACGAACAAAGCGACGAATTGCTTCCGCTTCTCGTGCTAGTTATACGCGTTAAGATGGTTATTGTGTCCGTTGATCCAAAGCAAGCGCACATCGAGGACGCGACCGAGCTGAAACAACATGGATGTCCGTTTTCAGTTGATACAGCAGTATATCGAGGCGTCCGACACGCTTTGTTGAATTTCAAAGAAATGTGAGTCAGTAGCAGCACCCGGTCGACACATTAGGTTAAAAAAACACTCGTCACCTGAATTGGGGCGGAAAAACGCATATGTGGTCCAAAAGCGAATACATAGACCTCCATCGTGCTCGACACCAATTTGTACACCGTGAAATTTCTTTTTGTTGTGTACAAAATGCTCTCAAATGAGGCACAGTATCAAATACATTTGATAAACTAAAACGTGATAATTTTAACCATTATAAGTTATAAACCAATTTAAAATTAAAATAGACAAATAATCATCAAAATTCACAGTATCGTACGCAACACTTATTCCCTTGAACTCAAAACATTAATTCTAAACTATTTCAAGTTTTTCCTAATTAAATGTACAGTTAATATTAATATAATTTCTTTTTATGTCATCTCAGTTGTATAACAGTAAATTACCGAGCTAAAATCACCATTTAAACTTTTACATATCCGAAACGTTTCGTATTATTTTAATTAGCCGGATGTCATATGAGCAGCAAATGCGTGCACCGCAAATGTGCACAATCAGTTATATTTTGTGGAAAATTGAAGCGACGTCTCGACCTTTGCCCTATATTGGTTTTGAGCATTGACCTTTTGTGAAACTGTAAGGCTATGACAAATTAACAAAAAAAACATCAAATGTACATTATCATTTCCCCTTTTACGAAATGGATATTTATGCATATTAATGACGTCTTCAACACAAAGTTCAAGCAAAATCACAAACGTCATTCTAGTTTTTAAAGCTCATTTAAAACCAACGAAAAACTCAGTATGAAATTACCAATCAAAGCATTGAAGTACATTTTACTCAAAGTATACTGATATGATTCTCGATAAGTAATGTCAGCTATACCACATAATCTCGCATACGCTACAAGAAGTCGAATACGATTTGTGGTATAAATTGAACGAAGCTGCTTAAATATAATAACATAAATTGATTAACGATTATAGCTGATTCGGCGTTTTATGATTTGTAAACCCATGATATGTTGCAATTATAACTGATTGAAAACAGGCTGGGTAAACATTGGCTGTTTAGTGTTATTAATTCGTGTTGTTGTCAAATTACATCAGCAATATGCTAAGTCTACACGAGTCAAACTGACGCTCAATCATAATTTTGTACGAACTGAACATTCTCGTATTAGCAAGCTGCTACCATACCTACTTGAGCAGGGGAAACCCCATATCAGACTTATTCACAAATAGCTTCTTTTCAGGTATATCTCGAATCAATATGATTACCGTTCATCATCGTCTAAATAAACATAATATAGTAATTATTTATATTTTTGATTTGGGTGATACCTGCCGCCAATGCCATGAACATTATTGAATATTATAATGTGAAAAGTGACTGCATCCTTCTGTTGATTTTATTTCTTTTTAGGTATATGACAGAGCGTCATGAAAATATTAAGCTAAGTGAATGCTATTGATATTCTCTTACGGGTGAAACCAACTTTAACATATTACATAAATTTCATCAACACAACGTTTAAATTTCAATTGAATTGTATATTCATGATTATATTTTCACTGAAACAGTTGCAATGTTGAATCGATATTTAGCACTTGACCTCTCGTCATCACATATCTGACCTATCTGCTACGAGGTGCATGAACACTTGTTTTAGCAACGGAAAAGGCCCTCACGATCCAATGCTAATAATCTGATAGAAAAATGCAACAAATTGACAGAAAACTCGAAAGGGTTATAAAAAGGGTTTGAAAAAAACGGGTTTTGTTAAAAAAACAAAAACCATGTTTTTTAGAGAAAAGCAAAAAAAACATTGTTTTTTTGGTTTATTCGTTTTTTACACTTTGCACACACAAATAAAAAAAGTATTGTAACATGCTATTTAGTATGTAGTTAAACATATTTTAGTACCACTTACCAAGATTTTTGTAAATATTTATAAAAGATAAAAATATAATCATAAAAATGCACACACAGGATCTTGAATTTCACCATGTAGCATCTATAAGCAACGGAAGTTTTAAGCCGCTCCAATTGCGAAAACAGTCGATATTAAACACCCACATATGTTCGCAAAGTCCAAATCCAAGTACCCAGTGGTCTTATTTATGAAAACCATGTGACTAAAAATCGTTTTGTCCATGGAGGTTATTCATGTTTGTTTTCAGAGTAAACACAGTTTCTTTAACCCAGAGGTTTCTAAAAATAATGTTTTTCATTGAAATTCAAATGTTTTGTCGTATAAATATAGGATTTTTTATAAATACCAACTACAATGCTTCCCCAGCAAAAACCGAAAATGTTGATAAAAATGTTTCCCATATCGTGCAAACCCTTCAAATAATGTCAAAAAGTAATATTTATGAACATTTAAAACGGCATTAATGAACTCATTTACTAATTCTGAAGATATTCGATCATTCCTATATGAGAAAAATCATTTCTGCCAAAAAAAACAATTAAAAAATTATGTTTTTTATAAAGAAACCACTTGGTTTAAACCAAATGGCTTAAACCAAGCCAACCCTGGTTATAAATATAAATGCACCAGATTTAAAACAAAAGAAGGCCAGTAAGAAAGTAAGCCAGTTTCATAAGTAATATTTTGTTAATAATGGAACTCCAGGAGGAGACTACAGAGAGGTGGCAGAGTTAAGTCCCTTTATCTTTTGTGAACAACATTGTCGTGTTGTGAACCTATCCAATCCGGGCGCCATCCACGACTTGCTGGATGACCAACAGCATTTAGTCCATATATAATGACTTCCTACGAGCTCAAGTACAACAATATCTGGAACCTACAGATAATTACTTAGTGCATGACGCTTTCTGTACAAGTCATTGCGTGACCACATTATCGACCACGTACGATTCAATGTGATATGATTCACAGTCCATAAGAGACATGTAACAGTCAAAATATTGATGATAAGCTGGCGACAGCTGTCCTTAGAAATATTTACAGCCACTGTTCACAGCTCATGAAACTAACCCAGTTAGTTGTCAAATTTGCTCTATCTATCTCGCACAACTGCATTATCGAATTTACAAAAAATAACTTGCATCCAGGATATCAGAACAATATTGAAAATTCAAAAGTAGATGAAAGCCGGTATTTCCTGTCTTGACTCAGAACCTAATGGAGTAGGCTGTCATTTTTTGCTTCTGCTCGTGGTGACGCAAAAACTTCTTCTGCAGATACCTGGAAAATACAAAGGGGACGATTTTACATAAGCTTGTTATACCCGCAAACGTTGCAGACGATGCTACTAGGGGAATATCAGGTATATCATCGGCATTGAAATACAAATACACAATGATTAAGAGCAAGGAGCCTCTTTGCTACAAGCTGTGGTGAACCACTGACGGAAGTTCTGCAGCTTCAAGAAAACTACTTTTAGCAAATATATATTTTCCTTAAAACCCACAAATAATGGTAAAAAATGAGTATTTTGGTAATAGACCTGAAAACATAGGATGTTCTTTATGTATAATTTAACATTTTTAGGGTGCCTATGCATTATATTAACTTAGAATATCATATTTAGACGGGTTGATTTGACACATAAGGAGCTTGTTATCAACAACACTTGATATCATATATACCTTATCTATCTTGATATATCTTGATATTTTGATAAAGTTGTAGCACCCATTCTATGTAAAATATGACCAAAAAATATGCATTTTAACAGATTTGCGTTGTTATTCATACAAAAGTAAATAATAACGTTCATGGCTCGTACGACATCGGTTAATGAGATCAACAATATAAATAATAAATATAGTTAATTATTCCGTTACCTTTCAAAACGGGAAAACCTTGGGAATATATTATGGGAACATATATCATTTTGAATAGGTCCGACACCATACACCCATTAAATGTTTCACAATGACAGCTATAACCGAGAGTAGAAAATTAACTGACTTTAACCTATGTTCTGTTCATTTGTTATGTTCTTCTGGTTGTTTGATATGATAGACGTGTAGGTCTGTATCTCCATGAGATGTTCATAACTTTTATTTGCCTTTGTGCGAGTGTAAATACAATGATCGGTCCACATTTATCGATAAGGACTGGATATTCAGACAAAATGCCATAAATGCCCATGTGTGCCTATTCGCGGAGATTACCCAGATAATTTCTTATTCTGCTGGTTCGTCAAAAATATGACCTAATCTATCAAAAACATAAATATGTGAATTAATTGCGTATTTTTTCAATTAATTTAGTATAAAAAAACGTGGCCGCAGGTAATAACGCTGGACTAAATTTCGGATTCACATGACTGAGACCGTATTTTATACGTCATATATTGATTTTTGGCGTTGACGTTTATCATTCGATGCGCTTCTCGGCTGTATATATGGGCGGGACTATATGTTTGATTGCTCTCATAGAATAGTTACCGTTGCTCCCGCTGACTCGAAAACTATCGATCACGTGACGACAGAAACGGAGTATTACAATGCACATTGTAAGTATAACAATACACTCTCGATAAGCTTCTGTCTGCCCTATTGCTGAATTCAACCTTGTTAATCACAGCCTGACATTCCACTCTTGTTGCTGGGCTGTATGTAGAGATGCGACCTCAAAAAAACCGACGGTATAAAAAAACTATTTTTTTGCCCAAAAAAACCGCGACCAAAAAAAACATGTTCTTTTTGGTTTGTTTTGAAGAGTCATGCAAAGAACTCAAATTATGGAAATGATATATTTGGGATGTTAAATGAAATATTTTGAATCAACACATGAGTTATACATGCTATTAGTGACCCTATCAAATCTAATTATCATTAAATATGCACAATAAAAGTGTTATAATGTGTCTGAAAGCCCTAATATAATTGTTTGCACGATACTGTGCGGCAATTCTATGTACAGTGAAGTTTTGCATTCAATTCAATTCAATTTGTGGACTCCGTGGTGTAGTTGTTAGCACACCCGCCTCACAAGCGGGTTCGAAACCCGTGGTTCGAAACCCGTGGTCTGTGGTTCGGAACCCGGCGGAGCAGAATTTCATTGGGCCAATTCTATAATGCAACAGCTCCTGTCTACCCAGCAGAAAATGATGGTACCAGATATCAGTCATGAGTTGTGTCATGCATTCTGGGGAGGTGGACCTCTCTAATACGTCTTGTGGCTTGTCCATTCGTCCTTATGGCGCCATAGAGGGTCGTGGAGTGGAGACCGTGGAGAGGGTCGGTTCTGCGGTGGCAGCAAGCTGCACGGAGCACACCTGTGAGTTCATAAGCTTCGGCTTCTTCCCGTGTAGCAGCTGTCACTTAGGCATTTAACCTTTATATTTTAATTATTTAGTTAATCATTGTGTAAGAACGCAGGGTTTGAGAACCGTTTTTATGCTAAAATCTGAAACTGTTTGAAAAAACAACAGGTTGCATAATTTTCATTTATTTTTTACATATTCCTTTTTTCCTACCCGAAATGAACTACGTTGATTATAATAAGTTTCATCATTTCATTCAGCAGATCAATTATTTGCAAAAATAAAAGTACAAACACTGCAAATAGATACACAAATACTACAAATATACACACAAACTTAGTATCCCTAATGAGACTACGAATAAAAACGGGTCGCATCAATCAGAGTGGCAATCCTGACCAGAAAAACGGGCAATATTTTCGTGTAGGAAAAAAGCGACTGAGGAAATATATTAAATGTACAAAAAGGTATTTGAATACAAATTACTACATCAAAGAAACCACCATCCATAAAACCAGCTCTAAAAACAGGTTACTAATAAAAAAACAATAAATTAGGTTCAACTTTCCTTGATATGCCGCGAATTTTTTTTCGAAATTCGCAACATCTACGAAATATTTTTTAGAATTTTTTTTTTAAAAACATGGTTTAAAAAATTAAGTTAGATCAAGTGGTTTAACCAGCCGCTTATACGTACTACTTGGCTACTTGGCTACTGCAGGCTACTTGCTATACAAAAGGTATTTGAACTTACATCAATCAAATCTATTTAGAAAACATTGTTTCAATACAAAAACGTTAAATATACGTTTGTCAAATAAACACTTGACCAACCAATTAACTTGTTTTGTTCTGCTGTCCAAATTTTCTGAATTTGTACATTAATAAAACGAATATAAAACCAATTTGAAAAACATCATTGCATTTTTTTCATAAAAAACATCGTTTCTTTAAAAAAAAACACATGATTACTCAATGAATTTGTTTTGTTCTGCTGACAAACTATTTCAAATATCCACATAATTAATACCATCTTTAAAGACATGGGTTTTCTCAATGAAAAAACCTATACCACCGGATCCGGATGCACTGTCAAACAGTCTCCTGAGATATTTATTGATAAATATTTTTGTTTTTTATACTATTATCAAATTATTTTTGAAATAAGACACGTAAAGATGTACAAAACGTCAATTAAACTCGTTTCTATGTACTAAAATCCAACATCCGATGACAATTGGGGCTAAATCTAAAAAAACAAAAAAAAACTAAAACAACATGTTTTTTTTGCAAAAAAACGCAACATAAAAAACGGTTTTTTGCATCACTAGTTGTATGTGTCAATATTTAATGAAGTGGAGCTAGCATGAACGAACGAATTTTATGAACATTCCACATCTATCGATATGATTAAGCTCCTTCCGTTCAAATGTTATCGTTCGACATTTATATATTTCTTCTAAGTGCTAGTTGCCTGACATAATATAAAACTTGTTACATAAGTGAAAATACCACGAGCAATATATATTGCGACCTGGATAAAAATCAATAAGCATTTCTCGAGAATATATTGATCTCTCCACTCGCGGCTTCAGAAATCCTCGACAGCCAATTGGACAATTGGCTGGATTAGTGCGTACAGTTCAAGAATCCACAGCGAAACGGCCAATCAGCAGGTAATGGGCGTGGTCCCAATGTCCACAATCACATTGTCGATTCCAATGATAGCACCTGGACCACTACTGACATTCGCGCATACGAAAGCGGCCAATGATAAATGTCTGTTTGTACTGATTTTACGGGACTTCAAAAGGGTTAGCGAATATGGCGGTATAAAATATAATATTCCGATGAGAATTTGATAATAAATGTCCGTATAAGATCACTCAGTTAAGCATGAAATTCTCAGGTCCAAATTAAAATATATGCATATCGCTTTCAACGTCAATACTGCATTCGTTATGAGCGCGCGTCCGATCGTAGCTCTTCAGATATTGTTTCAATAAGATGGGTCTCCAAAGTGTCTCAAATAACCTGCATATTATAAAAACATCTCGCTTCCTATCAGCAGGACTTGTGGGAAAGCGCAAAATCCATTTTTATTTAGGTTCAATCAAAACGGTAGGGAAAGGTTTGCCCAATCCTTAAATTAGAACAATGCAAATAGTAGAAAAATGTAATTATAAAACAATCCATTTCTAACCACTTGCACTGGAAGAATATTTATTGTGCTAAGGCTTCCAATGATTGTATTTTTCATTGCTTACCAATATTCCGATTGTGACGGAAATTTTACCGACCTACAATATAGTATATCATGCAGTTGGATGTATTACGATGAATCTCACTTGCACACTAAGCAAACAAGAGGTTGTACACATTTGGATATTCAAATGATTGCCAGATAGTTTAATTATACTTAAGTATAGTGGGATCAGAGTTATCAGTCATCTAGAGAAAGTATTCATTCCATACAGGTACACACCTGTCACCATTCCCGAGTTAGCACAGCATATTGGCGATGAAGTGGCCGGAAATAGTTACAGAGTAAATAATAATTCAGCAGATTGTTTTCCTTGTCATCAAAGAAAAAAAAGAAAATAAGAACGCTAGGTCAAACTCTGGAGGTGATGCCAGGAGACAGCCGGCTGAGAAATTGGATAAATTTGTCAAAATAAATTATTTTTCGAGATTTTATAAAACCCATATGACCTAGTCAAAGTACTTTGTCTCAGCCAAATATTACTATAATATCTGCAATATGTGTAGAACAATACATTTAGTTGTTTGAATGCGATGCCAGAAATTCCCAATTTATGTTGACCATTTGGTCATTTGGTTTTGTTTTTGGTTATTATGATCCCCTTCTCGACCTGACTAAAGAAGCATGTTATAAAGCCTAAAAACATAGGGTTGTAATAGCCAAATAGTTGGAGCAGACCAAAAACCAGTAACAATTAATCAAGGTTAGGATTCATGATTAAGTCGAATCAAAATGAGGATGGACTCAGCAATACAGATCAATTATATACTCAGATGAATATTGTAAATTATCTTGACAAGCTCAGCTCAATCACAATTTCATGCCGAATGAGAATCAACCGAGGAGACACATATCTAGAACGCAGGCGAGATGCATGTCAAACCGAGCATGCAGAAGCTCGCACGAGCATTTGTAAACATCCACAACATGAACGCACTGACCTGCGACAATTGACGTCGTAGTTGTTGTTTCGCGCTGACGATACGACGACGAGCCGATTGACGGAGGTCATCTTTGCACACCAGCAAGCTCTCTCGCGTCAGCGGTTTGAACGGCGAGCTGTCGAAGTCGTCTTCGTTGATGTCGTCCAGGTGGTGAGGCATGGTCGCATCAGACGGTATCACTACCGTTATATTGAATCAGAGCAAGTGCGCACACACTGCCGCACATCCACATGTGCTCACTCGACGCAGACGATTGTTCTGTGGCTCCGTGGCGGTGTGTGGCGGCGTGAGGCCGTTTGACAAGCGCTTGACGAACGCACCGCATGCAAGCAACTGTCACCAGTGCAGGCAAACATACCCACACACACAGACACACACACACACACACACACAAACAGGCATACAGACAAACAGACAGACGAGCATTAGCAGCAGCCATGCCGATCAAAATGGACCATAAATGGTGCATTTCATATCATACACCGGACATTTTGCCGGCTTGTAGTGAGCTAATCCTCTCGCTGACATTTTGATTTGCAACAAAAGTTAATGCAAACAGCAAGAAGACAGGTAATTTGTAGAAGAAATCCAATGACTGATATGAAATTGAACAAAGCAATGTATATATGTGCTGAAACAAATGCGTTAAGTTGTCTTATCGTATGTGGGACAAGTAAGCCATTTGATATTAAGTGAACGATCTTAAAATAACGACTGATTGTATGCGAACCCTCTTGGTTCAATAAGGACCTTTAATGACCTTTTTCCGTTTGTCGTGTCTACCTGAAATATTACTACCTGAAATACTACCTGAAATATTCTATCAACTTGCCAAACGGTACTCACATGCTTCTTGTATAAGAGTAGCTTTATTTACCCCAAGTTGTTGCAAGATGATGCGAGAACTACACAAGTTGGTGAGAACTATATGCTCATACGCACTAGTGATGAATATAACACGAACTCCATGAATGAGCTTGGTTGATGAACTAGGGTGTACGTTTGTGTGCAGACCCGCGGGTATGACAGCCATCATGCATTACTATTCAAGGCTGACTCAGTTGAACAATTGGACATGGTGCCCTCAACAATATTGTGTATATTAAAGTATAACACACATACGTCAATTAAAAGTATATTGCATGTAATTACGTACCCACACAATTGCCGTGTATTGCTACTTTTTGCTATGCTGATTTTGATGACAATACTCCCAATAAACTGAACTCAGCAGAATTATCGGGGGTATAATTGATATTCATACCCCAGTTAATTTGTGGGGGCATATATACCCCCGCATCCTCCAGAATATACGTCCATGTTGCTGAACCTGAACATGCAGAACCTGGTTCTGATCATTATTTAGAATTTGACCGAAACAGGCTTGACTAATTCACTTTAATTCATTAATTAAATTTAATTATTTGAATTCAAATCGCAGTAAATTTTAATTCAATATAAAAACAATTTCAAATGCCACACATATTTCCTTGTATTATAGAATACATTGAGAATTCCTCGTTAAACTCACACACGAAAAATATATTATCAATTTTTTAAGCGTATACACATATATACATATATATATATATATATATATATATTTTGGAAGGAGGCCATTATGTATGCACGATTTGTTGAAATCAACAGCAATCTGGGCACTGTTGTGCTGGTACGATAGCTTCTCTATGCTGCGACGATTTTTCTGTGTTCAGGAGACAACACACTCAGTTGTTCACTGAAGTTTATTCCTCGAGGTACCTTTCGGCTATCACTAGCCATCGTCAGGAGAAGTAGATATAACACAATACAAAACAAAATACACAATACCAAACAGTCCACGATAAACGGTGTTTATATACAAGGTGAGACAATATATCACTCATGTGCCAATGTGGCACCTACATAATGACACCTATGCGGCAAACGGTCGTTACAAAATTAGCACCTATGTGCCAAGGTCGATTGGTGTCGCATGGATGGGAGGGCGACATCTGGCTGTTGTTGAATGTTAATTTCACATATATTTTTATTAATAAATACAGCTTCAATTATTTTGAGCCTACGGATATCATTTTCTCTGTAAATGATTTCGGTTTTCTCATCCATAGTCTTTCGGTCCACTTTGATTTGATGCTGCTGGCGGTAGTGCCTGGCAATGGCTCCGTCTTGAAGGTGTGCTGAAATTCGTTTGGACAGCGTTGTTGTTGTGTAAACATTGGCATTGCCAGGCACTACCGCTAGCAGCATCAAATCAAAGTGACCGAAAGACTATGGACAAGACCGAAAGACTATGGATGAGAAAACCGAAATCATTTACAGAGAAAATGATATCCGTAGGCTCAAAATAATTGAAGCTGTATTTATTAATAAAAATAAATGTGAAATTAACATTCAACAACAGCCAGATGTCGCCCTCCCATCCATGCGACACCAATCGACCTTGGCACATAGGTGCAAATTTTGTAACGACCGTTTGCCGCATAGGTGTCATTATGTAGGTGCCACATTGGCACATGAGTGATATATTGTCTCACCTTGTATATAAACACCGTTTATCGTGGACTGTTTGGTATTGTGTATTTTGTTTTGTATTGTGTTATATCTACTTCTCCTGACGATGGCTAGTGATAGCCGAAAGGTACCTCGAGGAATAAACCTCAGTGAACAACTGAGTGTGTTGTCTCCTGAACACAGAAAAATCGTGCGCAGCATAGAGAAGCTATCGTACCAGCACAACAGTGCCCAGATTGCTGTTGATTTCAACAAATCGTGCATATATATATAGGTTAAACGATAAAAACATACTTCTGATTACGAATATTATGATACATTATATACATGACGTCAAGACACATCAGAGTCTCAAAGAAACAACAAAATAGCAACTTGAGTGGCATATTTGTACGACGTCATGTATGTTCTATAATCAAGACAAAACATGCATATGCATTCATATTGGCCTTCTAAGCTGCATATCGAACCACTTAGTTGGATAAGAAGGCCCAATATATTTTCATAACATAATCGACTTTTGTTTTTGTTCTACATATATTAGAGCATAGTATCAAGAACAATTAAGTGTGTCTTTGTTTTATCATAGCCAATAAATTTTAACTTCATCACATTGAATTAATTGATGAATTTATTAGCCACAATCGCACGTTTCAGCCGTCAGTCCTTCAATGACGTTCAGATCAGCAATTAAAATTCAAAACAGATAATGACATATCAATGACGTTATACTACACATACGATATATACTCGTGAATGTTTCAGTACAAAAATTCTAAGGAAATTTTTTCGGAAATCATTTCTATACATACACATCGTTGTTTGTTGGTTTTGCATTTTTCTTTTGTTATATTTTTAACTGTGATGACGAGCTTATTAAATTTACATGCCCATCTCTACAAAAATTGTTTACAATATTTATAATTGGGTGAACATTTGTTGAGCTGAAAATCAAGAAAAGCTGCACTAAAATGCCAAAAATTGTGCTAAAAGTATTGCAGAAATTATACCACAACTCGTGAAAATGGCAGTGAAAATCACTTAATTATGTGAAAAACTATAACTACATTGCGTTCTGAGCATTCGTGGTTGTGCTAGGAATGCATGGTTTATAAGCTTAAATTTTCACATCACTGGTGATAGGGATCACATTTTGCTGCAATTAAAAATCGTAAAAAGTTGCGCTAAAAAGTTTAGCTCAATGTTTTGCTAAAATAACACTAATCTTATATAATAGAGCAATACAACTTGATCATATAAATCACTCCACGCACTACATTTTGAGGGCTTCACGGTTTTGCTTTAAAAACATAATTTTTTTAATTAATTTTGTTTTAATAATTTTTTGTTTTAATTTTGTTTTAATTATTTATTTTGTTATTATTTTGTTAAAATTTATTTTGGGCATTTGCGATTACGTGAATATTGTATGTTTCACATGCTGATCTAGTCTGTCGAGTCTGTCGCACTGATGCCTGTTAGTGACATCATAATCTATAATCTAATTTTATACAGTCACTCAATGTTATTTTTTAATGTTCGAAGATCGAGATGAATTTTGTAGCTTAAACATGCTGTATTGCGGCAAATATAGCAAGTGATGTTTGTCTATTTACGACTATGCAAGTGCAAGTGTCTACTAGCAATTGCTGTTTGTCTCTTCAGGTCCTGCCAAAAAGTTTGAAAGTATATAAAGTATAAAATGAATACTATAAATGTAATATACGAATTCACGTGTCTTTTAGTAGATAACTCAAAGTACTAGTATCAAGTCTGAATAATATTGCCCATGTCAATATTGTCTTTGTGTGCGTGCACACGCAGCAGGTTTTCTTTGGTTTAAGCCAAGTGGTTTTTTCCAAAAAACTATGTTTTTAAAAAAAATTGATTTCTTTGACAGAAAAGATTTTTCTCATATAGGAATGCTCAGATATTCTCAGAATTAGTAAGTGAGTTCATTAATACAGTTGTAAATTTTCATAAATATGACTTTTTGGCATGATTTTATGGGTTTGCACAATTTGGGAAACATTTTTATTAGCATTTTTGGTTTTTGCTGGGGAAACATTGTAGCTGGTATTTATTATAAATCCTAAATATTTACGACAAAACATTTGAGTTTCTATGAAAAACACTATTTTTAGAAACCTCTGAGTTTGAAAAATACTGTGTTTACTCTGAAAACAAACATGCATTAACCTCCATGGACAAAACGATTTTTAGTCACTAGGTTTTCATAAATAAGATCACTGGGTATTTGGTTTGGACTTTGCAAGCATATGTGGGTATTTAAAATCGACTACTTTCGCAATTGGAAGCGGTTTAAAACTTTCGTTGCCTATAGATGCTACAAGGTGAAATTCAAGATCCTGTGTGTACAATTTTATGATTTAATTCTTATCTTTTTATATATTTACAAAACTCTTGGTAAGTGATACAAAAATATGTTTAACAATATACTAAATAGCATGATACAATCCTTTTTTGATTTGTGTGTGCAAAAGTGTATAAAAAAATGGTGTGTACCAAATATGCCAAAAAAACCAATGTTTTTGTGTGTTTTTTTAAAAAACCATGGTTTTTGTATATTTTTTAAAACCCGTTCTTTTCAGCCCCTGAAACGCCGTATGCCCAGCACAACACACACCACCACACACCTCGCACTAGTTCACCACACAACTCACACTATTTCATCACACACCTCACACTAGCTCACCACACACCTCACACTAGTTCACCACACACCTCACACTAGCTCACCACACACTTCACACTAGTTCACCACACACCTCACACTAGTTCACCACACACCACACACTAGTTCACCACACAACTCACACTAGTTCACCACACACCTAACACTAGTTCACCACACACCTCACACTAGTTCACCACACACCTCACACTAGTTCACCACACACTTCACACTAGTTCACCACACACTTCACACTAGTTCACCACATACTTCACACTAGTTCACCACACAACTCACACTAGTTCACCACACACTTCACACTAGTTCACCACACACCTCACACTAGTTCACCACACACCTCACACTAGTTCACCACACACTTCACACTAGTTCACCACACACTTCACACTAGTTCACCACACACCTCACACTAGTTCACCACACAACTCACACTAGTTCACCACACACCTCACACTAGTTCACCACACAACTCACACTAGTTCACCACACACTTCACACTAGTTCACCACACACCTCACACTAGTTCACCACACAACTCACACTAGTTCACCACACACCTCACACTAGTTCACCACACAACTCACACTAGTTCACCACACACTTCACAATAGTTCACCACACAACTCACACTAGTTCACAACACACCTCACATTATGTTCACCACACACCTCACTATGTTCACACGTCTGGACACAATTTTCACACGTCTTCGATATACATATTAACCCATTAATTTCGAAAATTATCCCGGTAATTTAAGTTCAATATTCGGATAGAACTCAGCTTGATAAACCCTAGTCAGCAAGTTTTATAAGCTCTAGACACATGTTTGAGCGTTTAGAGTCAATTTAGTGATGACAACAAATGTTGTCACTCGACACTTGCGGGTACAAAATTTCAACCAATAGTTACTCTCCTTTTTGACAAATAATTTGATCATGAATCAGATTTTGAGCATAAATATTTGCAATTATATACTTGTGTAGTCCTCTTAACACAAACATTGAATTATTCAGTGAACAATCAATAGTAAAAAATGAATAATATGCCAGATTCATCCAATACATGTAAACAAAGCACGAAACAATATGGTGAATTCGAACAAAACAATTCAACATAGGAGCTCGAAAAATTGAGCATAGAAAATCAAGCAATAATACAATTAGATTAAACCAAATTAACGAAACCAAATTAACGAAACACAATTAACGAAAAAAAATTAACGAAACAAATTAACGAAACAAAATTAACGAAACAAAACTAACGAAAAAAAGTTAACGAAACAAAATTAACGAAGCGAAATTAACGAAACAAAATTAACGAAACAAAATTGACGAATCAAAATTAAACAATTAAATATATTAATAATTTTAATTTTCGTATAAAGTCAAGATGCTTATTTGATTTACACTCGGAGACTATTTTCAAATTTTCCTGATATTTTCAACACCTGCTGCTTGTTACGTGTCATTTTTGATGGACAGTGTCCACTGTAATCACGCTGCGTGTCTCATCTAGTTGAACAACTCGCAGTAAGCAGTGGTTGAGGACCGGGTCTCCTCCATGGCTTCCTCATCACTTCACCATGCCGTTGTATGGTGTTCAGAACACATTATCTTGTGAAATCCAGTGATGTAGTTTTGCGACCCCGTTTTTGAACAAAATATACGTATTCACCACCGCTGAACTAATTTGTCATGTGAAGAGAGGCCACCACAAATTCTAAGAACGAATTTGCATTCTGTAATTTGCGACAAAATGACCATGGAGATCCACTTCACCCATGATTCCATTGTACACAGCAACAACAGCCGGCATATCAGTGACCATCTTATATTTATTTTGTTTTGATCTGTCGGGAAGTCGTGTGGTTCGCATCAATCCCATGTATATTACTTATGATTGATACTGCTTTGATGTTCTTCTATCAGACAAAGCATAGCAAGCGGAGGATACCTCTGATTTGTTGATTGTTGCATATGATGGTATCGGCGTTTTCTTTTATATGCGACTTTCTCTGAAAGTATCGGTAATGGCAACACAAGCAGAAAAGAATTGTTCCGTGAGGGATAGTGAATAAAAATATATGTGGAATGTCAGATAGTGACCAGGACGCAGTGAGCATTTCTCAATAATACTTCAAACAAGATCTGCCCGTTGACTTGTACTCTTCAGACGTGCTGCTGCCCCACCGTATGGTATGGACTGAATGAGGAATCAATCCGTTGAGCACATGCATCATAATTTTAAGCCGAATATCATTTGCTTTCTTCTAAAGTATTGCTTGAATGGTAGATGACCGTAATAAGGTAGCATGCACTCATCAACAGATAACTCTTCATGTGTTAGTAGTATTTATATATTTTAGGCCAAGTAGAATATGGATCGTACATTGTGATATGGATCTGATTTGTTTATGTTAATATTGGAATTATCTGTCAGGTATCCCTCCTCTTACTTTGAGCAACCATTGCATTGAAGACCTCGTCATCCTGGGGCTAGTATAACCTGCTGTTTGAAACAATATAACATCCTGACATCATCATGATCGCTAACATAGTATTGATTTTGAAATACATAGCTGAAAATGCATACCAAGTGCTAAATAACCTCATCGACCATGAATCATTTCACGCATTGGGAGGAATTGATATTTTGTGCTTCAAAACATCAATTTAAGCAAAAAATATATTTTTATATATTTTTTATAGGTTTTTCCCATCCTGTTTTCATGTAATATATATTTTCACTAAACTCGCTCACTTTTAGTCCTGATGGTGCGTCTGGTAGATCCTGGACGATTTATACTGTACATAATACAGCATAACTACTCAATGAATCTTTGGAATACTCACACTATACGCTTAAATATAACGCAATTAAATTAATTGTATTCACAAAATTGTATGTTGATTTATGCCATATTTAAATAGCATATATACAAATCATTTATGAAAGACTCAATACTCAATACATTTTTATTCAAAAATCACCAACTAATATGGAGAAGAGGCGGATCTCAGCAAATTTTGTAGACGCCAGCACCGAATGGCAACATTTGTTGCCACTCAGCTTTACACTCGAATACTTTTGAACAGAAGTGCGATACAATTGAAATAATTACATTTTTGAAATACAGACCTTTCTTTTATAATATCATATAAAAAATATCATCAAAATCATAATTAAATGTGAATTGCGTGCATTTTTGTAAGCCTATTTTCAGCCACTCCTGACGGCGACTGACTTACACCATATTTGTGAAGTTTGTACAGTTCGGAACGTGACTCTCTTACCTCCTGTGATTCCAGCATTACCCCTAAATAAATAAGCGCTTTTTTGTAGCTTTCGCAAATAACATGCGCCACCCAGAACGCATTTTCTCGGCGTTAATGGGTTAATACAGTATCAGAGAGATGAGTTTGGCTCCTGTGATATGCGATGTATTTGAAGAAAGTTGATTGATGGCAGCCGGGCGTGTGTACGTCGCTCAAATATACACCGTGTCAACGGTTTGGTATAAACTGGTGCAATGGTAACACATACAAACACACAATCAGGCATTCATATATACACGCATATATGCATTCAAATCCAAAGCTAAGTGAATTCCCAGCATATAAAATTGCTCACATATGTATATACGATACTATACGAGACCTTTTATACGAAGCTCCTATGAGTTTGAATCAAAGCGTTGGCCAAATACATAATGGAACGCCAGAACGCAATTATCTCAATTAGTCCCTTCGTTTACAAAAATTAGACTTCACAATTCTTTCTTTGTCACCGGTGTGACTTATTCACTCAATTTTGACACAAATCACATCTCACGCTGTGTGATTGGAAATAGTGTTTATCTTGCCATTATCATCTAGTTCCTATCAAATTGTATTATGGATACATTTAATTTCCAATAAACTTGTTTCTATGAACAAGCCATCAAACTGATAGCAATCCGGATTTGATCAATCCATTGTAAATTAGCATACACAATTTCAAATTGTTTTCGCTGAAACTCCCACAATTCTGGCCCGTATAACACTCAATGTATGAATTATGAACGCCAAACCACTCGTTGTGCACTTGCATAATTGCTTCCATTATAACTGATCTTGCAATGTACATCTGCTGTGCTAAACCTGTTTAACGATGTGTATGTATGTGTGCTTGTGTCCATGTGTGTATGTATGTGTGCTTGTGTCCATGTGTGTATGTATGTGTGCTTTTGTCCATGCGTGTATGTATGTGTGCTTGTGTCCATATGTGTATGTGTGTGTGTGTGTGTGTCTTTGTGTGTATGGGGTGTGTGCTTATGACACCATTAATGATGTGCGGGTGGTTTTACGAGCAGACAACACAGCGACTCATCGAAGAAGAGACAATTGCCATTTAGCAGGCTGCAGTGGCCGGCATCATTAACGTGACATACATGTGCACACGCGCTCACATTCACATTCACCGAACTGTCGACCTGTCGCATAGCATGTGCTAGACTGGCAAGGAATCACGTCGAGTCTGGTTAATGACGCGTCGCTTGATCGCAGACACATTGCTGGCGGCCTAGCAAGCATATGGCAATATATTGCTGCTGACATAATCATCGCACTTATGATCCCAGTAGAAACCAATTGGATATTATCAGTAAATAGAAGCAATAATAGCAATAGAAGCAATAGTGCAAATGCATATATGTATATATATACACACACACACATCTATATATATAAAAGAGATCCTCTGTGTGTGTGTGTGTGTGTGTCTGTGTGTGTGTCCCACCCTCCTTGGTCCATATTCTATCAACTGCTACTCGGCCATCACTTGGCGTACTCGCTAAAAATGTATACCATCATTTTGGAAATTTTCTTGTCTACACTTAACACTAATTTAAAATTTAAAAAATGAAACCAAAAAAAGTTATAGCGGTGAAAAGACAAAATGAACCCTGAAAAATGCGAAAATTTTGGTCAATTTTCTGAAGACTACTCCTCCTAAACCAGCAATGGTATAACTATACAAATTATACCACTGTGTATAAAATTTTCTGTTATACTCAACAAATTATAATTTATATCCAAAAATTAAATAAAAAACATGTAAAATGGAAAAAAATTCAATCTACATTCAAAATTTTATTTAAACTCCACGCGTCCGATTGTCTATATTTCTTATCTATTTCACAAAAACTAATAATCACACATCTAAATAAATAATACCATCATGCTGGGAATTTTGTTATCTACAACACAGTATATTTTTTAATTTCCAAAGTGTATTAAAAAAAATTTACGGCGGTGTGAAGTGTAAATGACAAAGTCAAAAAGGCAAAATTAGCACAAAAAACGTGAATATTTTGGTCAATATTCCGCTATCTATTTCTCATAAACCGACAATGATACAGCTATAAAATTATACTTTTGTGTAGATAATTTTGTGTTCTACAAGGAAAATTTAAATTCATACTCATAAATATTCATACTCATAAATACATACTTGTGTAGAAAATTTTGTGTTCTACAAGATAAGCTATAATTTATACCCACAAAAGATACAAAAAACGTGTAAAATTGGCAAAATTCTCAAATACATCCAAAATTACACTTGAACACCGGGCGACTCAAATTAATTCATTTTTCTACTATTTATCAGTAACTATTTGTTATACATAAAAATAAATTATACCATCGTGCTAGAAATTTTGTTTTCTACAATACGGTATAATTTGTAATTTTCCAAAGTGTATCTAAAGGAAGTTACGGCGATTTAAAGTCAAAATGTCATGTTGCCAATTTGACAGCTATTATGCGCACTTGCGATTACACATGAATATACACTGATTGAATTTCACTGAAGTCCAATAACAATTTACACACTTGCGATTACACAGGAATATACTACTGTGTAGAGAATTTTGTGTTCTACAAGATAAGCTAAAATTTATACCCACAAATGATACAAAAAACGTGTATAATTGGCAAAATTCTCAAATACATCCAAAATTACACTTGAACACCGGGCGACTAAAATTTATTCCTTTTTCTACTATTTCTCAGTAACTATTTGTAACACATAAAAATAAATTATACCATCGTGCTAGAAATCTTGTTTTCTACAATACGGTATAATTTGTAATTTTCCAAAATATATAAAGGAAGTTACGGCGGTGTAAAGTCAAAAGGACATATTGCCAATTTGACAGCTATTATGCGCACTTGCGATCACACAGGAATATACACCGATTAAATTCCAATCACAATTAAGAATGCATCATATTAGCTCCAAGCATGGATGGCATGGTTTTATTGCGTACAGTTTAATTAATGCTACACTATACTGAATAGAAAGGCTTTATTGTCCTCAATATTTACACATGAATTGTTCCGCCCGACGGGCTGGTAAAATACTACTGGGAACAAAGTTAACTACTGAATTTTACTGTATAATTTGATTGGTTTAATTTCAAGTTGCATAAGCTTAAGTTGCATAAGGATATGGGTTGTAATATCATGCAATGCCAACTATATGAATATGCTGTTTTAGCGGACGCACAAATCTGGAATTATAGAGATGACGGAAAGTTTCATTGTTTTGATAGTGTTACACTTCTGAATTACTACACACGAAGGACGGGTGTGAATTTGAGCAGTGTTGAGGGAAAATCATCGTCAATAATTAAAACAAGAATTTACAAATTTGACTTTTTCTGTTGGTCGTTTATCATCAATTTTCTTTGTGTTTGTTTCGTGTTTGAGTTCTGAATTATTCCGCACGACGGGCAGCTTTAAATATGAGGCGGGTTGTGGAAAAACATGTTTTCTAAATTGAAACATAAATTTCACATTTAGACTTAGTTATTGGCTAAAACGTTCCTATGGGTTTGTTTTTCTTTTTCAATTTTCACAATTTTTTTATAAATTGAATATTAATTATATTTTATGAACTGTTCCGCACGACGGGCGGGCTTAAATGTATCTATAAAGAGTGGGCTTAAATGATAGCGAGGTATATGATATTTTGCTAGCAGTAAATATTCTAGCGATAAAAGTAGAATAGCTCTTAAGCAAATGATTTTGGAGAATGATGTGAACCTTTAGATATATTTTGTGATCTGATGATATATGTATTAGGAATATTACGTAGCAGAATATAATTTGCATAATATAATATCGGCTGTAATATCAAGGGCTGTAATATCGGTGTAATCCAAAAAATAACAACTGTATGAATATGATGCAAGTTGAAGCATTAACCGGGAATTATGAAATAATATGATAATGGTGTATAATTATATCGCATTATGCAACAAATGTGAATTTAGCTGCCTTACAGTTTGGTTCCGATACTATATTGGCGGCTTGAGAGATAAGTATTGGTGGGCCGCGTGTTTGGGACCCCTGGGGTAGATAATCTCAGTCTTCTGATTACAAATTATGATCGCATCAATATATTTTGTGATCACAAACTAATAAGTTAAATCACCTCAGACTAGGCGAGTGCGGTCAAGATTGGATGGTTGGGTTGGGTTGGGTAGGTTTGACTCAGGTTATATTGGGTTTTAATGATAGTGGAAAATATATAAATTTTAGCAATAAATATTATAGCGGTAAAAGTAAAATAGTACTTAAGCAAATGATATTGGGGAATGATGTTAAGTAATAAATATAGTTTGGAAGCATTCTGATGAAAAGATTTCATCATCTTTCATTGTTTGTTTCGTGTTTGTGTTCTGAATTATACCACACGACGGGCAGATTTATATATCAGGCGGGTTGAGGGATAGCATTTGTCAAAATAAGAACAAAAATATTCACATTTAGACTTTTCTATTGGTTAAGATATTTATAGGTTACATTTTTTGGTTTTCAATTTGTATTCATTATATTTCATGGATTCGATATAAATTTTATTGTATGAATTGTTCCGCACGACGGGCGGGTTTGAAAAAGTGTTTTTAGTTCATTTTTTCAAATGGTTCATTTAGAAAAAATTATTTTTTTTTATAAATAAAAATGCTCGGCGGGCAGCAGCTATAAACAATAGAACGTTCAATTTCCCCTGTAGAATTAATCCATACACAAAACCAATGGATTTGACTTCAAATATGAAATTTATTGTATGAATTGTTCCGCACGACGGGCGGGTTTAAAAAAGTGTTTCCATTTTTAGTTCATTTTTTCAAATTGTTCATTTAAAAAAAGGTGTTTTTTAATGAAAAATGCTCCGCGGGCAGCAACTATAGACAATAGAACGTTCAATTTACCCTGTAGAATTAATCCATACACAAAACCAATGGATTTGACTTCAAGATCCAGAACGGATCGTGTTCGAGTTCTGAATTAATCAGCACGACGGGCGGGTTTAAAAATGACTCAGGCGGACTGAGGGGAAATATTTTGTCGAAATAAAAATAATTAAACTTATAATTTTCAACAGATGAATATTTTTATGAGTAGACCCTATTTCATTGTTATTTTTCCATATTTTTTTATGAATTGAATATGAATTTCATGTTATGAATTGCTCCGCACAACGGGCGGGTTTTAATGCTATATATATACATAAAGAAGAAATTATCTGTCTGTCTGTGTATGTGTGCTTGAATATGAGGTGGCATAATTGCGCTGGTTCATGGTTCGCTGGTTCAATGATCAGGGGCTTCAAACGCAAACGAAGAGATGGCTCATTTTTATTAAATAAAAATGTCCCGCGGGCAGCAATAAAACGTTCAATTTCACCGTGTATAATGAATTCATATACAAAACTAAACGATTTGACTTCAATAACCAGAACGGATGGTGTTCGAGTTCTGAATTAATCCGCACGTCGGCCGGGTTTGAATATGAGGCGGGCTGAGTGAAAATATTTTGTCAAAATAAAATTAAAAATAATGTAATTTAGACTTTTTAATTGATTAAGGTTTTTATGAGTTTGCCTTATTTATTTTTAATTTGCAATATTTTTATGAATTGCTCCGCACAACGGGTGGGTATTAATGCTAGTATATATATATACAACAACAACAACGTGTATTTGCTATAGCACCGGTAAAACACAAGCGCGAAAAACGGAAAACATCAATTGAGATAAAGCGACAATTGTAAAGAATATGGGAGAAATGAGCAAGTAAAAGAAGGAGAAGTCACAAAACAACCGAAATTGGTAAATAGCAAGCACAAGCACAAAGGGCACAGTTCCAAAAAATCAAGTGGTATGTTCGAACAATAAAATCGACAGAGAATTATTACAGAGAACATTCACAATAGAATAAATAAAGCAGCAAGGAAGGAAAGGAAGCAGTAACTGTGCTCAAGACAGGGAAAAATAAGACAACGAGGAGAAT
Organism: Sacculina carcini; assembly: GCA_916048095.2. Lineage (NCBI taxonomy): Eukaryota > Metazoa > Arthropoda > Thecostraca > Sacculinidae > Sacculina > Sacculina carcini. Next base: position 8,636,116 of record OU696575.1, on the reverse strand, counting down.
TGAAACAATCATGAAACGGAGAAATAGTTCAAAACAATATCACAGAGAGGCGAAAGGAGCGAGAGAGTGAGAGACGGGATCAAATGAAATGTCAAAAAGGTACAGGCGAAGCAGACGGCGGAATGACCGAAATGAAGAGGCGCGGCTGATATGAGAGGGAAGATAATTATACAAGCGAGGGGCGTAAAATAAGAACGATTTAGAGGACCAGGAAGATTCATTAGATGCACGAGGACAAGCGAGAGGAAGAGGGCGACGAGAGGAGTGTGAGTCAGTGGGAGACAAAAGATTAGCAAGATAAGAAGGTTGGTGAGTATCATGCAGAAGCTTGTAAATGAGACAGCAAAGGCGAAAATGAATTCGTGGGATGATAGGAAGCCAGTGGAGTTGAAAAAGTAGGTGAGACGTGTGGCGAGAAAAAATAGGATGAAAGACAAATCGACAAGATTGGTTGATCACACGCTGAAGGATTAAGAGATGAGAACGAGGAGCACTAAAGTAAAGCGAGTTGCAGTAGTCTAACCTGGGGAAAATGAGAGTATGAACAAGAGTGATGGCGGAATTTTTATCAAGATAGGGACGTATAGGGTAGAGAGAGCGCAGAATAAGACAAGTGCGGGCGACAGAAACGATATTGTCAAAGCAGGAGAGCGAAGAGACAAAGATAGAGCCGAGATTGCGAACAGCAGTTGAGATAGGAAATGGGAGAAGATGAGGTGAAATAAGAGGTGGATGGAGGACGATGAACTCAGACTTAGAAGTATTCAAGTACAGCTGCCGAGAAGCGGCCCATGAGGAAATTTCAGAAAGTATATCAGAGAGAAAGGAGGGAGTATCAGGAGTGACAGGAATGAGGAATTGGATGTCATCGGCATAGATCTTGAAAGTAATGGAATGTTTTCGAAGAACAGGGCAAAGAGAAGACATATAAAGATTAAATAATAGTGGGCCAAGGACGGAACCTTGGGGAACACCAGATCGAAGAGGGAAGTGAGCAGAGGTAGAGGAATTGAAGTCAACTGAGTAAGTACGATCAGTGAGGTAAGATTTCAGAAGAGAAAGGGCGGAAGAAGATAGACCCGAACAGGAAAGATCACGAATAATAATAGGGTGACTAACAAGATCAAAAGCCGAGGACAGATCAAGTAATACCAAGATGACAGATTGACGGTAGGAGAAGTGTGAAAGGGTATCATTACACAAGGAAATAAGTACAGATTCAGTAGAGTGAGCAGAGCGGAAACCAGATTGACACGGGTCAAGGAATTTAGAGATGTAAGGAGAGAGTTGCAATGAAATAGCGGATTCAAGGAGTTTGGAGGGAAGACTGAGGAATGATATAGGACGGTAATTGGTGAGAGCAGCGGGATCAAGAGTAGGTTTTTTTTATAATGGGTCGAACAATAGCATGTTTGTATGGCAAGAAAACACCATGCAGAAAGGAAGAGTTGATAAGGTGGAGAAGGTAAGGCACAAGAGAAGGAAGAGACACACAAATAGCTCGAAAATTAATTGAGTCCGAGGGAGAGTGGGACATCTTGATTGAAGACAAAAGGTATATATATATATATATATATATATATATATATATATATATATATATATATATATATATATCTATATATATAAAAGAGATCCTCTGTGTGTGTGTGTGTGTGTGTGTGTGTCTGTGTGTGTGTGTGTTCGACCCTCCTTGGTCCATTTTCTATCAGCTATTATTCGGCCACCACTCAGCCTACCCGCTAACAATTTATACCATCACGTTGGAAATTTTCTTGTCTACACTTTAGATTAAATTTTAAATTTCAAAAATGAAATCATAAAAAGTTATAGCGGTGAAAAGACAAAATGAACCCTGAAAAATGCGAAAATTGTGGTCAATGCTCTGCCATCTACTCCTCATAAACCAGAAATGGTACAGCCAAACAGATTATACCACTGTGTAGAGAATTTTCTGTTCTACAAGATAGGTTATAATTCATATCCAAAAATAGAACATAAAAGATGTAAACATGACAAAATTTCAATCTATATTCAAAATTATATTTCTACTCCACGCGTCCGATTTTCTATACTTTTTTCTCTATGTATCAAAAACTAATTATCACACAACTAAATAAATAATACCATCATGCTGGGAATTTTGTTTGCTACAACACGGTATACTTTTTAATTTTCCAAAGTGTATTAAAAAAAAGTTACGGCGGTGTGAAGTCAAAATGACAAAGTCAAAAATGCAAAATTAGTACTGGAAACCGTGAATGTTTTGGTAAATATTCCCCTATCTATTCCTCATAAACCAGCAATGGTACAGCTATAAAAATTATACTATTGTGTAGATAAAATTGTGTTCTACAATTTAATTAATACCCACAAATGATACAAAAAATGTGTAAAATTGGCAAAATTGTCAAATACATCCAAAATTACACTTGATCACCGGGCGCCTAAATTAATTCATTTTTCTACCTATTTCTCAGGAACTATTTGTCACACATTAAAATAAATTATATCATCGTGCTGGAAATTGTATTTTTTTAAATGCGGTATAATTCTTAATTTTCCAAAGTGTATCTGAAGGAAGTGACGGCGGTGTAAAGTCAAAAGGACATATTGCCAATTTGACAGCTATTATGCGCACTTGCGATTACACAGGAATATACTACTGTGTAGAGAATTTTGTGTTCTACAAGAAAAGGTGTAATTTATACCCACAAATGATACAAAAAACGTGTAAAATTGGCAAAATTCTCAAATACATCCAAAATTACACTTGAACACCGGGTGACTACAATTTATTCATTTTTATACCCATTTCTCAGGAACTATTTGTCATACATTAAAATTAATTATACCATCGTGCTAGAAATCTTGTTTTCTACAATACGCTATAATTCTTAATTTTCCAAAGGGTATCTGAAGGAAGTTACGGCGGTGTAAAGTCAAAAGGACATATTGTCAATTTGACAGCTATTATGCGTACTTGCGATTACACATGAATATACACTGATTAAATTTCACTGAAGTCCAATCACAATTTACGCACTTGCGATTACACAGGAATATACTACTGTGTAGAGAATTTTGTGTTCTACAAGATAAGCTATAATTTATACCCACAAATGATACAAAAAACGTGTAAAATTGGCAAAATTCTCAAATACATCCAAAATTACACTTGAACACCGGGCGACTAAAATTAATTCATTTTTCTACTATTTCTCAGTAACTATTTGTTACACATAAAAATAAATTATACCATCGTTCTAGAAATCTTTTCTTCTACAATACGGTATAATTTGTAATTTTCCAAAGGGTATCTGAAGGAAGTTACGGCGGTGTAAAGTCAAAAGGACATATTGCCAATTTGACAGCTATTATGCGCACTTGCGATTACACAGGAATATACACCGATTAAATTTCACTGAAGCCCAATCACAATTAAGAATGCATCATATTATCTCCAAGCATGGATGGTGTGGTTTTATTGCGTACAGTTTAATTAATGCTACACTCTACTGAATATAAAGGCTTTATTGTCCTCAATAACGTTCCGCACGACGGGCGGGTAAAATGCTATTGGGAACAAAGTAAACTACTGAATTTAACTGTGTAATTTAATTGGTTTAATTTCAAGTTGCATAAGCATAAGTTGCATAAGGATATGGGTTGCAATATCATGTAATGCCAACTTATGCTGTTTTAGCGGAAGCATTAACCTGGAATTATAGAGATGACAGAAGGTTGCATTGTTTTGATAGTGTTGTGGAAAAACATGTTTTCTAAATTGAAACATAAATTTCACATTTAGACTTTTAGATTAGCTATAACTTTCCTGTGGGTTTGTTTTTCTTTTTCAATTTGCACTAATTTTTTTATGAATTGAATATTAATTATATTTTATGAACTGTTCCGCACGACGGGCGAATTAAATGTATCTATAAAGAGTGGGTTTAAATGATAGCGAGGTATATGATATTTTGCCAGCAGTAAATATTCTAGCGATAAAAGTAGAATAGCTCTTAAGCAAATGATTTTGGAGAATGATGTGAACCTTTAAATATATTTTGCGATCTGATGATATATGTATTAGGAATAATACGTAGCAGAATATAGATTGCATAATATAATATCGGCTGTAATATCAAGGGCTGCATTATCGATGTAATCCAAAAAATAACAACTGTATGAATATGATGCATTAGTGGAAGCATTAACCGGGAATTATGAGATAATATGATAATGGTGTAAAATTATATCGCATTATGCAACAAATGTGAATTTAGCTACCTTACAGTTTGGTCCCGATACTATATTGGCGGGTTGAGAGAAAAGTATTGGTGGGCCGCGTGTTTGGGACCCCTGGGGTAGATAATCTCAGTCTTATGATTACAAATTATGATCGCATCAGTATATTTTGTGATCACAAACTAATAAGTTAAATCACCTCAGACTAGGCTGAGAGCGGTCAAGATTGAATGGTTGGGTTGGGTTGGGTAGGTTTGACTCAGGTTATATTGGGTTTTAATGATAGCGGAAAATATATAAATTTTAACAATAAATATTATAGCGGTAAAAGTGAAATAGTACTTAAGCAAATGATATTGGCGAATGATGTTAAGTAATAAATATAGTTTGGAAACAGTCTGATGAAAAGATTTCATCATCTTTCATTGTTTGTTTCGTGTTTGTGTTCTGAATTATACCACACGACGGGCAGATTTATATATCAGGCGGGTTGAGGGATAATATTTGTCAAAATAAGAACAAAAATATTCACATTTAGACTTTTCTATTGGTTAAGATATTTATAGGTTACATTTTTTGCTTTTCAATTTGTATTCATTATATTTTATGGATTTGATATGAATTTTATTGTATGAATTGTTCCGCACGACGGGTGGGTTTAAAAAAGTGTTTTTAGATCATTTTTTCAAATGGTTCATTTAAAAAAAGGTTGTTTTTTTTTAAATAAAAATGTTCCGCGGGCAGCAACTATAGACAATAGAACGTTCAATTTACCCTGTAGAATTAATCCATACACAAAACCAATGGATTTGACATCAAGATGCAGAACGGATCGTGTTCGAGCTCTGAATTATTCAGCACGACGGGCGGGTTTAAAAATGACTCAGGCGGACTGAGGGGAAATATTGTGTCGAAATAAAAATAATTAAACTTATAATTTTCAATTGATTAATATTTTTATGAGTGTACCCTATTTCATTTTTATTTTTCCATATTTTTTATGAATTGAATATGAATTTCATGTTATGAATTGCTCCGCACAACGGGCGGGTTTTAATGCTATATATATACATAAAGAAGAAATTATCTGTCTGTCTGTGTATGTATGCTTGAATATGAGGTGACATAATTGCGCTGGTTCATGGTTCGCTGGTTCAATGATCAGGGGCTTCAAACGCAAACGAAGCGATGGCTCATTTTTATGAAATAAAAATGTCCCGCGGGCAGCAATAAAACGTTCAATTTCACCGTGTAGAATGAATTCATATACAAAACTAATGGATTTGACTTCAAGAACCAGAACGGATGGTGTTCGAGTTCTGTATTATTCCTCACGTCGGGCGGGTGATAAATATGAGGCGGGCTGAGTGAAAATATTTTGTCAAAATAAAATTAAAAATAATGAAATTTAGACTTTTTAATTGATTAAGGTTTTCATGAGATTGCCTTATTTATTTTTAATTTGCAATATTTTTATGAATTTTTCCGCACAACGGGCGGATTTTAATGCTAGTATATATATATATATGACTCCAGCTGCATCATGAACGGATGCAAAGGAATTGAACTTAATTGCAAATCCTGGTATTTAATGGTAATATTATTTAATGGTATTATTAATTTAATGGTAATATTTATTGTATGTAATTGTCGATTGCTAGTTTTATATTATTTACTTAAAAGTGTGTCAAAATCATATACGCGTGTCTTAATGTTTATATTCATTTATATCTACTAAATATGTTGTGTTCTTGGCTCGTCTTTTTTATGTATTTTATAAAACAGTACTTGATAAAGCCTTGTTGAGGCGAAACGTCGTAGTAATACAGAAATAACTGTTCCCGTTGAAGTATATTTTTTCATCATATAACATTACCGGGTGCGTGAGTGCAACTTCTTTATGCGGAATATATATATATATATATATATATATATATATATATATATATATATATATATATATATATATATATATATATATATACTAGCATTAAAACCCGCCCGTTGTGCGGAAAAAACTCATAAAAATATTGCAAATTAAAAAATAAATAAGGCAGACTCATAAAAACCTTAATCAATTGAAAAGTCTAAATGTCATTATTTGTAATTATATTTGAAAAAATATTTTCACTCAGCCCGCCTCATATTTAAGCCAGCCCGACGTGCGGAATAATTCAGAACTCGAACACCATCCGTTCTGGATCTTGAAGTCAAATCCATTAGTTTTGTATATGAATTCATTCTACACGGTGAAATTGAACGTTTTATTGCTGCGCGCGGGACATTTTTATTTCATACAAATGGGCCATCTCTTCGTTTGCGTTTGAAGCCCCTGATCTATACCATTGAACCTGCGCAATTATGCCACCTCATAATCAAGCATACATACACAGACAAACAGCTAATTTCTTCTTTATGTATATACAGAGCATTAAAACCCGCCCGTTGTGCGGAGCAATTCATAACATGAAATTCATACTCAACTCATAAAAAATATCGAAAATTAAAAATGAAATAGGGTACACTCATAAAAATATTAATCAATTGAAAATTATAAGTTTAATGATTTTTATTTCGACAAAATATTTCCCCTCAGTCCGCCTTAGTCATTTTTACACCCGCACGTCGTGCTGAATAATTCAGAACTCGAACACGATCCGTTCTGGATCTTGAAGTTAAATCCATTATTTTTGTGTATGGATTAATTCTACAGGGGAAATTGAACGTTCTATTGTCTATAGTTGCTGCCCGCATAGCATTTATATTTATAAAAATAACCTTTTTTAAAAGAACCATTTGAAAAAATGAACTAAATAACACTTTTTTAAACCCACCCGTCGTGCGGAACAATTCATGCAATAAAATTCATATTAAATTCATAAAATAGAATGCATACAAATTGAAAAGCAAAAAATGTAACCTATAAATATCTTGACCAATAGAAAAGTCAAAATGTGAATATTTTTGTTTTTATTTTGACAAATATTATCCCTCAACCCGCCTGATATATAAATCTGCCCGTCTTGTGGTATAATTCAGAGCAAAAACACGAAAGAAACAATGAAAGATGATGAAATATTTTCATCAGAATGTTTCCAAACTATATTTATCACTTAACATCATTCCCCAACATCATTTGCTTAAGTACTATTTTATTTTAACCGCTATAATATTAACTGCTAAAACTTATACATTTTCCGCTATCATTAAAACCCAATATATCCTGAGTCAAACCTACCCAGCCCAGCCCAACCATTCAATCTTGACCGCACTCAGCCTAGTCTGAGGTGATTTAACTTATTTGTTTATGATCACAAATATACTGATTCGATCATAATTTGTAATCAGAAGACTGAGATTATCTACCGCAGGGGTCCCAAACACGCGGCCCACCAATACTTTTCTCTCAACCCGCCAATATAGTATCGGAACCAATCTGTAAGGCAGCTAAATTGACATTTGTTGCATAATGCGATATATTTATACACCATTTAAGTCACATTTACATTAGTGAGTCTGGGTCTTGAAGTTAAGCCCGTGAGTTTTGTACATGGATTCATTCCACACGGTAAAATTGAATGTTTAAACCCACCCGCCGTGCGGATCAATTAATAAAACAAAAGTAATACATAGTAATACAAGTAATACATACATACATATTTAAATGCAAACAGCCAGTCTAATAAAAAACTCTTAATTGTAAAATATATACCAATAGAAATTATTTTTCTGAATTTGCATATTCTTATTCTAATAATTGACGACATATTATTCAGTCAACCCGCCTCATACCTGAGCCCGCCCGTCGTCAGGAATAATTTCGAATTGTAAACACAAAATAACAATGAATTTTTTTAGTATATAAATGATTTTTTTCCATAATATTATCTCATAATTCCCGGTTAATGCTTCCACTAATGCTTCACATTCATATAGTTGTTATTACTTGGATTACACCAATATTACAGCCCTTGATATTACAGCCGATATTATATTATGCAATCTATATTCTGCTACGTATTATTCCTAATACATATATCATCAGATCGCAAAATATATTCAAACGTTCACATCATTCTCCACCATCAATTGCTTAAGAGCTATTCTACTTTTATCGCTAGAATACTTACTGCTAGCAAAATATCATATACCTCGCTATCATTTAAACCCACTCTCTATAGATATATTTAAGCCCGCCCGTCGTGCGGAACAGTTCATAAAATATAATTAATATTCAATTAATAAAAAAATTAGTGCAAATTGAAAAATAAAAACAAACCCATAGGAAAGTTGTAGCCAATATAAAAGTCTAAATGTGAAATTTATGTTTCAATATAGAAAACATGTTTTCCACAACCCGCCTCATATTTATAGCTGCCCGTCGTGCGGAAAAATTCAGCACTAAAACACGAAACAAACACAAAGAAAATTGATGAAAAACGACCAATAGAAAAAGTAAAATTTGTAAATTCTTGTTTTAATTATTGACGATGTTTTTTCCCTCAACACTGCTCAAATTCACACCCGTCCTTCGTGTGTAGTAATTCAAAAGTGTAGCACTATCAAAACAATGAAACTTTCTGTCATCTCTATAATTCCAGATGAATGCTTCCGCTAAAACAGCATATGCATATAGTTGGCATTGCATGATATTACATAGCGTATCCTTATGCAACTTAAGCGTATGCAACTTGAAATTAAACCAATTAAATTACACAGTAAAATTTAGTAGTTTACTTTGTTCCCAGTAGCATTTTACCCGCCCGTCGTGCGGAACAATTCATGTGTAAATATTGAGGATAATAAAGCCTTTCTATTCAGTATAGTGTATCATTAATTAAGCTGTACGCAATAAAACCACACCATCAATGCTTGGAGCTAATATGATGCATTCTTAATTGTGATTGGGCCTCCGTGAAATTTAGTCAGTGTATATTCCTGTGTAATCGCAAGTGCGCATAATAGCTGTCAAATTGGCAATATGTCCTTTTGAATTTACACCGCCGTAACGTTCTTCAAGTACACTTCGGAAAATTATAAATTATACTCTATTGTAGAAAACAAAATTTTTAGCACGATGATATATATTATTTGAATGTGTGAAAAATAGTTACTGAGAAATAGGTAGAAAAATGAATACATTTTAGTCGCCCGGTGTTCAAGTGAAATGTTGGATGTATTTGAAAATTTTGCCAATTTTACACGTTTTTTGTATCATTTGTGGGTATAAATAATAACTTTTCTTGTAGAACACAAAATTCTCTACACAATGGTATAACTATAATAGCTGTACCATTGCTGGTTTATGAGGAGCAGATAGCGGAATATTGACCAATATATTCACGGATTTCAGTGCCAGTTTTGTCTTTTAACTTTGTCATTTTGAATTCACACCGCCGTAACTTTTTTCAATACACTCTGGAATATTAAAATTTATAATGTGCTGTAGAAAACTATATTTCCAGCATGATGGTATTGTTTATTCAGATGTGTGATAATTAGTTTTTGAAAAATAGAGAAAAAAGTAAAGAGAATTTGACGCCCGGAGTTAAAATAAAATTTTGAATGTAGATTGAAATTTTGTCATTTATAGATCTTTTATATTTTATTTTTGGATATGAATAATAACTTATCTTGTAGAACGGAAAATTTTCTACACAGTGGTATAATCTGTATAGCTGTACCGCTGCTGGTTAATGAAGAGTAGATGCTAAAATATTGACCAAAATTTTCGCAATTTTCAGGTCTCATTTTGTCTTTTCACCGCTATAAATTTTTATAATTTCATTTGTGAAATTTTAAATTTAACCTATCGTGTAGACAGGAAAATTTACAACGTAATAGTATAAATTGTTAGCAAGTACACCAAGTGGTTACTGAGCAGCAGTTTGCAGCAAATGGACCAAGGAGGTTGGGAAACACACACACACACACACACACACACACAGATGTTCTCTTTGATATATATATATATATATATATAATATAGAATCATGAAAAACTTATATATCGTATATATATATATAGAAAGGAGCGTATTACAATAACACATATGATTACTACAGTAGTCAAACATTTCGTTCGTCAGACCTTCAGTGACTTTTGACAAATCAGTGAAAACAAACCATGACTGTCTTGTTATGTTCTTCGTATGTAAACTCAGATTGTTCTGTCTACAATCACTGAGGTATGTCTGACGACCGAAACGCTTCACTACAGTAATAATTTCACTACATTTGTGTTTCATCTCATACATTATATATGCCCCAAAGTTGAAATATATGCACTCATCGTACGTAGCGTGGCATATCGTCTCAACAAGCATGTATCAAGTACTGTTTTTCGACGCATTGAGAAGACGAGTCAATAAAAATGTTTGCCTGTCATTTTCTTGGATGTGTGCTGCTTCGACATATTTTCTAATATCATCGTCTAATATTCCGCTATTTGTTATAGTCCACATTACCGGCAATTCCACTTTGTTGATATCATTCATGTCATGTATTACAGCTCAGCCTCCCAGCATATATTTCAAGTGTTTCAAAGTCTTTATACGTACTCGTCGTGAGGTCTCACAAATGTAACTCAGTACTTGATAAGTCCTCGTTGAAGCGAGGTGTTGTACAAATACAGCGAGAATGAATTAAGTGTATATATATATACTATTCTAGCATAGTTAGCTCATTACTTTCATTATATTTACATTAAAAATAAATAATTACATGTATATTTGTGGGTTTACCATTATACACTTAAATCTGTTTGCTATGCGCAATTAACATCTGCTATTATGCGTACACTATATGTCTTATTTCAGGCAGGATAAGCTTACAGAGAAGTGCAGAATATATCAGTCAATTGAGCTTAGGAAATACCATGATTTCAAAGGTTCGAGGCGCAATTATTAGTGTCAAATTATAGGCACAATTATGTCCTCCAACCAGTCATAGAATGCTACAAACAAGTACTCGATCGAGAAAAAAAATTTACATTTTTCTGGAACCAAGTATAATTTGTTTTGAAGCGTTTGCTTGCACATATGCTAGTATATTTAGACACAAATCCGTTTTCACTGCAATATTATGATCACATTTAAATAAAAAACATGTAAGCAAATACTTTTTATGGATCACCGTTGTTAATTGCGAAGTATAACGGAGAAGATTATGCGTACATTACACTTGTTCGATTACCCAGGTATAATTAGGGACGCGTTTGAATAAAAAAATGTGTTTCAGATAATAAATGAAGTACGCGTGTATTTGTTCAATCAGATGAAGCCTAAGAGCGAAAACACTTAACTCTTATGCAATGATATTTTGGTTTGATATTACAGTGTTTGCTTCTGTGGCGAAGATAATTTAACTGAACAGATTTAGGTCAAATTACGCGCTAATTTAATGCAGTCATCAAGCGTATTGCATCATCATCAACATACACCACACCTACAGATTCCATGCAAGCTGGCTAAATTCAATATACATTACCAGACTATCGTACACGACACGCAGAATTCATCAGCACATAAGTTGGAGAAGTGCAATCTACCAATACTTTGTGTGATGAGCTGCATGGGATGTGCTTCACAGGCAGGTCAACAGGTACGCACAAAATTAAGCTGATGTGCATGTCCTAGGCACAACAGGTTTGTAAGGCACAACAGGTTTGTAAGTTTGTACGACATTGCCAAAATCCATTCAGATAAATTGCTTTTTGAATGTATTCATGAATACTACGACTACGACTATCGTACTACGACTTGAAATTTATCGAGAGTATTGAATGTAATATATGTAATAGACAGATGCAATATAAAGCTGCTCAACCTAATCATTTTAATTATTATACGCTGGCTAAGAACTCAAATAAATTTTAACTCAATAGACCCGCAGATAGATCCGCTGATGAGACCTTACTCAATACTGTATTCTGATAAAAATATGAAATCGCGGCGTTACATTCAGCCAACGTCTTGGGCTGCTGTTGAATTGTTTCAAATTTAACTCAAATGGAGGAAACTATATCGATAGTATGTTCACTGATGTACCAGACATGTCAGGGTCATCAAATATGCGCCTTTAAGCACATTACGTCACTGCTCTAAGCATAATTGTGAATCTGCGCAATGCGTTCCTGTTTGAGCGTTCAGCAAATTTGTTTCTGTGATGAATCGTGCGTTCTTGAACGATACGCTACGCTCGTACTATTGAAAATTTTGCTAATATTCGTGTAGGACCCAGGCATACCGCGTTGTCTGACAGTGCACAAATTTTAGTCTGTTGTGGAACGAATATGTTGAGGACAGATATAGATGAATAGATGTGTGTATAAGAACAGAGGTAGTCTGGCTTTATCAAGCTATAGAAAAAATGATCGGAAATGTCTGACTCCCATATGTGGTGGTTCACGTTAAACTCAGTTGTGTATGAATTAAACGCGTCCTTCCCGATCTCACGGGCTGACGACGTGCAAACCTGCTCTGAACCTAGACTTTCTCCAAACCTAAATTTTCTCTGAGCCTAAAATTAAAGCGAAAATCTTCACGAAGTCCTTTTAATCAAAGCAATGTATTGGCGCAGTTTTTTATGTGATGAATGTTACCTAGAGCCTGTCTTGATTGAAAGATCTGTCAGATTGAGGGCGCAAATATACAATTTCATTTGCTTGGCTCTTTTGGTGGCACTGGTCCGCTTGTAACCTTTTCCATATTTTGGAAAAAACAGTTGTAAATTTTGTCCCCAAGTGAAATACTGTCATCAGACATTTGAAGCCCTCTGGCAACTTCGCATGCAGCTTGAGGAATGCAAATATCAACGCGATTCCTAAAGAACCCGTCTTCAACTACTACCGGTCAATTCCAATATCAACACTTGTAAAAAAGTGTATGAACATAGCGATTAACTCGCAAATCGCAGAGACATCACTCACTGCTCCCGAAACAATTCGCAAATAGACAAATATTGGTGCAAATGATGCTCCATTGTCGATTAGGTATCACATCTAGCAGACTCTCAATCAGGGCTATAAGGAAAGAGTACTATAGCTGGATCATTCAGCTGATTTTGATCAGGACAGTTCAAACGTTGTACTTTTAAAATTGCCTTCGCTTGGCATAGGAAGAAATGTATATAACATAATTGCACAATTTTGGACAAATCCACAATATCGTGTTTGTGTTGGCAGTTGGAGTGAATGTTACACTGTATACTCTGAAGTAGCTAGTGGCAGTGTGATAGGACTTTTGCTATTCAACGTATATATGTCGGAACTATTCTGTGCTTCAATAATCCTATTAACTGTTACACCATTTTCACATAGATATTAGCTGTTGGCTTTTCCAAATCACGCCCAAGCGTCAACAAACTATATAATTAATTAGACCTTTTGAACTATGTAAACGGTTAAACGTAAAGTAAATGCCAAAAACATCTAATGTTTGCTCGATTGTAGAGCACGCACACCAAATCCTTCAAACAAGTATATGTCTGTTGACGGCAATAGATTGAATGTTTGTAGTGAAGTTAATTTTTTATCTCTGCGGTAGAGGAATACAATTTTGTCGGCGTAAATGAAAGAAAAATAATCGTATTGTCAAAGGTGACTCAATACTCCTTATTCTCTAGCAATTTTTTTATACTTGGTGACCTTATTTTCTGGATCGATTCTCCTTCTAATAATCCATACTGTACCCGTTTATTATCCTCACTCAATTCACATGGTCTCTCAGCTGCTAATTCTTCTCCTACTCATATATCCGGACACTCCCTTAATCTATTTGTTTCTCCCACTCCTATGCTATATTCCCATCATCCTCTTCCTGATGTCCTCATTCTGTCTCCTGATACTAATAATTCTGATCACAGTCTTTTAATTTCAACACACAATAAAATCTACCATGAACGTATCGGGTTTCCGTTGTATTTTTTATTGCACCACAACAGCATTACAATTCTATGATAGATCTTTCCACTCGTCTTTTTTTACTTTCTCATATTTTCGTTCTCATCTAGAGCATGATGGGCTGAATAAACAATACAGATATACACACGCGTACATTTTGTAATCAATTGAATGATAATTTAAGAAATACTTACATATATAGATATATTTTAAATGAAACCATGAATTAGTTAATGGAATAATTTAATAGCTTAGATGACACATTCTTTATGAAGCCTGAAAGATAAATATTATCACTTTGAAATTCATGAGTGCATCAACACCAGCATCCAATCTACATCTTCCAGATGCAGAGAATACGTTATAAGTATTTGCCATTTTTGTGCATGATTAGGAAGCTTACTTATGTATTAATATTAATATTAATGTTAAACTTACTTTGCCGCCCAGTTTGCACACTGATTCAGTCACTGTGTCGGGCGGAACGTTGACTGCAATACAAATGTGAACAACTATACACACAGAGAAAACACGAGCACACGCAATCTCACGTATATACATATATGCCTACACAAAGGAAACACCGCTGGAGGACAATCCTTTCAATAATTGCAAGAGTGGCCCTGTAGGAACGTGGAACATTGCAAGCGTCATGATATCACGCTGCAATTGTTGTGATGCACCGCCAATGACTGAGCGTTCGATAAAATTTTGGTCGTCGACAACGACGGACTATCATCGGTGCCGACGCGACGAACACCAGTTGCACGGTCTTGTGAACTCTCGCTCCTCTCTCCGCAAGTGTTCCACTCTGTGTACCGTTAATTGCCACGACGAAATTGATATTGCTCCATGGTTAGATAGCGTACTTTTAATGAACTATGCTATATATAAAACAGGCGAATCACACGCTTTTAGTCCACAAAAAGGCATTCAATTTGGAATTCCGCACAATATAGCAATGTAAAATACAAAAATTTCATCAAAGAATAAGTATGGAGTATAAGTATAAGCACAAGTATAAGTAAAACAATAAGTATAAGTATAAGCATAAGCATTAGCAAGATAATGATAGGGACTACGGCTGTAATTGTGTCTGTCCAAATAAAAATTGTCCGCACCTAGTGATGGCCAAAGATCTTGAAACTTTCCAGACGATATGACATGATACTTAGTTCCTGATAAGCAAAGATTCAAGCTGAGAAATTAATCTCCCTGTATCATGCAAGGAAAACTTCCATATACGCCGCTCGTTGCGGAAGCACAACACACGATAGATTTAACATATTCGAGCATGTAGCAAATTGTATCCCTGTCAACGAAACCATTTCACTGTCATTAGTTTGCAAGACTTGTACAGAAGAAGACGTGTATTAGGTGTTATCTTATTGATACTATAACAAGTGCAATACGATGTTAAATTTGAGCAAAATCTCAAAATTTCATATACGATCGGCGGAAATGGGTTAGATTTAGTTTGAGTTACAGACTCTTGCGTTAAGAAAATTCGGTTAATACTATGCGATTGAATTTATCGTAGGTATTGGATAAGATCTCACATATATTTCTGTCATAATAAAATCGTTAAGAAAGCATAAGTGAACGCAAGCATATATTCATAATAAATACTTATAAAACTTTATTGATAAAACTTGATGTGAGAATATGTACGTTGTGTACTACTGTGCGTGTAGTTGTGTGTGTGTATGTGCGTATGTGTAACATTGTGCGTGTTTTTACGCTGTGTAATAAATACAGGTACACTCTTGACATTATGCATGTGTGTTTATGCGTGTGGACAAGTGTGAATCGGTATAATGGACTCTTTTTTTGGTGGAATGCGTTGGGACGGATGTGAGGGAGTGTTCGCGTAGTGTGTGAGGCTCTCGTCGTGTGTTGGATGAGTTTTAGTCCGTTGTGTCGTGAGCTATTGGTCTACTTTTTCTTCAACTGCATCTCTTTTGATGCTACGGCTCAAATATACCTCCATCTTGTAACAAGCTAACCGGACCCGTAATCGTTCGCTGCACGCAGCATGAGTAAAAAGTAAGATGAGAGATTTTCCGCAAGTTCACCAATCATGTAGGCAGTCAGTGTTGATGTTCGTGTCGTGCCTAAATTTGCGGCAGTAGCAACGTAGCGGAGAGGTGAACCCCTGCCAAAATTATATGCGAGCACAAGAACGCTTTTGTGATATCAGTAGGTCCCTGGAGGCTGGTAGGCGGGACATTTGTAGTGTGATTCCAGTTAACACCAGAACAGCGACACAATGTTGGGAACACTCGGAACGCATTGTACCAAGCGTTTGGTACAGAAAAGTATCTGCCATTTGAGGAATTCAGAAATCGTATGTTGCAGCCAGGTGAGAAACCGGGCGTTTCTTCCAAGTATTTGAGAATAGTGTCCGATTCCGTTGGCGGCGTCCGTGAAGAGGTGCTGGAATACGCGCTTATCCCTGTTCAGCCCAGTCACTTTGACACGACAATTTGAACAATTGCAGCTGCTTGGAAGCTTTAATTGAGCAGCATTTTAGCAAAGGCACAAATGGTTAGGCAAAGAAAAGAGAGTCCAGCTGACAGTGCCGTTGCAGGTGAACGTGAAGAGGTTTGACTTGTGGATGCATGGGAAAAAATGCATCAATACTGAGATGCTTCACGTGCAACAAATATAATCAGTTTATCCGTGAGTGTCATAGAAAGTCGAGAATATGTTTCAACTGCTTCAATATTGTTCATCTGACTCGACAGTTTCCGAGAACAATGAAAGAGAGAACACGTTAGCGCCAGTGGGCTCTTTGAAGCAGTAAAGCAGGTGCTGTCATCCACATTCATGTTCGTCAATGGGCACTTATATTGTTTTAATTGACACTGGATGCACGTACTGCATATTGATGAACGCAACGTGCGTGCAAATGGCCATGACAAGGAACACCAGTGAATTTGTAGGGTGGTCGTCAGCTTTTGTGCGCAGACGTAGCTGAATGAGCCAAAGGCTGTTCAACAACGTTGTGTGCGTTGCTAGTGTATGGACAATGTTTTGGTAATGGCTAGGACTGTAAAAAAAGTAACCTAAAATAAGAAAAAGTAACTATATTTTCAAGAAAATTTAACCTAAAAAGTAACATAAAAAGTAGCCTAAAAGTAACTTAAAAAGTAACATAAAAAGTAACCTAAAAAGTAGCCTAAAAATTAACCTAAAATAACCTATGATACCTCAAAAATGGTCCAATTTCTGTAGTTCTGACGTAGTTTTTTTGTACTTCTGACGTAGAGTTTTGTAGTTCTGACGGAAGAAAATGCGTCAGTCCCTCATTTATATTATCTTTCCTACTTGGTAACTTTTTTTCAACAATCCACCAAAATTGACTGAACATCATTTGGCTAACATCGCAAAAAGGAGCATAACCATCAAACTGAAATTTAAAAGTGAAACGCTAATAGAAAGGTAAAATACACTACCTGCTAATGCAATTATTCTAGTAATCGTCGCAATAATATTCTTTATATTGTTTCAATGATACTTTTTTTGAGGCGACCATATCAAATAAGCACGTGCTACAGCATAAATACTGCATGTTTGAAGGCCCCTGTGCTCATGTAATATCTCTGTGCTCACAGTTTTATATGGGGTACTGTTTCGTCGCTTGAGCTCAAACGTGGGAAAGTGGCACTATCTCAAGTTCTGAAAATCACGTGCTACTTCCTGTCCAAGTAAATGCGTACTATAAAGTACTATAGTGCATTACCTAGTATAGACCTCGTACTATCCCATAATTCATCTCGTGACCCCCTTCGGCTTGTGGACATTTCCTAAAATGGACTGACATTATCCTGCGTACCCAAAAATGTACTAAAATCGAGTAGCACAGATATTAAGGTTAAATAAAAGGTTAAATGCCTAAGTGGCAGCTGCTACACGGGAAGAAGCCGAAGCTTATGAACACACAGGCGTGCCCCGTGCAGCTCGCTGCCACCGCAAAACCGACCCTCTCCACGCTATGGCGACACAAGGACGTAAGACGTATTAGAGAGGGCCACCTCCCCAGAATGCATGGCACAACTCATTACTGATATCTGGTACCATCATTTTCTGCTGGGTGGACAGGGGCTGTGGGATTATAGAAATCGCCCAATGAAATTCTGCTCCGCCGGGTTTCGAACCGCTTGTGAGGCGGGTGTGCTAACAGCTGCACCACGGAGTCCACGGTTAAGGTGAAGATCAATTGCTAAATCTTAAACGCCGAAATTGTAACATTTCTTGATACTCAAACCTGATATCCCATCTATTTTCCTACTTCATCCTAATTTATACCGTTTTTGTACCTCTTATTTGCAAAAAGTTACCAAACTCCGTGGTGTTATCAAGAAATATAACAAAAGGTGACCTGACTATAAAAAGTAGCCTAAAAGCAAAAAAGTTACCTAACGATAAAAAGCTACTTTTGGTGGCCTAATAAGTTTTTTATCATTATCGTACACATTTTGTTATGCAGTTTTAGGTAGCTCATGAAAAAGTGACCTTTAGGTGAAAAAGTAAGTTTATAAACATTTGGCAGCCCTAGTTATGATGCTATTGTCGGCATGCATGCCATACCAGCTATTGGTGGTTTGTGTGTTATCGAAGGGAAAATGAATATGGGTGGAATCACTTGAACCTAGTGATGCTGTACTGCATCACTAGGCTGTACTGCATCACTAGGCTGTACTGCATCACTAGGCTGTACTGCATCACTAGGCTGTACTGCATCACTAGGCTGTACTGCATCACTAAGCTATACTGCATCACTAGGCTGTACTGCATCACTAAGCTGTACTGCATCACTAGGCTGTACTGCATCACTAGGCTGTACTGCATCACTAAGCTGTACTGCATCACTAGGCTGTACTGCATCACTAGGCTGTACTGCATCACTAGGCTGTACTGCGCTGGGGGAAATCAGTGATGAGAGACCAAGCCAACGGTAAAGTATGATGTGACCACTAGTATATGGGCTTGCATGTGGAAATACGCCACTGTAAATATGCCGTAGGCTTGAAACATTTAGCGGAATTCCAGAAGAATATAATGTGACTGTACGAGTGCACAGGGTGATTCGGAAAAAAATAAAGCTGATTGCTTCACTCGTGTGCCTGTATCATGGATGAAAGCACGGTCATCCATCTGTGCTGCTGCAGCCGAATGCGATCTGTCCGACAAAGTACGGAAACACATTGTTAGTCTGGACATTCTAGAATGCACTGAACGGGATATTTCTGCGGTCGGAAGTACGTGCTTGGGAAAACGACAGTTGTAGCTGATGTGCGAGCCAGCAAATTGTGCAAATCAGTCTCTCTGCCGGCAGTGAAATGGAAATGGAACATTGACGACGTGCATTATCTGGGAGCGGCAAGCCGCCAATTACACATATGTTGATAATCTTCTGTAATTGTCCGTCGTTGACTGTTGCCCATTGCTTTTTCGATGTCAAATAGGGTGCATTCTGGAAGCAGCAGCGATTCCGCAGCATTTTAACGATTTTTCGCAAACGACAACCACCCAGTGAGACTCACCTGGTCAATGATACGGTGTTCCGCGGTGCACCATTTCTTGGAATCATAGTGGCTCGGAGAGTAACAGTCCGGTACAGATGCGCATACAGCCCGGAAGACAGTGACATCATTGAGCGATAAAGACCATCGCAGCAAAAAAACATAACAAAATTGCATTAGCAAGGATTGTTTTTTCATCTTTCAGTTAACTTTCAACTTTCTCCTGATTTTTGTTGTGTGGTTATGCTCTTTTTACGATGTTCGAATGTCACTTTTGGTTGATTGCTGTAAAATTTCATCAAAACTAAGAGAGGTGGACAAGAGGGTAGTATGAATTGGGGTATTTTTTGAGGAACTTCAAAAATGGATTTTAGAGACAGCATAAGATATTTTAGGTTAATTTTTCTCAAAAATAAAGTTAATTCTTATTTTCAAGATAATTTTTGCTAGCCCTAGTGTTTCATTTCAAGATGTGCTGAATCTCAAAGCATTCATATAGCTTATTAGCTAGATTAATGGATCAATATAACAGAGCTTTGCAGACATACACACAGATACACACATACACATTCACACAGACACACATGCACACATACATACACACAAACACATAATCAATGGATTGAGAGCAATTACCTGAAACTTAACATTAAATAAACACACTTCATTTTCCTCCAGAATCGCTCTAGACATGAAACATTTCCGGATCTAAAAATTAAGGGACAAGTCTTGTTACAATCACAATATACTCAATTTTTGGGCATATTAGTAGACGACCATATGAGCTGGAACAACCAAATTGAATATGTGTGTAAAAAAATTTGTCGATCATGTGGAGTTTTGTTCACAATCAAACGATTCCTTACCGATAATGCAATGAGAAGTCTATATTTCACTCTGGTATACCTTCACCTAATATACTGTGTTTCCATATGGTCCTTTACCTGGCCCTCGTTCGTTGCAAAACTCTCAGTAGCACAAAACAAAGTTATTAGTTGTATAATGGGTCTGAAAAACTTCGAATCAACCAGAAGTCTCTATCGTTCCACTAAAATTATACCATTCAATTATATTCGTAAATACTTTACAAGCATCCTGATACACAGATTTCTCAGGCAACCCCATATGAACACATTTTTTATTCCATCTAACAGCTCTAATAGCATTATGAGAAATAGATATGATATTATGCTACCAAAATTTAGAACTACTTTGTTCGAAATTGCTTTTTGCATGAAGACCCTGAAATTTGGAACAAACTTCCACAAAGCCTAAAATGTATTAATGAAACAAGTTCTCTGGAAGGGTTCAAACTTGCTCTGAAAAAACACTTTTTAGCCGACATGTTTTCAAACATTTAACGGTGTATGTTGATAAGACCGTCTTATTTCGATGTAATTCATGTAAATTGCATATACTTAAATGCAGTGTCTCGTGTTGTTTCATATATAGTCTCGATATGATTTTCGTTGTTTGCAACATGATTTGTCCATTGAAGTATATAAATATCACACACAAATGAGCACATTCACATTGTACAACTGAATGCACTTTACACTATCCGTTCGTCCAAGAGCCACGGCTCGACGAATCGTTGCCTTATTAATCTGTGTCTACTGTATAACTTGTTTTGTTGTATATATGTGGCAATACATCAAATTTACAAATTGACAAATTGACAAACACGTACACACATACACATTCACACAGACATACAGGCGCACACACATACACACAGACACGGACACCTACACATACAAATACACACTCACACACACAATGAAATACATATACATACACACATATATGCACACACACACATATATATATATATATATATATATATATATATATATATATATATATATATAATTGTATATATATACACACACAAGCACACACAAGCACACAAACACATGTCAAATCCAACATCATCACTCTCGCGCAAATGTGCACAAATCAGGCAATAATGGATCATAAAGAGACATACACAAACACATACACACGTACATAAATTCATACGCACGCCTACAGGCGGAAATTCCTTAATTGTAATCTATCTTTCCTTTTGTGCGGTATATGATGACAACATATATGAGCTGTAGTAAGGCAAAAATTTCACTGACATTGTTAACTGATAAATAACACGCCATTAAACGCATCACCTTTCGCATCTACGCTAAGGAAATTCCCCATATCATATGACGTAAGTGACATCATCGTTACTTCGTCACAATCGTCATCGTGGTCTAGGAAATACCAGTTTCATCCGTAATTCTTAATCGTTATCTTGGTTAACGAACAACTGAGCCGCGCTGATCGGCCAGAACTCCAAATTATATTCACGTAACCTACTTTTCGATCACATTAAAACATGCAAATGTCTTCCATTGTGGACGAGGTAAATTGAAGGCAACATTTATTTTGGAAAAGATATATTTAGGACATTTATGAGTTGAAGAGTCCAGTAAATTAATGATCCAATGAACTAGCGAGTCTTGTACTTCAACCGCCTTGCTGAAATTGAGTAAAGAGGATACATACCAAGCTAATATTTGGCGGTAAATATACGTAAAAACTTACAAATGTGCCTTGCGTGGTAGAAGCGTCTTAGTTCACCAATACACTCCATTTGCGCGGCTGCCAAAGACTTGGGATTACCACGTTCAATTGTTTACAAGAGCAAATTCAAAGCTTGCTATTGTGGTGTGTTTGTGTGTGCTTGACAAACAGAACGGCATGACTTTCAAATCGTGGCTTTCGGTAAATAACACCACGATTTTCTAACAAAGTTCACCGCTGGATACTGTTCTATGTGACTACCAACCATCGTCAGAATTACAATGAAAGCATATAATGAATGCAAGGTAGAAAGTTCAAGACCATTAAATAGCAAATGAATGCTGGATACTTCAACTGATCGAATTCTAGTATTATAAAATGCTCAATCCAGATTTATAATTATATTTTAACACTAAAATCTTGTTTTACAAACTTGATTTTCACTATTGTAAAATAAATTTCGCAATTGTAAAATAAATTTTTACAATTGTAAAATATATTTTCACAATTGTAAAATACGTTTTCATTTCGCAAAATAAATTTCCACAATAGTAAAATTCATTTTCACTTTTGTAAAATCCATTTTCGTTTTTGTAAAATCCCTTTTCTAAAATTGATTTTTACAATTGTCAAATTGACTTAAAAATGGGAATCGTAAAATTGTACAATTGCAAAATTGACTTGTAATAGTTTCGTTGTAATAGTTTCGTTTAGTTTCGTGTAGACTTCGTTTGACTATTTTATATATGATTAATTACGATAAAATCTATACCATTTGCATTGTGATTTAATACAAGCGGTTTCTCTGTATACACAGGTACAATGTTAAACATTTTCCACACTTTTATGTTTTTCAATCTGCTTATCTATTGGTAAGCATTAAATATATGAATCCATTCATCATTAAAATAATTCATTCAAATATTATATTATCGAATAAATTGCAAGTGTTATTCATAGCATTAAGTGAAGAATGTTTTATAATTTGTGAGGTAGTTGGTGAATATCTGCAATGATAAATGATTTATAACAATTTTCAACAAACGTTCGATGATAAAGTATATAGAAATTGTATATTGTGAAATTGTGTATATAGAAATCCGTATATTGTAAAGAATCAGTATATATATTGGCAGAATACTGCTATACAGAAATACAGAAGTATATAATACTATACAGAAGTTTTACACAGAAGTATAAATTACACAAAAGTATAAATCGAATGTAAATATGTATGAAATGAAACATAGATGAAATGAAACTTAAATGAAACATATATGTTGTCGCGGCAAATACACGAACAAAACAAACACCTGGGACGAGACACGACACCAAGCGCAACAAGGACGAAACACGCGTGTCTTCATTCTCAAATATACACATGTCATACCATGGGCGTAAATCCTGGGGGTATGGGGGGTATATATACCCCCCGACAAATTGGCCGGGGGGATGAATATGCAGTTATACCCCCCGAGAATCCGGCTGAGAATTCGTGAAAGGCTATCTATAAATGCCCACATAAATAGCGTGTGTTCATATATATGACTGCTCGCAAAAAAGCCGTGCAAACAGTGCATATCGTTACTCTCACAGTTGAAAAGTATAGTTTTTAGCTTTGCAAAGGGTATCCTTATGCATCACGGCACGTGTGACACGACACGTGTGACATCACATCACGGCGTGACAACGGGCGCCCGCATACTCTGCCCGGGGTGTGATCGCACATTCCACCCGTCCTGTGCCGCCCTGTCTTCAGCGGCGCACACAGCGCTGAAAAAACATAAACTTTTCTGGGTGTGCCCTGAGTGCGTCTCTGATTTTTCATATGCTAAACGTGACTCCAGCCAGAACACTCTATCTGAGCTCTGCAGCAAATTGGAGACTCAGCTTGCACAGCTGAAGACGGAGCTTGTAGAGGAGATTAGGTCTTCGCAATCTGAGTCCGCCACTTACACCCGTCCGACTGTCAAGGGAGCTGCGAACCACTCGTTCGCAGTTGTTCTAAATAACAAGACGGCGGCTCCTATCAAGACGGACATCATCGAAAAGGTGCTGGACACGGTGCCAGTGGCGCAGGTACGTCAGACGTCGGAGGGGGGAGTCGTCCTAAAGTGCTGCTCCGAAGAGGCTGCCCAGGATGCTGCCAAAAAACTTGGTAGCCAAATCGAAAATATTGAGCTGACGGTGCACAAGCGTCAACCTTCGATCATGCCTAAAATTACCCTCACCAACGTCCCAGCTCCTCTGACCCCCGAAATGCTCATGTCTACCCTGCGACTGAAGAACCCCATCGTGTCATCTGCTCCTGCCTCTCAACTAAAGCTACTGTTCATCCACCGGTCCAAGTCTGGACAAACGAATGCTGTTCTGGCTGTTTCGCCGGAAGTCCGTCGCGGCATCAAGGCGGTCGGAGATCGACTCTTTATCGGCCTCCGCTGCTGCGTGGTGTATGATCGCTTTTGGGTGGTACACTGCGGTCGCTGCGCGGGTCTCGGCCATCGGACTGAGCGCTGCGCTAACAACAACAAGGTGGCATGTGGGCACTGTGCGGGATCACACATGTCCGCCGTTTGTCACAATCGCTCCAGCGCCCAGTGTATCAATTGTGCCCGTCGCAATCGCCCCTCCAGCCACTCCTCTTTTTCGCCCAGCTGTCCCTCTTTCATCGCAGTTCGTGAGTCCCTCCGTAAACGCACCATTGTGGCCCCTCTTCCATCACCCTCCTCCACCCCTCTCTCTGCTCCCCCTACCACTTCCCTCCCTCCCACTTCTACTGTTGTCTCTTCTCCGCCCTCCCCTGCTAACCAATGACTACTCCCGCGCTCTACCACTGCCCCTGCACCGGCTCTCACCCTCCCTGGTGCCCCTCACCTGTCTGGCACTCAGAATGATCCTAAATTTTTCCCTGTTGGCCTACTCAATATCCGTTCTGCCCGTAATAAGACGTCCTATATCTGTGATATTATTTCTCACCTTAATCTTTCTCTCCTTATGCTTACTGAGACATGGCTGCTTGAGTCTGATGTTTCAGTTTTTTCTGCCCAATTGCCTAATTCTTTCAAGTTCTTTCATGTTTGTCGATCTTCTTCTTCCTCGACTAAGTATAAAGGTGGAGGTGTGGGTGTCATTCTCCGCTCTTCTTTTGCCCTAAATTTACTCAATGATCTCTCATTTACTTCCCCTTCTTTTGAGTACATTGCACTTTCTCTGTCTTTGCCTGCTGCGCGTCCTCTTGGAATTTTACTTGTTTATCGCCATAATAACCCTGGCTCATCGGCTCAATTCAATTCTGATTTCGACAGTATTATTGCCATCCTATTTCAGCGTTTTTCCGACAACTTCATATTACTTGGTGACTTTAATTTTTGGGTTGATCAGCCCTCCCATCACCCACACTCATCTGATTTCCTTTCCCTTCTAAATTCCTGGGACCTCACCATAATGAACTCTGGCCGTTCTCATATATCAGGTCATACCCTTGACCTCCTCATTTGTACCGAAACATCTGCTAAGCTCATTCCTCCAGACATCATCACATATCCTCCTGATATTGCCATATCAGATCACTCCCTAATTTCATTTAAGCTAAGTCATCAAACCAGTAACACCAATCCTCCGCCTAAAATTTGTTTTGCACGAGACTACAAACATTTTGATGCCTCACTTTTCAACAATCTCGCCTCTGTCTCTTTTGACCCTAACCTTTACTATTTCCTCCCTCCCTCAGCTCTTCTGCCCTTCTTGGACGACTCCTTATCTAAGATTAATGATTTAATATTCCCAATGTGTCGTTACACTGTCAAATCTAATGTTTCTCCTCAGCCATGGTGGACCCCCGAATTACGCCGTCTTCGTGCTAAGTCGAGAGCCCGTGAACGCTGCTGGCGCCGGTTTCGGTCCGACTCTAATTGGTTTTCATTTTGTCAAACTCGCAAGTCCTACATTTCTGCCCTTGATGCCGCTAAATCCTCTTATTATCAATCCAAGCTCTCTTCTGGTCCAAGTTCTTCCCGCTCTAGATGGTCTTCCCTAAAATCTATCACTGGCTTCTCCAAATCTGAGACCTGCTCCATTCCAGCTTCGACTTTATCTTTATATTTTTCAGAGAAAATTGCCAAAGCCAAGGCTAAATTACCACCCTCCTCTTTACCACTGTCTTTCCCTTCCTCTGACTGCTCTTTGTCATCTTTCTCCCCCATCTCCCCAGCCGCCACTGCCAAATATCTGAAAAAATTGCAAAAGTCCAGATGTCCTTCAGATGCAATAAATTTTCGTGCACTTTTCGACTCTATTCTACTCCTTGCCCCTTTTCTTACACATCTGGTAAACTCCTCTTTTCTCCACGGGACTTTTCTGGCCTCCAAGCATGCCATTGTTTCTCCCATCCTTAAGAAACCTTCCCTTGATGCCAACACTCCGAGCAGTTACAGACCCATTTCCTTGCTCCCTCTGCCTTCTAAACTCTTGGAAGCTGCTATCCTTTCTCAACTTCGGCCTTGTATATATTCTGCTCTCGATCCCTGTCAGTCTGGCTTTGTCTCTAATCATTCAACTGAAACCCTGCTTCTGTCTCTACTGAATGACATTTTCGCTTCTTTCTCTTCAGGTCAATCTGTTCTCTTCATCTCTCTTGACTTTTCCTCAGCATTCGACCTCGTCAACCACTCAATTCTTTGTGATGACCTATGCCATATTGGTGTCTCCTCCTCGGCGCTATCACTCATGTCCTCCTATCTCACTGATCGCTCCTATTCTGTGCGCTGTAATTCTGAACTTTCCTCACCTCGACCACTTGAATGCGGAGTCCCACAGGGCTCCCTTCTTGGTCCTCTTCTTTTTAATCTGTACGTTTCCTCCCTCTGTCCTATTCTCCGCAGCTATCCCATCTCCTTTCACATATATGCGGATGACATACAAATCTATTTTCCTTTTTCTTTGGCCAATACTAACCTAATTCCTAAACTTCTCTCCCACATAGCTGAGTGGGCATCCTCTCGAAATCTTCTACTGAACCCTGAGAAAACTCTTTATCTTCTTTTCCATCCTCCCAAAATTACTCCATGTTCAATAGATCTACCTCTTTCCTCACAAATTCGTAATCTAGGAGTCCAATTTGACCCCACATTGTCATTCGCTCAACACATTTTCAAAATTTCACGTTCCTGTCGTTTTGTTTTACGTCAATTGTACCCGATCCGCTCTCATCTTGATGAGGCATCCGCTCTACTCCTAGTTAATTCATATATTTTTTCGCATATCGATTACTGCAATTCTTTATTTTTTCACCTTCCTCTAAAATCCATCCGCTCTCTCCAGTCGATAATAAATCTCTCTTGTCGCTTTGTCCTTCGTCTTCCCCCCAAGTCACCCACATCCACCCATATTCGTAAACTTGGCTGGTTGCCTGCTCTGTCCAGAATCCACCATAAGCTGTGCTGCATTGTCTATAAACTTCTCCATACTCCTTCTCCACCTTCTTACCTATATTCGCTTCTAACTCCCTCTGATCGTCCTTTATGTCGCCGTCCAGTGCCCCTCGTATGTCCTCCTGCTGACCACGAGTCTAACTGGTCAGCCAAATCCTTCTACTTTTCTGCTCCCCGACTTTATAACTCTCTTCCTCATCACATTCTACAGAAAAAATCCTACTCTTCCTTTTCGGCTTCCCTTCATATATACTTACTGTCTCTTCCGTCGCCGCCCACTTACCCCTATAGATCTGATCATTCGCAGTGTATATTTTCTTGATTTTCTTGATTGTTGTATATATTTCCTGCTTTTGATATTTTTTGCGCCTTGTCACTTCAGCTCATATAATTTTGTTCTTTTTGAGCCCCTATCACTGTTTATACCTTAGTTTGCTCTATTTTGTACGTTTTCGCGCCTTTGCAAATTAGTGCGCTATAACAAATACATGGTTTGTTGTTGTTGTTGTTGTGTGCTCACCCATGATCGACTCTAATATTACGCACACGCGCATACATAAAACAACCCAACCCAATCCATGACATACTCTCTCCGTTGTGTAGGTAATGGCGCGATAATCCTTCGGGGTTGGTGCCTCTGCACAACCTTTTTGTTTCATTCTACCCGAATTAAAAAAATCCAAGACATGATCGTATGGACAATACACCAATATCATCTGGTGGACTGGCACGGGTATATGAACTGGCCAGCTGTCTTCTGCATCAAGCGCGTGCATTTCCATTGAATGAACGTCGATTGCGCCTCCGTTTTTGAAAGCAAAAAGCGAAAGATTGCAGCTGTGAATGTGTACTCAGGATTGTGTTGTTGGCGTGTTAGCAGTCAATTGGCAAGCTCTACATTTATCGCGAGGTGCACAGGTATGTTTTCTATATTCCTGTATTTATTAATTAGTGAGGAATCAATTATGGAAAACGTTAAAAGGTAAAAGGTTCCACGAAAAAGGTTCCTGGAGAATGAATGTCATATACCCCTCTGAAAATATCTTCCGGGCGATGAAATTTCGCATCGTAATGTCAGGTTAGATTAGATTCAAGAAATACCCCCGATAACTTGACTTGGCGAAGGATAAGACACATACTGTAAATCCCTGCCATTAAACCAGAATTTTTTTCCAAAATTATACTCCATATTTTACATGATGGGCTTAATATCTAGAGCTATTTAAGGTCAAACACATATTCTACCAAAGTTGTATTCATCCAGAGGAACAAGCTGTACTTTATTATGCATTATATCAATGGTAATGAAGTGCAAATATGTGCAATAGTTTGATGAAGAACGTAAATTAACACGTAAATGATAGGAAATAACATATTTTTCAACAAATTGTATGTATGATCAAATTCAGTTTTAAAAAATTGCTACCAGAAAAAGTTTATATTTTCGGTTTGCTTATTTGAACGTACTACTAATAGCCGAATATTTCAGACATGAAAAGTGGCACGGGCTCTATGGACAGGTGGTCTTAATGGCCGACACGTGGGGTGTACCTACGATTTTCCAACCAAGTATATACGAGTATAACTTCACGTATATGACATCGGAGTCATAAGAAGCATTCATTCCCATCAAAGTTTTACATGATTGATGATTATTCCTGTGACTTATGAGGGTAATCATCCCTACCAGTTTGGACACGAATATCCGCTCATTCATCTCTCTCACTGTGTCATCAATATCACCTGTGTGTGCGTGCCTTATTGTTTTCCAACAAGGTCATCTAGTAGCGATGTATGTAAGGTTGAAATTGCCCACGCACACCTCTTGTAGTTATTCCATGACAGGAGCGTATATACTAGGGGATGTAGTGTGATCACCTCAATGTCGGGATTTCTACCCGATGATTATTTCCCGAATGTGCATGCGCCTAAGAACAAAATTATGAAAAATTGATCTGCGAAGACAGTAGTTGGAGACATAAGCCGTGGTCACACGAGGCCAATCGTCGGCTTGGCCAACAATTGTCCCGAAAACCGAAGTTGAACATGTTCAACTTCTCAAGCCAATTGGCCTGCATTTCAGCCGTTTGCCTCAAGAGAGCGCTACGTTGCCGTACAATGAACGCGCACTGTCACGCTGAAAATGAATGAATTCTCGCACAAGGCAAATCGAGCGGTGTGTGCAAAATCGAAGGAAATATTCGATCCTGCGTTTTTCACCACATGGCGCTGAGGCAACGCGTGCAGTCAAATCAATTAAGTTTGAGAGCCTGTGATGTGTTGTACGAGCATGTTTTTGTGTTCGTTTTATTGCGGAGATTTGATTATGATGAAGTGGAATATCTAATATGATATTTGTATAATTAATTTTAATGTTTGATACATTAATAGAATAAAAATTGATAAATATATATATATATATATATATATATATATATATATATATATATATATATATATATATATATATAAATATATCAAAATTGATGTTCACTCACGCACCCGGTATAATATTAAATATTATGTATAAATGAATCACTTCATCGGGCACAATCAATATATTTTAGTACGAACGTTTTCGCCTAACGGCTTCTTCAGGTACTGAAATTCATTCAAATTAACGGCCAAATTGCACAATTATATAGCAGACAATGAAAAACACATGCATCATAACATTTGAGTAACTCTCGTAATTAAGTGCTGAAAAAAGGAAAATTAATATATATAAAAAATATATAGAAAAAATATATACATATATGTAAAGATATAAAAGCTGTTTAATATTTTTAAACTCTTTATGTTGTATGATCAGAATATATTTATGATCCGTACATTCAAAAATACATCTGGATTAAATCAAAATTCAAATGGTATAGTCAGGAGAGCGAAATAAACCACACCGATGTACTCTGCTCCACATCTATTGACTTTGACAATTACTGGCCTCGTGTGACCACTCGAAAGCCAATTGTTGGCCCAACCATCTGTTGGCCTAGCCAACGATTGTCCGCTGCAAGCCAACTGTTGGCTAGGCCAATCGTTGGCTTGGCCAACAGTTGACCTCGTGTGACCGTGGCTATAGTTTCCCACTGATTAAGTAACAATTCAGGTTTTTTTAAATGTAAAAATATGAGCAAGATTGATGTCGTACTGTGCTACTGCATAGATAGCATAGGTAGCATAGACAGGGTTTGTTTGGTTTAAACCATTTGGTATAAACAATTTGGTTTAAACCATGTTTTAAACCAAGTGTTTTTTTATATAAAAAAACATGGTTTTTCTGAAAAGTGTTTTTTTACAGAAATGATTTTTCTCATATAGGAATGATCAAATATTTTTAGAATTAGTAACAGAGTTCATTAATGCAGTTTTAAATCTTCATAAATATTACTTTTTGAAATGATTTTAAGCAGGGTTTGTTTGGTTTAAACTAGGGTTTGTTTGGTTTAAACCAAGTGGTTTTATTTAATAAAAAAAACATGGGTTTTTTAAGAATTTTTTTTTGACAGAAATGATTTTTCTCATATAGGAATGATCAAATATTTTCAGAATTAGTAAATTTGTTCATTAATACAGTTTCAAATCTTCATAAATAGTACTTTTTGGCATGATTTTAGGTGTTTGCACGATATGGGAAACATTTTTATCAACATTTTTGGTTTTTGCTGGAGAAACATTGTAGTTGGTATTTATGAGAAATCCTAAATATTTACGACAAAACAATTGAGTTTTTATTAAAAACACTATTTTCAGAAGCCTCTGAGTTAATAAAAACTGTGTTAACTCTGAAAACAAACATGAATTAACCTCCATGGAAAAAACGATTTTTAGTCACTAGATTTTCATAAATATGACCACTGGGTATATGGATTGGACTTTGCAAACATATGTGGGTGTTTACAATCGACTGCTTTCGCAATTGGAAGCGGTTTAAAACTTCCGTTGCCTAAAGATGCTACAAGGTGAAATTCAAGATCCTGTGTGTACATTTTTATGATATTATTTTTATCTTATTTAAATATTTACAAAACTCTTGGTAAGTGGTACTAATATATGTTTAACTATGTACTAAATAGCATGGTACAATCCTTTTTTTCGATTTGTGTGTGCAATGTGTAAAAAAACGAAATAAGCCAAAAAAAACAATAGTTTTTTTGGTTTTTTCTAAAAAAACCATGGCTTTTGTTTTTTTTTAAAAACCCGTTTTTTTTCAAAACCTGCTCTATGCTGCATAGATAATACCTTTCTACCGAGCTGATTTTTCTTTTCATGCCATTTTATTTCATTCATATCATGTAGACATTTCTTCAAGTAGCGGTTCCAGACGTTATACATTATATATATGTATTTACGGTTCTTGTGTCAAGTTTTATGTATATTTTTGGACGATTACTCGTGAATTACTATTACCACTGCGATCACCATTGTAAACCGTGTTTCGTTCACTATGTTTGCCTGCAGATATATGTGTGAGCATTGGAAATGTCTGAGAGTGGTGGTAAAAGAGCGGACATAAGAAAATATTTCGGAACCTCTGTGTCGATAATGATAAGTCCAGAAATATAACTGGGACCAGCCTTCTCTTTGCTAAAAGTAATAGTGAAGCTGCTAAGTCCAATCAAATGACAATGGGGGACAGTGATGGTACATCAGTTGAAGATGCTGAGCCGAATCAAAGGGCAATGGTGGACAGTGCTGGCAAAAAATTCAGCAATAATTCACTCCTAATCAACCAAATGTCAACGACATTCTACCACTACGAACAAGAACACAACGCATTTATTTCCAGAGCAAATGGTACACAATCTACAATTGGATCCATTACGAGACAAGCTTGAAAAAGAGTATGTGCTTTACCTGTGCCAAAGCGCAGAGTATGGGCTTATTCACTGTAGAGTTTGGGCGATCAGTGGAAAACATCTTCATTTTCCTTGGATTTGGCAACTGGAAAAAAACACTGTGTAAGTTCCGTGAGCACGAGGCTTCCCAATAGCATAAATGTGACACCTCCCAGTTGTGTGCGGTGGAGACAAAACCGGTGAAGAGTACTATTGATGACGGCAAAAGAAAGCAGCAGCAAACAGCATACACTTGCCTCACAAAACTCTTCACTTGTGCTCGTTACCTGCTGCGTCAAGGACTGCCGTTTCGGGGCAAGGATTAGCTGGAAGGAGACTTTTACCAGCTTGCAGGTATGATTGCTGCTGACGACAATAACCTGAGCTGAGGTGTCACATGCAGAGGCCAACCATCTTCGTATCTCCCAAAGTACAGAATGAAATCATCGAGATATTCTGTCATCATATACCGAGGATTTTGGCAAAATCAATCAAAGAGGACCAACTCTTTGGAGTGTTGTTGACGGAACACAGGACATAAGTGGCATAGAACAAGAGTCCATCTGCATCCGACATGTTGATGATGACTAGGGCTGTCAAAAGTTAATAAAGTTACTTTTTCACCTAAAGGTCACTTTTTCCTAAGCTACCTAAAACTGCATGAAAAAGTTGTGTACGATAATTATTAAACAAGTTATTAGGTTACCAAAAGTTACTTTTTCATCGTTAGGTTACTTTTTTGCTTTTAAGGTTACTTTTTTATCGTTAGGTTAACTTTTGTTGTTTTTCTTGTAATTAGGTAAGTTTACCACGAAGTTTGGTGACTTTTTGCAGATAATAGACACAAAAACGGTATATATGAGGATAAAATAGGAAAAGAGATAGAATATTAGGTCTGAAGATCAAGAAATGTCAACATTTCTGCTGTTAGGATTTAGCAATTGATATTCATCATAATATCCGTGCTACAAGATATTTATACGTTTTTGGGTACGCAGGATAGTGTAATTCCATTTTAGGAAATGTCCACGGGTGTCGTGAGATGTTTGGAGCGTGGTATAGTACGATGTGTGAGCTCTCTATACCAGATACTGCACTGTAGCACTTCACTGTACGTATTTACTTTAACAGGAATTTGCACGTGATTTTCAGGGCGTGAGATGGCGCCATTATCCCACGTTTGACATATGGGAGGACGGAGGGCATTAACACATGCAGTGTTTACGCTACTGTAGTACGTGCTATTTGATAAAAAGTTCCATTGAAAAAATATAAAGAACATTATTGCGACCATTACTGAAAATATTTACATTTGCAATTAGTGTATTCCGCATTTGTATGAGCTTTCCACTTAAAATTATATTCTGATGGTTTTGCTCCTTTTTTCGATGTTAGCTAAATTATGTTAAGTCACTTTTGGTTGTTTGTTGTAAAAATGGTACCAGATCGGAGAGGGTGGAAAAGTAGTACCAACTCGGAAAGATGATAAAAAAGAAGGACTGGTGTATTTTCTTCCTTCAGAACTGCAAACAGAAATTGACCTTTTTTGAAGGAGGTTATTTTTAGGTTACCTTTTTATTGGTTATTAGGTTACTTTATATGTTCACAAACAAACAACAAACAAACCGTGTATTCCACATAGCGCACTAATCAGCAAAGGCGTGATGAACATGTGATAAAACGATACAAAAGTGATAATAACTTTAAAACTCAGGTTATTTTTAGGTTACTTTTTTAGGTTACTTTTTCTCGAAAATAAAGTTACTTTTTTCTGATTTTTAGTTACTTTTTTGACAGCCCTAATGATGACCTGACAATCAGCGAGTCATTTGTCGGAAGGTATAATACTCCAAACACCACGAGTGAGATTATCTGCAAAGTGGTATTAGACGTACTCACCAGACTAAGCCTTCCGCTCTCAACTTTAAGAGCCCAAAAATACAATGGTGCTGCAAATATGAGCGGTGCGTATAAGGGATGTCAAGCGAGAATATTACAGCAGCAGCCACTGGCCATGTACTTTCATTGTGGAGCTCACCAGATCAATCTTATCATGCAGAAGGCCGTAGATGTTAGTGTCTGCCTACGTGACGCTATACAGTGGGTGCATGAGCTGGGAGTGTTATTGCACAGGTCTGGAAAGTTCAAGGTTAGTACAAGTGATACAAAACACTATTTTATCTAGCAGTGACAATTTCCTAGCAACGTATAGCAATTTATATTATTTGTATCCAAGTGCTGGAAAATATCGTGTCATCATATGAGCATATCATATCAAGTATTTTGAATGACTCACCATATTTTGGTTTTTCAGAGCATTAGATGTGGTTGACAATAATATACAAATGAAATAGTCATTCGAGACAGATAAAACGCAAAACTAGCACGTATGCAGAAATTGCATATATGTTTAATGCGATTCAGAATGTGACTTTAAACAAAAATCTAACAAAGAAATTAAACTTGAAACAAGCGCATGCTGATGTTTCTATTGCAGTCAATGTTCAAAGAGATCGTGGTGTCTGAGGGAAACCCTCCTGCTCGTCGAATTCGGCCACTGTGTCCGACTCGTTGGTTGTGCCGCTCACAAACCGTCTTTAGTGCCGCTCACAACCCGTCGTTAGTGCCATTAAGCAAAACCGCTTGATTTTAGACTCTTTGCCTGAAATGGCTGAAACATGCAGCGGCGACGCTAAAACAACAGCAGTAGGCCTCCATGACAGATTCAGCAAAAGAGCGACGTTTCTGGGATTGTGCATTGCTGAAAAAACTGTTCAAGTGTTAGAGCAGTTGACTCGTGGACTTCAAGCCAGATCTGAAACTCTTTCAGGTAAAATTCTAGTTTGTATGCCTCCTAAACTTGTGTTTTTATTAGTATTATTATTGAACAAAACGAACAAAGTGACACAGGAAGAGCGCAAGCGCTATAAACTGCATCATACAGCCCCTGCGCACTTTGAACGTGGATAATAAGAGAAAGAGAAAAAGAAAAAATACACAAAGACAATATGACACACACAATCATGACAGATCAATACATCACCCATCCACACACACACGCACACACACACACACACACACACACACACACACACACACACACACACACACACACACACACACACACACACACACACACACACACACATACATACACACACACACACAGCACACTTTTGGCAGCACTTTTGAATGATCGGACTGTGCTGGCCCTGCACACACCCTCATCCAACCGATTCCACAACCGCACAGAGCTGGCAACGAAACTACGCTCAAACTGATTCGTTCTGCATTTTGGCTCTTGTAGGCAGAGCGAATGTGAATTTACTGCCAGTCGAGTGACCTTAGCAAAGTGTCGCTGATAAGACACAGCACTGTGTAGAGGGTGTCTTTCGTTGGTCAATATCTTGAACAGCATACAAACGTTGGAGATGTCCCTACGATGACCAAGATTCCAGCATGCATCTCCACCACAGAGGAAGCTGGCAGAGGAGCCAACTCTGTCAATGAGCCAGAGATGCGAATCAGCAGCTGAGGACCAAACAGGAGCACAGTACTCGAGAACAGGAAGAACGAAGCAGCGCAAACACGAGGCAGATATCGAACGATCATTGAGTACACGATATGCTTTTCGAAGAATTCCAAGTTTCTGAGAAGCGGAAACCACAAGACGACGAACCTGTTTCTCAAAAGTCAGCCTTGAATCGAATCGAACTCACAGGATATTGACTGCGATACATTCTTCCACTGCGCAGCCATTAACCAACAAAGGATCGAGCGATGGATTCAATGTGCGAGACCGAGAAACACACAAAAACTTCGAATTTTTTGAGTTAAGCTTCATATTCCAAGTGTCACACTATATGGATATTCTGCGCAGGTCTTCGTTCAGTGACCAACTCACATTGGGTCGCCGCTCTGGAGTGTCAACGGTAACCACCATAGTTACATCATCCGCGTAAGCAAGAACAGGATGCGAAGTTAGGCTGAGCAGATCTGATGTGTAGACATTGAACAAGAGAGGACCCAATACACTCCCTTGGGGAACACCCGAGTGAACATCATGCCATTCACTGTGCCTACCATCAACACATACTCTGTGCTTGCGACCTTGAAGGAATTGGATCATAACTGATAGGACTCTTCCTCCGACCCTGAGAGACTTTAGCTTTCGGATCAGGCCATCGTGATTGATTCTATCGAATGCGGCTGAAAAGTCTAGCTGGACTATCACAGCTTCCTGTCCTAGATCTAGGGCCTGTTGCACAATATGAGTGATGGAGAGCAAGGCACAGCAAACTGTGTTTTTCAAGGTATTGAGCCAGACGACGACAAACCACATGTTCGAAAACCTTGGATAGCAGAGGTGTTATTGAAATAGGCCGGTATTGACTGGGATCGGATGACGAAGGACCTTTTGGAATTGGAGTGATATTGGCGATTCGGCAGCACGATGGTAAACTGCCGCGCCTAATTAGTCGTTCTAAAAACGGCACTAAGTTT
Source organism: Sacculina carcini (assembly GCA_916048095.2). NCBI lineage: Eukaryota > Metazoa > Arthropoda > Thecostraca > Sacculinidae > Sacculina > Sacculina carcini. Next base: position 8,599,108 of record OU696575.1, on the reverse strand, counting down.
TGGAGCCAATGCTACAGCAGTATTCTTCAGAAATAAGGGAAACATACCCAGAGGATCAGTGCCGCCATTGGAGTCCAGAGATTCAAGCATACTTTTCACTTCCTTAGATCTGAAAGCCACTCCCGTCAACGCAGATTTATCATATACAGTGTCATCAGTAGATAAATGACGACGAGAGAGTTTGCTGTCGAAATGACGCATGAGCAAATCTGCTTTCTCAGTCGGACTTGACACCACCTTCCCCGTTGCAGAGAGGAGAAGCGGGAGAGTTGTTCGCACACCGTGAATGATGGACTTGAGAGTGGACCACCATTTGTGAGGGTCAGACGTCGACGACAACAATTATTTGGCAGAACTGTGTCTCTGCCGTTCGGCCTGCCGGTAAGTCGCTGCACAAGAAGCCCTGGCCGTCACATACTCATTCCAAGCTTCGGAAGTCCTGGACCTGGACCAATGATGGTAAGCTGCCTGTTTCATTTGACGGGCAGAATGGCAATCGGCATTGAACCAGGACTTATCATTGGAACGGAAGGAAAGTTTCTTAACGGGCACCCGACGAGATATGATCGTTGACAGTTGGTCGTTCAATGACGATACAGGGTCGTCGCTACTCAAAATCGGACCTAGACGAATGTTTCGCACATCGTCCATTACATTGTCCAAGTTAACACGTGACTTCATGAACACTTCTTTTCTGATCGTATGCACGGGCACAGACTGCCGAAGATTGAGCTGAATGCTCAGAGCAGAGTGATCAGAAGATCCAAGTGGAGCGAGGATGGTCACTTTGACGACATCAGGTACATCAGTGAAAACCAGATCGAGACAGTTGCCGGATGAATGAGTCGGACTGCTAACCAACTGATCACAACCGGAAATATTGGCAAAATCCAATGCAGCACGACCATGTGAATCAGTCGGGCTTCTAGAAAACCATTCGCTCTGATGTGCGTTGAAATCACCGGCAAGGACAAAGGCCGCTTTACGGTCGTTCTCCTGGATCACAGACATTGCACGAAATAAGCAATCATATATGGAATCGTCCGAGTCCGGGTTGCGGTAGTAGCCGGATATATAATAATTGGTCAACCTTGAACATACACGAATGACAAGGATTTCATGACAGTCGCATTCGAACTTAATGTACCGGTGAGCAGAAAAGCCATTGCGTACATAAAGCGACATGCCGCGTCTGCGTTTGGAGGCATCACGGTAGATAAGCGCAGGCTCTGAAAATCCAGAAATCAGGAATTCAGATTTGTGGCGAAGACTGGACACAATGGTTTCAGAGGAAATGATGATGTCATGCGACTGGGCAACGAGCGAAATGTCCTGGAGGTTTTTCGCAAGGCCGCGAACGTTTGCGCATAACACCCTACATGACCGCCGCTCAAACACAGGCCAGGGATTTGTTTCGATGTCGCCGCAGAGGAGTAATAAGCCAAAACAGTACAATCCAACGTGAAGACAAAATCGTATCCAAGGACATGCCGAGGTCAATAAATCCATAGAAAACAGTCCTAAAAATGTGAGTGAAAAATCCATGAAACGATGTTTGAGATGGCGGTTCAAAAAGTCATTCCTGGTGGTGCCGCCACACCAGGTAAGGCAATTGGTTTGTGGAGCCGTGAGTACGCCCAGAAACACGGACCCTGACAGTCACGATGGCAAATAAGGCCGCTGCCACCATCCATCTCCTCACCCTGCCTACACAGCTTGAGATTGCGGCAAGAAAAGAAGGAAAGAGAGGAAGAGTCTAACGTGCAGCCCGTTAAAGAGATGAGAATGGGAACATCGCTGGAAGACTGGGACACACAGCTATGGCAACGAAATTCATATTCCACCCTCGAGCTAAATGGCCGTTGGCTTTAGTTAAAAGCTCATCCGCCCTTTGACAGGTTTTGTATTTCGTCCTGCAGGGTGTTTAGCCACCCTCCGCACTGATAGGAACCAGTGGGGGAGCCGGCTTAGTCGCCGACAACCCGACCACCCATCAGTCGCCTCTTACGACACGCAGGGGTGCGGTGGAGGTATTCTGATCCCCCTCCACAGAGAGAATGGTGTTGTTCCACTTTGAACAAAATTCTGGTTACAGTATTACGTTATTTTGGTTATTGGCCATATCACATTGTAATTTGTCAACTCGATTACTATTGTAATAATAAAAACGTGAACTTTTCCAGGGATGGTTGAAGCTGTGAAATCGACAATCACCCAGGTAGATTCATGGAAGAGATAAGAGGAATTCGACGCAATGTGTCATTATGCAGAATCACAAGTGAACTCCCTAGGATTGGAGGACATTATGCAGCCTTGCAAAAGGAAACTGCCACTCAAATTCGGCGGAAATGCAAAATCATACCTCCCAGATACTGCTCGCCAACATTATAAAATGCAGTATTTTGAGATACAGGACTGTGCCAGGACGCAGTTGAATAAACATACTGGACAGTAGAGGCCTAAACCGATACATATAACTTGAAAAAATGATCACCACAGGAACGGTGAATGAAGCCTTTGTATCTCATTACCCGGAAATATATCTCGAACGACTGAAGTTTCAGCTTCCAATGATTATCGGCACCACAAAAGCTGTGTCTGTTGGTTCTGCTCAAGATGCCTATCGAACGATGGAGACGGCTTCATTAACTATGTTTTCTGAGATGCGGACATTGTTGAAGCTGCTTCTTGTCTGTGCTGTAACAAGTTGTGAGTCAGAAATAAGTTTTTCTGCCCTCCGTAGGCTCAAAACATGGCTGAGAAGCACAATGTCGCAAACACGTCTGAAACACATTGCCCTTGCTCATATACACAAGGATATTCTTGATTCAGTTGATATAAATGTGCTAGTTAGGTAATTTGTCGGAGGGTCTGCGAAGGGGATCTCTCTACTTGGTTATTGCTAAATAGAGATATATTCATCACCAATATCTCCGATAATGTTGTGTAATAGCATGGGGAAATGTGGTAAAATGTCTTATATGTTGCTCTTGTTTTCTATGTGTTGGCCACTATGCGTTTTGCTCACCGTGTGTTGATTATATGAAACATGGTAAAATATATATGTTTGTTTGTCATCACCATTATTTCCGTTAAATATGTTTGTGCCTACACCTTTGATACTGTTCAGTCCGATAGTAGTGTGTGTTTGTGTTATTACATATAATATACTTTGCATTGGGGTATATGTGTGTTGAAATTGAATATGACAAAGTTAGTTGAGGGTCAACTGAGCAACTTTGAACATCAATGCATGATGACCATCATCCCTCCGATCCTCGACACAGATTTACGCCCATAATTGAAGGGCATTATATATTGAACGAAATGAGGTGAATACGATAGGCAGAATATACAATGATACATTGACATGCAAACGTCATTACAGGAAAATTACTTCATTACTGTGAGTCAAATCAGACACCTGTAAGACAAAAAAGTTTAATTTACAGTGGGAAGACATTGCAATGTCCATGATAATGTTTTGTTGGGGGGAGGGGCTTAGGGGGCATGGCATATTTTTGGGGGGCTTCAGCCCCCCTCCTCAAATCCCTCTTGGCGTCGCCACTGCTGTTCCAAGTTGAGCTTTACGCCACTGGTAGCCGTCACAGTTTGCTGCATTTATGGTGGAAGTCAGTGCAGAAACTGACATGCCACCCATTTCTGATCCGAAAATGCAAGGTCACTTTTTTCTGCGAAACATGATGTCAATCTCTTCAACTCTGCCATGAAGGAACCCAGTGAGTCAAAATTACGACTGTTGCACACTCTGAATTGTTCTTAGGCATAGCACGGAGTCGTACCAAACGACAGCTAGATAGCTTTCACAATGCTCTTTTAGTTTTGGCGTGATTCTTCTGTGAGCTGCTGGAAAGCCTGAAACGCTTCCCTTCGAGAAAAATAGGGAACAATGACGCTAAATTCTCAATCTTCTTCAATTTGGCAGTGTATCTAAGCTTTTGAATTCACACGGATTAATCTGTACTTCCATCAAACACACAAATTATTTCCGATAGCATAACTGAATTCATGCTAATTGCCGCGAAATAGCTTACCAACAGACACGTTACCAACAGACACGCACGAGTCGCAAAGTTAACTGAACTTTATTCAGACTGAACAATATAATTGCACAAATACACACACGTACACATGAATACACAACCACACTTATTTGACTCACTTGTACTCACACATATATGAAAATATATATCAATAGCATAACAATCACTGTAAATACCAGATTCCTACTTGCAAGCTGTAATAAAATGATATTGAAACATTTTGTCAAATTAACCTCGCTGTATATATTGTGCAAGCGTATACTTTAGAAAACCAGGACATGAATTGTTGAATATTTCCCCGTAATTTGCCTGATAACACAGCTGATCCACACTGACAAACGAATGAATACAAAAAACTCATAAACATTCTTATGCCTTCTGTTGGAGACGAATGCGTGAATCCGCATAGAAAAAACACCACATGCGTGCTATTGGAAACCACACCACATCTGTGCGAGCTATTGGAAAATACGACGATATTTGGCGTGCAGAAGACGAACAGCGGTTCCAGCATCTCCTGTCAAGAATTGGCATCAACGTTAATATCAACGCCAAATGTGATGGTGTATATATAATAGTTGGCCCTCCAAATATCGGACTCGAAGGAATCTATAAAAATCAACTACTCGGTGGTATACTCTACAACAATGGTTCTAAATTATATTATTGTAAATTGTTCACTTTTTACAAACAATTAACTTGTTATTTACCAGTTTTTTCCTTTTTAAATCGTGATCCCATTATTTGTAATAACTCCAGAAAATTATTCAGCTGTGCGGCGTTCTCCTCTAGACGCCAATATTTTGTTAACTGCAGTTTAAAGGAGAGACACGCTTCATCAATGTTAAACATATTATTAGTCTTCGATACAATATTAATAGGAAGCTTCAATATAATACGAAGGCATGGCGGCAGCCTAGGACAACAAATGTATATGCCTAAGACCGGCCCTAGTATGACATTCGTGTCTACCTATAAGCTTGCAGCAATCAACTGTTGTCACCCAACAGATTGGAGTCAGTGTATTTTATACATCTCCATTTAAACATAACACAATCTTTGTTTTCTGCTATTTGGAAATGTGCTATATAAAAGTAAATCAATATATTATTCCGCTATTTAAAGGTTATCACTATATCAATTATGCTAATTGAAAGTTTAACGAATACGTATTTGATAAGCTTTTGATCGAGACCAATACACTATCCGGCTATTTGGAGTATTCTGCTATTTGGAGGTCAAGCTTTTAGTACCTAATTTAGTTTTGGCTTATGCCATTCTTGCTATGTTGTGAGTTCCCGCAGCACGAATATAACACTTAACATCACTACGAGTACTCCAATTCTCTATGACTTACGATGACAACGTTATGCCCATCATGTCACCCTTAAACTTTACTCATTTCGTTGACAACAAATAACACTTCAAGTTTCCAGTTAATCCTTTTGTAGCCGAATTATATGTAACTGATCAAATCAATCAATCAATCAAAAATATATTTAATATAGCACATATCACACATATACACGACAACAGAATATACACAAAAATGAAATGAGTAACAAGAACAAGTACCGTTATTATTATTTTCATTATTAAATACGGGCAAATCCAGTAGCATGGGAAGAGTGCAAGCACTATTACCACCCTAAGGTGGCCCCATGTACCGGAGGCGCCCAAAAGATTCAGAGAGAAAGAGAGTTCGAAAGAAAAAAGTCTAGAAAGTGAGTTGGAAAGAAAATAATAAATAAATAACAATAAATATTAAACCATCATCCGATAACAATCCATAATGTCACTCCGCCCACGTTCCTCAATGAATAATAACAATAAACAATAAATATGTGATTCAGTAAATAACAGCCATCAATAAATAAGAATAAATATTAATAAATAAGTAATAAATAACAATCAAGAACAATAAATATGCTTCAATAAGAAACATCCAACAATAAATATAAATATGATTCAATAAGTAACAACAACACAAATCAATATGATTCAATAAACAACAACACCAATAAATATGATTCAATAAACAACAACAATAAATATGATTAAATAAACAGCAACAACAATAAATATGATTCAATAAACAACAACAACAATAAATATGATTCAATAAACAGCAACAACAATAAATATGATTCAATAAACAACACCAACAGTAAATATGATTCATTAAACAGCAACAACAATAAATATGATTCAATAAACAACAACTGCCAGCACTGAGTAAAATTATAATTTAATAAATAACAACAACCAATAATAAATAGTAATAAATAGAGAGTAAAATAAGAATAAATATAAATAAATAGAAAATAAATGACAATAAGCATGAATAAATAACAATAAATATGAATAAATATACAATTAATAAGACTCAACAGTCGATTCCGCTCTTTCAGTAGCATAACAAAAATAACAAAAATATGCGGTTGAAGGTAACACAAAACATGCCACGTTTATAATACGTATCAGACACTGGAGAAGGGAGTAAGAGATGTGGTGGAGCCTATGGAGTCAAAAGAAAGTCAAAATAAATATATATACAACAGATACGAGAAAACACGAAAACTGGTAGCAGACAGAATATGCGAAGGAAGTGAGTTGAAAAGTCTAGGTGCAATGAATTGAAAGAATTTTGCCGACCAGCAAGACTCATTGATAGCTCACGGACATATTAATGGAAGGAGATGGCGAGAGTTAGATGAAGATTTCACAAGAAGGTCAGATAAATAAGATGGCTGGAGAGGATTATGAACAAATTTAAAAACTATACAACAGATATGATGATTAATCCTTGGAACTATAGGAAGCCAGCCCAATTTCAAAAGAATAGGAGAGGTGTGACGGCAAGGAACAGTTGACATGACAAAACGACAGGAACGATTGAGCACACGCTGAAGGGGGCGGAGATGGCAACGAGGTACATTGTAGCAGATATACAACTAACATATGCTTAACAGACAGGCGCGCGTGAGCATCACTGCTCTACGCGCGCTTACAAGACGTCACACCAGTACCAATCCTAGAACACGACTCTCAGGCTCACACCTCAGGCTGACACACGGGAGCACACACACACACACACACACACACACGCACAAGTCTCACACCCACCGCCACAACCAATCAGCAGCGAGCCGGTCACTCGCTCGCCGCCGCGGGGCATGGACAATTCACCAAACGCATACACACACAGCGACACAACTATACACACTCGCTCCCACACTCTCGCACGCCATACACAATTCAACTATACACAATTCAACCATACACTATCACACAGACACAACGCGCTGAAACACTCCGACACAATATCTCACACACACTCTCTCAGTGCAAACGATCACACCACACCTCCACCTGTTTATAAAGACCTCCACCACCTCCACCTGTTCCACCCCACCACACCTGTGCTAGTCTGTTGTGATAGTGTATGCTTGAATTGTGTATAGTTGAATTGTGTATGGCGTGCGAGAGTGTGTGAGCGAGTGTGTATAGTTGTGTCGCTGTGTGTGTATGCGCTTGGTGAATTGTTGATGCCCCGCGGCGGCGACCGAGTGACCGGCTCGCTGCTGATTGGTTGTGGCGGTGGGTGTGTGACTTGTGCGTGGGTGTGCGTGTGTGTGTGTGCTCCCGTGTGTCACGGTGTGAGCCTGGGAGTGTTCTAGGATGGGTAGTGATGTGACGTCTTGTAAGCGCGCGTAGAGCAGTGATGCCCACGCGCGCCTGTCTGTTAAACATATGTTAGTTGTATATCTGCTACAATGTACCTCGTTGCCATCTCCGCCCCCTTCAGCGTGTGCTCAATCGTTCCTGTCGTTTTGTCATGTCAATGTCATGTCATGTCAATTGTCAAATGTCATGTCATGTCATGTCATGTCATGTGTTCCTTGCCGTCACACCTCTCCTATTCTTTTGAAATTGGGCTGGCTTCCTATAGTTCCAAGGATTAATCATCATATATGTTGTATAGTTTTAAAATTTATTCATGATCCTCTCCAGCCATCATATTTATCTGACCTTCTTGTGAAATCTTACTCTAACTCTCGCCATCTACCTCCATTAATATGTCCGTGAGTCCGTGTTTGGCGCATCGTGTGTTGGTCGGTGTATCTTGCGTGAGATAATATATGGTATTGTTTTGAGGTGGATTTCTCGTTGATTATCTAGAATAAAGATGTCAGGATGTCAGGATGTCAGATGAACAGGTTATGGGCCCAGACGGCTTCTGTTTGATGGTGATGCTCAGAATTTTGATTTGTGGGAGACTAAGTTTTTGGGATACCTCAGGATTCAGAAACTCCACCATGTAGTTGTGCCAGTGGAAGGAAGGACAATCTCTACTGATGAAAATGCATTAGTTTTTGCGGAGCTCATACAGTATCTTGACGACAAAAGCCTCTCATTGATCATGAGAGAAGCCAAGGATGATGGTGGAGAAGCTCTAAAGATTTTGAGAGAACACTACCGGTCGTGCAGAACACCAAGATTTATTTTATTGTACACGGAACTTACATCTTTGAAGAAATCAGCAAATGAGGATATGACAGATTACGTCATCCGAGCATAAAATGCTGCAACTGGTCTGAAAAATGCGGGTGAATTGATGAGTGATAATCTTTTGACGGCGATGGTTCTCAAGGGTCTCCCTGCTCAATATCAAACGTTCACAGCAGTGATACCGCAGAAGGAAAAACCGACGACTTTCTCCGATTTCAAAGTGGCATTGCAGAGCTTTGAAGAAAATGTCCAGATCAAGAAATTGGATCGCGACACTATTCTGAAAACAAAAACTATGGCAGTCAGCGAGGGAGCGACTGTTGCTGATCGGCGTCCTCTGGTGACATGTTATGGTTGTGGTAAAAAGGGGCCTATATTGCGAAACTGCACTCAGAAACCGCGCAGATGGTGTGAAGTGTGTAACAGTCACACTTATGATACCAAATTCTGCAGGGGGAAGATCCATGTGAGAACTGTGAGCAACGAGAACGACAATTTTGTATTCAAGGTCAGTAGTAATTTTATTAACGTGGATATTGATGATGTGAATGTTGAAAGAGGTGGTTTTGGTCATGTGGAAGTGGTTAATAGCTTGCTTGTTGATTGCGGAACTACAGCGCATATTGTGAGAGATCGTGATAATTTTGTGTCTTTTGATGAAACGTTTGATGGTTCTCGTCATTGTATTGAGTTGGCGGATGGTAGTCGAGTTAAGGGTGTTGTCGAACAAAAGGGAACAGCTTGTGTTTCACTGTATGATTCAGGCGGTGAATCTAGACATGTTTTACTAGAAAATGCTCTACTTGTGCCATCAGTTTCTCAGAACATTCTTTCTGTACAGGCCGCTGCAGAAGAGGGGAGTGAAGTGTCTTTTATTGGTAATCACGGATATTTGATCACACCTGATGGAACAAAGTTTCATATTAAGAAAAAGTGTTCTCTTTATTATCTGTATAGTGTTGTACATGATAATGAAGCCCGACGATCACTAAAATCGTGGCATATTACTTCTGGTCATTGTAATGTGAATGATATATATAAATCGGAAAAAGTAATGAATGGAATGACAATCACTAACAGAAATTGTTTCGATTGTGATGTTTGTACTGAGGGTAAAATGACTCAATATCGTAACAAGAAACCAGATGCTCGTGCAAGTAACATTCTTGAACTTGTGCATAGCGATTTATCCGGTGCTATTGATCCTGTATCGAAAGAAGGTCACAAGTATGCAATGAACTTTGTAGATGATTATTCAGGTATGACGTACGTGTATTTTCTGAGACGCAAATGTGATGCCACACAGGCTTTTGAAAGGCTCTTGGCCGATGTCAACATGTATGGCTGCGTAAAGAGAATGAGAACAGATCAAGGAACTGAGTATACTGCTCATGATTTCCCGAAAATCCTGATTAGACATAGTATTAAACATGAAATGTCTGCTCCGCATTCACCTCACCAGAATGGAACCGCGGAAAGGTCATGGCAAACACTTTTCGAAATGGCCAGGTGTTTGCTTATTGAGGCTAAGTTACCGAAGGAATTGTGGGTGTATGCCGTGATAACATCGGCTCATATTCGTAATAGATGCTACGTAAACAGGTTGAAGAGAACACCGTACGAAGCATTCACAGGAAACGAACCTGACGTAAGTAATATGAGACCGTTTGGAGTAGCGTGGCATGCTTATGTTCATTACAAAAGTAAACTAGATGCCCGGAGCAAAAGGGGTGTGTTTATGTGATATTGGACATGAGTAATCCCGCATATTTTTCTATTATTTCCAAACACATGGAAATGTGAGAAAGGTGCGATTGGTAAAATTCAGTGAGAATGATACACTCGCAAACGAGGATTGCAGAGAATATGTACAACCAGACGTAGGTGAGAATGTTTGTGATGTACCTGCACCGAGTGTAGCTCTAGATTCAGTGGGAGCAGAGACAGGGTCCGCTAAAGAAATGAGTCAGGTAGAAGTGGAGGAAAGAGTACGTGATACTCTGAGTGGTATTCCAGGGGGAGAGAACACAAATGAATCAACAGGGGACTTAAGGGAAAGTCGCCAACGGTATCCTAAGCGAACTACGTGCAAACCAAAGTACCTAGATGACTACATTTGTGAAACTGATTCCGATTCAGAAGTAGTGAACGCGTTGGTTGACTTCTGCTATCAAATGAATGCACCTCGTACATATGAAGAAGCGATGTCATCAGAGAATGCATGTGACTGGGAGAACGCCATGCAAAAGGAGATGAACGCTTTCAAGGAAAATGACACCTATAGCCTTGTGCCTTTACCCGAAGATAAACATTCAGTGGGAGGACGATGGGTATGTACACTGAAACAAAGAAACAATAACAAATATAAAGCCAGGTATGTAGCGAAAGGCTTCTCAGAAAAACAGGGAATCGATTATGAAGAAACGTACGCACCTACTGCCAGGATCACTTCCATCAGAATGATGATGCAGATGGCAGTACAAGAAAATTGAACCGTCCACCAGAGGGATACTGCACTGCATATTTAAACGCGCCAATAGATTACGATTTATATGTAGACCAGCCGAAAGGATTCGAGGTTAGCGGAATAATGGAGAGCAGTTGGTTTACAAACTTAAGCGTTCCATCTACGGCCTCAAGTAGAGTGGCCGAAATTGGAATAATGTCTTACATTCTTTCTTGACATCAATTGGTTTTCAAAGGTCGGAAACTGATGCATGTGTGTATAGTCGAACTGGTCAAGAAGGGCCCTGTTTGATGGTTGTATGGGTAGATGACATGATTATTGCATCATCTTCTGAATCGAGTGTGCTCAAAATTAGCGAGCAACTATGCAATCGCTTCAAAATGAAAGATTTAGGTGAAATTTCATCCTTTCTTGGAATGAGGTTCAATCGCACAAAGGATATGATGAGCATAGATCAAACATATTTTGCAAAATAGGTATTGACCAGGTTTGGAATGCAGGATTGTAGACCTAAATCAACGCCTTGCGATGCTGGTTTGTTAAGTGAATGTGACAGCGATGCTGAACCCACTGATGTCAAACTATATAGAGAAATAGTGGGTAGTCTGTTGTACCTGATGACCGGAACGCGACCTGACCTAAGTTGCATCATTACCAGATTATCGCAATATATGAAAAAGCCGACTATCATACACATGAATATAGCTAAAGAAGTTCTGCGCTACCTGAGCGGCACTATAAACAGGCATCTCGTGTATCGCCGATCTTCGAGTATTGAGCTTGTTGGATTTTGCGATGCAGATTGGGGTAGCTCATCAAATTGTAGAATTATATTGTGCTACTGTTTCCGAATGACTCCACACAGTTACCCCATATCGTGGAAGTCGCGCAAGCAACCCACAGTAGCTTTATCATCGTGTGAAGCCGAATATATGGTCATGGCCGAGGCTATAAAGGAGGCCAAGTTTTTGAAACAACCATCTGTCGTAAAGGGCGGTAATTTTGGAAAGTGTACCACGTTGTTTTGCGATAACCAGGGAGCCATAGCTTTAGCAAATAATCGTGTACTTCATCAAATGTCAAAAAACATTGACATTAAGTACCACTTTATCAGGTCCGAAATAGAGAATGGCTTGGTCAATGTTGAATATGTTCCATCAGGTAATAATTTGGCGGATGTTTACCAAATGTGTTAACAGGATGAAACTACAAGAGGCACGTACCCAGATGATGAACATTTGACACTTCACTGGTAAACATGGAGCAGCCTGATTGGAATGTTGTGTATCAAACTGTTCTTTCGTGTGTCTTGGTTCGGCTGTTGTTCATTGCGTTACAGGTTCTCGTTTGTGCGTGTGGATTTCGTAGCATGATTAAGTGAGAGTATTGTATGAAAACATTTGGCGAAATCCACCGTGAATTGGCAACTATATGTATAATGTATGATTGTGTTTGGCGCATCGTCTGTTGTTCGGTGTGTCTTGCGTGAGAGAATGTATGGTATTGTTTTGAGGTGGATTTCTCGTTAATTACCTAGACTAAAAATGTCAACAAAGGTGCGCATGAGCGCACATGAGCAGAGCATGTGCGCATATGTGTGATATGCGCTATATTAAATATATTTTTGATTGATTGATTGATTTGATCAGTTAAATATAATTCGGCTACAAAAGGATTAAGTGGAAACCCTGAAGTGTTATTTGTTGTCATCAAAATTAGTAAAGTTTAAGGGTGACATGATGGGCATGACGTTGTCATCGTAAGTCATAGATAATTGGAGTATTCGTGATGTGAAGTGCTATATTCGCGCTGCGCACGCGCAGGCACACGCGCAGGCACACGCGCACGCATATACACCCTCTTCTACAGTCGTGAACACACGCGCATACACACAGCGCACAAGACATCAATTAAACAGTGCCGCTTAAACGAACTCCATCCTAATACACTAACAAGGTGGAATTGCCTAGGCCTGTCGTTTAGAAGTTTGTGGCACTTCTGTTGAATGTCACAATTGGTTGAATGTCCATTTATCACAGCCATGAATACAGATTAATTCGGGAAATCAGAGTTAACAGAATAAATGTGATACTATGTGGTCTTACAAACAATGAAGCGATACCCATGCCAACCTTTGGGTAAGTGTGGATATGTTTTGTTGGCGTACGAGAATGGTCGCTCAACTAGACGTTCGTACAACGAGTTCAGCTCAGATTGATTGTATGCGATGGCATACCGATGACATTGCTCCAAGTAACTGCAAGATAACACACACACGCACACACAAACTCAGAAGCTCGGAAAAGAGTAAACACAGAAACTCGGAGAAGAGGGAAAGATCAATCGTCAATGCTCGATGTAGTGTTTACAAAACGAAAGGAAGAAGTACAAGGCATCAAATATGAGCCACCATTTGGGAAAAGTGACCACATCGTGATCTCTTTCAACTATGTACTGACTAGAGATGTAATTTTGCATGGAGTATAACAGATGCACTTCTTGGACTATAAAAAAGGAAACTACAAGAAATTGAATGAGTATTTCAGAAATATAAATTGGGGAGAAGCATTGGAAGGGGACATTGATGTGCAGTATAACGCCTTTTGTCGTATATACGATGATGCAGTGAGAACGTATGTGCCGATCAAGAAACATACGAAGATAAAAGAGCAATGGTTCAACAAAACTTCCATGGAAGCGAAAAGAGAACGAGATAAACTATGGAAAAACTACAGAAAAGTCTTAGATTCTGCCAGTTACGAGTAAAACAAAAAAGTAGAAACAACTATACAAAAGTCAGAAGAGAAGCACAAAAACAATATGAAATAGACATACTGGAAAAGTACAAGGTTGAACCAACAACAACAAGCGAAACAACAAGCGTGTATTTGATATAGCGCACTAATCAACAAAGGCGCGATAAACATGAAATATAGATATACAAGATAATAATTACATCAAAACGGGAGCTCAGAAAGAAGAAAACAAGAGCTGGCAAGGGCAAAAATATAACAGGGAAGATAAACACCGAATTATTTTGTGCTGAAAAAAAAACAAAACAAAAAAAACAAAACAAAACAACAACAACAACAACAACAACTACAAAGACATGAACAGATAAATATGAACACTGGCGCACGTCACATACAAGCACGATTAGCACAAACATAAGATCAGGGGCTGTGAGCGGAATAAAAAACACAGCAGGAAAACCAAAACACAAAGTGCAGTATTGTTAGTAAGAGTATATACATGGCGATAATATGGAGATACGAAAATATGGAGATATATATACAAAGGTAGTGTCAGTGCAATCTATGGTGCAATCTTGTCAGTGCAATCAACAGCCGTACCAAAATAAAAAACAAAATTCAATGTATAGCGGTGAATGGACAAAGATATACGACTGACGATGATATATGTGAGATTTTAAACAAGCATTTCCAATCGGTATTCACAGATGAACTAGACTGCACAATGGAAGGAGAGTATTCACCGTCTAGAGAAATGGAGGCGATTGTGATTACCGAATATCAAGTGCAAAAAGAAATGGAGTCGCTGCAAAGATACAAATCGAGCGGACCTGATGACCTAGCGAGCTATGTGCTGAAAGAATGCGCCGAAACACTATGCAAGCCTTTGAAAATAATTATGGAAAACTCAATGAGAAATGTCAAATTGCCACCACTATGGAAAGAAGCCAACGTTACACCGCTGCTTAAAAAGGGCAACGATTAAGATCCGAAAAATTATAGACCGATCTCGCTGACAAGTGTCGCATGCAAAATTATGGAAAAAATTATAAAAAAACATTGGGTCAATTATCTGGAAAGCAACCAAATGATTACTCAAAGTCAATTCGGATTTAGAAGTAATAGATCTACAGCAGCAAATCTTGTCAGTTTTTACAGTCGTATTACTGAGAATATACAGGAAAGAGGACAGTGGACAGATGCTGTTTACATAGATTTTGAAAAAGCATTCGACAAGGTTCCTCACGATAAATTACTCTACAAGTTGAGGACAATCGGAGGAATCAACGATGAACTGGAAACATGGATTGGAGACTTTTGGAAAAATAGACGAATGAGAACGTGTCTCAGAGGACAATTCTCGTCTTGACGGAAAGTGAAAAGTGGTGTGCCTCAGGGCACTGTGCTCGCACCAATCTTCTTCATGATATATATTAATGATATTGAAAAAACCGTTCCGAGTGACGTGTATAAGAACTTGTTTGCAGATGATATTAAACTACAAACAAATGTGTCCTGCATAGAAGATTGTCAGACATTGCAAAAAGGTTTGGAAGAACTATCAAGCTGGAGTACAAAATGGCAAATGCCATTTAATGTCAAAAAATGTCATATTATACGCTTTGGAAGAGGGCAAGAACGGCCTTTCTGGAGGTAAAAGTTAAAAGATATTGAGCTAAAGGACATCTCCAAAAAAAGACCTCGGAATAATAGTTCACAGCAACCTTTCACCAGAAAGACACATTTCAAATATAGTCAAGAAAGCAAATAACAAGATAGCGAAAATAAAAGCAGCATTTTCGTACATTGTTCAGGGGATACTAGCGAAATTGATTACGTCCACCATTCGGCCAACATTGGAATACGCAGAAATTGTTTGGAGTCCACATTTACAAAAACATATTAAAAAACTGGTGAAGGTACAGAAATAAGCCACAAAAATTTCAGGAAGCATCAAACATTTGACATATTTCGACAGACTAAAAAATTTAGGTTTGACAACGCTTGAAGAAAGGAGAGTTAGAGGGGATTTAATCTCAGTTTATAGATGTATTACGGGGAAGGATAAAATGGAAAATCAGAAGCTGCTTCAATTCTCAAAATCTAATAGGAATCACAGTTTTGGCCTACAAAAACGCAGGATTAAAAAGGACATCCAAAAATATAATTTCCCAAATAGAGCAGTAGATAGATGGAATAGGTTGCCAAGCGACATAGTATACCAGCCAAAGACACAACTGTTTAAGAAGACATATGACAACTGGAAGGCGGGAGTCACGAGCCTCTGACTCATTCCTGCGAAAACAACTAGTAAGAACAACTAGTAAGAACACACATGCCGGATATTTATAGCTTGGCGCCCGGGACAGAATAAATATTTGGTGCATTGGTGAACAAATAATTGTGAATAGTGTATCTCAATTTCATTTAATACTTGAATTCATATATTTGAACAGCAAAGAGAAGAATTATAGCCAAACACAAAACTTTGATTAAAATGCTCCATTATTTGGTATGGCATTCATGGTCAACAGTTACGTACAGGATAATGTCACTCATTTGTTCATTGTTGCTTGACTCAGCTATTGTGTCAAACATTATTCCACAAATATCGCTTTATCAACATCGCTGAGTATATGTTACTGGTATACATATATATACTGAGAATAGATATACTGTTAACATGTAACCCGATACAACGAGACGCATGGTCGAAATGCCGGCGATTAATCAGGCTTCCACACAGGCGCATGCCGGTGAGGAGGGTAGCCAGACAGCATCAGGAATAAAAACAAGACCTACCATAGGGAGGAGGAGTTGTTTAGGCCATCTAGAAAAACCCCGTCGGATCGGCAAACCGAATCCTGGCCGCTGAGTGTCGCGCCACGCTGAGTGTAGTGATAGCGTGGCACAACACTAGCCTTCGGCCTGCGCGTCGAACCCCGACAATAACGCTGTTTGGCTCCTCGACTGTGCAGAGAATGGTGCGACGCCGGCACGGATGGCCGGATAGTGCTCAAGATGGACAAGGGCTTGGAGCCAGGGAGACGGGCTCCGCCCGGTACAGTGCGATAGAGGGTGAGACAACAATATAGTTGACAGTTTGGTATACCAAGGTGTCATTCGCGTAGAGTGCATCGTCCGACGGCGTGAAGGTAGCGAGGTGACAACGCACTCGCTGTTGTTCGGCAGGATGACGTTCGCCCATACGTGCCCAAATCGATGCAATGCTACATGTGTCAACATTTCGGACATACAAGCTCTTGCTGCAGCCGTGCATAGATCTGCGGACGTTGCTCATCTGAGCGGCACACCGCTGCTGAGTGTGACAGCGACACCAGCGTGTGAGCCAACTGCAAGAAAGGCGGTCATGCGTCTGGCGTGACTGCCCAGAATGGCTCAAGGAGAAGGAAACGCTGGCCATTCGCGCTGCCCAGCGCTGCAGTTTTGGCAAGGCGTGTGCTATAAACCTTAGCTCGCATCCGTCGGGCTCGTCTTACGCAGCCACTCGGACACTCGGCCTTTCAGTCTGCAAACATCCACGAGCTTGACCGTTGAAGACAGTATGTATGGAAGTGATCATTTTGCTATATGGATATACCTCAATGAAGTACCTAGGTTGAGAACACAACCACCGAGAGGGAATTTCAAAATAGCTGATTGGGTCCACTATTCTCGCTTGACACTGGAAGCTATGGGTAACCCCAAATTTCGACCAAGCGTTAAATTCATCACTGAGGCCACTGTCACCTGTGCCAAACAGAGTATTCAACGTACGGCATCGCGTCCCCATCGAAGTCCTTTCTCTTGGTGACAGACGCAAGCTCTGCGGCACTGCGAGAGCAACGTCGTTGCTGGGGGTGCTTCCGGCGCAACAGAACGGTGACAAACAAGCTCAGCTTCGTCTACGCTCGTGAAAAAAAACTCGATGGCTTTTTGCGTGGCGAAGCGGGTCTCGTGGGTGTCCTATACGTCTAGCAGTAATCGGAACAGTCCTATATCCAACATAATGGACCGCATAAAGCGCATGTCTGTGAAGTACCGTCCCATTCTACTGCCTTATCCGGAGAACAGTGGCGTAGATGCGATGTTTGTGTGTTAGTTTATTGAATTTTTTGGGCGCAACGGCCTCAAAGACCATATGGCACCCCTCAAACCGTTATTAGCTAATATAAATTAAAATTATGTATATGAACGCAACGGAGATGCGATGAATCCGGTGCATGCCGCTGAATAAATTGACCGATATTTAGCGGGGCACTATCGTGCGAAGGTGAACGTTCCTGTTTTTGCAGCAATCAAGCAGCAGTGCGAGAGGTCATCATTTGAGTTGTCCACTTACTGTGAACTACTAATCAAATACGATTTCTCTGTATCTTAGATGAAAACAGCCTTGCGATCGCTTCGCGATGTGGCTAAAGTCCCTGATGAGATTCACAACCTAATGCTGGAATGTATGTCGTCCGCTGTGATGTCCACCCTGCTACAGATCTTCAATGATTTGTGACATGGTGGGCAGTTTCAACCCTATTGGCGACGGGCGATCGTGATACCCATCACGAATCGGGCGATCACCCGTCTGACTATCGCCCAATATCGCTGACCTGCAGTCTCTGAAAACTGTTTGATAAAATGGCTTACACACGGCTGGTGTGGTTTCTGGAACGCGGTCGGCTGTTCAATGACGCTCAGTGCGGATTTTGCCAGGGTCGTTTAACTTAAAGTCACATGGTGCCCATCGACTCTCGCGTAAGTGAATGTTTCTCGAAAAGTTACCACATCATAGCGATATTTTTTCCCCATAGAAACGGCACGTGACACCACATGGCGACATATAAATCTTTGCAAACTGCATCGAGGTGGTGTCAGATGCCGCATAAGTGGTGTGTACAAATTTCCTTTCGTGCCGCAGATTCTATGTGCGTGTGTAAAATCCATGACTCTCGACGAATTTGTCGTCGGTTTCGAGAGACCACACGTCCGCTCGACAGCTTGATGAGGTAGCGCCTGTGCGCCAGGCTTTCGACGACCACACCGTACCTGCTCCATCCCTTTGTGATATGACACTGCACCGCCACATGATTTCCCGGGCTCAGGTCTGGCAGGTCTTTGGCACGTCCGTCGTACCACTCGTCCACGTTTGTCTGTTTTTCGCGCCTTGTATGCTCAGCTTCCTCGCTCGATTTCTGCCATTCCGCAAAGAACTGGCGTCTATGTGCAGGAATCATGTCCCGCACTGGTCGTCCATAGAGTATCTCGGCTGGAGATCTTCCGTCCGGTCCTGGAGTGTTTCTTTGTTGGATAATTCCCTTTGACCATTCATCAGGATCAAATCCTCCTCTTTCCGCCTTCCAGCACTTTTTGATGAGTGCTTTCGCCGTCTTGATCGCTGCCTCCGTCATCCCATTGGATTGCGGACAGTGTGGTGAGGAACGCACGTGTTCGAACTTCCAACGTTCAGCGAAACGGACGAACTCTCCTGACGTGAACTGGGGGCCTCCATCGGAGTATATGGTTACCGGCACGCTTAGCATGCAGAACACGGTCCGTAATATGTCGAGAAGATTCACCGTCACTAAAGATGAGCCCAAGTTATTAACAAACTGCCATCCAGAGAGGTGGTCGACCAACACAACGAACTTGTGCCCTCCATACTCGCAGAAGTCGATGGAAACGAGCTCAAAAGGTCGAGAGGCTTGTTTGTGATATCGGATAATCTCGGCGGCTTGCGATGGTAAGTACTTTTGGCATGTCGTGCATTGCTTCGTCATGTTGTCGATGTCATTGTCCACTCCTGGCCAATACACAACCTGGCCAGCTCTCTGTTTCGCCTTCTCTTTACCCACATGACTTGCGTGTAGCTCGTTCAGGATTCCCCGTCGTAACGCCTTCGGAATCGCAAGTCGTCGGCTCCGCCGTCACCACAACGCATCCGAAAAATCGCTGTTGATTGGCAGCTGACAGTTGGTGGAGAAATCAACGGGTGATCTCTCGCACTGCTGTTTGATCACCGCAATATCTGGGTCGTCTACGTTTGCACGACAGCGCTCCGCTAAATATCGGCCAATTTCGTCAGCAACATGCTCCGGATTTATCACGTCCACGCCACTGATCTTCAGAGAAGGCAGTGGAGTGGGACGGTAATTCCCAGAGATGCGCTTTATACGGTCCCATATGGTGGATATAGGACAATGCCGATTAATGCTGGACACATAGGACACCCACGAGGCCCGCTTCGCCTCGCGAAAAGTCCATCGAGCTTGAGCGCGTGCGTGGCGAAAGCAAAGCATGTTTGCCACCGTGCTGTTGCGCCAGAAACGACCCCAGCAACGACGTCGCTCTCGCAACACCGCAGAACACGCGTCTGTCCAACAAGGGACATGACGCCGCCAGGGACGCGATGCCGTACGCGGAATGCTCTGTTTGGCACAGGTGACAATAGCCTCAGTAAAATCTTCGACGCTGGGTCGAAGTGTGGGGTTGCCCATGGCTTGTAGTGTCAAGCAATCATAGCGGACCCAATCAGCTCGTTTGAAATTCCATCTCGATGGTTGTGTTACCAGCCTAGGTACATCATTGAGACAGATCCATATAGGGAAGTGGTCACTCCAATACAGACTGTTCTCAACGGTCCAGCTCGTGGATGCCTGCAGACTGGGACTGCACAGACTGAGGTCCAGAGCGGACATGATTCCCGATGGCATGGTGCAATGCGTTTATGTGCCTGTGTTTAAAATACCTATGTCTAAACCAGTAAAAATATCCTCCATAATAAAACCACGGCTACAATATGCATCACAACCCCAAAAAGGGCTGTGAGCATTAAAATCGCCTAACACATAAAAAGGGGATGGAAGTGAATTGATTAAAAACTCGACGTCAGCCCTTGGGAACGGGCAACCAGGAGGCAGGTACAATGAGCACACACTCACCCTCCTACCACCCAGCCAGCACCGAACCGCAACCACCTGCAAATCTGACTGAATATGCAGGGGGCGACAGGGTACACTGGTGCGAACAGCCAGCATAACCCCGCCATGGGCTATAGTCGAGCTGGGATTATCATATCTAAAAACATAAAAATCCTGAATACTAAAATATAAAGAATTTAAAAGCTTAGTCTCCTGTATTGCTAAAATCGATGATTGTCGGGAGTTTAAAATATGCAGTATATCATTAAAATTCGGTCTAATACCTCTAATATTCCATTGTACAATGGACATACAAATAAATATAATATAATAAAATACAAATAAATACTCCCGTTAAAAAGGCACATATCACTAAATACCAGGTAGCAAAGTTACCTAATCGCATCGCTTGGCCGATCGTCCTCTCTCCGCGTCAGGTGGGGACCCACTTGGAGACGCCGAGAGCTTCCGCTTAGAGGAACTCTCTACTTCCATGGCAGTGGTGGGAGTCGCTCCGTCGTATGCGGAATGAGGTGCGCTAGCAACCGCCGAGCGCGGAGATGCAGGGACCGCGCTCGCTTTGTGACCCGGAGATGCTCGCTGGTCACTCCTCGGCGAGGCTGAATTGACCAAACGGCGGCTCTTGTGTTGAACCACCGTCCAGTCTCCGGATTTCCTCCGGTTCGGAGACGACCGCTCTGCTGGCTTGGAAGCCTGCTGAGCGGCCGGTTTTTTGCCGCCCTGAATAGCCGGCATCACTGCCGATTTGCCAACACGGTCCATCGGACGGTTGACCGGCCGATCGGCGACCCGCTGAGGTCGCCGCTCAGCAGCTTTTTCAGGCTGCTGGGGAGCGGCCGCCTTGGGCCGCTGGGTTGCGGCCATCTGGTGCCGCTGGGTCGCGGACGCCTGGGACCGCTGGGGTGCGGCCGTTGGCGACCGCGGCACGGCAGTCCCCTCAGACCGCCGATCAACCGGTGCTGGTTCATTATCATGTTTGTCAGCCTCAGGTACAACCAGCTTCAAGCCCATTCGTCCCGCCAGCTTCAAGAAGTCCCCAACAGTAAGCTTCTCCAGAAACGAGTCGACAGACTGTGGAGGCTGAGCCGACTTCGTGACTACGCCGACATAGGACGGGCCTGATGAATGCGAGCTGCGAAATACAGCACGCGCCTCACCGAAACTGCAGCGCTGGGCAGCGCGAATGGCAAGAATCTCCTTTTCTTTGAGCCATTCCGGGCAGTCACGCGAAGAAGACGCATGACCGCTGCTCCTGCAATTGACGCAGAACTACTCATTCTCGCAATCAGCAGCGGTGTGCCGTTCGGATGAGCAGCGTCCGCAGATCTCAGCACGGTTGCAGCGGTAGCTCGTATGCCACCTGTAACACCTGTAACGTTGCCACCTGTAACATCGCATTGGGTTGGGTACGGACACGGATAAGCTGACGGATGTCACCGACTTTGATATCATCCGGCAGAACAACACCGTTGAACGTGATGAAAAACGAGTGCGTTGGCACCTCGCTATCCCCATGTCGTCGGACGATGCGCTCCACACGGATGACACCCTGGGATGACAAACCGTTGCAGATTTCTTCGTTATCAACACCCTCTAGTGCACGACAGAACATAACACCTCCGGCATGGTTGAGTGTCAAATGCGCATACACCGAGATGGGGGTGCTCACCCAACGCTTGTCACTGCCCGATCCCATGCGATACCGGAAGGTGTCGGCCTTCATAGCGCGGGCTGCTGCCGTCTCATTGCCGTATTTAACCAGCGGAGAACCGTCTCTCTGTCGGCTGGCATCGACAGGCGCGTCTCCGATGTTCTTGAACCCATCCAGACAACGGAATGGGTTCAGCGAGGACAATTTCGCGTGTTCATTGGTGCTGGTAAGAACCAGCACCATCGGCACAGGTGCAGCACGACTGTCGTCGTGCAAGTGGCTCACAGTACGACTACCTTTCGGCGGCCGTGGCCGATCGCCCTATGGACGACCAGCAGGTGAGGTGGTTGAATTTTCGGAAGCCATAGATATTTGCATTGTCTCTGCGCGTACGACCACCCACCTCTGCACGGGGCCCTACTGGGGGGACGGGCAGAGCCAGCATGGGATGCCACGCCAGTGGTAGTGCGCGCTGTACGGGCACCGAATACCCCTGAGCTCGTTGCAAGCTCCGCCCGATACGAGTCCGCGGGAGCTACAGCGCCGGGCCCGGACCAGTGACTCCCACCGGTCCATCTGGACCAGGCAGCTGCAGCCCCACTGTGAACGGCGGACACTGCACCGGGCGAGACCCCTTCGAGCACCAGGCACCTCAAACTTGACCCTCTTGAGCCCTATCCGGCCACCCGTGCCGGCGTCGGACCATTCTCTCCACTGTCTAGGAGCCAAACAGCGGCCCCGTCGGGGTTCGACGCGCAGGCCAAAGACGAGTGTTGCGTCACGCCACCACTATAACTCGGGTGACGTGACACTCAGCGGCCAGGATCCTGTTTGCCTATCCGACGGGGGAGGGTTTCCAGATGGCCGTTGGCTGCTAAACAACTCATCCGCCCTTTGACAGGTCTTGTTTTTGTTACAGCTGGGTGTCTGGCTACCCTCCTCACTGGCATAGGCCAGTGGGGGGCCGGATTAGTCGCCGACATTCCGACTATGCGGCTGGTTGTACCGGGTTACACGTTACCAGTAGCAGGCAGAAACCCGACCAGACATGTCTGCCTTTAGTCGCCTTTTACTGCACGCGGCAGCTACGGCGGCAGAATTCTAACCCCCTCACCGCAGGGGGTAGATTTCACTTGAGATGAAAGATTAGATTAGATTAGATTTCACTTGGTAGATTCACAATGGCACATTTCACTTGGCAGATAACTCACTTGAGAAACAGCGTCCACCTGGGCAAGTAGTAGTCGGCCATCATGCCAGACCACTGTTTGCCTGCGTAATCCACTATATTTGAGTCCGGGCCCCACATTGTGATTTGGTTGCGCGCATTCATCTCGAAATGAGCCGCCTGCGGAAAAACGGAGATTATGAAAGAAACTAAGCGGAAGCAAGTCATGATCATATACTATTAAGAAATGTATAGAGCAACACTGTAGCCTAATTAATATTTATCTATGAATATTTTGTGAAATACTCTTATTATTATTATTAATTAAAGGCAAATCCAGTAGCATGGGAAGAGTGCTAGCACTATTACCACCCTAAGGTGGCCCCATGTACCGGAAGCGCCCAAAAGATTCAGAGAGAAAAAGAGTTCGAAAAGAAAAAAGTCTAGAAAGAGAGTTGGAAAGATAATAATAAATAAATAACAATAAATAATAAACCATCATTCGATAACAATCCATAATGTCACTCCTCCCACGTTCCTCAATAAATAATAACAATCAACAATAAATATGTGATTCAGTAAATAACAGCAATCAATAAATAAGAATAAGTATTAACAAATAAGTAATAATTACAATCAAGAACAATAAATATGATTCAATAAGTAACAACAACACAAATAAATATGATTCAATCAACAACAACACCAATAAATATGATTCAATAAGCAACAACAATAAATATGATTCAATAAACAACAACAATAAATATGATTAAATAAACAGCAACAACAATAAATATGATTCAATAAACAACAACAGCCAACACTGAGTAAAAGTATAATTTAATAAATAACAACAACCAATTATAAATAATAATAAATAGAGAGTAAATTAAGAATAACTATAAATAAATAGAAAATAAATAACAATAAGCATGAATGGATAACAATAAATATGAATAAATATACAATTAATAAGACTCAACAGTCAATTCCGCTCTTTCAGTAGCATTTCATTTACATTGGCCCTGAATTTCTTCAAATTGCTCTGCGAGAAAGCCTCCTCCTTCAACTTGTTCCAAGTAGACACAGTGGCCGGAAGAAAGCAACGTTGGAATTGTTTTGTACGACAACGGATTGGAGCCATGCACTGGGAATGCTGTTTGGATGTAAACCGTGTGCTTCTTGCTGCCACGAAATCATCAGGAATTGACATGCTCATCGGATGATGGTCGTTGTGCTTGATCTTGTAAAGCATACACACGCTGCTGACCTTTCGACGATGGCAAAGATCACCAAGAACCAAGTCACCACAGAGGAACTTGCAAGTTCTAACAACTCTGTTGATGAGATTGAGGTGACAATCCGCAGCAGAAGATCACACGCGGGCGCAGTACTCCAGAATTGGCAAAATGAAACAGCGAAAACAACTTTTTGAGATTGTGGTGCTACCGAACGTCCGATATGCTTTCTTATAATTCCCAGTTTCCGTTATGCCGAACAAACTAGCTTCCGAATGTGACTCTCAAACGTCAGCTTTGAGTCTACATGTACTCCCAATATTTTGACCTCATCACACACGCTGAGCTGGGCGTCATTCATGAGGATAGCTCCATGTGAAGGCTGAACGGTACGTGACCTAGAAACCAACAAGCATTTAGATTTCGAAGTGTTCAGCATCATATTCCACCTCTCACACCACTTCAGGACGCTGCTGAGATCGTCGTTGACCGTTTGACGCACCTGTGGTCTGTCCGAAGGATATGAAATTACAGCCATCAACGTGATATCATCAGCATATCCATATTCAGAGGGTCTGTTCCTCCGTGGGCATCAAGGTCTTTCATGAGACTCGGCACTTCTTTTGATCGGAAGGCAATCCCTTTGATTTTCGGGATTGATTGATTGATTGCCATGATTGCCTTTGATCTTTGACATTGCTTGGTACTGAAGTAATCCATAAGCAACTCTGCCTTCTCTGTTGGGCTGCTTTTGAGCTCACCGTTCGCTGAAAATAAAGGAGGGACAGACAGGTCATGTCCAAACACAGACGATTTCAACGTTGACCACCATTTGTGGGCGTCATTGGCAGATGTTAGCTTTTCAGCAAGTTTCTTTGAGTGACGTGTTTCCGCTTCTGAATACACATGCTCAGCATGTCGTCTGGCCTCAGTGTAGACATTCCATGAATCGGCTGAGCGTGATTGAAGCCACTTGTGGTAAACCTCCTGCTTGGATTCACGTGCGCTGCGACATTCGTTGGTGAACCAGGCTTTGTCATCAGAGCGAAAACGTAGTTTTTTAGTAGGCACTCTCCTTGAGATGACATCGGTAATGTATTTGTTCAATGCATCGATGGGGCATTCCTTCTGCTGCAGATTTGAAACTTTAATTGCTCTCAATTCATCATACACCTTCACCCAGTCAACATTGTTCTTCATGTGCACGAGCCTTGACATCGTGTAAGGAGAAACCTTCTGTCTCAATGTCAACTTCACGGACAGCGACGAGTGATCTGAACTTCCTATTGGAGCTTCCACGTTTACACTCACGATATCTGAGACGTCTGTCATAACCAAGTCCAAACAGTTTCCCGCTTGATGTGTGGGACCGGACACCATTTGGGAGCAGCCAGAAATGTTGCAGAAATCATATGCTGCTCTACCATGAGCGTCTGTAGGAGATGTCGACAAGAGCCACTCACGGTGATGGGCGTTCATGTCTCCCACAAATACAAATGCTGACTTGGTGCCCTTCTCCTGAATTGTTGACATGGCTAACAAGAGACATTCGTAGATAGAGTCGTTACTGTCTGGATTTTGGTAGGCTCCAAAGATGTAAAAATTCATCAAGGCGGTGTTGACACGCAGCAGCATAACTTCATGACAAGTGCAGTCGTGCGCTGTAATTCTCGTAGCTGAAAAGCCTTTGCGTACGTACACTGCCATGCCAGGCCTCCTGTTTTTTGAGTCACGCTTGATTAGCAATGGCTTACTGATACCCGGCATCAAGAGCTCAGATTGGTCTCGATAATCAGACACAAGCGTTTCGGCACAGATAACGATGTCCTTGGAGCGACTGGCTGCTGTCAAATCTCTGATGCTCTTATACAAGCCTCTGATATTGGCGAAAAGTATATTTGAAAATCACTTTTGTGGTCGAGCAGGACCGGGATTCATTTCGATATCGCCACACATCATCTGCAGAAACGATAAATCCACGGTGTGAGAAGGCACACACACAACGCAAAGCAAACATACAAATAAACACATAATGCACGACGCATGCGAGCACGAAAACACAACGCATAACACATGCATACGAAATATCACAACAAAAAACAAGCATACAACACACACAATACAAAGCAAACATACACACAAATACACACACAACAAGAAAACACTAGAAAACACATGTGAGAACAATTTATTGAGAGCTCATTGTTAAACGACACGACTGACTGCCTGACTGCCGCAAGGCCATGGCTCACCATCTGTGGCGCCCTCTACATTGAACACATTGAACACATTGTGCATACACTGAACATACGCGTACGCCACATCTCCCTTCCTCACGAACACAAGCATATACGAGAAAAAAAAACAACGAAAATTCACTGAACATAATCCGCCAGGTACGCTGGAGGACGCCGCTCGCGGGTGGATCGGCGCAGCGGCGGCGACACAGAACTAGCAGCATCCGCATCAGGAGGGTTGACAGAATGGACTGGTGGCGGAGCGGGTGAAGTAGGAGGAGGTGAGGTGACAATCAGTGGAGGAGTCTCCCCTGTAGCCAATAGTTGTTGCCGGTTGCGTCGGTACCGAGTACCATTCAGCTCCACAATATAAGACCGAAAAGGCAAAACTCTGACGCATACGCCAGGCGACCATAACTTGGACCCTGGCAGGCGCATTCTTACAGCTGAACCAACCGCTATTGGTGGTAGAGGACGAACACCAGGACTGGCATCATGAACGATCTGCTGACGAACTCGCTGACGATGCAAACGTTCCTGAACGCCATCCGCCGGCGTGGGCAAGAGCGCCTGCCGACGCACAGGTAAAGTAGTGCGGCATTGACGTCCAAAGAGTATCTGAGACGGTGAATAACGGGTGCCTTCGCTAGGAGTATTCCTCCACATCATTAACGCCCAGAAAGGATTTTCGTTCGCCGAAGCGGCCTTCTTGAATATCGTCTTGACAGTACGAACCGCGTTCTCAGCTTTGCCGTTAGACTGAGGATATCTGGGACTAGAGGTGATATGAACAACGTCCGCAGATCGAGTGAATCGGCGAAACTCCTCAGAGGCAAATTGAGGACCGTTATCGGTGACTAAAACCTCTGGTATTCCATGACGCGCAAACTGAACCAGCAAGCAATTGACAACAGAAGCAGTTGTCACCTGAAGAAGACGATCAACTTCCACGTAGTTGCTAAAATAGTCGACCACTACCAAGTAGTGGCGACCTGCAAATTCGAACAGATCAGCAGCGAGTTTTTGCCAGGGGCGTTCCGGCAACTCGTGAGACAACAGTGGTTCTGCCGATTGGCTTGGACGATGCGCCAAACATATAGGACAGCGGGAAATCATGTCTTTAATTGCCGACGACATCCCTGGCCAAAAAATATTTTCGCGAGCAATTCGCAACACCGACAGCATTCCAATGTGAGATCTGTGTAAACGCGAAAGAACATCTTTGCGGAGGGATGGCGGAACAACCAAACTACCAGATTTGAAAACTAATCCGTCTTGAGTGGTCAACTCATCGCGGAAAGGCCAATAGACACTAACACCAAAAGCTAACCTAGAGCGACTATCTGGCCAACCATCACGAATATAGGAAATCACGTGCTGCAGCTGAACGTCATCAGCAGTAGCCTGCTTGAAAACAGCTAGCCGCTCAGGAGAAGCGGCGAGGCCCGAACTGAGATGAATAGTTTCCAGTTCGACAGCGTGAACACACCTGACGAGTGGTGCCGCAGTTAGCGTGGAATGAACACGACTGAGTGCATCGGCCACCGGCACCTGAGTACCTTGGCGGTACTCAAGTGTGTAATCGTAGCGCTGAAGCCCGAGAAACATCCGCTGTAAACGAAGAGGCACATCACACAACGACTTATTGCGGATAGCTACCAGTGGCTTATGGTCGGTATGAACGGTCACCGGGCGGCCATATACAAATTGATCCAAACGGTTCATTACAAACGAAACTGCTAACAGCTCCTTCTCAATCTGTGAGTAAGAACGCTCCGTAGCAGTTAGCGATCGTGAACAATAAATCACCGGCTGGCCGTTTTGCAGCAGAACACCGCCCAGTCCAGTACTGGAAGCGTCACATTGAACAACTGCAGACAAGGACGGGCTGTAATAAGCCAGCACAGGAGCAGTTACTAACTTGTTCTTAACAACGTCAAAAGCCTGCTGGCACGCTGTACTCCAGTGCCAAGCATACTTTTCACACGTGAGCTGATGAAGAGGAGACAAAATGGTCGAAACATTCGGAATGTAACGCGACAGATAGGCTACCATGCCGAGAAATCGTTTGAGTTCAGATTTGTTTGCAGGACAGGGGTACTGAGTGACAGCTTCGACTTTGTTCGTGCTTGGTCGCATACCGGAAATGTCAAACAAATGACCCATCCACATAATTTTTGGCACTCGAAACCGGAACTTACTCCCATTTAGCCGTAGATTTCGGGAACGAGCACGCTTCAGAAACGCCAGAAGATTGGCTTCGTGGTCAGCCAAAGCAGCTTGATAAGAGTTTCCCTTACCGCAAACCAAAAAATCGTCAGCAATGACCTCGACACCACGCAAATCATCCACCATCTCATGCATGATTCGCTGCCAAATCTCTGGCGCGCAAGAAGTGCCATACGGCAAACGAAGCCATCGATACCGACCGAACGGAGTATGAAAACAACAGAGGCGAGACGACGCATCCGACAATCCGACTTGCAAAAATGCTGACTTAGCATCCAACAGCGAGAACACTCGAGAGCCGGAAATACGATATGAAACATCATCGACAGTAGGTGTGGGGTAATGCTCCCGAAGAATTGCTTTATTTAACGACCGGGGGTCCAAACACAACCGAATATCACCGGATGGCTTTGACACAATCACTAAATTGGACACCCACTCTGTGGGCTCGACAACCCTTTTAATTACACCCTGGCGTTCCAGAGTGTCAAGTTTTTCATGCAGTTTGTCACGAAGGTGAATGCGTATTCTGCGCGGAGGTTCCACCACTGGTGGAACGCTGGAGTCGACACGGATCTCATAGTCCTGGCAAACTAGACCAACTGTATTATCCCCAAAAACATCAGCAAACTCAGCGACAACAGCATCCCGATCAGAAAGAGAAGAACGTGGGGAGCCAACAGAGTCAGCGGCAGCAGGAGTGCAGGAAGGATCGGGAACATAATCCAGCGGGTCACAATCGAGCAGGGTGATGAGTCCTAACGAAACAGACGAACGCAAGCTCAGCACCGGAAACACTAACATATCTACCAGATGACACATGACAGAATGCAGACGGGAATTGCGCACATTTTTAAAAGACACACAAACTTTACCTACTGTCGGAACCACATCACCATTATACATACGTAAAACAGTATGACAGGGGCGCACTGATGTACGCTCAACATCGCCAGTGACACGAACATAATCACTCAAAGATAAAACATTAGATTCAGATCCCGAATCTATGAGAAACTTTACGCAGTTACCGTCAAGCGTGTACAAAGTTTTAAATGCTTTGCTGCTGCGAGAATTGCGGTCTTCTGCAACATTGAACGCATCAGCAGAATCAAGCGTACCAGTCTGCAGTGCAGCATACCCAATTGCGCTCGTATCCAATTGCACCTCGCCAGCATTGTCAGCTTGCACGGACAGCACACGACGGTCGGACGACCGGGCCCAGCCCCCACGACCCCCGGCAGCGGGGCGCCCTGTCGACGACGGCGCGTGCACCGGCCGCTGCGCAGTAGTACGTGCAGGGGCGGACCCAGGACACTCCACACTGCCGGCAAAATGATGACGGCGATCACACACCCGGCAAAAACGGTTCCACGCCGGACAGGCAGAGCGGCGCATCTCGTGGTGACGTGAACAGAACCGACAGGGCCGCACCTCAGCTGTCGGGGTCGAACGAGCGCCGGTACGCACACCCAGTGAAGACGGCGACAAACGGCACAAATCGGCAGCAGGAGAATCCATATTGGCCATAATACTCTGTCCCCGACGGGCAGTTTCCTCAGCCAGAGCCGTCTGTAATGCCACATCCAACGAAAGAGTTGGTACCTTCAACAACGTCTGCTGGGTAGACTTGTCCAAGATACCCATAACGAGACGGTCACGGAGCATGCCGTCACGATCAGTAAAATCACAGGACGCAGACAGAGCGCGCAGAGAAGCAACAAATGTCGCCACACTCTCTCCCGGCTGTTGACTGCGCTGGTAAAAATGGAACCGCTCCATCACAACGTTCTGCTGCGGCGAACAATATTTTTCGAAATAATCAAGTAGAGCAGGAAGACCATCTGCCTCTGTCCACGCGAAGTGGGTGGCCACTTCTTGAGCCTCACGACCGGCGCAATTAAAGAAGGTTCCCACCTGAACCGACACGGGTTTGTCCGACAGCTCTTTAGCAGCAGCGAAATATTGCCAGTCACGATGCCACACACGCCAGGTAGTGGCCAGCGAAGCAGAATGAAAATCCAATTCAGGGGGCTGGCGACACGACATCGCGCCAGAAGGAGTATACAGTCACGGGTTCAGAGCTTCTGACACCATGTAACGTGTGTATTGCACGACTGACTGCCTGACTGCCGCAAGGCCATGGCTCACCATCTGTGGCGCCCTCTACATTGAACACATTGAACACATTGTGCATACACTGAACATACGCGTACGCCACAACATATCGCAAAGCAAAACGTCCAATGGCGACAACAAAGACAGAGTATGAGAGCAGCACAGAATTAGTTGGCACCTGAGTGCGAGAAAAGAGCTGGGCGCTGACGGAAAACGGGAAAACCGGCCGTTAGCCGTCGGAGCGGGGCTACAATTTTCAGCCCGCCACATCAACAAAACAGACATGAGGCAGAAAATAATACATATATCCATAAACAGCACATATATTTATAGACAAAGTTAAATTAAATAATATACAAACTGGACTGAAAAGTGACGAAAAAGAATATGATGAGAGAATTCAGCAGCAAGATTGCAACGCAACTATGGCTGCGAACCCTGATTCTCAATCACCTTCAGAAACAAAATATAAGAATTCAAATATATAACCTGAAACAAAAGAAAGATTAATTGACTTAAACAACCTTAGAAGTAAATGAATGAGCTCGCAAGAAGAAAATATCCGCCTTTAAAAAGGCAAATATTATCAATGAACAAAACGAGTAATGGAAAATCAAAATAACGCTAAATCAAATATAATAATAAAACAAAACAACTGAAATATAACTCAAGGAACACTCAGCGTTAGCAGAAAGCAGGATCTGTCGTCGGTGAGCGTCAGTGAAGCGTAGACAGCCGGGCGCGAACGAGCGACGGTAAACACGTGCACACTCAGCGAGGGTTAGTCAAAGACTGAAGGTGTTGATAGCGTTCATTACCTGTACTCAGCTATGTGTGTTTCCCTTGGTGCTCTGATGCGGAAGCACGTTTTAAAGGTGCACTGATACAAATATATTGCTTGCATTTTGAATCATAGATCCTGTGCTGACATTGGCGAATACGTTCTGATATAAAAATCAAATGATAAATTCATAGTTTGCTCTTCATTTAATTCCTTTACTAACTTCTTCATTAGAGTTCGTATGAATCCGCGTATAAGAATTTTTGCATTATAAATGTTTTCGATAAACGTATACATTAATTCCAAATGTACAATAATAGTTGTGAATGGTACAGTATGAATAGATCGAACGTTTTGCGTACTATGTTCTATGCCCATGAATATGATGTATCATTAGACCAATTTAATTTTTTCTCAAATATGTGCCAATCGATGTTTTTACCATTCTCCATTTTCTAAATACACTTGTAGGAACGCCTACAGTAACGAGTAATTAACACACACGAGCTGCAACGAACAACTGGTGTATTTACAGAAGCACGATGTGTTGTTGTCTTTACACCTTCACATTTGGCGCACACAAGGTCTAACAATAAAACAGAAACAATATAACAATTGCATGATATTTAACTATTAAATAAATAGAAATAACAGACGGCGGCCACAGCCCCCTTCAGGTGCAAGGCACCGATTACCGATAGCGTCTGGGGACGCGAACCAGTCGGGCGCGCCGTGACCACACAATTCTGTCTGGACACTGTGTGAGAGATGGTTCAGCTGGAATGGGAGGTGTCTGAGTCGTTGAAGTGGCTGCTGGTGTTCCGTTCGGAAGAGCCGATGCCGAAGCAGGAGAGGGCGCGTCACTGTTCTCCGAGAATGCTGGTTTCAGCCGGTCAAGGGCGACGGTGTCTAGTCTTCCGTTGATGTCCAGGACAAAAGCTTTGTCACCCCGCTTGATTACAGCATATGGACCACGGTAAGGTGGTGTCAAAGGCGGGCGTACAGCATCGACGCGGACAAATACGTGTGTCGCTGTTTTCAGCGGCTGCGAGACAAATGGGCGTTCGGCGTCAGAACTCCGATGCCAGGATGTTGGTGTCGGTCGCAGCTTGGAGATGGCAGTTGCCAGTTGTCGAGCAGTCTCACAAGCCGGCGCTGGAGTCGTTTGAGAGAAGAACTGGCCCGGCAGACGCATTTTCTATCCCAAGACAAGCTCTGCTGAAGACGAGTTGATGTCTGGTTTGTAAGAAGCTCGCATGCCCATCAGCACAACAGGTAAAGCGATGAGCCAGTTTGTGGACCTCTCCAGTGCAGCGGTGAGAGACGCCTTCAATTGACGATGTATCCGCTCCACCAATCCGTTCTGCTGAGGAGAATACGCGCATGTTGTTTTGTGAGCCACTCCCAGGATGGACCAGAACTCTGACCACAGATCAGATACGAACTGTCGTCCGCGATCTGATGTGATGCACAAGCACATGCCGAAACGTGAAGTCCATTCCAGCAGTGCACGTGCGCACGAAGCAGCCGATGCGTCCGTCATTGGCACAGCATCCGGGTAGCGTGTGTACCTGTCGACGATAGTAAACAGGTAATGGTACCCGTTTGCTTCAGGAAGCGGACCGACGATGTCAACGTGCAGGGCCTCAAATCGGCCGGACGGTGTGGCAGGACGACGCAGAGCCGAGCGCTGATGACGACCGACCTTGCACTGCTGACAAGGGACACAGTTCTTCGCCCAGGTTGAAACCTTTGATCCGATGCGTTTGAAAACAAAGCGCTCGGAAATCAAGCGACGTGTTGCTCGTGCACTAGGATGGTGCATGTTGTGAAATGAACAGAAGATATCGTGCTGGAGCGACTCAGGTACAAGAGGACGATCAACACCATTAGACACGTCAACTAGCAGGCCACCCGGGACACCCTCGACCTCTCGACGTTCAACACAAAGCGACGGGGAGGCGGCGAGTTCAGAAACGTCCGCGGCACCTTGCTGCGCGATGGCGATCCTTCTGATGTCCAGACCTTGCTGAGCGACGACATCAAGCTGTGAGACCTGGTGTTCCGTGACGGAGACCGGTGGTCGACTCAGGTAATCAGACACCGCGTTGTCTCGGCCGCTAATGTGTCTGATGTCGGTGGAGAATTCACTGATGAAAGCCAGTTGACGCTGTACACGTGCCGAACGCTCGGACATGCTCGTGAACGCGTGCGTCTACGGCTTGTGATCCGTCCACAGCTGCAGTTCTGGACGACCTTCAAGCAAATGCCTGAAACGCTTCAAGACGCTGAAAATGGCAAACAGCTCCTTGTCTCCTGTGCACCATCTCAGCTGGGCACCGGCCAACACACGAGAATGGTATGCCAGAGGCACCCATCTGCCTTCCTGCAGCTGCAAAATGACCGCGCCGACGGCGTGGTCCGATGCGTCCGCGACGACCTTTGTGATGGCGTCGTGTCGAGGGTACGCAAGCTGGGATACGGCGGCCAGCGCAGATTTGGATTTCTCGAAGGCTGCCGTTGGGCGCGGACCCCAGGAAAACCCGCGCTTCGCGTTCGCCGTGTCATGAAGTGGCTACAGAATCGACGCCAGATTAGGGATGAACCGATGAAAGAAGTTCACCATGCCCAGGTATTTTCTGCAATCCGCTGGATCTCGTGGCGGCGGCATGGACAGCAAATCCTCCACTTTGTCGGGAAGAGGTGCAATGCCACGGGCGGACACCTCCATGCCAACGAAGCGGACCTTGCTGACGCCAAGAACACACTTCTCCCGTTTGACAGCCAACCCAGCTTTGCTCAGACGGCGAAAAAGCTCCTGCAAGTCCCTGCGGTGAGTTGCAGCATCGGGCGAGTAGATGAGAATGTCGTCTAGGTAACAGTACACCCGCGGCATTCCCCTGAGAACCGTGTCCATCAACCTTTGAAACGTCTGTGCCGCGTTGCAGAGACCGATGGGCATGCGGGTGTACTGAAGCAGCCCGAAGGGAGTGGTAATGGCTGTCTTATCTTGGTCGTCTTTATGCACAGGAACCTGAGCAAATGCTCTTGGCAGATCGACTGTGCTGAAAATGGTGGCACCTGAGAGACGATCAGCGAAGGTCTGCATGTGCGGCACAGGATATCTGTCTGGGACAGTGATGGCGTTAAGGCGTTCGTAACACCCAACCATTCTGAACGAAGCGCCAACATCCTTCTGGACCAGGTGGATTGGGCTCGACCATGAAGAAGATGATGGTACCAGGATGCCACGTTCCACTAGCTCATCGAGCTCCCGCTTGGCGGCCGCTGGCTTGGCCGGCATGAGACGTCGTGGTCTAGCAAACACCGGGTTGCCGCGAGTGATGATGCGGTGTTTCACACCGGGTACGGATACCACAGGAAACCCTGTTGGCGGAACTGTGAGTTTCAAAAACTCGCTCGACCGACGAACATCAGCAAACCCTTCGCCGTCCTGCTCTCGTCGCTGGACGGTGCTGACATGAACTATGACTGGATACCGGTCGGTGTGTTGAGGTGAACTGCTGGTTGACAAAAAGGTGGCGCTGTCGATCAGCCGATGTTTTGTCATATCGACCATGAGGCCGAATTCCCGCAAAAAGTCAGCACCGAGGATTGGAGTCGGAACTGCCGCCACAAAAAACCAAACGAGTACACTCGGCCAAGACCTAAGTCTACATCCACACGGTGGTTTACCTTGTAGACAGATATGGAGGTACCATTGGCGGCGCGGAGTACCGGCTGACTCAATGCGGCTGAACATCCCGAGGGGGCCGGCAGTAACGACACCTCCGACCCGCTGTCCACCAGATATCTACGGCCTGTGAGATCCGTAACGAATAAAAGACGGCACTTCTTACGGCAGTCGTGGGCCGTCATTACCGCCGGCTGCCGCTGTCGTTTCCCGGCACGTCTGCGTGGAAAGTGCACGATCCCAGGCAACAACGCGCAGCGGGTCCATATTTACGGTGTAGACGGCACCAGCGATTAACGAAGTCGTTCACAGATGGCTGGGCTGCTTGCGGTTGTCTCTGACGACTGGGACGCTGACGAGGACCTGTGGCAGCGGCAACAAGATGGTTCTCCGGCTCATCAGTCGCAGGAGCAGCAGCTTCACTGACCACCTGGGCCGTGAACACTGCAGAAGACGCAGCTGGCTGGTGAAAGGCGTCAGCGCGAAGAGCCGCTTCACGCAAGCTCATCGTGACCAGCCACTCGCGACAAAGAAGCCGGAGATCATTTGGCACTCGGATGAGAAATATCTCGCGAATTATTTCGTGATCTGTATCATTCGGATACAAAGCCGCGAGGTCTCCGAAAAGCTCCGACGGTTTCCTCGAACCAAGCTGCTGCGGCAGACTCAAGAGGCGCTGTAAGCGTTCCGCCGGAGTGAGCTGGAGACGCTGCTTTAGCCTTTCTTTCAGCTGATCGTAGCAGTCAGTGGCGAGGGGCACCTGAGTGGCCAGATCCATCACCATGCGAAAATGCGACGGAGGCAATTTGGCCAATAATTTTCGGAACATGGTGGTTTGACACGTAAGACCACCGTCGGCCATGAGGTTGTCGCACATGGCGAGCCACACATCCACATTCTCGCAGTCAAAAACAGGTAATTCCACCCTTACCGCGTGTATGCTACCGGTGTTAGACATCGTCAACGAAACAAAAACGATGAAAAAACACAGAACAATCAAAATGTTATGGAAAAAAAATATATCTACATGCAGATGATAGATATATCTATATAAAAAAATTGGAGTCGGGGTCACCACTTGTAGGAACGCCTACAGTAACGAGTAATTAACACACACGAGCTGCAACGAACAACTGGTGTATTTACAGAAGCACGATGTGTTGTTGTCTTTACACCTTCACATTTGGCGCACACAAGGTCTAACAATAAAGCAGAAACAATATAACAATTGCATGATATTTAACTATTAAATAAATAGAAATAACAGACGGCGGCCACACACTAAATGCCACCATGTTTATATTTCACTTCGGCGTCACATGCCATCCAAACCTTTGTGTCTTAATTTGTGAAAATGACTCAATTCTGAAACACTGTACAATATATTTGATTATTTAAATCTTGTTGATCAATTCTGCCATCTCTGTAGTCTGCTCTCGGAGCTGCATTCTAAAAATATACTTCTGAAAGCGATGTGACTTTGTGCTGTATAAAACTTAGTTAGTTTATGTTCAGAAGTTTTCAAATATCCATTATTCAGATATTACACTCCTCCTTCATAAGTATGGGTTATCATCCTTTTCATATTGCTGATGATATGTTCCCATACACCTCCAAATGATAAGTCAGATATGTGATGACGACTGGTAATATAATATACAATAATTCACTATCGAATTTACGGTGAAATAAAATGTCCAGACATACAACATTTTATAATTATATTGAATAAATACTAGGTTAAATACATTTAATATATTTTATATTTTAATTATATTCCAAGTGAAATATCCTGTGGTGTGGCACAACTTCCTTCTCGCGCCACCTCCGGACCCTACCAGCTGTGTGTACACCTCTTTGTTTTTATGCTTGTGTGTCATGTTTGTCCGTGTCATTGTGTATGTGTTGTATATCCATGTATGCGTGAGCTTGGTTGTACGAAGTGGTTCTACACATGGTTCTACAATTCGTGCGTGTGTCCGATCGGCCCGTCCTGTTATGTCTGGACATGTAAATACAGTCGCTCCAAAGCACTCATGTTATCAACCTGTGTTGTTCCGTGGCTACCCAAACGCCACAACCCTCAGTTTTCATTTTATATTTTTATGGTCCTGTATCTTAAATCTAAACGAAACAAAAATTAAATAAATTATGCTGCTGTAGTGCTGTGAAAATCAATAGTATCACGTATGCGACAATTGATGACGTTGCCTCTGCGATATGTAGCCGATGGCGGTTGACGCAAATTATCCGAGACGAATTTATGGTTTGTATGTGAATGTTATACACTTTTTGGTCTGGTCTCGTGGTGTGTATATTGTGCGGTCGTATTATAGTCGGGTTATAGATCATAGTTCTTGGTTGTTGTGACATACGTAGGCCACCTCAGAACACCACCAATCAATTTTGTCGACGAAGGTGGGATTTAAACTTTAATTGAGGTTTTGCAGGAAACATGGATAGTAATTCATTCGGTTCTGCACCCGTCTCCTTTCTGGCCAGTCCCGGCAAATCTACCGTAGCTTGAAGCGAGTGGAGGTTCGCTTTCGATACATTTTCGGTTGTTGTAGTGTAGTGTTATGTGCATGGAGTGTTAGTGTGTGTGTGTGTGTGTGTGTGTGTTATCCGCGTTTGTGCTCGTGTTGTGTACTATGCTTGTACGTATGTATGTATGTACTAGTATGACTGACACGCCGCGAATTGTTCATGCCCGCGGCGGCGGCGAGTGACCGGCTCGCTGCTGATTGGTTGCTGTGGCGGGTGAGGTTTTGTGCGTGTGTGTGCCTGTGTGTGTGTAACGGTGTGAGCGAGGAGTCGTGTTTGTGGTTTGACTGTTGGAGGAGATACTGTGCTGCGCGAGTTGAGCGTCTGTGCGTTTATTACAAGCTATTTCGGCACAATGTCCAAGTCTGAGAGTGTTGCTCCTGGTGCGATGGCGTTTGACATGAAACTTATTCCGGAGTTCAGAGGCAATGATGATTGCTCCGTGTCTAAATGGTTCAGCAAGTTGCATTGGATATGCAGATTGTACAACGTTTCGTTTGTTGCTGCCGTCATCCCACTTCGACTCACAGGAAATGCATACCGAGTGTATGACCAGCTTTCGGATCAAAGCAAACTTGATGTGGATCAAGTTCAGCGAGCGTTGGTGAAGGCGTTCGAGGTCGATTCTTTTTCTGCTTATGATCAGCTGGTGACGCGTCGGCTACAGTCTGGAGAACCGGTTGACGCGTATCTTGCGGATATAAAACGACTCGCTCAGCTCGCCGGTGGACTGCAGGAATCAGCGATAAACAGCGCTTTCGTCCACGGTCTGCCCGACTACGTGCGTCGAACACTCCGTGCCAACGCTCAAATATCAGAAATGACGTGTCTCAGCTGGTGGAGAGCATTCGCGGAATATTGGCTGACGAAGAGGCCGCCATTGCAGGTATGTCTTGTTCCACCTCAGTGACGAGTGACCGCCATTGTGGCAGTTGTTCCTGTCTCAATGCTACCAAAGAACAGTAATTCAAATGCGCACAAACGTGCAGTCAGTTGAGTGAGAATAGCCACAGGTCAAATACGCATTATAATAGCCGTCATAAGCCAAGAAATGTTTACTGCTTTAAATGTGGCGTTAAAGGACATTTTGCTGCACAATGTTCGGGAAACAGACAGCGAGAAGACGCGTGAGCGTCAGCGTCTTCTCGTTTGCCAATGACGCGTTACCCACGGCACTCATGCGAGTAAATGATTGTGAGAAATCTGTACTCGTCGACTCAGGCTGTTCCAAGTGTATAATTCATCAGTCGTGCTGTGGTTCATGGGAACCATATGTTTGCACTATTATAACTCTAGACGGCACCAAGCATAGGAGTCTTGGCAGGACAATGGTATGCTTACAAAGTGCTGCTCATTCACCAAAATTTGTTGAAGCCATGGTTGTCAGCTTCAAACCGTTGAATTTTGAATTTGTGTTGGGTATGAATGGCATATCGTCCTACGGTGGTGTGTGCATCAGTGGCGAGGGTAATGTGAGACTTGGTGTGCATTGTGACGCTACAGCAGGAACTCAGTAGACGGCTGGAGCGGCTGATGCTTCTGGTGGAATGCCGGGTAAACTGTACGACCTTGTCATTGAGCGACAAGACTCTACAGCAAAGTTCAGTGCTGACAAGAAACAGTGGACAGCTGCGTGGAAATGGGCGGACGGACGGCCACCAGGTGCTCTAAAAAACGAAGTTCGTGAATACGCCATGAAGCCCAGTGTTCGAATGGAATACCGTAGAGAAGTATTGGACTGGATCAAGCGTGGCTAGCTGCAACGATATAATGAACGAGAGCACGGACCTGCGAAAGTGTCAATTCCCCTAATGGCTGTCGTTCAAAATATTAAGCAAAAAACCAGGCCAGTCCTTGACTTCAGAGAGCTTAATGAGTTCATAAATCCTTTCACTGCCAACAGTGACGTTTGTGCCGACAAAATTCGCCTGTGGAGACGTGTTGGAGGCAGTGCGGTGTTGATCGATTTGAGAAAGGCTTATTTGCAAATCGACGTGAGCTCCGACTTGTGGCCTTTTCAAACCGTCAATTTCGAGGGCCGCCGTTTTTGTCTCACTAGACTCGGATTCGGTCTCAATGTCGCCCCATTGGTGATGCAAGCCGTACTGGAGACTGTGTTGAAGCAGGACCCGACCGTGTTTCAGGGTACGTCTTCCTACATCGACGATGTGCTTGTGAGCGCGAATGTCGTTGGTGCGGACAAGGTGGTTGCACACCTGGAAATATACGGCCTCGTGTGCAAGGCTCCCGAGCGACTGCAAGACGGCGCTCGTGTCCTTGGTGTCAGAGGGGACAGCCATGGTCGTCATCTGCGTTGGCGCCGTGACAACTGTGCTGGTGACATACCGGATGTTCTCACACGGTGGAACGTGTTTTCGTTTGTTTATTGAGTTTTAGGGGTGCACCGGCCTCTAGGACCATATGGCAGCCCCCAGTCTGTCTAAATTAAACTAAAACTATGCATATGAATGTAATGGACGTAGTGGAGCGATGAAATAAATATAGGTGAGGGTGAGTGATATGAATATGAAAGTCAGAAGAATAAAAATCGATAAATAATTATAAAAGGCAAAAGCCGTAAAAATTCAAAAATGCGGCCCTCAATGACCGCCGATTGCTCCTGTCCAAGAACCTCGTCAATAGTCCGAACAGATCCAAGAAAACGTTGACGCGCCTCTGAGAATGCTGGACATTCCACCAGGATGTGTTGCACGGAGGGACGTGCATTACATGCGCTGCACGTGGGCTCAGGTTGTCCGAGTAGAAGATGGCGATGCGTGTCGTACGTGTGACCCACACGCAGACGACAGAGCGCCACTTCCTCGAACCTCTTCCGGCGACAAGAGCACATCCAATGTCCGATTTCGGGCTTCACTGCTTTTAATTTGTTAGAACCACATTCGTCCCAGGAGAGCTGCCAGCGAGAACGGATGAAACGATGTATAATAGGATAAAAGTACGAATACGGAATGGTAAAGTTGAAATAAAATGAATAAAAGTCTCGTTCAGCAGCTCTTTTTGCGGCTCTGTCAGCTCGCTTATTGCCCAAAATACCAATATGGGCCGGAATCCAGAAGAACCTTACACGCTTGCCCTGGTGATGGTTGATGTCAAGAGAGTTAAAAATCCTCTGTATAAGAGGATGTAAGGAGAAAGACGATAATGAATTTAAAGCACTAAGGGAGTCGGATAAAACTAAAACAATGAAAATGAAGATGAGCGAATAAAAACAGGGCCAGCAGGATAGCGTAAAGTTCAGCCGTGTAAATGGAGGCGCTCGGTGGCAGCGTGCTCGAGCGGCACGTACCTCCACTTACAAACGCACAACCCACACCACTGGCTGACTTAGATCCATCAGTGTACACGGCGGTATACCGTCCGTACGAATGAATTCGCTCCAGTGTGACGTCGACCTCGGGTGTGACAAATTCCCAGAGTGACTCCACCGTGTATTCTTGTCTGAGGACGTCGTTAGCACCCATCCCGCATGACTCCAGCAGCGCCTTCATTTTGCTGAAAAACAGCACAGAACACTGAGGTCCCGGAAGGTGATGCTGCTCAGGCATATGCTGGGAAAATACTACGTCATACGCGGGGTTATCATGGGTGCTTGCCAGCTTGCAAGAATAACGCATACCAAGCTCTTGACGACGGAGCGCCAGTGGAGCCTCATCAGCCTCAACGAGGAGGCTGACGATTGGCGACGTGCGAAACGCGCCGGTGGCAATGCGTATCCCTGCGTGGTGTACGACATTCAAACGGCTTTTTGCTGACTCCGAAGCCAGATCATATACGATGCTTGCGTAATCGAGACGCGATCTGACTAACGAGCGGTACAGAAGGAGAAGGGACTGTTGATCTGCTCCATAACGCAAGCAGGAAACAGTCTTCAGCACATTCAGTGCCTTTAGACATATATTTAGAACGTGTTTTCAGTTTGTGGCAAACTGACAGGGCACATGCCAGTGTGTGGCTGGTTGCGTGTGGCGGCAGCATACATCAAGCGTAGAGCAAATGCTGCAACTGCAAGCTGGGATGACAAGCTGCGTGATGGTGGAGAAGTCCGCAAAATGCTGGAGGAAATATTGACCCGTGTGAAATATGCTGATCCTGCAACTGGTTGCTAGGATGTGGCTGATGGAGACGCCACTGTTTGGACCGATGCCAGTTCATTGGCCATGGGTGCGGTATTGTAGATCGGCGGGTCAGTGATTGAAGACGGATGCTGGTTGCGCACTGAGGATGCGGCTCATATTAATATGGCAGAGCTTGATGCTGCTGTCAAAGGTGTGAACCTGGCGCATATTTGGAAGCTGAAAAAATTCCGTCTAGTTACTGATTTCCGCACAGTCTTCCACTGGATAAGCAACGCATTGAGTGGGCAATCGATACTTCAAACAAAAGCCGCCAGTGAAATGTTTATTCGCAGGAGGTTGTCTGTTCTCACGTCTCTGGTGGCGGAGTACCAGTTGGACGTTAACGTCGCATTCGTCAGCTCAAGTTGCAATCTGGCGGACCAGCTGACTCGTGTGCCCACCGCCTGTCTGAGAAAGCAACCTAATTCAGCCGTGTCAGTGGCAGCAGCAGCGAGAGCACCGTGTACTTCACCGCATGATCCTCTCGCTGTCGTGCGAGCCGTGCATGAGGCCTCTGGTCACCCTGGTGTGAGGCGAGCACTGTATTTCTCGAAGAAGAAAGACCCGTGTGTGAGCAGAAGGATGACCCAAACGGTGGTGAGAAATTGTTATGCATGCCAGTCAGTTGATCCTGCTCCTGTGCGGTGGGCAGCAGGCAAGTGGCACGTAAAGCGCAACTGGCATCGTCTGGCCATCGACGTGACACACGCAGGGCTTCACCATTACCTCACTGTGATCGACTGTGGCCCGTAGCGATTCTCACTGTGGCGTCACCTGAGACAGCAAGACAGTGTGAATGTCATCTTGTAATTGGAGAACATTTTTTATGAGCGCGTTCCACCAGCGGAAGTTCTGGCCGATAACGCAACTGTGTTTCGCAGCGCTGCATTCAAAAGCATGCTCGAAAAATGGGGTGTGAATTTGATTTTTCGGTGCGCATATGAGCCCACTGGAAATGCCATCGCTGAGCGCAGCCATCGCACCATCAAAACAATCGCAGCTAGGTCGAACTGTTCTGTATCGGAAGCTGTACATTGGTACAACATGACTCCAAAGGACAGCCGCACAGACAGTTCCGCGCCTGCCATGCAGATATATATATATATATATAGCGTGCGGTCGCGGCCAATCCCGACGCCGCCACATTCTGGCAACGCTCAAGTTAACAACGCTTCTGTACGCTGTAAGTTCAAACTTGGAGATGTTGTGTGGGTTCGGCAGCGAGGTGCAAGTTGTCACACCAGGTCACACATCGGCACTGTGACTGGTGTGACCTCTCAGCTCAGCGTCGAAGTCGACGGAGTGCCTCGTCACGTGAGAAGTCTGAGGCTGTGCAATCGACGCGTGGATGTCAGTGTGCCGCCTGGTGTGCAGCAGCAGCAGCAGCAGTAAGAAAAGCGTCGTTCGGGTCTCGTGACAGTTCCGCCTGCTGCAGTTCAGCCTGAAATAGTTGTTGAACCGGTGCGGATGAGTGAACAACCGAATGACTTGCCTAGTCACTCTGCTGTGCGTTTATTACGGGCCAATCCTGCGCCGCGTCAATTATTTCAATATTGATGTTCATGCTATTGTGTGAGTGCGTGTGAGTATGCATGTGTGAGTGCGTGTTCAGTCGACACGCATTTGTCATTGTTATTGTCATTCGTCATACAATGGCGTTTCCACTTTACCGCATGTTTGTCTGTGCAGCGTTTCCACTTTACCGCATCTTGTAGATTTATACGTTTAGTTGGCTCTTG
Source organism: Sacculina carcini (assembly GCA_916048095.2). Classification (NCBI taxonomy): domain Eukaryota; kingdom Metazoa; phylum Arthropoda; class Thecostraca; family Sacculinidae; genus Sacculina; species Sacculina carcini. Next base: position 8,554,842 of record OU696575.1, on the reverse strand, counting down.
AAGCCAGGTGTGCATGTAGTGTTATGTGCATGGAGTGTTAGTGTGTGTGTGTGTGTGTGTGTGTGTGTGTGTGTTATCCGCGTTTGTGCTCGTTTTGTGTACTATGTATGTATGTATGTATGTACTAGTATGACTGACACGCCGTGAATTGTTCATGCCCGGGGCGGCGGCGGGTGACCGGCTCGTTGCTGATTGGCTGCTGTGGCGGGTGAGGCTTTGTGCGTGTGTGTGCGTGTGTGTGTATGTCACGGTGTGAGCGAGGAGTCGTGTTTGTAGTATGACTGTTGGAGGAGATACTGTGCTGCGCGAGATGAGCGTCTGTGCGTTTATTACATGTAGATATCGAATCGTTCAGTGACAGTCGTCAATGAGCGCTGTTGTCGCACTCAATCGGCGCGGAAGAGCAAAATATTTTTCTCTCAATGCCTGGCAATCCCAAGCGAGAGAGAGAGGGGGAGAGTATATATGTCAATACTATGCGTAGACTTAGGTAATTATTTGCATCGATACCTAAAATAATCGCAAAGGGGTTCACGTTCTGACAACGAAAAAGCTTGCGCCAGAGAAAACGTCTGAGTACGTTTCGGATCTTTGCAATTTGTCAGCCAACTACAAATTCGAAAGTATCCTGGATGAGATAAGTCGGGGCCAAGTGGTTAAGAATAAGATTCTCAACTGTAATGCAATTGCTTTTAAAAGATATATCGCTGACTCTGGACTCGTTACATGACACCGCAGAACGCATTCAAGATGTCCAGAGTACAGTTTACAGGAATTTGTACGCCGCACACCGAAGCCGATATGTCGGCATTTTTTAACGCCACGCGTGCCACACAGCTGCCTCACAAAAGTCCGAAAAGAGGATCTGGCATCGACACGTTGAAATATACACACTGCAACGACATCATTAGTAGCCTAGTGACGACTTCTGCCCTGCGAGCAACTACAAGTGAGACTAGCGTGATTGCACGGGCGACTGGCGGCAGTGATTAAGTCAATTGACCAACCAATCAGCAGAGCCAGCCGCGGCATCGGACCAGTTAACGAGATTGTCATATTGCCGTGTGATGAACACAAACATAAGAACTCTGTCAGGTTCAGGTCGTGTTTGTGACGGTAGCATGTGCAATCCTCCAACTAAAAGTTCATGCAGGTTCCAACGTAAAAATCCTGAGTTTGCGCAACATACGCGGATATTATAAGGGAGGTGCTGACACTGCTATTCCGACACAACTTTTCGGTGCCGACCGCAAGCTTCTCAAAGTGATCGGTACACTGCCTATAACGGTCACTGTAGGCGAAAAGACTGCGGACGTGTAGTTCCTCGTCATCGGCATTCCAGCACAAGAGAGGTTGTTCGGGTTTGACACACACTCGGTATTGAACATGACTGTTCATCACTGTTCATAGTTGTGTCGGAGGTGTGTGAGGAATAACAGCGGAAGACGTTCTGCTATTGGCGGGTACCGTCACATGATTGATCTGAAGCCCGACGCTACACCTACCACATATAATATCTGTCAACTACCGCTGTCAGTGCGTCCTCTAGTGTCCTCGGAGCTAAAGAAGATGCTCAGCTTAGATTTGATCGTGTGTACTCAATTGTCTCAGTCAATGAGTCCTATTGTGACTGTTAAGAAGAAATCAAGGGAGCGGCCATCTATCAGCTGCTGGATGATCAGCTTGTGTGTTGTGTGGGGCAGATCAACGCTCGCATGATGATACACACAGTCAGGTGATGAAAATATTACAGTCCGCAAATACTACCTTGAATTACATTTGTATGTACTAACAGCCTCATGCGAAGTTCTGCGGACACATTTTGTCAATATCTGGCATCAATTTGGCTGAGGATTTTATGCAAGCTGTGCAAAATACTCGGTTGGTGACATATGCAAAGGAGCTCAAGCGTTTCTTGGGTCTGACAAGCTGGATATCGAAATTCGTACCTAACTATGAAACAGTTGCTGCTTTTACATTGGAGTACACCCACATCCAGATGTGTGTGAAGCTGAAACACCTCACCGTCGAAGCACAGCCTCTAGATTGCTTCGACCCGCTACAGCATACCGTGGTGACGATCAACGCCGCCTAGAAGTGGGCGGGATCGAATTTGGCCCAGCGATATTACACAGGCAGAGCGGGAATAGTATCATTCTGGAGCTTCCGGTCCTCCCCGTCTGAAGCGCAATATTCTATTACAGAGCGTGAGGCCTTATCTGCGAGCATGGTAGTGGAAAGATAGAATATATTCTATACTGGTGGTTATTTCTATATTGAATTACAACCACTTTGTAGTCAAAAACAAAACACAAAGGCACGGAATTCACTCACGCAATTTCAATTAAGAGTGCTGCTTACATATAAAAAACACTTAAAATAGTATACAAAAGTTGTGCCTCATCGATTAGCAGCTGCTTCATTCGTGACTTGAACGTGGAGATTGAAACATCAGTAGCTGGATTGCCGTAATGCTGCCATATTGTCGGAAGACGAAATGTTAATTAAGGAAATCGATAATTTTAAAAAGAAAAAGAAATTTCGAAGTAATTGTGATGTATCGTGTGAAAAGTATTTTTGGAAATTCTCGCTTCAGGGTAATAAAGAGTTTATGGTAGTTTTTGTTTTTGTGTTTAACACCGAATATATATATATATATATATATATATATATATATATATATATATATATATATATATATATATATATATATATATATATATATATATATATATATATATATATATATATATATAATAATTATAATCATAATACTAATTATCATCATAATTAGAATTATAAATAATAATAATAATTATATCATAATTATAATCATAATTATATCATAATTATAATCATAATTTTAATTATAATATATATATATATAATATATCATAATTATATCATAATTATAATCATAATTTTAATTATAATATATATATATATATATATATATATATATATATATATATATATATATATATATATATATATATATATATATATATATATATATATATATATATATATATAATAATTATAATCATAATTAGAATTATAAATAATAATCATAATTATATCATAATTATAATCATAATTTTAATTATAATATATATATATATATATATATATATATATATATATATATATATATATATATTATAATTAAAATTATGATTATAATTATGATATAATTATGATTATTATTTATAATTCTAATTATGATTATAATTATTATATATATATATATATATATATATATATATATATATATATATATATATATATATATATATATATATATATATATATATATATATATTCGGTGTTAAACACAAAAACAAAAACTACCATAAACTCTTTATAACCCTGAAGCGAGAATTTCCAAAAATACTTTTCACACGATACATCACATATAATATTATATATATATATATATATATATATATATATATATATATATATATATATATATATATATATATATATATATATATATATATTATAATTAAAATTATGATTATAATTATGATATAATTATGATTATAATTATGATATAATTATGATTATAATTAGTATTATGATTATAATTAGTATTATGATTATAATTAGTATTATGATTATAATTAGTATTATGATTATAATTATTATTATATTTATTATTATAATTATTATAATTATGATTGGATGAATAGTAAGAAATGTTTCTACTCCGTGGCGTAGTAGTAGCACACCCTCCTCACATTCGGGAGGTCCATGGTTTAAAACCCGGTGGAGGAGAACATATTTGGCTACTTCTATGATCCAACAGCTCCTGTCCACCCAGTAGTAAATGGTACCAGATATCAGTCATGTCTTGTGCCATAGGGAAGTGGTTCTCTCTAACATGTTATAGTGTCTTGGGTGCGTAACAATCACTACGTTGTATATATTTATATGACTTGTCGCAGAAACGCCATTAGCACCGTAATGATGTATTTGGGTCAAGTGATTACGTGTACCTTTGTTATATTACATTTTCCGAGTGACGCGTAGCTCTGGAGCTTTCTAGGTAAGTATAGGTAAGTGATAAGTCATTCTTGGGGTTCGGCTTGAAAGGTTTGTTTCTCTTGTGTTGTGAATATATTGGGTTATTGTTAACGCCTCTTCCTTGCTGTTGAGCCGCGACATTATACATGTCTTCCGTCCTTGTTGCGCCATATCTTGAAGAGAGTCGGCCCTGCGGCGGCAGCGAGCTGCACGGGACACACCTGTGTGTTCATGAGCTTCGGCTTCTTGCCGTGTATCAGCTGTCACTTGATTCCTTTAACCAATAACCATTCTGTTTTAGTTAATTCAATTTATTGGTGAGGCTGTTGTATTTGCGAAGTCCAAGAATAATTTTTAATTACCATTTTTGCAATTTGAATATACGAAGAATATTTGTTTGTATTATATTACACCAACAAAATTACAGCAGTTCAGATGCGGTAAAGTAAGATATTTGTAAATGAGACACCGCTGCTTGGATTCCAGAAAGTGCTGGAAAGTACATATTAAACCGTTTATATGTGCACATTTGTTGAATTTGAATTTGTGATTTGTAAGAAGAGTAAGAGTGAACGTGGATTCCACGAAACTTTACAGTCCGTTTGTAGGGCAGAGTAACATTATTGAATACGACCCTGATAGGAGCATACACAGTATCATACTATCATCACATTATCACATAATATTGTGTAATGTATATAATTTATTATGCTATATTTTCCAATTGATGTCGTCTTGTATATGTTGGAGCCAAATACATGTGAAATGTGAAATGTATACTGTTTGTAGCTGCCGCGTTGTATATATATTCATATTAAATTTAGTTATTGGTACTTATTATCGTGAAATTTGGTATAGTTTTAGCATACTCGAGACGGCAGCATAGGGCTACACACTGTGGGTAGGCGGCCATGTTCGTTCTTTTGGGTGAGAATCAGCTGGGTGTGAGGGATATTGGTGGTTTGTGACTGGACGGCGCTCAGCGTTGGGTTGTGCCCGTATTTTTGGTTCATAAACGTCTTTTGGCTCTGATTAGCTTTGGATATTTGGAGGTTGTTTTACCGTTGTTTCTTGCTGCTCGTGCGACAGCCACAGAGGTGAGCTGAGACACCGCCGTTCCGATAAGTCTGGTTACACTATTTGTTTTTCGTTTTTTGGTGGAATTGCTATTGCACGAATATTGCTAGTATCACTATTATTTTTGCGTGATGACTTGTTTGGTGGAAATGATATTACGTTTGTTTGGTACGTTCGTTTGATTGGTGTAGATTTTACGTCTTCTACCATGCAGAATAAATGGTGTTGAAAAGGTTGGTTGTTCTGGACGGTGGAGGTCAGTGATATCGAGACGCCGCACGGGAGCAGTTCACTTCGCCGGAGGTTGCGATGGGGACAGGCTGAGCATTTACACTGTTATTGTTAGTACTGTGGCCGGCCTGAGTTTGAAGACCACTGGCTGCCAGTAATAGCCACTTGTCTGTATGAGTCATGCGTGTGTATGGATGCAGTTGTATGTCTGTGTGTTGTGTGTCTGTGTGTGGGTGTCAAGTTCACTTGTGTGCATGCATGTAACGGTATGTCTGTGTGTTCAGTGTGTGTCATGTCAGCTTTCATTCAGTTCTATCATTACCACCAGTTACATTGTTACGAGAAACCAATACACATCGTTTTGTACGCGCTGTATTTGGTGCTGCTACATTGGTGACCCTGAGTTTCAGCCCATCTGAATCAAAGATGGAGAATACATCTGAGGAAGGCAGTGCCACCATGGCAGTTAAAGTAGAGCTGCCAAGTTTCGACCGAAGTGACGTCGACACATGGATAGCCATGCGCGACAATTTAATGGTTGACGCCGGACTGCGTGCGCAATTAATGAAATTTCGCAAGCTGCTGTCGAAATTACCTCCGGAGCAGTTCAGACTCGTTAAGGACTTGGTGACCAGCCCCCTGGGAACGTCATGCTACAACGAGTTGACGAGACGGTTACGTTCACGGCTTAAGCTCACTGCTTCAGAGCGTTTCCAGCGTTTTGAGAGCCTCCCACGCGAGTTGGTCTCACGGATACCAACTGAGCTGTACGCGGACTTAGCGGCCCTATACCCCAATGATACAGATCATGAAATAGTCCGCGAAGCATTTTTGTGTCGGCTGCCTGTGGCCTTTCAGATGATGTGCAGAGAATGGCTGGCTTAAAATTCACTGAGCGAAGCTGCTCTCCGCGCCGACCAGTACCAGACCAGTAGTAGCGACCACTACAGATCAGTAGCATCACATCCGCAAACTCGAGCGACACTTCAACATCGACGAGTGGTAGTGCGGGTGTGCTGGCAGCAACCAGAGCGTCCAATGCGCTGCAGCCTCAGTCGACTAGGCCACGATTTCCTCAGCAACCTGCAAGTTCAGCTGACTTTGTAGACCGCTGGTGTCGACTCCACCGACGCTTCGGGCCGGCAGCACGGAGATGCCTTGGCCGATGCACATTCACCTAAGACATGTCGGGAAACGCCTCGAGCAGCCGGCAGTGACGACCGTGTCCGGTTGCAACAGCGAGTGTCAACTGCTTTATGTGGTTGACACCGAAGGTCGTCGTTTCCTAGTCGATAGTGGGTCGGAGGTTTCATTGTTGCCTCTGGGTCCTAAGCCTACTCCCCCCTTGCAGTCTCCAACTCTTCGAGCCGCCATCGGGTCATTCATTACGGTGTTTGAAGTTCGCCGTGATTATCTAATTGACCTCGGTCTCGGTCGTACATACAAATTTTCGTTTTTGGTCGCTGCAGTGACTACCCCAATACTTGGAGCCGATTTCCTCAGGGAATTTGGATTGGTCATTGACTTTAAGAAGAAGGTATTGGTGGACAGCACGACGTATCTGTCCACAAATCCAGCTCTTCCGGTGAAGCATGATCATCCCGCCGTCGTACACGTCAGCCAAACTCATCCTCCACATCGCGACGGCCCTGGGTTCTCGGGTGTCCGCAATTCTGAAGAATTCAGAGCGCTCTGCGCACCACCCTCAAATTTTCCGGCCGTCACCCTCCCGGGTGTGGAACATCGTATTATAACGAAAGGCAATCCGGTATTTGCCCGGCCAAGACGCCTGATGCCCACAAAGCTCACAGCTGCTAAGCGTGAGCTTGAGCACATGCTTGAGCAGGCGATTCTCGTACCATCTTCCTCCGCCTGGTCCAGCCCCATACACATAGTGGATAAAGATAGAGGCAAGTATTTGCGAATGGTGGGGTGCTACGAGCGTCTCAACGCAATTACAGTGCCAGACCGCTACCCTGTGCCTCATTTGCAAACGTTTGCTGACAGACTGAACGGCGCCACAATTTTTAGCACAGTGGATCTCGCTCGAGTTTTTGCTCAAATTCCGGTATTCGGACCTGACCAACAGAAGACCGCCATTACCACACCATTTGGTCTCTTTGAGTATCGTCGCATGCCGTTTGGATTGTCAAACGCTGCTTAAACCTTCCAGAGGCTTATGGATACGGTACTTCGTCGCATGAACAACGTGTGCAGTTATATTGATGACATACTGATTTATTCTCCAGACGCTACACAACATCACAAAGACCTTCAAGAATTGTTTCGGCGCCTCCGCTCGGCAGGTCTTGTTGTGAAACCAGAAAAGTGTTCCTTCGGGCAACCAAGGGTTAAATTTCTGGGATTGGAAGTGTCTGCGTCCGGCATAGAACCGCTTCCTGAGAAGGTTGCCGATCTGGTCGCCATGCCACCGCCAGCTGACGTCGCCGGGTACAAGCGGTACCTCGGCATGGTGAACCATTTTCACAGCTTCGTTCCCAGCTTGGCCAAGCTTCTGCAACCTCTGCACGCTGTGTGCAAGAACAAACAAAAAAAATGGTGTGGGACGAGCCTCAACAACATGCCTTCGAGTCCACCAAATGTGCACTAGCGAGAGCATCACGTCTTGCTTTTCCTAGCGATAAGGCCCAAACTAAAGTTGCAGCGGATGCATCTGACACGGCAGTGGGCGCTGTCATTTTATAGTGGAAACAGGGCACATGGGTTTCCCTCGCGTTTCATTCCCGAATCCTTCAGGGTTCTCAATTGCGCTGGAGCACCGGAGACAGGAGCTGTTTGCACTCTTCAGTGCCGTGAAACGTTTTCGGCATCTCCTAGAGGGTTGCCCGGGCTTGCCGTTGTGGACGGACCACAAGCCACTGACGCACGCCTTTACCAGTGTTAGCGAGCAATCACCGCGTGTACATGGACAATTAGCATTTCTGATATTAGACATGTGAGCGGCCTTAATAATGTGGTCCCGGATTGCTTGAGTCGTCCCACATCGGAGCAACCTCACAAAGTCTCGCATTTGTCGTCATTTGCACTTCACGCCGAACTCCAACAGTGTCTCGACATATCACAACTGGCAATCGAACAGCAGAAGTGAGCGGAGGTCGCTGCGCTTGCTTCTTTGCCATCCCTCACCATTGAGCGACGCACATTGGACGGATCGCCAGCAAGCATATTAGTTGACATTTATACAGGCGTGGACAGACCGTTGGTGCCGCTAGTGATGCAACGCGACATATTCACACAGCTTCATAACATGAGCCATCCAAGCGCTCGAGCCATTCTGAACCTCATTCGTCGCCTCATCTCTGAACGTTTTGTGTTCGCGCGAGTCGCTGCCAAGGCCTCAACGTGAACAACAGCCTGCATGCGTTGTCAACAGTGCAAAGTTACCCGTCATCAACGGACACCTCTGAAACGTCCTCCACTACCAATAAGTCGATTCGAGAGTCTTCACGTCGATATTGTCGGTCCTCTTCCAGAAGTAGACGGGTACCGCTATATTTTCACCATAATCTACAGGTTCACTCGTTACCCGGAAGCGGTCCCACTCAAAGAGGCTACAGCCGCAACCTGCGCCAAATGCCTGTTGGACTGGGTGTCTCGTATCGGCATGTGTTTGTCGATTACTATGGATCGTGGTCGACAATTTGTGTCCGATCTATGGAAAGAGCTATGGACCCTTCTTGGTGTGCAGATTAGAACAACGTGCTCCTACATGCCCCAACAAAATGGCCTCATTGAGCGCATTCATCGACAGCTCAAGGCGTCGTTGACAGCCGCCGTCTGTGATAAAGTCAACTGGCCGTCGGCACTTCCGGTCGTGTTGATGGGCATGCGTTCGTCGCTGAAGCCAGACATCGGTGCATCACCAAGCGAGCGGGCCTTGGGTGAAAAGATGCGGCTGCCGAGCCAGTTTTTTACAGGCAGTCACGCATTCCCGACAAGCGAAACGGATCGTCGCTTGGTACAGTCATTTGCTGATCTGAAGCCTGTACCGACATCGTGGCACCGTAGCGGAACGGATAAGCCATTCGTGTCTCCTTCCTTGAACAAGGCCTCCCACGTCTTCGTCCGGGTCGACGGTCACAGGACCCCGTTGACACCACCTTATCAGGGTCCCTACGCCGTGTTGCAGCGTGACGACAAGGCATTCACGATAGACAATCGTGGTAAACCAGACGTCGCGGCCATCGAGAGGCTCAAGCCGGCACATCTGGAAAGAGCCGAACAAGATCCGCTAGGTGATGTTGTCAACTCACCGCTCGATCGTCCCGCGGTTTCAACGTCCACTCCCACGACTAAACCGGCTGATTCAGGTTCGTCTACCGGTGCACAACATCCTGCTCGCATCGTATGGTCTCGGCGCTCCAGACCCGTGCGACCGCCTCGCCGCTTCTTGCAGTCGGAACACAGCACCTGAAGGGGGGCTGTGGCCGGCCTGAGGTTGAAGACCACTGGCTGCCAGTAATAGCCTCTCGTCTGTATGAGTCATGCGTGTGTATGGATGCAGTTGTATGTCTCTGTGTTGTGTGTCTGTTTGTGTGTGTGTGTGTTGTGTGTCTGTCTGTGTGTGGGTGTCAAGTTCACTTGTGTGCATGCATGTAACGGTATGTCTGTGTGTTCATGTGTGTCATGTCAGCTTTCATTCAGTTCTATCATTACCACCAGTTACATTGTTACGAGCCACCAATACACATCGTTTTGTACGCGCTGTATTTGGTGCTGCTACACGGTGATAGATTTCAGGGTGTGCCACCTGGAGTCAGAAAAATTTGAGCTGGATGAAAGCTTATCTTAATAATCTACAGATTTTGCAAGATCGAGAGAGGAAAGAAAAGTATTGCGAGCGCCGCAAAAAGACAGCCAGTTGGACTCAGTGCGCCAACGTCGTTCATGGGCACGAGTCTCTGCACGTAAGTGGCGTAAGTCAGAATTTAACCACGGAAGTGGCGAGACAGGGGACTTAATCACGCGACGGCGCAGTGCGTACAGTACCTCATTGATTTTACACAAATATTCATTCATGAAGTGTGAGATGGCTGAAGGGAGAATATAATTGTAGATAGTGGGAGAGAGAGAAGAAGAAACGAGGAGAGAGAAGTAGGAAGAGTCGAAGTTACAGTATATAGTAGTTTTTGGTGAGTGTGTATGTAGTGTGATCGTGTGCAGTGAGAGAGTGTGTGTGAGAGATTGTGTCTACGTTGACTGAGATTGTGTGTGCGTGAACGTGCTAATGTGTCTATGTGTGATCGATGTGTGTGATGTGTGTACAGTTGAATTGCGTATTACGTGCGAGAGTGTGTGAGAAAGTGTGTATAGTTGTGTATAGCTGCGTGTGTATGCGTTTGTGAATTGTCCATGCCCCGCGGCGGCGAGCGAATGACCGGCTCGCCGCTGATTGGTTGTTGCGGCGGGTGAGGACTGTGCGCGTGTGTGTCCGTGTGTGCTCCCGTGTGTCACGGTGTGAGCTACGAGTCGTGTTTGTGGTGCGATCGGAGTGTGACGTCTTGTAGGCGCGCGTGGGGCGGTGATGCCCACGCACGCCTGTATCTAATATATTTTAGTCTTTTTGTTTTCTACAAGCTATTTCGGCCTTTTTGTTTTGGAGATATTTTTTTCTGCGACCCGGCTTCAGCAGCGGAGATAGTGCCTTCCAGCATCAGTAGCGGCCTACCAGCGGAGAACAGCGGTGGAGGTGCTCGGTGGCGTGCCAGGTTGGTGTGCAGGGGGACGGCAGTGCAGCATGATGCCGGCAGGAGGCAGCTGAGGAGCTGTGGCCGAGGGATGCTGGTCGTCTCGCCTGCACTGGTGTAAGGCACGTCGCCGGGCAGCTACAGGATTGTCGGTGGAGGCGACAATCGCTGGTGGAGGATGCTGGTGCTGGACGGCAGGTGACATAGAGGGGCTGCTGAAGCCGGAGGAAAAAATGACGATCGACGACGACGGCGTGGCCTGCGTATGCGGCGACGTCACGGCTGTCTGCGGCAGGGTGCTCAAGAGCATTGGAATCGACGGGAGCATGGTGGATGCTGGGGTCGAGGTATTGTGCCCTGTCGCGGCAGCCGGTGATGAAGAGGACGGCAGGCTGCGGCGGAGCACTGAAGAGCACGGGCGGTGGCGGGAGCGTGGTTGACGCTGGGGCCTGACGTGTTGTGCTTCGCCGCAGCCACGGTGTGTGCGTCTGGTGGAGGCCGTCGTAGGGCTGGGTTTTGTTATTGGTTCATTTTTGCTTGGTTCGCGTTTTTTTAATTGTATGTTCTCTAGTTTGTTTGTTTCTGTAAAAACAGGTGGAGGTGTAGTGTGATCTTGTGCAGTGAGAGAGTGTGTGTGAGAGATTGTGTCTACGTTGACTGAGATTGTGTGTGCGTGAACGTGTTAATGTGTCTATGTGTGATCGATGTGTGTGATGTGTGTACAGTTGAATTGCGTATTGCGTGCGAGAGTGCGTGAGCAAGTGTGTATAGATGTGTATAGCTGTGTGTGTATGCGTTTGTGAATTGTCCATGCCACGCGGCGGCGAGCGAATGACCGGCTCGCCGCTGATTGGTTGTTGCGGCGGGTGAGGACTGTGCGCGTGTGTGTGTCCGTGTGTGCTCCCGTGTGTCACGGTGTGAGCTACGAGTCGTGTTTGTGGTGCAATCGGAGTGTGACGTCTTGTAGGCGCGCGTGGGGCGGTGATGCCCACGCACGCCTGTCTCTAATATATTTTAGTCTTTTTGTTTTCTACAGTGTATTAGCCAGTTTTTGATGTTTTAAAACGAAGGAAATGAAGCTATGCTCGGATGTGGTGGTATCAGGTGGGAAAGTAAGCAGACAGGGAAGAATTAAATTTGCGGATGAAGCTGTACAAAGGAGAAGATCGAGAGTGTGGCCTGAAGTATGAGAAATACCCGAATTCATCACAGAAATACCCCAATAATTAAGTAAAGAAAGAAAATCAGAGGCATAGGGCTGTGATAGGGGACATTCCACCCATAAATTAAAGTCCCCAATAGTAATAAAATTATCGGAAAAGTGCTGGAAATATACGAAATAAGGGTGTCAGAGTCGGATATATATTGAGAAGATGAGGCTGGGTTATTATGGCGATAGACAAGCAGTAAGCCCAGCTTAGGCGACGCAGGCAGACACAGTGAAGTAGCGATGTACTCAAATGACACTGAGGTGAATGAAAGGTCAGAAAGTAAGGAAATACCTAGCGAAGAATTACAAATCACGCCGACACCAATACACTCATAGACACAATATACAATGTACTCGTACACAAGTTCTACCCTGCGTACACAGTTCATTATCTGAGACTGTTTCTATTATTTCACTTTTGTAGCTGAACCAGCAAGAGAAACTCAGAATGATCAGATATTACCTCATTTATTAAAGTTGTACATGAAGAACACTGAATTTGAAGTTATCTGTGAGACGCTATGTCAAAGTGGGTGGCATCTGATAGCAGTTGCAAAGTGTTGTTAGGTTAGCTTTTGTTAGACACTGAATATTTTTGTGAGGTAAATATTACACAATTAATCATGACCCTAAAGGTGCGCACCACCAGAAAGGTCGTCGCGCACCAACTGGAAGGCTCTCGCGTACCACTAGTGACAAGCATATCGCAGATTGTGAAACACTGTGCTAGCATATGCATTGGTATACGGAGTACAAAAACAAATAATTTCCAAATAAATTACAATAATCTGTATGAGCAAATTTCAGTGAAATTCTCAGTTAGTCATTCAGTTGGCTACAGTTATCGACTGAATCGAAAGTACAGAATCGCTCTGCCTTCTTCGCAGCTTACCCAAGATTATCAATAGCAATTGGTAAAAGAACATATGAGCGCTATAAAAATACAAGGATTGAGCTCAATATAAAAGAATCAACGCAGTAAACAATTGAAAGCTCACCAAGAAGACATGACACACCAAATATATAGAGTATGGAGGTCTTCAACACATTACCTGTGATTGTGATGCCTTAGTCACATGTGACATGAGTTTGGCGTCGCGTAGCCAAACACCCAACAAAGTTAATGAGTCAGTGCTGAGCAGGAAGTCCATGTCCAGCAGCACTGATTGTATTAGCACCCCCATACGCCTGACGTATGAGCGTTTCCACACACACACACACACACACATACATATATATATATATATATATATATATATATCGTATATATCGTACATATACGATATATATATATCGTATATGTATAAAAGAGATCCTCTGTGTGTGTGTGTGTGTGTGTGTGTGTGTTCACCATCCCTGGTCCATTTTCTATCAGCTAATACTCGGCCACCACTTGGCGTACCCGCTAACAATATATACCATCACGTTGGAAATTTTCTTGTCTACACTTTAGATTAAATTATAAATTTCAAAAATGAAACCAAAAAAAGTTATAGCGGTGAAAAGACAAAATCAACCCTGAAAAACGCGAAAATTTTGGTCAATTTTCTGAAGACCTAAACCAGCAATGGTACAACTATAAAAATTATACCACTGTGAGAAAATTTTCTGTTCTACTCAACGAATTAGAATTTATACCCAAAAATTGAGTATAAAACATGTAAAATGGAAAAAAATTCAATATACATTCAAAAATACATTTAAACTCCACGCGTCCGATTTTCTATACTTTTCTCTCTATTTCTCAAAAACTAATTATCACACATCTAAATAAATAATACCATCATGCTGGAAATTTTGTTTGCTACAACACAGTATAATTTTTTATTTTCTAAAGTGTATTAAAAAAAATTTGCGGCGGTGTGAAGTGTAAATGACAAAGTAAAAAAGGCAAAATTAGCAAAAACAACGTGAATATTTTGGTCAACATTTCGCTATCTATTCCTCATAAACCAGCAATGGTACAGCTATAAAAATTATACTATTATGTAGATAATTTTGTGTTCTATAAGAACATTTATAATTTGTACCCACAAATAATACAAAAAAACGTGTAAAATTGGCAAAATTCTCAAGTACATCCAAAATTACACTTGAACACCGGGTGATTAAAATTAATTAATTTTTCTACCCATTTCTCAAGAAATATTTGTCACACATTACAATAAATTATACCATCGTGCTAGAAATTTTGTTTTCTACAATACGGTACAATTTTTAATTTTCCAAAGTGTATCTAAAGGAAGTTACGGCGGTGTAAATTCAAAATGTCATGTTGCCAATTTGACAGCTATTATGCGCACTTGCGATTACACATGAATATACACTGATATAATTTCACTGAAGTCCAATCACAATTGACGCACTTTCGATTACACAGGAATATACTACTGTGTAGAGAATTTTGTGTTCTACAAGATAAGCTATAATTTATACCCACAAATGATACAAAAAACGTGTAAAATTGGCAAAATTCTCAAATACATCCAAAATTACACTTGAACACCGGGCGACTAAAATTAATTCATTTTTCTACTATTTCTCAGTAACTATTTGTTACACATAAAAATAAATTATACCATCGTTCTAGAAATCTTGTCTTCTACAATACGGTATAATTTGTAATTTTCCAAAGGGTATCTGAAGGAAGTTACGGCGGTGTAAAGTCAAAAGGACATATTGCCAATTTGACAGCTATTATGCGTACTTGCGATTACACAGGAATATACACCGATTAAATTTCACTGAAGCCCAATCACAATTAAGAATGCATCATATTATCTCCAAGCATGGATGGTTTGGTTTTATTGCGTACAGTTTAATTAATGCTACACTCTACTGAATATAAAGGCTTTATTGTCCTCAATAACGTTCCGCACGACGGGCGGGTAAAATGCTATTGGGAACAAAGTAAACTACTGAATTTAACTGTGTAATTTAATTGGTTTAATTTCAAGTTGCATAAGCATAAGTTGCATAAGGATATGGGCTGCAATATCATGTAATGCCAACTTATGCTGTTTTAGCGGAAGCATTAACCTGGAATTATAGAGATGACAGAAGATTGCATTGTTTTGATAGTGTTGTGGAAAAACATGTTTTCTAAATTGAAACATAAATTTCACATTTAGACTTTTATATTAGCTATAACTTTCCTGTGGGTTTGTTTTTCTTTTTCAATTTGCACTAATTTTTTTATGAATTGAATATTAATTATATTTTATGAACTGTTCCGCACGACGGGCGAATTAAATGTATCTATAAAGAGTGGGTTTAAATGATAGCGAGGTATATGATATTTTGCTAGCAGTAAATATTCTAGCGATAAAAGTAGAATAGCTCTTAAGCAAATGATTTTGGAGAATGATGTGAACCTTTAAATATATTTTGCGATCTGATGATATATGTATTAGGAATAATACGTAGCAGAATATAGATTGCATAATATAATATCGGCTGTAATATCAAGGGCTGTATTATCGGTGTAATCCAAAAAATAACAACTGTATGAATATGATGCATTAGTGGAAGCATTAACCGGGAATTATGAGATAATATGATAATGGTGTATAATTATATCGCATTATGCAACAAATGTGAATTTAGCTACCTTACAGTTTGGTCCCGATACTATATTGGCGGGTTGAGAGAAAAGTATTGGTGGGCCGCGTGTTTGGGACCCCTGGGGTAGATAATCTCAGTCTTCTGATTACAAATTATGATCGCATCAGTATATTTTGTGATCACAAACTAATAAGTTAAATCACCTCAGACTAGGCTGAGAGCGGTCAAGATTGGATGGTTGGGTTGGGTTGGGTAGGTTTGACTCAGGTTATATTGGGTTTTAATGATAGCGGAAAATATATAAATTTTAACAATAAATATTATAGCGGTAAAAGTGAAATAGTACTTAAGCAAATGATATTGGGGAATGATGTTAAGTAATAAATATAGTTTGGAAACATTCTGATGAAAAGATTTCATCATCTTTCATTGTTTGTTTCGTGTTTGTGTTCTGAATTATACCACACGACGGGCAGATTTATATATCAGGCGGGTTGAGGGATAATATTTGTCAAAATAAGAACAAAAATATTCACATTTAGACTTTTCTATTGGTTAAGATATTTATAGGTTACATTTTTTGGTTTTCAATTTGTATTCATTATATTTTATGGATTTGATATGAATTTTATTGTATGAATTGCTCCGCACAACGGGCGGGTTTTAATGCTATATATATACATAAAGAAGAAATTATCTTTCTGTCTGTGTATGTATGTTTGAATATGAGGTGACATAATTGCGCTGGTTCATGGTTCGCTGGTTCAATGATCAGGGGCTTGAAACGCAAACGAAGCGATGGCTCATTTTTATGAAATAAAAATGTCCCGCGGGCAGCAATAAAACGTTCAATTTCACCGTATAGAATGAATTCATATACAAAACTAATGGATTTGACTTCAAGAACCAGAACGGATGGTGTTCGAGTTCTGAATTATTCCGCACGTCGGCCGGGTTTAAATATGAGGCGGGTTGAGTGAAAATATTTTGTCAAAATAAAATTGAAAATAATGAAATTTAGACCTTTTAATTGATTAAGGTTTTCATGAGTTTGCCTCATTTATTTTTAATTTGCAATATTTTTATGAATTGTTCCGCACAACGGGCGGGTTTTAATGCTAGTATATATATAAAAGAGATCCTCTGTCTGTCTGTCTGTTTGTGTGTCCCACCCTCCTTTGTCCATTTTCTATCAACTAATACTCAACCACCACCTAGCGTACCCGCTAAAAATATATACCATCACGTTGGAAATTTTGTTGTCTACACTTAACACTAAATTTTAAATTTTAAAAATAAAACCAAAAAAAGTTATAGCGGTGAAAAGACAAAATGAACCCTGAAAAAAACAAATTTATTGGTCAATTTTCTGAAGACCATTACTCCTAAACCAGCATTGTTACAACTATACACATTATACCACTGTGTAGAAAATTTAATGTTCTACTCAACGCACTATAATTTATACCCAAAAATTAAATATAAAACATGTAAAATGGAAAAAAATTCAATCTACATTCAAAATTTTATTTAAACTCCACGCGTCCGATTTTCTATACTTTTTTCTCTATTTCTCAAAAACTAATTATTACACATCTACATAAATAATACCATCATGCTGGAAATTTTGTTTGCTACAACACAGTATAATTTGTAATTTTCCAAAGTGTATTAAAAAAAAGTTACGGCGGTGTGAAGTCAAAATGTCATGTTGCCAATTTGACAGCTATTATGCGCACTTGCGATTACACAGGAATATACTACTGTGTAGATAATTTTGTGTTCTACAAGATAAGCTATAATTTATACCCACAAATGATACAAAAACGTGTAAAATTGGCAAAATTCTCAAATACATCCAAAATTACACTTGAACACCGGGCGACTAAAATTAATTCATTTTTCTACTATTTTTCAGTAACTATTTGTTATACATAAAAATAAATTATACCATCGTGCTAGAAATCTTGTTTTCTACAATGCGGTATAATTCTTAATTTTCCAAAGTGTATCTGAAGGAAGTGACGACGGTGTAAAGTCAAAAGGACATATTGCCAATTTGACAGCTATTATGCGCACTTGCGATTACACAGGAATATACTACTGTGTAGAGAATCTTGTGTTCTACAAGAAAAGGTATAATTTATACCCACAAATGATACAAAAAAACGTGTAAAATTGGCAAAATTCTCAAATACATCCAAAATTACACTTGAACACCGGGCGAATATAATTAATTCATTTTTCTACTATTTCTCAGTAACTATTTGTTACACATAAAAATAAATTATACCATCGTGCTAGAAATCTTGTTTTCTACAATACGGTATAATTTGTAATTTTCCAAAGTGTATCTGAAGGAAGTTAGGGCGGTGTAAAATCAAAAGGACATATTGCCAATTTGACAGCTATTATGCGCACTTGCGATTACACAGGAATATACACCGATTGAATTTCACTGAAGCCCAATCACAATTAAGAATGCATCATATTAGCTCCAAGCATGGATGGTGTGGTTTTATTGGGTACAGTTTAATTAATTAACTATACTGATTAGAAAGGCTTTATTGTCCTCAATATTTACACATGAATTGTTCCGCCCGACGGGCGGGTAAAATATTACTGGGAACAAAGTTAACTACTGAATTTTACTGTATAAATTAATTGGTTTAATTTCAAGTTGCATAAGCTCAAGTTGCATAAGGGTATGGGTTGTAATATCATGCAATGCCAACTATATGAATATGCTGTTTTAGCGGACGCATACATCTGGAATTATAGAGATGACAGAAAGTTGCATTGTTTTGATAGTGTTACACTTCTGAATTACTACACACGAAGGACGGGTATGAATTTGAGCAGTGTTGAGGGAAAAACATCGGCAATAATTAAAACAAGAATTTACAAATTTGACTTTTTTGTTGGTCGTTTTTCATCCATTTTCTTTGTGTTTGTTTCGTGTTTGAGTTCTGAATTATTCCGCACGACGGGCAGCTTTAAATATGAGGCGGGTTGTGGAAAAACATGTTTTCTAAATTGAAACATAACTTTCACATTGAGACTTTTATATTAGCTAAAACTTTCCTTTGGGTTTGTTTTTCTTTTTCAATTTGCACTAATTTTTTATGAATTGAATATTAATTATATTTTATGAGCTGTTCCGCACGACGGGCGAATTAAATGTATCTATAAAGAGTGGGTTTAAATGATAGCGAGGTATATGATATTTTGCTAGCAGTAAATATTCTAGCGATAAAAGTAGAATAGCTCATATGCAAATGATTTTGGAGAATGATGTGAGCCTTTAAATATATTTTGCGATTTGATGATATATGTATTAGGAATAATACGTAGCAGAATATAGATTAAATAATATAATATCGGCTGTAATATCAAGGGCTGTAATATCGGTGTAATCCAAAAAATAACAACTGTATGAATATGATGCATTAGTGGAAGCATTAACCGGGAATTATGAGATAATATGGTAATGGTGTATAATTATATCGCATTATGCAACAAATGTGAATTTAGCTGCCTTACAGTTTGGTCCCGATACTATATTGGCGGTTTGAGAGAAAAGTATTGGTGGGCCGCGTGTTTGGGACCCCTGGGGTAGATAATCTCAGTCTTCTGATTACAAATTATGATCGCCTCAGTATATTTTGTGATCACAAACTAATAAGTTAAATCACCTCAGACTAGGCTGAGAGCGGTCAAGATTGAATGGTTGGGTTGGGTTGGGTAGGTTTGACTCAGGTTATATTGGGTTTTAATGATAGCGGAAAAGATATAAATTTTAACAATAAATATTATAGCGGTAAAAGTGAAATAGTACTTAAGCAAATGATATTGGGGAATGATGTTAAGTAATAAATATAGTTTGGAAACATTCTGATGAAAAGATTTCATCATCTTTCATTGTTTGTTTCGTGTTTGTGTTCTGAATTATACCACACGACGGGCAGATTTATATATCAGGCGGGTTGAGGGATAATATTTGTCAAAATAAGAACAAAAATATTCACATTTAGACTTTTCTATTGGTTAAGATATTTATAGGTTACATTTTTTGGTTTTCAATTTGTATTCATTATATTTTATGGATTTGATATGAATTTTATTGTATGAATTGTTCCGCACGACGTGTGGGTTTAAAAAAGTGTTTTTAGATCATTTTTTCAAATGGTTCATTTAAAAAAAGGTAATTTTTTTTAAAAAGAAAAATGTTCCGCGGGCAGCAGCTATAGACAATAGAACGTTCAATTTTCCCTGTAGAATTAATCCATACACAAAACCAATGGATTTGACTTTAAATATGAATCTTATTGTATGAATTGTTCCGCACGAAGGGCGGGTTTAAAAAAAGTGTTTCCATTTTTTAGTTCATTTTTTTCAAATGGTTCATTTGAAAAAAAGTATTTTTTTAAAAATATAAATGCTCCGCGGGCAGCAACTATAGACAATAGAACGTTCAATTTACCCTGTAGAATTAATCCATACACAAAACCAATGGATTTGACTTCAAGATGCAGAACGGATCGTGTTCGAGTTCTGAATTATTCAGCACGACGGGCGGGTTTAAACATGACTCAGGCGGACTGAGGGGAAATATTTTGTCGAAATGAAAATAATTAAAATTATAATTTTCAATTGATTAATATTTTCATGAGTGTACCCTATTTCATTTTTATTTTTCCATATTTTTTAGGAATTGAATATGAATTTCATGTTATGAATTGCTCCGCACAACGGGCGGGTTTTAATGCTATATATATACATAAAGAAGAAATTATCTGTCTGTCTGTGTATGTATGCTTGAATATGAGGTGACATAATTGCGCTGGTTCATGGTTCGCTGGCTCAATGATCAGGGGCTTGAAACGCAAACGAAGCGATGGCTCATTTTTATGAAATAAAAATGTCCCGCGGGCAGCAATAAAACGTTCAATTTCACCGTATAGAATGAATTCATATACAAAACTAATGGATTTGACTTCAAGAACCAGAACGGATGGTGTTCGAGTTCTGAATTATTCCTCACGTCGGGCGGGTTTAAATATGAGGCGGGTTGAGTGAAAATATTTTGTCAAAATAAAATTAAAAATAATGAAATTTAGACTTTTTAATTGATTAAGGTCTTCATGAGTTTGCCTTATTTATTTTTAATTTGCAATATTTTTATGAGTTGTTCCGCACAACGGGCGGGTTTTAATGCGGTTTTAATGCTATATATATACATAAAGAAGAAATTATCTGTCTGTCTGTGTATGTATGCTTGAATATGAGGTGACATAATTGCGCTGGTTCATGGTTCGCTGGTTCAATGATCAGGGGCTTCAAACGCAAACGAAGCGATGGCTCATTTTTATGAAATAAAAATGTCCCGCGGGCAGCAATAAAACGTTCAATTTCACCGTGTAGAATGAATTCATATACAAAACTAATGGATTTGACTTCAAGAACCAGAACGGATGGTGTTCGAGTTCTGAATTATTCCTCACGTCGGGTGGGTTTAAATATGAGGCGGGCTGAGTGAAAATATTTTGTCAAAATAAAATTAAAAATAATGAAATTTAGAGTTTTTAATTGATTAAGGTTTTCATGAGTTTGCCTTATTTATTTTTAATTTGCAATATTTTTATGAATTGTTCCGCACAACGGGCGGGTTTTAATGCTAGTATATATATATATAAGAGATCCTCTGTGTGTGTGTGTGTCTGTGTGTGTGTCTTGCTCGTGACGTTGTCGAGTGTGGTTGTGTCCCTCCTTTGTTCGTGGCTACCTACGGTGAGCCCTCCGTCATATCGCATTGCCTATCTGCCCGAGTCGAGTGTGTCTGTCATGGCTACGCGTCTCTGCTGTTCATTGCCCGGCGGAGAGATATCTTGCGGCCTGTGTGGAACTTTGTTTCACAGGAAGTGAGTTGCTTTTACGGTCACCCTCGAGAAAATGTTGCAGAAAAGTGGCGTATTTTGGCACTGTCGCTTCTGCCAGGAATCTCTGATGAAACAAAAACTGGACGTGAACTGTGAATGCACTGAGAATACCTCGGATATGCAGTTAGATGAGAGAATCGACAAGCGACTGAGACTTGTGCTGAATGACTTCAAGCATGAAGTGATCCAGTGCGTAAGCTCAAAGCCGGCTACATATGCTGCGGTGGTGGATTCTCCCCGTGATCGCATCAAAGGAGATAGAAGTGGATCGGAAAGTGACAGCGATGCTGCTTCCTCGTCTGTCACACGAACCTGGACGACTGTCGGCCGGAAGAAGAAAAATAGAAGGTTGAACAAAGCACAGGCACAGGAAGCACATGTACAAAACACATGTACACGCTCTGAAGTACATGAGAAGACTTCAAGTCAAACGAAAAAGAAGCCATCCAGGAAGCCAATGTCAACTGGATCTGCCAGCATCACCGAGCTGCCGACGGTATCTCGGGAGTCAATCGTGCGTGTTTTCGCTACGCGTTTCCAAGCCGACGCGAAAGCCCAAGACTTGACCAATCATCTGGCGACTGCGTTGTCAATCGACACCGACAAAATATCAATTGAGAAGCTGAAAACCAAGCATGAATCGTACAGCAGCTTCAAAGTGTCGTGTCATGGTGCTGACCGTGCAGCAGTCATGCGGTCGGAGACCCGGCCGACTGGCTGTCTCTACAGGCGCTGGCATCAACCTGCACGATCATCAGACACATCCCAATGACTGCACTCGAGCCGGTATCCGGGAAAAGCACTAACCAACTGTGCTTTCTGGAATATGAGGTCAGTTCGTAAGAAATCTGCACTTGTAAATAGTATTTTGAATGATGGCATTGATATTTTTTGCATTGTTGAGTCTTGGCTAGCGGACGAGGAGAGTGCAGCATTTTCTGCCAATCTTCCCGATAATTTCTCAGCCATACATTATTGTCGTGAAACAACAGGTGGGGGTATCGTTATGGTGTACAACAAGGGTTTTGTTGTGCATACAATACCGCTTGCTCTGTCTATCACCACATGTTTGCGCTCGTGTAGAAAACTCGGAGTACGGTCGAGCATTTTGTATATTGACTGTGTATAGACCTGGCTATACTTCAGGCTCTCTGTTTATTGAGGAGTTTTTCACACTGGTCGATATTCTTACTTCAATGTTTAATGATAATGTGTACATATGCGGAGATTTCAATTTCTGGCTAGATCAACCACATTTGAAAGCTCATTCGCAAGCATTCCTGGATAGTCTGCAATTATACGATATGATTAATTATGTTAGACAGTCTACGCACGACCATGGTCACATTTTGGACCTTGTAATTAGCCCTAGGACTCAAAACAGCCCGGTCATGGATGTGTGTATAGAACCAATTGACAGAGTATCCTCCAACCATAGCTTAATTAGATTCAAACTCAATACTCCTTTTCAGGTCAAATTTCGTCAAACCATCTCTTTCTATGACTATAATCGTATCGATGTTGAATTATTAGTATATGAACTCGGTGAAAAATTCAATGTGTTGAACTACACCTCTCTACCAGTAGACGAACTATACTCATACTTTGAAAGAACCATGAACGACATTCGTCACATGTGTGTTCCTTATACGCAAAAACTGAATAAATGCCACCAATCCGCTCCTTGGTTCAATACTCAACTAAGCCAACTCAAGAAATTAAAAAGAAGGCATGAACACCGCTGGCGCCGAACCTTTTCACCTGAGGATTGGAGTGAGTTTTCCTCTGCCAGATCCATTTATAACCGTGCTATCACAGAAGCCAAACAAGTATATTTTCATACAATGGTCATGGACTCACGACCTGATGTACTATGGAGGACACCAAATAAACTGTTGGGTAACAAGCATAGCTCAAACCAGAATGTATGGTGTGAAAAAGAATGTATGCCCGATAAATTTCGCTTGTTTTTGATCAAAAACGACATTCGTGGCACGAGTATATTATCATCGCGAATGTTATTTCCTGAATTACAAAAACACGTAAACGGCAACGGCGTATTGGACTCACATATTGATGATAACTCTGGTCATGACGCACGACCATACATAACTTATCCATTCATCCAATCGTGACCATAAACAGCGAGTGGGTGAATGATTCGATTACACAGCAATCAAACTATCTGAAATTGGATTAATGCCATGAGTTATACTATAATACAATTACACACTCATTACTACGTTTATATCATATGATGTAATTACATACACATTACTCACAATAAAATGCCGCACACCACCACTAGTGAAACGCACTGTGTAATGACTGTACAGCGACTGGTCAGGGTCGCTCACCTTGACCCTGGCGCTTATCACTTGGCGCCCTCTAGCGCCCACCGTTTGGACTACGTGCTGAGCCAATCGCTACTCTACATCCCCCCAGTTCACAGTTTTGGAGGACGTGAACTTCCGTATCTCGTTGAGTACACCACGTAGTCCCGCAGATAGGCTGGTGGTCGACGTGCGCGAGCGGGGCGAGAGCGCTCTGCAGACTGCGCAGGCGGCGGAGATGGCACAGGTGGTGGAAACTGTTCGAACAGTTGAGATGGCGCAGGTGATGACTGTTCGACCGGTGGCGGTTGTGCCGGTACATCCTGGCCTGGTGACTCATCCGATGTCGGCGCATTGGTCTCCTGGCTGATATTTCCGGATTGACCGAGAGCGCCGTCTGGTTGACCGTATCCACGGTGGATAGTTTCATCTTTGTAGATATCTCCGGACTTTCGCTGTGTTCTGTACTGCCGGACGGGAGCTGGAGATATCGCAATGGGAACAGGTCCTTCGCTGACCGGCTGCGCTGTCGTTTGTGACATTAATTTAGATATCTTTGACAAAGACCGCCTATTTCTCAGAGTTATCCGGCCAGAACCGTCAATCTTCACCGCGTACTGGTCGCGAGGCTTGACCTCAACGATAACTTCGGATCTGTCCCAGCGCTTGTGCCGGCCGTTCTGAATCTGGAGCAGCACCACGTCGCCAGTCGAGAGTGGATTCAGCTTACGAACGCCTTGTTGTAGCTTATCAGCCTGCTTGGCAAACCGAACTCTTAAGGCCTCTTCTTGCTTCGACCAGTTGTCGCGCCAAATGGGATGGACCATTTGGTTGTCGAACACCTGTGTACCTTGAGCCACCGGAAGCAAGTCACGAACATTTCTCCCGAACACGATTTGAGACGGTGACATACCAATCTCCGGGTCCGGCTCATTTCTGTACTGTAAGAGTGCAGCCGACATCGCTTCTGTGTCTATACCGCCCTGTGCGTTGGTGTGCGACGTCATTAGT
This sequence comes from Sacculina carcini, assembly GCA_916048095.2. Taxonomy (NCBI): domain Eukaryota; kingdom Metazoa; phylum Arthropoda; class Thecostraca; family Sacculinidae; genus Sacculina; species Sacculina carcini. Next base: position 8,529,740 of record OU696575.1, on the reverse strand, counting down.
CGCTTCATGGATTCCACCGCAACTTCTGCTCGTCCATTCGACTGAGAAAGATAGGCCGAAGATATTCTGTGTGCATCACCCCATCGTTGAATGAGCTCCTCCGTCTCTTTAGCGGTGAATTCTGCACCTCCGTCCGTGCTGATCTCCTCTGGTACACCGAACGTGGCAAAGTAATTGAGAAGGGCTTTGACGAATCCTCTGGCTCCCGTTGACGAGGCCACAACATGAGGCCATCCGCTAAACCGATCCACTATCATCAAATAGCTAGTGCCTCGGACCTCGAAGAAATCCGCTGCAATAGCCTGGAACGGGCGTGTTGGTGTCACAGGGACCACTGGAGGCATGCGAGCATGTGATGGAGACATCCTACAGCATTCACAGCACCTGTCTCTTGTAGCTTCTATGTCCTTCGATATATGCGGCCAGAACACCGTTCCTGCTGCCCGAATTTGCATTCTGCTGGTTCCCTGATGTGCTGCGTGAAGAACTTGAAGTATTTCGTCCTGAAGATCAGATGGAATCACAACGCGGTTTCTCATCATGATAATTCCGTCGACAATTGACAATTGATTTCTAAATTGCCAATACGGTTGTACTATTTCTGGCAAGTAATCTCTTGTTGTCGGGAAACCGTGTTCGATGAGTGGCAACAGCAAACTGAGCACTTCATCTTTATTGGTCGATTTCTTTACTCTATCCAACGTGACGGCGTCTAGTGAACTTATTTTTTATTGCGCCGATGCGACCACAGACGCCTCCATGTCGTCGTCTGTCCCATGCACACGTATAACATTGAAATTAGTTTTTGTCATAGGGCTCTGTCGCCACATCTTCGCCCGTGGTGTGTGTTCTGTCTCCCGGGTATCGTGACGTAGTGTCTGCAGCTGGATTACACCTGCCTGAAACATGCACAATTGTGTATTTCCACGGCAGAGTTCTCTGCTTGATGCGGAATAACCTCGGATTTGTAATGTATCCCAGATCCTGATCTCTAGTATTTTTGTCAACGGCTTGTGGTCAGTCGTGATCACCAAATCATTACAACCCAATGTGAAAAAGCGGCTGTCCTCCAATGCCCACGCGACTGCCAGTGCCTCACCCTCCACTGGAGCGTAGCGGGTTTCTGCGTCGCGAAGAAATCCTGACCCTGCGATGGTGATTCGCCACCCGCTTCGACAGCACCCAGGTATAACAGAATTACATCGGCAATGTTTTTGACGGAGCCAGTATCCCACGCCGGTCTTGGAAAAGTCTGTACTCAAACATGTCTTCCTCTTGGGGTCGAATATTTCTACTCCTTGTCGTATCTCTTCGATAATGAGGTGTTTTGATCGTTTAAAAGCTTCGTGAAGATCTGCGTTCCAGTAGAACTTCGATTTCGTACTCAGCAGATGCTTGAATGGTCTCATGATTTCTATCAGTCGACCGTAGTGAGACACCTGGTTGATAAGACCAAACCATGCTCGTATATCTGTGATATTTGTTGATCTTGGAAACATTTCAATCGCCTTCAAGTGCTTCGTCATCGGTTTGACTTCGCTCTCAGCAATCTCGAACCCGGCGAACTCGACCTTTGAGCTTGAAAACTGAAACTTTGACGGATTTAACACCACACCGTTGCTGCCGACAAGCGACAAGTATTCTAACACACACCACCAGTGTGTTTGGATGTCGTCGTCCCACAGAAGAGTGTCGTCGACACATTTAGTTTTCCTTGTCACGTCGGCTATAATGGCGTCATACCGCTGGGTGTATGCATCCTAAGACGCTAAGAAGCCCATAGGCGCTCTTTTGTAGCGGAATCTACCCTGCTCTGTCAAAAATGTCGTTAAGTGTCTATCTTTTGGGCGAATCTCGATCGAGTGAAACCCATTCCAGGCGTCCGTCACTGTTTTTATCGTGTGACAGGGCACACTTCTTGCCTGCTCCAGAGGAGGAACCGTGTGGTGCGCTTCTCTCACACGATAGCGATTGAGCGGCTGCAAATCTACCGTGCGGCGTGGGGTGCCGTCGGATTTAGCAGTCAGCACCATGCTGTGTAGCCATGTCACCGGAGTGTTCGGCGGAACGGGCTCGATTACAACCATCGCGACATCTCTCTGCAGCTGATTCGCTGTGACTTTCTACCAGTGCACTGGTACGTTCGGAGGCCTTCTGGTCACCACTGGCTGCACCGAATTGTCTACGCGGATCTCCTTCGGAAGACCAGTCATCGCAGGAAGGGGCTGATGAGGACAGACGTTAAATGTTGATGATGCATATCTGTTCAGAATCCACCGCTTCATCTTCTCCGTCGATGTACTAGATGGTGTGAACGGCAGTCGTAAAGGTAGAGGTGGCGGTGCCGTGCGCAGTGGGCAACCAAATTCGGCCTGATGGTACTGTTTAACCTCTGCAACGCCCTGACTTGCTGTCACGTCACACGCAGCTCCGATCTTCGGAAAGTTGTGATCGATGATGCACAGCTGCTCCATGGCAGTTCGACTCAAATAGAACCTTTCAGACGAGTCGGTAACATACGCGATTGCTGATGTGACATGCTCTTTGCCTTTGTCATCCACGCCTGATAGTCCGACGAAGAGCTGACCTAGCACATTTATCTTGTTGTTGTTTGCGGCAAAGATGCATATATGTGCTCTTGTGAGGTGGCCTTGGTGCAGTCCCATTCGCTTGAGCACTCGTATTCCCATCAGACACGTTTGCGCTTCTGAATCAGCCACCACTTCGACACGTACAGGTTGCGTTGGCGGTGGGGTCATGCTTCTTGATCTGTACGCGTCTGCGTCGACGATGACGCTTAAATTCACAGTCGGATGTGGGCGAGAGTCCAGTGACAACGTCAACGTTTTGCTGACCGGCTCTGACGTCGCTACATGGTGAAATGTGGCCTCCGCACTTCCGATTCTGTTTGCTGAGCTCTTGTTCTCAGTTGCGCGAGACTTTTTCCAGCAGTCCAAGCATGTGTCAAACTGTTTGAGTTTTCCCCTTATTTTGCCGAACTTCGGAGTGAGGCGTCCACAACGACATCGCATCTTCACCTTCAACTTCCAGTGTTCATCTTCACTCTCACTGACTGCAGTGTCAGGGGCCGGTGTAGTCAGTACGCGCGCTGTTTTCTTGTAGGTATTGGCTGCCACTCCCGAGCGTACACCCTCCATGGCTCTGCATGCTGTCTCTCGGCTGTCTACCAGTGCAATTGTGTCGCTAAGCGTTTTACTGTCGATGCCAGCCGTTCCCAAAATTTATTTCTTGATCTCATCGTTTGAGAGGACGTTCAGCATGACAAGTTTGACAGCGTCATCTGTGTAGTCACACACACTTGAACCGGAACACCCGGGAGCCCTACAGACACTGGTTTTTGTCCAATCACAAACGTTGGCGGTGCCTCTGAGTCTGGCCACGTATTGCCGGACGTTCTCACCGGGATCCTGTTTCATTTGCAGCAACGCCGAGCGCCGAACACTGAGCGCCACCTTGATCACTGACAGACGCTCGATAGCCTCCAAGATCTCCGTCTCCGTTCTGTTGGATATATCTGGATCCTCCCTGAACAACGCCGACTCAAGCTCTGGTTCGCAGCAGGCCAGCAGCTGGGCAGTGACTTGATTTGACGTGAGGTCTGTCCCGTCCTTGAACATATGCCACCTCCTGGTGAATGCAGCCCATTCTTCTTGGTCAATGCTCTGCTGAACAGAGGGGCGAGAGATCTTTGGAGGTTTCTGACGTCACTGCGCCTGCTTGAAGCAGTTTAGAATCCACCAGGAAAAAGATTGCAAAATGCGAAATTGCAATTGACTTTTATCTCGTTTGTAAGCGCGATAATCTACTGCCTGGCTACACCAATATCATATATATATGTATATACATGCATATGTGTGTATGTATTTGTATGTATGTTTGTGAGTATGTACGCGTTGAATGTATGTTGTATGTATGTACGCAAAATTTCGATAAATCGAGTGGAATTTCATATTTAGAGTTTCAAGCCACTTTCGAGTTCACTTGCACAAAATCGTTTTTTTTCTCGTCGTTTATTTTATCGCATTATTGTATCATATTCTCAGTCAATACGAATGTTCGATTGAACATTCGTATTGACGACTGTTCGAATGTACGTATGTTCGATTTTGTCATGATGCCTAATAACTAAGCGGCATACAAGCCGGAAACGCTTTCTTTGCCTCGGCTGTGTATTTAGTTTTTTCTCGTGTTTAACTTGTGTCTCTGTTTATACAGCCAATTAAATGAATGAATGAATAAATTGAAGCGCCGGTCTCTTATACGCACTATTTATATCATTGAATCACGAGAGCACAAAAATACAAAAAACAATGAAATAATAAAGGTTCCAGTGGCAGCACAAAATCACGAATAGCATCACTTCGCAATGCATCCCTATATACACTCCAAATGTCTATAACACGAGTATAGGGCATGCTAATGTACCCTTCGCATCTTTGTCATCAATATTATTATAATTAAGTGCGCATCATTATTAAGTGCGCTCAAACAGGTGCGTTTTAGTGTATTTTTGAAGTTAAGGTAAGGAAATGTAGAATGTATTTATGAAGCGCAAATATTTACATGCAGTTTCAGTTGCAATGCAAGGAACAATATTGAACGCCAAGAAAGAAGACAATAAGACATCAAGAATCTAGGGGCTGAGTACTCAAAAGTTATGGTGGCGGTAAATCCGCTGTAAGTCCGCTGACTTTAGTTTATCCAGTTCAACATTAGTACTACCTAGTTCAAGTTGAGATATATACCTCACGTTGAGATGATTTGATGTGTATTCAGGAGGTCCCGACATGCGTGTTTTGTGAGCCATGAAACAGTTGGTATTGCATCCTTGCCTCAAGTGACAATGCAAGTTTTCCAGGATCGGGGTAATGTGCTCGTGTCGTGGAATATCACATATTAATCTCGCGTATTTATATGTATAATCTGCAACAATTGTATGCTTCTTCTGTACGTGTGTATAAATGATAATACATTTAACTATCTGGGATATTTTAAGTCCCTTAACAAACATCATCAAATTCTCGTTGTTCAATTATTTCTAATAGAGTTTATATTTCTGATATTAAAACTGCATTTTTTACTTCCTTGATTTAGTGTTATATTTATATCAGATTGTCGGGAAAGTTTTTTTACATTGTCAAAGGAAAATGCTTTTCTCGTGAGCCTTCAACCTGGGAGCAGGTGGAGACAACCAGCATGCACGTGAATTCATTTTTTAATTATCTCCAGTTTAATCTACCGTATATCGCGGCCTGTTGAGCCCATATTTTAATCCAAAATGTTGTTGGATGGGTGGCTTTCGAAAGACCAGCAGCGCCTGTTGCTCCTTTACGGCTTCAGCTCCGGCAAGAATGCGAGCCAATCGGCCTCCGACATCAACGCTGCATTCGGCGTCGGGACCCTCACCCGTCAATCGGCCAACAACTGGTTCAAGCGATTCAAGGACGGAGATGACGATGCAGTGGGTCGATGCCGATGCGAAGCCGGAGCGAGAGGCCAAGGGTGATCTGCACCCCAAGAAGATCATGCTCTCTGTCTTATGGGACACAAGGGGAATCGTCATGTGGGAGCTGCTGCCGAAGAACAAGTGCATCGACGCTGCCTTCTACCAGCAGCAGCTCGAACTCCTGCAGCAGCAGCTGGCCGAAGTGCGCCCCGAACGTCGCCGGGTCGTCCTGCTGCACGACAAAGCGCCGGCGAACAAGACAAAATCGGCCCGCCAAAGGCTGCTCGAGCTGGGCTGGTAAGTTTTGCCCCACCCACCGTACAGCCCAGACCTAGCGCCAACCGACTACTACTTTTTCGCCGCCCTCGACCATTCAATGGCTGGGAAGGAGTTCGCCGACGAGGACGACCTGAAAGCTCACCCGACGAACTTCTTCGAGGACCAGCGCCCAGACTTCTAAACGCGAGGCATCCGCTCCTTGCGCACACGCTGGCAGAGGGTGATCGAGAGTGATGGAGAATATATTGAGGATTGATAGCACCGTTGTAAAGAAAATGTTAAATGAGATAAATTTGTTCGAAATGTAAAAAAACATTCCCGACAATCAGATAGTTGGGCCCCAATTATAGCCTTCGGGAAGGGACCCATATTCATCGGGAAGGGACACAATCCTAACCTTGCGTTTCAATCAGTGACAGCACCAATGGTGACTAAGGGGTCTTGAGTCTCCCAAAAAAGTGTAAAGCCCCACCTAAGGCCCCAAAACTTCCGACATATGGCAAATTTTCCATAGGGTGATCATACGTGGTCTTTTTCGCGGATAAATTAACGTTTTAGAGCTATCCGACCTGTTCGGGTTCTTTTTGTAGAATTCTTCAAAAATCTGGGGTTTGTATAGCTAGAGTAGTTGAATTCGGAATGTGCTCTCTGCGAGTGTGTCATGCTTTAGTCCGTGGTCAAAAAAAGGCAATCAAACATTTGTCATGGGTCAATAAATACTCAAATTTGCAATGAAAACAAAGTATTTCGTGCTAGCACAAAGGTGTCTAGCCGTCAGATGTTTGAAATATGGATATCCTATATTTCGCCAAGCACCACATTTTCCCGTTAGCCGCCCCACCTCCCACCGGAAAAATCCTGGCGCCGCCACTAGAGTCAATCAATCATAGCGGAATTAATTAGCTCCTTTGAGATTTAATCTCGGTTATAGTGTTCACAACTCCGATAATTCGTTGGAGGAGATCTATATAGGAAAATGGAAACTCTCATTCAGACTGTTATCAACGGTCCAGTTCGTCGATGCCTAAAGACTGGGTCTGCATAAGACTAAGATCAAGAGTGCAATGTACAACGTCCATCGAGCAGACTTGAATTCAGGAATGGCGTATCGGTCATGTCACACCTATAATTAAAAAGGGCAATACAAGTGACCCTGGGAACTTGAGGCCTGTCAGCTTAACGAGTATATTCAGTAGAGTTATGGAGTCCATCGTAAAAGAGAGACTTGAATTTGTAGTTGGACACCCTGGTAATGAAGGAAATTGGATTGTCGCTATGTTGACATATTTTGACTACGAATCAGAGACGACGCACGTTGTTATAATTTTTTTGCAGCCTGAGATTATGTAAAGCTCATGTCTTCAATTCACCTCATTTCCGGAAACCATGCATATCATGAAACCTGCGTCTTATAAAAACGTCTGCGAACTTGCAGAGGACTATCATGTCAATACGCCTATTGACTATCCCAGATGATGTGAAATTAGCGGATATGCTGTAATGCGTACAAGTATGATCTATTGGTATTGATGCTGATGGGGTGAACCGACTTCAATGTCCATATGACACGCCAGTCAAATTTCCTTTTACAAATTACAGGTAAATTTCCTTAAACTATTTATATGAATAATAGACATATGGAATTATAAGCATAGCGGTGATGACAATGAGCGTTATGTGTTGAGAAAAACAGAAATCATGAGAGGAATATACGATGTTAGAATGCAATAGCCCTAAAATTCAGAAACCGACCATTAAAAACAGCCAGCTGACACTCGCAAAGACTTTCAACATTCGTCTGAAAGGATCTAAGACATCGTTGACGTGCCGATGAGGATGCTTGATATTCCACCACGATGTGCTGTATGAAATACGGTAGCGTACAAATTTGAAATACAGTGCAAAACACGATCAAATCACACTACAATCAAGTAGATTAGTCAAATTTACAGCATGTCCAACTTTAGATAAATTCATGTGCGTTGAATGCTTACACTGCGACTTTACCTCACTTGTTTCATATCGCATTGATGAAACGCCCGGACTAGACGATGGTGACTGAGAGAAACTAGTTGAGATAGAACCTCCCTCGTAACGTCCACCAAATCGTGAAGAAGGTTGTCGCTGCCACCACCAGCGCTTTGGGATACCCCCACTTCATTAGATCCCTCCATCATAAGATCCCACGCCACTAGAAGGTGACTGATGTTGTACCATACCTTCACCAGTCATATGACACAAATGATATCACAAATAATAAACCATTGACAAATTTCGGCGAGTTAAAAAGCATACAAATCCCATCAAGCCCTTCACAGCTTTAACTAAAAATCTCGAACCACCGTTTTCTCCTATATACATAAATCCTACAAACATGTTGGTATAAAGTTGCAAAATAATTCACAAGCGTGGGAACAAAGAGATAAAATAACCATAAAGTTGAATAAAGACAAAATGGCACAAATGTATATATATATATATATATATATATATATATATATATATATATATATATATATATATATATTAAGGATAATATTCTCATACAGTCCTTGGCTACCACAAAATTTATACAGTCTGGTTTGTCCTATATAGTGCAGAGTCACCCTACTGTACTCATTGTGCAATAGTGTGGGAAAAGAGTTAGAGGATAAACGCCTCAAGTGACAGCGGCTACACGGGAAGAAACCGAAATTTATGAACACTCAGATGTGCCCATGCAGCTCGCTGCCACCGGAGAACCGACTCTCTCCACGCCATGGCGCCACATGGACGGAACGCATATTGGAGAAGGCCACCTCCCCAGAATGCATGACACAACAAATGAATTTTCTAGTATTCATGTACTGCTTGATGTACAGGAGCTGTTGGATTATAGAATTCACCCAAATAAATTCTCCGTCGGTTTCCGAAATACGGACCTCCCGCTTGTGGGGCGGGTGTTTTACCACTATACCACAGAGTCCAACGATCTACTCGGCCGACGACTCGATTATGTTCAACTGCAATTTCCATTAATGGGAAATATCTTACTAGAATGATGAAATCAAGCAATGGTGGATTGCAGCCGTTTCTACCAAGGACGTGACATTTACAGCTAGGTTTATGTTAAAGAGGTGATTTCATCAAGTGGTCACCAATTAGGCATCAAGTGGTCACAAACAGGGCATAAGCATCAAATTCCTAAGTATGTCAAAAATTGTATTTGAACCTAGAGATACAGAAGAAGACAAAAATAAGAACACTGATATACTACCAATCACGTTTTCGTAAAACACTGTACCGGTGTATGCAGCTTTAGCTTAGGGCGCAGAACAACCGGAAAACGTATGTGTTTGCTAGAAGACGCGGCATTGCTCGTGTAATTGTACACGCTTCTCTGCAAATGGCACACGCAGACACACACGCACACACACATATACACATACACATATATACACATACCAAGGACTACTGAATGCTCGCTGCCCGATGCCCGCTGCCCGATATCTGAATCAGCTGGTGGAGGCCATTGCTTCCATGTTAACACATCACTATATACTCGACGAACAAGAAAAACACACAATTACCGTTGTAAATACGACAAATGTGCGCACAGTTGACTTACTAATGGTAATATGAGCTAGAAAAAGTATAATGCACCATTATTTCTACCTTAAAAATGTATTATAGTTGAATATTTGTAATTCAAAGCGACCAAACATGGTATAATTGAGCTTTTTATGTATAAATCAATTAGTTTTCTCGAAAATGGGTCATACCTGAGCATTCATCAACTTCAAGTGTATTAATCCACACAAAAGCTTTGCTTATTATGGTGTGAATACTAAATAAATATATACATATTGATTCACTCACCCATATATGTATATACATAAACACAAATATATGTATATATATATATATATATACATATATATATATACACTCATAAATACATATGCACATATGCTCGTACATATACACATATACACCCAGAATATGCATATATACACATACACATATATACACACAAACACATACATATATATATATATATATATACATACATATGCACACATAAATACATGCATACGTGTATATATACTGACACACTCACACACACTCGCACACTCATACATGAATCCATTATTTAGACTGTAAGAGACATATACTTGTACACCATACTGAACATTAACATGCATAAACAAACAACACCAACGAATTTGAATCACAATGATAACATCTACCTTGAGTGAGCAAATGGTCTTTATAAGTCGTCCATCAGTTTGGTAATCATTTGTTTTTTAAATAATGCAAGTTTAGGTATTTGTTTGATCGCTTTTTTCAAGTGGTTCCAGCAAGTGACTCTATGGCGGGTTCGGTTGTCACAAGTAAAAAGACACGTGAGTGGTCGGTTGCGACTAAGGCCGTTTCCTGTATTGTCATCCTCTTTATACCCTGGGTCACGGCGGAGCTGAATCTTGACCAATCAGCATACAGGTCATTGACCCAGGGCAGTGGAACAAAGAACAACATAACAAAACATCATGAAATAAATAATGCAGCGATAAATAGAATAAACCATAGGAGATTAGAGAGATAATTAAGATCACAAACTGAACCAATATATACACAATGTACGCCCGGAAACCCTGCAGCGAAACCTAAATTAATAACAAGAGATTCAAATTCGGCCCCACAAGAATATTGATGTTTTGGCTGGAAAGGAATTAATACTGGAAAAACGAGGAAAAGGAAACAAATGAATGATAAACAATTTCGAATAACGCGCGAAGTAAGACCAAAGAAAATATAATAAAATCAAGGCGACGCAGGCGCTACAACTCCATCGTGAGTTAAACAAAATCTGCTATATCTTGTTCTACAGGACTGTACTAAGAAATTATGAACATGACGTTAGTTTACAATGAACATATTTTGCAGTACCTTTGGCAGCATGTTGTTGTGGGCTTTATATAAAGTAGTTATATAAAGTTCATTTTTGCGTTGCGTCCGTGTATGTGTGTATGATAACATCTCCCCCTCCACTTTTGTTAGTGTGTGGGTTCATTGGTCAGTGTGCGCGTCTGCTTTGGTGTTGAGTGTGGGTTCATTTGTTTGTGTGCGCGCCTGAACCTGACCCTTGCGCACCCTCAACCGTATACACAATTGAGAATTTCGCATCGCCTACGCCATGACCACGGACATCTGCGTCATATGCAAGACCGGCGGTGGTGACTCCACGAGATGTGTCACATGTTCGCTCTGTGACTAATGGGCGCACACTAAGTGCGCGTCGTTGCAGGGGGTGAAGCTGGACCCTCTTAAGTCCATCAATTGGATTTGCTCTCCATGCATTGGTCGTGCCAAGCTGGCCATTGACATTGCCGGCAATGTGGGTGGCTTCGGTGCCCGGCTGTCCTCCATAGAGTCGAAATTTTTTTCGCTGGCGACTGCCTCGGTCTCTCCTCCGCCGATTTCTGCATTTCCGTTGTCTGGTACTGAGAGAGTCCCTGTGCGCTCCTATACTGTCGTTGTCAAGTCGCGTGGTTCTTCTCCTGTGGTCGCTGAGTCGGTGGCTCCGGCACTCGCGGATGTCCCGGTTGCAAGTTCTCGCCCGACTGCCAGCGGTGGGCTTGTTCTGCGCTGCAATTCGTCTGCTGATGCTGTGCGTGCCGCTGATTGCGTTCGCTCGGCGCTGCCCGATACTGACGTCAGTTTTCCGGCGGACTCGCCTCGGCAACCTAGGATTACGCTTGCGCATGTGCCTGTCGATATTTCAGCCGAAGATATAGTCGCCTCCCTCAAGAGGAAAAATTCATTTCTGTTGTCTGTTTCGTCCTCTGAACTTCATCTGCTTTTCTTGACGAAACTCAAGACCTCAGGCGTTCATGCGGTGTTTTCTTTGTCACCGAAATGCCGCTCTCTGATCCGCTCTATGGGAGACCGGTTGTTCGTTGGCTTGCAGTCGTGTGCGGTGTACGACCGCTTCTGGGTAGCTCGCTGCTTCCGCTGTGCTGGTCTGGGCCACAAGGCCATCCACTGTAATCACCCTGAATCTTGTGGACATTGTGCAGGTCCTCATCGGTCCTCTCAATGTGATCGCACTGGGGCAGCTAAATGCCGCAACTGTGCTCAGGCAGGACTTCCTCACTCCCACTCGTCTTTCAGCTCCTCTTGCCCTTCATTCATCGGTGTGCGTAATTCTCTTCGCCTCCGCACTGCGACTGATGATTCTCCTGTTGCTTCTCCTCAGGCTTGACTACTTCCCCTTTCTCACCACTCCTCTCACTCTACTGTGGCTACCCCTATTACTTTCCCTCCAACATCCCGTCCTTCTCATCTTCCATTGGGCTTCTTAACATTCGTTCCTGCAGAAATAAAACTCTTCCGATCTGTAATTTAATCTCTTCATTCAATCTCTCTATTTTGTGTTTAACTGAAACCTAGCTTCCCGATTCTGATGTTTTTTCTTTCACTGCAAATATTCCCTCCTCTAACAATTTCCTGCACAAATCTCGCTCCCATTCTAAATCTTCTGGCGGTGGAGTTGGCTGTATATTTTCCAAGCCTATCTCTGTTTCTCCTGTAAATGACCTGATTCCGGATTGCTCCTCATTTGAATTCCTTGCACTCTCCCTTGCTGTTCCTTCTTTCTCTAAATTTTGTTTTTTGATAGTCTACCGTCATAATCACCCTGGCTCATCTTCTCTTTTCCTTAACGAATTTCCTTACCTCATCGATGCTGTCTCCTCGCGTTTCTCCAGCGACTTCATTGTCGTAGGGGATTTCAATTTCTGGGTTGACTCCCCATCTAATAATCCTTACTCTCAGAACTTCATTTCTCTTCTTCAGGCACTCGGTCTATCAATTTTGAATTCTTCTCCTACTCACATATCTGGTCACTTTCTTGACCTATTTCTCTCCCGCTCCCGCTATCTCCTCAGACCGTCCTCTTCCTGATGTTTTCACATTGCCCTCTGATCCAAATATTTCTGACCATTGCCTCTTGATTTCTTCACTTCCTTTCTCCCGTGCTGCTTGTCCTCCACCATTCTCATATCGCAATTACAAACAGTTTGATCCTGCTAAATTTACTTCACTTATATCTTCCTTACTTCCTCTCGACCGCTTCTACTGGCTCCCTCTCTGCGATATTTTTCCAGCCATTTCAGATGTTCTCTCAGGTATGAATGATTTTATGTTTCCTTTGGTCACTCGGTCTAAACCTCTCACTTCTTCTCCACCTTGGTTCTCCTCTCATCTTCATTCTCTTAAACATACTCAGTGGCGTGCCGAAACTGTCTGGAGTCGAACTCGATCTTCACAGGATTGGGAACTACTTTGCTCTGCCCGGTCGTCTTATGTTTCTGCATTACATATTGCCAAACAAGATTTTTACAAATCCAAACTTGCTTCCCTTTCCCGTTCTTCTAAATCTCTTTGGTCCTCTCTCAATTCTCTCTGCGGTCTTCGATCTCATTCTACCTCGTGTGATCTTACATCCTCTCAGTTTGCGTCTTTTTTCTCTGCGAAAAGTGATTCTGTTCTAAAAAATATCCCTCCTTTCCGATCCTCCCTCTGTCATACTTGCACTTCCGATAATTTTCCTTCATTTTCTTTTGTCTCTCTTCCTGACATTCTCCACCTTTTGTCTTCAATCAAGATGTCCCACTCTCCCTCGGACTCAATTAATTTTCGAGGTATTTCTGTGTCTCTTCCTTCACTTGTGCCTTACCTTCTCCACCTTATCAACTCTTCTTTTCTGAATGGTGTTTTCCAGACAAACATGCTATTGTTCGACCCATTATAAAAAAACCTACTCTTGATCCCGCTGCTCTCATCAATTACCGTCCTATATCTCTCATCAGTCTTCCCTCCAAACTCCTTGAATTCGCTATTTCATTGCAACTCTCTCCTTACATCTCTAAATTCCTTGACCCGTGTCAATCTGGTTTCCGCTCTGCTCACTCTACTGAATCTGTACTTATTTCCTTGTGTAAAGATACCCTTTCACACTTCTCCTACCGTCAATCTGTCCTCTTGGTATTACTTGATCTGTCCTCGGCTTTTGATCTTGTTAGTCACCCTATTATTATTCGTGATCTTTCCTGTTTGGGTCTATCTTCTTCCGCCCTTTCTCTTCTGAAATCTTACCTCACTGATCGTACTTACTCAGTTGACTTCAATTCCTCTACCTCTGCTCACTTCCCTCTTCGATCTGGTGTTCCCCATAGTTCCGTCCTTGACCCACTATTATTTAATCATTATATGTCTTCTCTTTGCCCTGTTCTTCGAAAACATTCCATTACTTTCAAAATCTATGCCGATGACATCCAATTCCTCATTCCTGTCACTCCTGATACTCCCTCCTTTCTCTCTGATATACTTTCTGAAATTTCCTCATGGGCCGCCCCTCGGCAGCTGTACTTGAATACTTCTAAGTCTGAGTTCATCGTCCTCCATCCACCTCGTATTTCACCTCCTCTTATCCCATTTCCTATCTCAACTGCTGTTCGCAATCTCGGCTCTATCTTTGTCTCTTCGCTCTCCTGCTTTGACAATATCGTTTCTGTCGCCCGCACTTCTCTTATTCTGCGCTCTCTCTACCCTATACGTCCCTATCTTGATAAAAATTCCGCCATCACTCTTGTTCATACTCTCATTTTCCCCAGGTTAGACTACTGCAACTCGCTTTACTTTAGTGCTCCTCGCTCTCATCTCTTAATCCTTCAGCGTGTGATCAACCAATCTTGTCCATTTGTCTTTCATCCTACCTTTTCTCGCCACACGTCTCACCTACTTTTTCAACTCCACTGGCTTCCTATCATCCCACGAATTCATTTTCGCCTTTGCTGTCTCATTTACAAGCTTCTGCATGATCCTCACCAACCTTCTTATCTTGCTAATCTTTTGTCTCCCACTGACTCACACTCCTCTAGTCGCCCTCTTCCTCTCGCTTGTCCTCGTGCATCTAATGAATCTTCCTGGTCCTCTAAATCGTTCTTCTTTTACGACCCTCGCTTGTATAATTCTCTTCCCTCTCATATCACCCGCGCCTCTACATTTTGGTTATTCCGCCGTCGGCTTCGTCTGTACCTTTTTGACATTTCATTTGATCCCGTCTCTCACTCTCTCTCTCCTTTCGCCTCTCTGTGATATTGTTTGAACTATTTCTACGCTTCATGATTGTCTCAATTCTCCTCGTTGTCTTATTTCTCCCTGTCTTGAGCACAGTTACTGCTTCCTTTCCTTCCTTGCTGCTTTATTTATTCTATTGTGAATGTTCTCTGTAATAATTCTCTGTCGATTTTATTGTTCGAACATACCACTTGATTTTTTGGAACTGTGCCCTTTGTGCTTGTACTTGCTATTTACCAATTTTGGTTGTTTTGTGACTTCTCTTTCTTTTACTTGCTCATTTCTCCCATATTTTTTACAATTGTCGTTTTATCTCAATTGATGTTTTCCGTTTTTCGCGCTTGTGTTTTACCGGCGCTATAGCAAATACACGTTGTTGTTGTTGTTGTAGTTATTCTATTTGAAGTATCCAAATTTACCAGTGGTACACCTCTATATTTAGCAAATATTGGCCTGTGCTTTTTCTTGAAGATTTAAACTCAATTAATCTAAGTATTCTCTTTTGCAATTTACATAATTTTTCCAAATTACCATTAAATGTTGATCCCCATGTTTCATTGCAGTAAGACAATTGAGATCTCACTAGGCAATTATATAATAATGAGAAAGTTGTACTATTTATTAGTGGCCTGACCTGTCTTAACATAAAGGCTATTTTTGCAATTTTAACATAAAGGCAGTAATAAATATAGTTCATAAATATAAATAAATAAATAAAGTCATGATTAGAGTTCTACCTGTCTTAACATAAAGGCTATTTTTGCAATTTTTGCTTTTAAGCTCTTGATATGCCCTTTCCAACTGATGTTTTCTTGAAAAATACACCCAAGTATATTAGAAATCTAGTAAAGTTTATTTATACGCTGTAATAATTTAGAAAACTGAGCAAGCAAGGATATCGGCCTATAATTGGAAAACTAAGTTTTGTCCCCGGATTTATATATTGGCCAAACCTTTGCTTTTTTCATTCCTGTTGGGAAAACACCTGTATCAAATGACTGATTAAAAACATAATACAAAGTTTAAAAACGAACTTTCACGAAAAGAAATACAGATTTATTGTATTTCATCTGTGAGACTGTTTTGATCTGTTTCTCATTTATTTTCAAGTTCAACTCTTCTAAACACCCTTTAGAAGAAATTGTATAGTGAGTTTTTACAATATTCAGCGCCAGTCTATTAATATCTAGCCATTCATTAAATTTTGCAAGTTCAGAATTTATTTTATCCTCTATTACGTTATACTCTTTTCTCGAGAAAAACATGTTTGTGTCATCTGCAAATAATGCCAGCTTAGTGTCCGGCAAATAAAAAAAATCATTTATAAAAAGCAAAAATAATTTAGGTCCTAGTATCGAGCCTTGCGGTAACCACAATATATCCCCTTGAGTCAGATAGCCATTTATTAAAAATTACATTCCGTGTTCTGAACTGTAAATAATCTGTAATATTGAAAAGCATTCCCTCTTATCCTATATTTGGCCAATTTCTTCAGCAGCAATGAATGATCTACCATACCAAAAGCATTTTTGAGTTCAATGAAACACCTAGAGTTAATAGTTTCTTTGCAGCGATACTGTTAAATAATTTTGAGAATCTATTATCGCATGATTTACAATTTTGTTGACTTGAAATCCATATTGGCTGTCGTTAATAATACTATGTTTTGTAATAAAACTGTCTAAGCGTTTCATGAATCACTTCTCTAATAATTTAGAAAACTGAGAAAGCAAGGATATCGGTCTATAATTGGAAAACTAAGTTTTGTCCCCGGATTTATATATTGGACAAACCTTTGTTTTTTAATTCCTGTTGGGAAAACACCTGTATCGAATGACTGATTAAAAACATAATACAAAGTATAAAAACGAACTTTCACGAAAAGAAATACAGATTTATTGTATTTGTTAAATCAATTTATGAGTAAACAAACGAACTTTCACACAAAGAAAGAAGCGGACACAGCTTACCACATTGCATATATTAATTAGCGAGCCGAGTCTTCCTAACAGAAGTCAGGAGAACAACTTAACTTTTCAGCTGGTCTTTCTATGGTTATGAATTCCATTCAGAGAAACGTTTGCCGGACATCTAAACATGATGGACACATAATGAAAATCCCGTTGTAAGTAGATATATTCTGTCGAAGTCTCCAGTCATTTATGTCAGCATAAGCGGCGATGGACTTCCATAATGAACCAATCCACTTGTGACAATGTGAAATGAAGCTATAATTTCATGTGAAGTATAATCTAACATTTACAATGTACCCAGACGTTCACATGCACTTTAGGTTGTTTACGGTTTTAAAACATGCAACCAAACGCGCTCTTTGTCAATGCGATGCTTGGCTGTCACAGGCCAATTATTTGGAAAATGGAACAGCTTATATTAGTCCTAGTTTATCTTGTGGTTGTTTGTGATTGGTACAGTGACACGACCCCATCATTCTCAACAGCAGCGGCCGCCTACTTTGCGCAAGAAAGTTGGTATGTGGCCGTGTGCTTTAAATGAGTGTCACGAGAATCGTGATGACATGTACCATGTGCAACGAACTCATGATAATACACAGCGAAATGGCCAAGTATGACTTGCTCAGTGTCGTACCACACAAAATCCTACCAAAAATACAACACTGCCAAATCTGTACTTTTCATATAAAGAGGAAACACATTAGTCTGTTGTAATCTTCACTTTGACAAGCGGTTCCCGTATCAACTGATATTTGTCAATAGATAGAGTGATATCCTGCAGCTTGAGTTTGCTTGGTAGCACCAAAATATGTTGACATGCTCATAATTTTAGTTGGAGTGCAATTATTTACCAGGGTAATGGTCATTTATGGAAAACATTTTGTGTAACAAGACTTACAGAACTTACAAACTTAACAGAACTTAGAAACTGAACAGAACTTACAAGCTGAACAGAACTTACAAACTGACGCATCAAAAGCTGTCCAAAGTTCCTCATTTTCTGTGATCTGTTTGGAAAAGTGACACAACGATTTCAATCATTGTGTAAAAGCATGTCGCATTTTATTATAATGCGCAAGACGTCAGCGAAATTATTCTATTCGACTATTCCACTTGAAATCATTACTATGATGAAATATATCGAAGGGTTGAACGGCTATTTTGAATGCACTGAAGGCCAATGATGATGATGGCACGTGTATTATCAAACCATGAGAAAAAACGTGAGCACGTTGCTGCAACAATAAAATAACAGGAAAGACATGACGGGCAATAAACACAAAACATACACTAATAAAACACACTATTTATGACTAGACGATACAAATACAAAACAATTATAACACCATACAATTGCACTACCCAATTATATATTCTTAAATATATTATGCCACACTTTCGCACTAGCAATTTTCAAGCAGGCCGCAAGAGATTTGCCAGCGAAACTGCAGTCGTCTTCCACCTGTTGGAGGTATGTTTTCATGATAGCACCTACCACTCTGAGCGGCTCTGAGGCTTTGTTGACGGAAGCACACATAACGGCCAGTTGCGTATTCGGGTGGGTGACAGCGTGACGGAGCAGAGTGATGCGTAGACGGCGGATTATCTGGCTTGCGGGTCGACTCACAGATTTATCGTAGAGCACGTCGTTGGATACCAGCTGCGGGTAGCCGAGATTGCAGCAATACCGGAGCAGTGCGCGACGACCGGCGTCGACTTCGCTCGACAAACTGTGAGACAACACCCATTTGCGTACAGCAGAGCAGGCTCAACACATGTTCTGAACAGTTGCACTTTCTCCGATATTGCTGCTGATGATGCACATAATCTGTGGAGTTTCCGTGCAGCAATCCACACAAGTGCTCTTCTTCGTCTGAACGCCGACCGATTGTCATTCAGCTGACTGCCCAGATAGGCAAAGTCTTCGCAGACGTCAATGCCGTTTCCGTTAGAAGACAGTATGCCGTCCGATTCTTGCACACCCACTAACAGCGCATTGCACTTGGATGCATTGATCTGCAGACCCACAGACGCGGCGGCCGCCTCCAGTTAGGCCTGCTGTTTTTGAGCGTCGGCGATGTTGTCCGACAGCAGCGCCAAATCGTCGGCATAGGCCAGAGCTCCAAGCTTGACTGCAGGTCGCCGCTGACAGAACCGCCTTCTCACAGTGATTGCCTGCTCCTTCCGGATGCTAGACTTCATGATGTATTCCATGACTACAACGAACAAGTACGGTGCGAGAGTGTCTCCTTGTAGTACACCGCTCGTCGTTTCAAACTGCTCGGCTTACTTGCTGCCAACCCTGACCTGTGCTACGGTTAGGGCACACACAGGCACGGCACGGCACAGACTCATTATGGCGCTGACCACTGTGTTGTCGACTCCGTAGGCGAACAGGATGGACTGAAGTGACCCACGGTTTACTCTATCGAATGCTTTGAAAAAGTCTACAAACACAACACACAGTGACTTTTTTCTCTTGTGGCAGATGTCTATACAGACATGAAGTGTGTCACTTTGTTCAGACGTGCATCTGTGATGTCTGAAACCAGCCTGGACATTCATCATCCTTTCTTCTAGTATTTTCCTTATGCGCTGCAACAAGACCCTGATACACAGCTTAGCTGCAGCATACATCAGAGAGATAACACGCTGGTCGCCGAGTGCTGTACTGCCTGGGTTCTTCGGGATGAACACTATGTGCGACGACAGCCATTCCGATGGAGGATCAGCTCGCTGCACTACCGCGTTGATGTGTGATAGGAGCAGAGACGTCAGCTGCGGCAGTTTCCAAACTTCTGACGGGATGCCATCCTTTCCGGACGGCTTGCCTACAGCCACTGAGCCACGAACCCGCTTCAGCTCTGCGAGATTTACTGTCATTGCTGTGCTGAGAACTGTCAGTGTGTTGTGTGGTGAGATTGAACCGAAGACCAGCAAAGGAGAACACACATTTGACATTTCAGTGTTGAGGATGCTACTGAAGTGTGCTCGCACTTTGTTGAGGCGCTTGCTGGGGTTATCCGCGTTCAAAAGTGGTGTGTGCTTGCTGTCCCGCCCCGTAATTGTGTTAATCCACTCTCATGAAGCTGCACCCCTCCCATTCTCTCTGTGTTGTTGTATTTCGCTCACCACGCTGTCGATAAGCTCTTTCCGGCGTCGCTCGTAAACTTCATGAATATAGTTTGTGTGGGAGACTGATCCTTATTTGGTGCTGTGCAACATTTCCCGCGCTCTGTCGCTATGACATAGTTGTCCCACATAACGCTCCTGTAGCTTCCGTCGCCCTGTCTTTGCTGATTGATTATAGCGTAGATAAAATTCCTGCGCGCTCCCGGTTTTCTCAGTGATGGACACTGGATTTGACGCTGTTGTCTATGTTTGGCGCCCATCCGAAGGCGCAGGTTCAGCGAACACAGGAGCAAGGCGTGATCCGATGGAATACAGCGAGGACTGATTCGGGGGACTACACGCAGTATACGACACCACTGGCGCTGAACGAAAACATAGTCCAGCCAAACCCTGCGGCGATTGGGTCCGCATAATGTCGGAATATGGCTTTGCTGTTGCCGCATGACTCCATTTGCAGCGATCAAGTCGTTGTTATCCACGAAATCACTCACTGCGTCGGCTTGCATTGATTTTGACTGCGGAAAAGCCTGCTTGTAGTTGAATCCGGTCTGTAGGTCGGCGTTGAGGTCACCGACAGCACAGGTGACATCGCGACTTGCACCGCCGGCCACAAACGTAGTCAGCACATTAATGCACACTTCTGCTTCGTCCAGTGCGGCTTGCACATGCAGTGGACATATAACAATTTGCAATGCGCAATATGTTGGCCTTCAGCTGGAATGTCGCTGTTGTGACTCGCGCGTGCGGATACTCGATGCTGAGGAGAGCTCGCCTGGCACGCGGAGACACCAATAAGCCAACACCACCTTGGCCTTGGGAGTTTGCAGTTGCAATCCAGAAAGTCCAGCCGTGAACGTTGATAGACGTTGCTGGTGCCCTGACAGTTCGTCTGTGCTACTGGACGGCGATGTTTGTTTGTTTGTTTATTGAATTTTTGGGGTGCATCGGCCTCTAGGACCATATGGCGCCCCCCAGTCTGTTATTAGCTAAACTAAATATAAACTATGTATATGAACGTAATGGAGCGATGAAAAAAATAAGCTTGAGGGTGAGTGATATGAATATGAAAGTCAGAAGAATAAAATTCAATAAATAATTCTAAAAGGCAAAAAGCGTAGAAATTCGAAAATGCGGCCCTCAATTATCGCCGATTGCTCCTGTCCAAGAAAGCCGACAATAGTCCGAACGGATCCAAGACAATGTTGACGCGGCTCTGAGAATGATGAGCATTCCACCAGGATGTGCTGCACGGAGAGACGTGCATTACATGCGCTGCACGTGGGCTCAGGTTGTCCGAGTAGAAGATGGCGATGCGTGTCGTGCGTGTGACCCACACGCAGACGACAGAGCGCCAACTCCTCGGACCCCTTCCGGTGACAAGAGCACATCCAACGTCCGATTTCGGGCTTCACTGCTTTTAGTTTGCTAGTACCACATTCTTCCCAGGAGAGCTGCCAGCGAGAACGGATGAAACGATGTACGATAGGATAAAAGTCCGAATATGGAATGAGAAAGATAAACTAAAATGAATAATAATCTCGTTCATCAGCTCTTTTTGCGGCTCTGTCAGCTCGCTCGTTGCCCAAAATACCAATATGGGCCGGAATCCAGCAGAACTTTACACGCTTAACCTGGTGGTGGAATATGTGAAGAGAGAAAAAAATCCTCTGTATAAAACGATGTACGGAGAAAGACGATAATTAATTTAAAGCACTAAGGGAGTCCGATAAATCTAAAAACAATGAAAATGAAGATGAGCGAGTAAAAACCAAGGCCAGCAGGATAGCGTAAAGTTCAGCTGTGTAAAGGAAGGCGCTCGGTGGCAGCTTGCTCGAGCGGCACTTACATCCACTTACAAACACACAACAAACACCATTGGCCGACTTAGATCCATTAGTGATATGGCAGTTTAGCGTCCGTAAGAATGAATTCGCTCCAGTGTGTTGGAGCGAAGCACACTGGGCACTGTACGGTGTTTCGGCAGTGGTGCTAGCGAGACGTCGACCTCGGGTGTGACAAATTCCCAGGGTGACTCCGCCGTGTATTCTTGTCTGAGGACGTCGTGAGCACCCATCCCGCATGACTCAATCAGTGTCCTCATTTTGCTGCAAAACAACACAGAACACTGAAGTCCTGGAAGGTGCTGCTGCTCAGGCACATGGTGGGAAAATACCACGTCATACGCGGGGTTTTCATGGGTGCTTGCCAGCCTGCAAGAATATCGCATGCCCAGCTCTCGACGACGGAGCGCCAGCGGAGCCTCATCAGCCTCAACAAGGAGGCTGACTATAGGCGGCGTGCGAAACGCGACGGTGGCAATGCGTATCCCTGCGTGGTGTACGACATTCAAACGGCTTTTTACTGATTCCGAAGCCAGATCATATACGATGCTTGCGTAATCGAGACGCGACCTGTCTAACGAGCGGTACAGAAGGAGAAGGGACCGTCGATCTCCTCCATACCGCATGCGGGAAATAATCTTCAGTACATTCAGTGCCTTTGGACATGTGGTTCTCAGCTGTGAAATATGGTCGATGTAGGTCAAGCGCGAGTCCAACGTGACCCATAAATACCAAACCGTGCGTTGGAATGAGACAGCACTGCCGTACAATTCCACTGCCATGTCAGGGCAGGCACCTCGACGGCGGCGGAAGAGTACACCAACCGTTTTGGACGTCGAGAAGCGGAAGCCGTTACGCGTTCCCCAAGTCTGTATTTTATTCACCGCCAGCTGCAGTCGACGCTGGACAGCAACAGTGCTGCGGGAAGAGCACCATACGGTGAAGTTGTCCACAAATAGAAACCGTCCAATCGAGGAAGGCAAATCATTGTCAATGTCGTTGATTGTTATGGCAAAAAGGGCCACGCTGAGCACACTACCCTGTGGAACGCCTTCTGTCTGATCGAACGGACGAAACAGGGAGTTCCCCACACGCACACAGAATGTGCGGTGCAAAAGTAAATTGTGTACGAACCTCCCCATGTTGCCTCTGACACCACAGCGATGCAGTTTGCGAAGAATTCCATGTCGCCATGTGGTGTCATATGCCTTTTCGATGTCAAAGAATATCTCCCCGACGTGGTGACCTCGTGTAAAACATTCACGTACGCGAGAGTCGATGGTCACCAAGTCGTCTAACGTTGAGCGACCCTGGCGAAATCCGCACTGAGCATAATTGAACAGCCGACCGCGTTCCAGAAGCCATACCAACCATCTGCAAACCATATTCTCAAACAGTTTGCAGAGACTGGAGGTCAGCGATATAGGGCGATAGTCATACGGGTGATCGCCCGACTTGCTCTGTTTCGCGATGGGTATCACGATTGCCCGTCGCCAGGAGGCTGGAGGCTGCCCACCATTCCACAGATCATTGAAGATCTGCAGCAAGGTGGACAGCACTGCGGTCGACATATGTTTCAGCATGAGGTTGTGAACCTCATCAGAGCCTTCAGCCACATCGCGAAGCGATCGCAAGGCTGTACTCAGCTCAGATGCAGAAAAATCGCTGTTGATTGGCAGCTGACAGTTGGTGGGGAAATTAAGGGGTGATCTCTCGCACTGCTCTTTGATCGCCGCAAAAATCAGGGTCGTCTACGTTTGCACGACAACGCTCCGCTAAATATCGGATAATTTCGTCAGCAACATGCTCCGGATTTATCACGTCCACGACATTGATCTTCAGAGAAGGCAGTGGAGTGGGACGGTACTTCCCAGAGATTCGCTATATACGGTCCCATATGGTGGATATAGGATAATGCCGATTTATGCTGGACACATAGGACACCCACGAGACCCAAATCGCCTCGCGAAACAACCATCGAGCTTGTGCGCGAGCGTGGCGAAAGCGAAGCATGGTTGCCACCGTGCTGTTGCGTCGGAAGCGACCCCAGCAGCGACGTCGCTCTCGTCACCCCGCAGAACAAGTGTCTGTCAACCAATGAAAAGAACGCCACCGGCGACGCGATGCTGTACGCGGAAGGCTTTGTTTGGCACAGGTGGCAATGGCATCAGTAAAATCTTCGACGCTGGGTCAAAGTTGCCCATGGATTCCAGTGTCAAGCATTCATGTCGGACCCAATCAGCTCGTTTGAAATACCATTTCGGTGGTCGTGTTCCCAATCTAGGTACCTCATTGGGACAGATCCATATAGGGAAGTGGTCACTCCCATACATACTGTTCTCAACGGTCCATCTCGTCGATGCCTGCAGACTGGGACTGCACAGACTGAGGTCCAGAGCGGACATGCTTCCCGATGGCATGGTGCAATGCGTATATGTGCCTGTTTTTAAAATACCTATGTCTAGAGCAGTTAAAATATCCTCCATAATAAAACCACGGCAACAATATGCATCACAACCCCAAAAAAGGATGTGAGAATTAAATTCGCCTAAAACATAAAAAGGGGGTGAAAGTGAGTTTATTAATATCTTGACGTCAGCCGTTGGGAACGGACGACCAGGCGGCAGGTATAATGAGTACACATTCACCTGCCTACCACCGAGCCAGTACCGAACCGCAACCACCTGCAAATCTGACTGTATATGCAGGCGGCGACAGGGTACACTGGTGCGAACAGCCAGCATAACCCCGCCATGAGCTATAGTCGAGCTGGGATTATCATATCTAAAAACATCAAAATCCTGAATAATAAAATACGAAGAAGTTAAAAGCTTAGTCTCCTGTATTGCTAAAATCGATGATTGTCGGGAGTGTAAAATATTCAGTAAATCATTAAAATTCGGTCTAACACCTCTGATATTCCATTGTAGAATGGACATATAAATATATATCATACAAAAAATACAAATAAATACTACAGTTAAAAAGGCACATATACACTAAAACCAGGTAGCACAGGTATCTAATCGCATCGCTTGGCCGATCATGCTCTATCCGCGTCAGGTGGGGACCCACATGGAGAGGCCAAGAGCTTCCGCTTAGAGGAACTCTCCACCTCCATGGCAGTGGTTGGAGTCGCTCCGTCGTGTGCGGAATGCTTTTCAGGCTGCTGGGGAGCGGCCGCCTTGGGCCGCTGGGCTGCGGCCGTCTGGGGCCGCTGGGTCGCGTACGCCTGGGACCACTGGGGTACGGACGATGGCGACCGCGGCACGGCAGTCCCTTCAAGCCGCCAATCAATCGGTGGTGGTTCATGCTCATGTTTGTCGGCCTCAGGTACGACCAGCTTCAAGCCCATTCGTCCCGCCAGCTTCAAGAAGTCTGCAACAGTCAGCTTCTCCAGAAACCAGTCGACAGACTGTGGAGGCTGAGCCGATTTCCTGACTGCGCCGACATAGGATGGGCCTGATGGATGCGATCTGCGATATACAGCACACGCCTCGCCGAAACTCCAGCGCTGGGCAGCGGATAGCCAGAATTTCTTTTTCTTTCAGCCATTCCGGGCAGTCACGCGACGAGGACGCATGACCGCTGCTCCTGCAATTGACGCAGAAACACTCATTGTCGCAATCAAGAGCGGTGTGCCTTTCGAATGAGCAGCGTCCACAGATCTCAGCACGGTTGCAGCGGGAGCTTGTTTGCCCGAAACGTTGGCATCTGTAACATCGCATTGGGTTGGGTACGTAGGGGCGGACACGGATACGCTGACGGATGTCACCGATCTTGATGTCATCCGGCAGAACAGCACCGTCAAACGTTAGGAAGAAAGAGAGCGTTGGCACCTCGCTACCCTCACGCCGTCGGACCATCCGCTCCACGCGGATGACACCCTGTGATGCCAATCCGTCGCAAATCTCCTCATCATTGACACCCTCTAGCGCGCGACAGAACAGAACACCTTTAGCGTAGTTCAATGTCGAGTGCGCACACACCGAGATGAGGGTGCTCACCCAACGCTTGTTTTCACCCTTACCCACGCGATAACGGAACGTGGTTGCCTTTATCGCTCGGGCTGCTGCCGTCTAAGTGCCGTATTTCACCATCAAATATCCATCTCTCTGCCGGCTGGCTTCGAGAGGCACGTCTCCGATGTTCCTGAATTAATCCAGACGACGCAACGGGTTCAACGATGACAGCTTCGTCTTCTAATCGGTGCTGGTAATCACCAGCACCATCGGAGTGGGAACAAGACGAGTGTCGTCCTGGTCGTTTTTCAGAGTACGGCCAACTTTCGGCGGCCGTGGCCGATCGCCCGATGGACGACCAGCAGTTGGGGTGGTTGTAGGTTTTCAAGCCATTAATTGTTTGTTTGTCTCTGCGCACACGACCATCCACCTCTGCACGGGGCCCTACTGGGGGGACAGGCAGAGCCAGCATTGGGTGCCACGCCAGTGGTGGTGCGCGCTGTACGGGCACCGAATACCCCTGAGCTCACTGCGAGCTCTACCCGGTACGAGTCCGCGGGAGCTACAGCACCGGACACGGACCAGTGACCCCCACCGGTTCATTTAGACCTAGAACTGCAGCCCCACTGCAAAGGGCGGATACTGCATCGGGCGGGACCCCCCTCGAGCACCAGGCACCTCGCCCTTGACCCTCTTGAGCCCTATCCGGCCACCCGTGCCGGCGTCGGACCATTCTCTCCAATGTCGACGAGCCAAACAACGGCCCCGTCGGGGTTCGACGCGCAGGCCAAAGACGAGTGTTGCGTCACGCCGCCTCTATACCCCGGGTGACGTTACACTCAGCGGCCAGTATCCTGTTTGTTTGCCGTTCCGACGGGGGAGGGTTTCCTGATGGCCGTTGGCTGCTAAACAACTCATCCGCCCTTTGACAGGTCTTGTTTTTCTTCCTGCTGCGTGTCTGGCCACCCTCCTCACTGGCATAGGCCAGTGGGGGGCCGGATTACTCGCCGACATTCCGACCATGCGGTTGGTTGTACCGGGATACATTTTACCAGTAGCAGGCCGAAACCCGACCAGACACTACGGCGGCAGAATTCTAACCGCCCTACCGCAGGGGTGTGGCTTAGCTTTGTTCCAATCTTGAACTCACCATATAGCTGCACAGCTTGTGTAGACTATGTCAAGGTCTGAAAGCATCAAATGAAATTATAGTATCCTATCGGAGAAAATGTCTCGGTTCCTTCTGAAGAACATGTTTGTCCCAGTTTTTGGTATTCGAAACACTCGGCACCTCGCAGTAATTTCCAATGCGATTCACAACACCACACTTGTTCGAGATTTCGAACGCATCAACAGCAACCAATTAATGCAAGAAATACCAGATATTTCAACGCGTTTACACAGCAACGAGTCAAACACCACCACTACACAACCACATATCAACTGTCATTTCAAGATTAGGTTGCATGATGCTAACTCAAAATGGCTTACAATGCTTCCCTCGACCAATCATAATTGAGCGTTTGCACGCGCCGAGCTAGATGCAGCACCTCTGCCTAATGAAGAGCGAAACAATTCTCACAAACTATGATTATACCGCGTACTAGACTGGCCTCCGCTCGCTGACTCAGGCATCAGGCCGTGCACTTCCTGTCTTTAGTAGTCCTTGGTTCAAGCATACAAAAGTTAACAAGAACATTGCAAAACAGCTCAATACAAGACTTGAGTCGTGTTTGTGCCTCCGTCGCGAGTGGATGTGTGTTTGTGTCTTCTGTGTATCTGTGTTTCCCTACGCCGGTGGCTGCCCACCCTTTCCTGATTGTTATCAGGTATCACTCCTTTTCTTTCTGCTCTGAAATTAAATTATCTCCCCAGGCCTTTGTATTCCTTGATGTTTCTCTATCAATCCCTTCATTGCCTAAATTTGGTATACTAATCATCTACCGTCATAACCATTCTGGCACGTCTTCTATGTTTTAGGGCGACTTCGATTCCCTTGTTCTTTGTTTTTCCCAATACTTTTCCCACAACTTTGCTATACTCGGTGATTTTATCTTTTGGATCGTTGATCCATCTTCGAATCCATTTGCCTCTGATTTTCTCTCCATTCTTGCTTCCCATGACTTGTCTATATTTAACTCTACTCCTACTCACACATCCGGCCACACTCTCGACTTGGTTATCTACCCTTCAGGTATGTCCTCCCTTTCTTTGTCTGATCCCTTCACTTTTCCACCTGATTCTGACTGATTCGGACCATTCCCTCATCACATTCAATATTCGCTATTGTTCTGCTGTTGCTAAACAGTGTTCTCACACCTTCTCTACTAGAGATTACAAGTATTTAATCCCTGCTACGTTTCACTCCTTGCTCTACACTCATCTAACGCCAACTTCTTATCTCCCTATTCATCCGCGGTTTCTTTTTGACTTCTTATCATCTGCTCTTTCGACCATCAATAGCGAATTATTTCCGCTAATTACCATCATGTCCGCTCCGCAAATCGTCGCCCTCCCTGGTTCTCGTCTGAAATATTTTCTCTTAGGGCAGTATCTCGTCGCTCTGAACGCCACTGGCGCTTCACCCGTCTACCTTCGGATTGGTCGAACTTAAATTTATCTCGTCGCTCAATTCTCTCTACTCTTTGCACTCAAAAAACCAACTTGTACCGCTCTCGTCTATATTCCAATTCCCGTGATCCTAGGAATCAGTGGTCGTACGTAGGACGTACCTTAACTTGCCCCATACCTGCTTCCGTCTTCGCCAAATTCTTTCCTAATAAACTAAACTCTGTCCGAAATTTCTACGTCCAGTATGCCTCTGACTCATACAAAGTCTAATTTAAACCTCTCGAGTTTTTCGCACATCAATATTTCTCATACCTCTCGCCTAATTTCTAAGCTGAAAATGTCCCGTTGTCCCCTTGATCCAATAAACTTTTCGGCTCTCTCGGATTATGTACATCTCTTAGCTCCAGTCTTCTGTCATCTGATTAACTCTTCCTTCCTCCATGGATCCTTCATAGCCGACAAACATGCAATAGTTAACCCTATTCTCAAAAAACCTTCTCTCGATCATTACTGTCCTAACAATTATCGTCCTATTTCGCGTTTAAGTCTTCCATCCAAGCTCATTGAGTCAGCTATTCACGA
The DNA here is from genome assembly GCA_916048095.2 of Sacculina carcini. Taxonomy (NCBI): domain Eukaryota; kingdom Metazoa; phylum Arthropoda; class Thecostraca; family Sacculinidae; genus Sacculina; species Sacculina carcini. The sequence continues at coordinate 8,500,810 of OU696575.1, read as the reverse complement.
AAAACTCTCTCCTGTGATAAATCCTATTCTCGACCCACTCCAGTCCGGTTTCGTCTCACATCATTCCACCGAATCTCTTTTACTTTGCCTTGTAAATGATATCTTCCAAACCTTTGCCTCTAGTGATTCAGTCTTCCTCGTCCTACTTGACCTTTCCTCCGCCTTCGGTCTTGTAAACCACCCTATATTGCTAAAAGACCTCGCTTCTGCTGGCTTATCTTCTTCTGCTCTCTCACTCACAATTTCATATTTTTCTGGCCGTTATTTTTCTTTGCGTTCTAACTCTTCCTGTTTTTCCCCTCTTTTGCTTTCTAATGGTGTGCCTGGGCTGCTGTTTTGCTGATATACGGAATATACGCCTCCATATACGGAAACAGCAAAACGTAGAATAGGTCTATTCCTGGTCCTTTCCTTTTCCATCTGTATATATCTTCTCTCTGCCCTATTCTACGTAAATTCCTCATTTCATACAATATCTACGCTGATGATCTGCAACTATACATTCCGTTATCAAAATGCTCTTATAATCTGCTCTCTAAGCTATTTTGCGACATCACATCCTGTGCATCATCCCGCCGACTCATCATCAACCATTCAAAAACCGAATACATGATCCTCCATCCTCCAAGAATATCTCCGCCGTCTCTCTCTGTCTCCCTATCAGCTTGTGTTCGTGGTGTCTACCTTGGTGTCTACTTCGATCCCTCTCTGTCATTCGCTAACGATTTCGCGCATTTATCGCCATCCTGCAGGCTCATTTTCAGACAACTCTATCCCATCCGTGCTTACATTGATACTAACTCGGCCATTACTCTCATCCAATCCTTAATTTTCCCTCCTCTAGAGTAGTGTAACTCTGTTTCTTCACGCCTCATCCAAATATCTTCGCTCCCTACAAAGTTTATTGAATCAATCATGTCGCTTTGTCTTCCGTCTTCCTCCGCGCACACCAACTTCTCCCTACTTACGTAAACTTGGCTGACTTCCAGTTCAGACTCGGATGAACTATAGACTGCGCTGTCTTATCTTTAAAATTATCCGGTCACCCTCTTCTCCTTCTTACCTCCGCTCTCTTCTATCTGAACCTTAACACTCAGGTTGTCATCTTCACTCTCTTCACTGTTCTCGAGCGGTTTTTAAGTGGCCTTGGTCGGCGAAATATTTCTACTTCTTTGCTCCTCGTCTCTATAGCTCCTTGCCTTCTCGTATCCGGTCATCGCCTTCACTTGGACCCTTCCCTTCTGCTCTTCATGCACATCTTCTTGAGTCTACCTCTCCCTGTTTAATGGTTTCGTGTTTTTCTTTTTTATATACGCCTGTTCAATTTTGTCTGGCATGCTCTTAGCTATTCTGACATATGTTTCACTTATTATATAAACATACATATTATATTGTTTTGATTTCATCCTGTCATCGCATCATTGTATAATTGGCGATGTATTAAATAGATGTTGTTGTTGTTGTTCAGAGTCAATCCTAATTGGTAAAGATACTATGTGTTGATACATCTTAATAACATAAAGCAAATCAATCGAGAACAAAACATGATTTACTGACATCTTCTGGTGCCCCGGTCGCAAAATATAATTAATAAAATATAAGAGTTTCGATTATTAAAGGTACATATAGGTCTTCCAGACTCAAGCTTCTATGTGCATATATACAACACATATTCAAGACAAATACATGGATGTCAAATCAGCAAAGCATACATCCAAGAGGTATAAATCCATTGATGTTGTCATCATATTTCTTGGGTAATCAACAAAAAATCCACCATAAAACAACACCATATATTATCCCACACAGCATACACCGAACAACAGCAATGCGCAGAACCGAATCGTATATTATACATAAAGTTGCCAATTCACGGTGGATTTCGCCAACTGTGCTCACCCAACACTCCCAATAAGTCATGTTACGAAATCCACACACATAACGAAAACCTGTAACGCAATGAACAACAGCCCAACCAAGAAACACGAAAGAACACTTCGATGCACAACATTCCTATCAGGATGCTCCATGTTGACCAGTGAAGTATCAATTATTTATAATCTGGCTGCGTGTTTCTTCTAGGTTCATCCTGTTGACATATTTGGTAAGCAAATCCATCAAATTATTACCTGATAGAACACATTGAACATTGATCAAGCCATTCTCTATTTCCGACCTGATAAAGGGGTACTTAATGTCAATGTGTTTTGACCTTTGGTGAAGTACACGATTATTTGCTAAAGCTATGGCTCCCTGGCTATCGTAGAACAACGTGGTACACTTTCCAAAATTACCGTCCATTACGACAGCGAGTTGTTTCAAAAACTTGGCTTCATTTCAAGCATCGGCCATGTTCATATACTCGGCTTAACACGATGATAAAAATAATGCGGGTTGTTTGCGCGACTTCCACGATATGGGGAACTTTGTGGAGTCATTCAGAAACAGTAGCCTGATATACTTCTACGATCTGATGAGCTACTCCAATCTGCATGATATAATCCAACAAGCTCAATACTCGAAAATCGGCGATACTCGAGATGTCTGTTTATAGTGCCGTTGAGGTAGCGCAGAACTTTCTTACCTGTATTCATGTGTATGATAGTCGGCTTGCTCATATATTGCGATAATCTGGTAATAATGTAACTTAGATCATTTCGCGTTCCGATCATCAGGTACAAAAGACCACCCACTATTTCTGTATATTATTTGACATTAGTGGGTTCACTATCGCTAGCACATTCACTTGACAAACCAGCAGCCCAAGGCGTTGATCTAGGTCTACAATCCTGCATTCCAAACCTGGTCAATATCAATTTTGCAAAATCTGCTTGATCTATGCTCATCATATCCTTTGTGCGATTGAACCTCATTCCAAGAAAGGATATTTCACCTCACTATTTCACTTTGAAGCTATTGCATAGTTGCTCGCAACTTTTGAGAACACTCGATTCAGAAGATGATGTAATAATCATGTCATCTATCCATACAACAATCAAACAAGATTGAAGAAAAACTCGTTGCTTGCGAATCGCTTTTATATCACAACAATGTCAACGAATATCTGTATGGCAAAACGAATCACGATTAATTGATATATATATAGGATGTTATATATTCATATGTACTACATGTATCATATTATAGATAACATTCAAATGGATTATATATGATAAGCTACTTCATACTGAGAAAAAGCACTAGCCGAGAAACAGATACAGACTCAAGTTAGGCGGAAATACTGTACATCCCCCCAGTCGGGTGTCAGGGGCTGCATCACATGATGCAATCACACGACTCTTGCCAGGCGGGCTTCTTAGTCGTGCGACGAGAGCGGTCCGGGCGTCGGATGCGGGACGGTACCGGGCCGGACTGCGTCGGTGTCGAAGCAGATGCAGGTGGGGATGGGGGTGTCGACCAGGCCGATCCAGCTTGGAGTGGTGTCAGCGGCGGTGTAGAGTTGGCCAAGGGCGCCGTCGGCGGCGGTGCAGAGCTGGCCGAGGCTGGCGTCGGCGGCGATGTGGAGCTGCCCGAAGGTGGCAGTGACTGATCGGTTGGTGTCGATTGCAGAGGGTCGTGCCAAGTTGGACGAACTGCGGGGATACCGATTCCGGTGCTCATCGGTGTGTAGGCGCGGAGGTGACGTCGGTTGCGCGTCGTCACACGTTCGGACCCATCGACCTTCACCGTGTACTTGTCGAAGGCATGTACCTCTGTAACTATCCCGGTGCGGTCCCATCGTCTGGGCTGAGCGCCTGCGCAGTTCTGGATAAAGCACCGATCACCTATCTTGAGTGGTCGAGCTGGGCGGCTCTGGTTGTTCAGGGCCTCCTGTGACCGAGTGTACCGAGTGCGCAGCGACAGCTCCTTCAAACTCCACGCTTCACGCCAGGTCTGGCGGATGTAGGGATTGGAGAATTTCTCCAGCTTGTTGATAAACGAAAGAGAATCACGTAGGGGCCTACCGAAGACGATTTGTGCGGCGATATGTCGCAATCGGGGTCAGGTGTATTTCGCAGCTGCAAGATGGCGCGGAGGAAACTGTCGTTGTTGAGCGTGCCTGTAGGACCGACATTGGACCGCAGTAGCCTCTTCGTGGTCTTCACTGCCACTTCAGCACGACCATTTGAAGACGCATTGTAGGCAGATGAGACGCGATGCCTGACTCCCCATTTCTCCAGGAAGACCCGCGTGGCGGCCGCCAAGAATTCAGGACCTCCATCGCTCGTCAGTTCCTCCGGCAACCCAAACTTAGCGAAACACGCCCGCAGACATTGGACGAGGCCGGCAGCACCGGCACGAGACGATCCAGTTGGGCATCCAAACACTTCCGACCAGGCGGATAGACGATCGCCGATGACCAAATAGTGGTGTCCGGCGTAGTCAAAGTAATCGGCGTACAAGGACTCAAAAGGTGTAGATGCTGGCGGGGCAGCTGTTGCAGGTAAGCGGGGCAGTGATAGCGCGTTGCGGTTGCAATCGCCGCACGACGCGCGTACCGCGTGGATATCAGCGGTGATGCCTGGCCAGAAAACCACGGCGCGTGCTCGCAGTTCCATCTGGGACGTGCCTTGATGGGCCGCGTGGAGGCTTGCCAAGACTGCATGTCGGAGGGACGGAGGGACTACGACGCGATCTTTGTAGAGGATGGCGCCGTCCATGACGTAAAGAGCGTCGCGATATTCCCAGAACGGAGCCGCATGGGGGGCATCCCTGACTTCGTCTGGGAATCCGTCCGTGATAGTCTTCGATAGGGCGCGCATGTAGTCGTCTGCTTGGGTTTCTGCAACAATCTTAGACCATGAGATGGCCATGAAGTCCGATGCCTCGCGTCGGATATTGGCTGCGAGGGCGTGCTCGGTCTGGTCGGCGACTTCCAGTTGGCTTACTTCTGCAGACACTGATGGCTTACGCGACGTGGCGTCCGCTGCCAGGTTGGTCTTCCCCGGCATGTGACGGATCTGGAAATGCCAGGGCAGGGTGCTCTGTTTCAGACGAAACAGTCGAGTGTGTATTGTTGTTTTTGTCAACTGTAGTCTTCCGTTCCATAGGCGTTTTTCGAACAATTAATGATGTGAAATACGACGTGTGAAAATATTCGTTGACATGAAGAAAAACTCGTTGCATGCGAATCGCTTTTATATCACAACAATGTCAACGAATATCTGTATGGCAAAACGAATCACGATTAATTTATATATATATAGGATGTTATATATTCATATGTACTACATGTATCATATTATAGATAACATTCAAATGGATTATATATGATAAGCAACTTGATACCGAGAAAAAGCACTAGCCGAGAAACAGAACTGGCACACCGGACTCAGAGTTGCCAGTTGGGCGGAAATATATACAGACTCAAGTTAGGCGGAAATACTGTACAAAGATCCACTTGATCAGTTCAACTATACACACATGCATCAGTCTCCGACCTTTGAAAACCAATTTGTGTCAAGAAAGAATGTAAGACATTCCAATTTCTGTCATTCTACTTGAGGCCGTAGATGGAACGTTTTAGTTTGTAAACCAGCATCTCTTCATTATTTCTTCTAACCTCAAATCCTTTCGGCTGGTCTACATATGCCTCGTAATCTATTGGCGCGTTTAAATATGCACTGCAAACATCAATCTGGCTGGCGGTCCAATTTTCTTGTACTGCCATCTACATCATTATTCTGATGAATGTGATCCTGGCAGTAGGTGCTTAGGTTTCTTCATAATATATTACCTGTTTTTGTAGAAAATCTTTCGCTACATTTCTGACTTTATATTTGTTAGTGTTTTGTTGTTTCAGTGTAAATACCCATCGTCCTCCCACTGAATGTTTATCTTCGGGCAAGGCACAAGGCTATACGTGTCATTTCCCTTGAAAGCGTTAATCTCCTTTTGCATTGCATTCTCCCAGTCACGTACATTCTCTGATGACATCGCTTCATATGTACGAGGTGCATTCAGTTGATAGCAGAAGTGAACCAACCCGTTCACTCCATCTGAATCTGAATCAGTTTCACAAATGTACTCATCTAGGTAGTTTGGTTTACACGTAGTTCGCTTAGGGTACCGTTGGCGACTTTCCCTTAAGTCCACTGTTGATTCATTGATGTTCTCTCCCCCTGGACCACCACTCAGAGTATCACGTACTCTTCCTTCCACTTCTACCAGACCTGTTTCTTGCGCGGACTCTGTCTCTGCTCCCACTGAATCTAGAGCTACATTTGGTTCAAGTACATCACAAACATCCTCACCTACGTCTGGTTGTACATATTCTCTGCAATCCTCATTTGCGAGTGTATCATTCTCACTTAATTTTACCAATCGCACCTTTCTCACATTTCCATGTGTTTGAAAATTATAGAAAAATATGCGGGATTACTCCTGTCCAATATCACATAAACACACCCCTTTTACTCATGTCATCTAGTTTACTTTTGTACATGAACATAAGCATGCCACGCTGCTCCAAATGGTCTCATATTACTTACGTCAGGTTCGTTTACTGTGAATGCTTCGTACGGTGTTCTCTTCAATCCGTTTACGTAGCATCTATTACGAATATGAGCCGATGTAATCATGGCATACACCCACAATTCCTTCGGTAACTTAGCCTCAATAAGCAAACACCTGGCCATTTCGAAAAAGGTTCGCCGTTTTGTGGACTCCGTGGTGCAGTTGTTAGCACACCCGCCTCACAAGCGGGAGGTCCGTGGTTCGAAAACCCGGCGGAGTAGAATTTCATTGGGCGAATTCTACAATCCCACAGCCCCTGTCCACCCAGCAGAAAATGATGGTACCAGATATCAGTCATGAGTTGTGCCATGCAATCTGGGGAGGTGGCCCTCTCTAATACGTCTTACATCCTTGTGGCGCCATAGCGTGGAGAGGGTCGGTTCTGCGGTGGCAGCGAGCTGCACAGGGCACGCCTGTGTGTTCATAAGCTTCGGCGTCTTCCCGTGTAGCAGCTGCCACTTAGGCATTTAACCTTTTAACCTTTATGACCTTTCCGCGGTTACATTCTGGTGAGGTGAATGCGGGGCAGAAATTTCATGTAAAATAATATGTTTGATCAGGATTATCTTGAAATCATGAGCAGTATACTTATTTCCATGATCCGTTTTCAGTCTCTTTACGCGGCAATGCATGTTGGCATCCTGCAAGAACCGTTCAAAAGCCTGTGTGGCATCACATTTGCGTCTCAGAAAATACACTTACGTCATACATGAATCATATACAAAGTTAATTGCATTCCTGTGAACTTCTCTCGATACAGGATCAATAGCGCTGGTTAAATCGCTATGTACAAGTTCAAGAATGTTACTTGCACGAGCATCTGGCTTCTTGTTACGATATTGAGTCATTTTACCCTCAGTACAAACATCACAATCGAAACAATTTCTGTTAGTGATTGTCATTCCATTCACTACTTTTTCCGATTTATATATACCATTCACATTACAATGACCAGAAGTAATATGCCACGATTTTAGTGATCTTCGGGCATCATTATCATGTACAACACTATATAGATAATAAAGAGAATATTTTTTCACTCCCTCGCTGACTGCCATACTTTTTGGTTTCAGAATAGTGTCGCCATCCACTTCCATGTTCTGGAAGTTTTCTTCAAAGATTCGCAATGCCACTTTGAAATCGGCGAGAGTCACCGTGCTGTGAACGTTTGATAGTCAGCAGGAAGACCCTTGAGAACCATCGCCATCAAATTATTATCACTCACCAATTCAACCGCATTTTTCAGACCAGTTGCAGCATTTTCCGCTCGGACGACGTAATCTGTCATATCCTCATCCGCTGAAGTCTTCAAAGATGTAAGTTCCGTGTACAATAAAATTATTCTTGGTGTTCTGCACAACCGGTAGTGCTCTCTCAAAATCTTTAGAGCCTTTCCACCATCATCCTTGGCTTCTCTCATTATCAATGAGAGGTTTTGTCGTCAAGGTACTGTATGAGCTCCGCAAAAACTAATGCATTTTCATCAGTAGAGACTGGCTTTCCTTCTACTGCCACAACTACATGTTGGAGTTTCTGAATCCTGAGCTATCCCAAAAACTTTGTATCCCACACATCAAAATACTAAGCATCACCATCAAACAGAAGCCGTTTGGGCCCATAACTTGTTGTCATCTTCATTTCTTGGGTAAACAACGAGAAATTCATCGTAAAACAACACCATATATTATCCCACCATATATCACCACATATTATCATCGAACATTGATCCTCCGGTGGAGGTGTAGGCGTTGTATATCATTCCTCTCTTGCCGTTTCCAAACTGTCTGATCTTGAATTTTCTTGCAACTCTTTTGAATTCATTACACTCTCCTTGTTACTTCCGTCACTTCCAAAACTTGGCATTCTACTACTATACAGACATAACAATAATGGTACAGCCTCTACTTTTCTCTCTGATTTTGATTCGCTAATTTCTTATTTTTCTGAGCGCTTCTCTCACAATTTCATCGTTTTGGGAGACTTCAACATCTGGGTGGACTCCCCTTCCTCTCATCCTTATGCGTCCGAATTTATTCACTTACTTGATTCCTGGGATCTTAAAATCATGAACTGCGCCGCAACTCATCTATCTGGACACACTCTTGATCTTGTTATTTCGACTCCCTCTTATTCCAAACTGTTTTTCGCTGAAACAATAACCTATCCACCCGCTCCTGAAATTTCTGACCATAGTCTTATTACTTTTCAACTGTTTTTACCTCGGCCGCCTAAACAATCCTCAAATGAAATATTTCACTATCGCAATTACAACCTTTTTGATCCTTCTAAATTTCACTTTTTGGTTAACTCAATATTCTGCCTCTCTAACTATGTTCATCTCCCTCCACCTGTTCTCCCTGATTTCTTATCTGAAGCTCTTTCTCATATTAATGATGCAATTTTTCCTTTGTGCCAACGTAGTCACCGTTTCAGCACCCCCCTCCTCCCTGGTGGTCTGTTCAACTTCGTCACTTGCAGTCTGAATGTCGATCTCTTGAGCGCTCTTTGCGTCGATTTCGCTCTTGTTCATCTTGGAATTCTTTTCGCACAGCCCGAGACTTATTTCTTTCTGCGGTTGCTTCTTCCAATCGAACTTCTATCTTTCCAAGCTGAGTGAACACCGTGCATCTTCTCGTTTATCCTTCTTCACGTCAATCGAATCTTTGTCGTCATTCTCTTTCACTCCTATATCAAAGACCGCGCGCTATCTCAGAACACTCCATACATCTCGCTGCCCTACCGATTCAATAAACTTTTCTGCACTTTCTGATTCAATTCTTCTACTGGCTCCCTTCTTCACTCATTTGATTAACACCTCGTTTCTACACGGTATTTTTCTTGCCTCCAAGCATGCATCTATAACGCCTATTCTTAAGAAACCTTGTCTTGATCCTACTCTACCATGTAATTATCGACCCATCTCGAACTTATCTCTCCCTTCGAAACTCCTTGAATCAGCCATCTTGGATCAACTCCGTCCTGTTATACAATCTGCTCTTGACTCTCATCAATCTGGTTTCGTTTCAAACCACTCTACTGAAACCCTGCTACTATCACTTGTCACCAATATTTTCTCACATTTCTCATATGGCAAGTCTGTTATTCTCATTTCGCTAGACTTCTCTTCTGCTTTTGACCTTGTAGACCATTCCATCTTAAGTCAAGATCTCGCTCATGCTGGTCTTTCCTCTAGTGCATATTCTCTTCTTACATCTTACCTCACTAACCGATCTTACTCAGTCCGATGCAGCTCAACTACCTCATCGTCTGCCCTTCTCACTTCTGGAGTGCCACAAGGCTCGATCCTTGGTCCTCTCCTCTTCAATCTCTATGTCTCATCCTTATGCTTAATCTTGCGGCGCCATCCTTTTGCGTACCATATTTATGCTGACGACGTCCAAATATTCTTTGCCCTCACTTTATCTTCCTCATGTCTAGTTTCTGAACTTCTTAATGATATATCTTCTTGGGCTGCCTCAAGGAAACTTGTCCTCAATCATTCAAAGACTGAATACCTTGTATTTCACCCTCCTAGACTCACCCCTCACAATATTAATCTTCCTCTTGCCTCCCAGATTCGCAACTTGGGAGTTATATTCGATCCATCACTTTGCTTCTCAAGTCATTTCTCTCAGCTCACTCGCTCTTGCCGTTTTATCATTCGCCAATTTTATCCTATCCGTGCTTTCATTGATGAAGCATCTGGCACCCTATTAGTCAATTCCTACATCCTCTCAAAAATTGATTACTGCAACTCTCTCTTCTTTCGTCTTCCTTTTAAATCTATCCGCCAACTTCAATCTGTGATTAATTTAGCATGTCGATTTCTTCTGCGACTTCCTCCTAAAACTCCTACATCATCCCACCTCCGGCAGCTTGGCTGGCTTCCTGCTCTTTCACGGATTCGATTCAAAATCTGCTGTTTGACATTCAAATTGATTCATTCTCAATCTTCACCATTGTATCTTCGTTCTCTTCTCATACCCAGCGTTCGCTCTGATAGTCGCCATCGTAAGCCTTTAGTTAGTCCTCCCGCTATCAATTTATCTCCCTGGTCGTCCAAATCTTATGCATTTTATGCTCCTCGTATATATAACTCGCTTCCCTCACACATCCTTGAAAAAACGTCTCTCAAGTCTATCTCTGTCGCCTTGCACAGACATCTACTTGAATCTGCTTGATCTAACCTACCCTGTAATCTGTTTCCGTTATCTTCCAACTCTTATCCTCATTGTGATCTACTGTGTTTGGCTGGTTGCCTCACTTCGGTCTGGTAAATTGTCTGGTCAGGAGAATTCCTGCTACTGGTACTGTGTAGCCCAGTACAACCAGTCTCATAGTCGAGTGGTCGGCGACTAAACCGGCTCCCCCTCTGGTTCCCACCAGTGAGGAGGGTGGCTAGACACCCAGCAGGACTAAAAATAAAACCTTTCCAAGGGCAGAAGAGCTACTCCCTAGCCAACGGCCATCTAGCATTTATTTATATTATTTTATATGCTATGCTTTTTTATTCTATATTCCCATTATATATTTTCTCTCTTTCCATTATATGCTCTATTACATTACATTATTCATATATGTATATGTGTATGCATGTGTATGTGTATATATGTGCGTGTGTATGTTTCGTGTGCATGTGTTTGTGTGTATGTGTTTGTGTGTATGTATGTATGTATGTGTTCAATTTTGCAAGCACCCATGTACTTTTTGTCGATTTGTGCTCCATATTTTTGTCCCCATACCGCTCTGTGTCTACACTATATTACCCTGCTCCTGCTCGCGCCTTTGTCCTCGAAAGTGCGCTATATTAAATACATGTTGTTGTTTGTTGTTGTTGTTGAACAAAAATGCGCAGAAACAAATTGTACATTATACATAATGCTGCCAATTCACGGTGATTTCGCCAAATGTTTTCACACAACAATTGACAATTTGCATATAACTATATAAATATTTTCAGCAAATTATTAACAATTTGGATTAAAAATATATTTGAAGAATAAGAAATTATTACAGATTTTTAAACCAAAACTGAAATATTATCAGCAAAACACATAAGCACTCTGCTTCGTTGATAAAGAATCGCGACGCAGAGGCTTACAATCAACTTTCACAAAATATTACTGATATTGTACAAATTGATACGTCCATAAAACGCAAACACTCGCCTAAATGTAGCGCCAGAAGATACCACAATATCTAGAGCAACCAGAAAATTCAAATACCACATACCATACCACCAAAACACATACATAGAAATATTTGTGGAGTGCGCATGCTTGTGTTTCTGACCTGTTTGTGCAGCAGACCATCAGGCATTGTTATAACAACAACAACAACATATATTTAATAAAGCGCACGATAAAATGCAAAGGCGTGAAAAACATGATAAAAGATAAAAGCTAGCGGAAAAAACAAACGTAAAACAGCACGCACAAGGAAAAACATACCGTGCACAACGTGAAAAAACAAGAGCAATCAGAGGTAACAACATAAAAAACAGCAAAGTGTACAAGAAACGCATTTATTCAGAAGACGAAGCAAGAAGGTGTTTGTGGAGAGCAGATGAAAAGGAAGCAAAGGAACTAATTTGATGAAGCTGAGGAGGTAGAGAGTTGTAGAGGCGAGGGGCAGAAAAGTAGAAGGACTTGGCCGACCAGGTGGACTCGTTGATGGCGGGAGGGCAGAACAGTGGGACTGGGTATCGAGATGAGGGTTGTTTTTGAGGTGACAGGAGTTCACGTAGGTAAGATGGGAAGATGGAGACTTAATAATTTTTAAAACTAAACAGCAAATTTTGTAGCGAATTCTGAGGGGAGCAGGGAGCCAGCCAAGTTGACGGATGTAAGAGGAGATCGGCGTTCTTGGAGGAAGTCTCAGAACAAAGCGACATGAAAGATTAATGATAGATTGAAGTTGGCGAATCGTCTTGAGAGGCAATTGAAGACATAAAGAATTACAGTAGTCCAGACGAGAGAAGATATAGGCATTGACGAGAAGAATTGCAGATAATTCATCGATGAGAGACCGGATAGGAAAAAAATTACGTAGAACAAAGCGACAAGAGCGAGTGATGAGTGAAAAATTTCGGGAGAAAGAGAGTGTGGGGTCAAATACTACACCCAGGTTCCGAATGTGTGAGGCGAGTGATAAATTGAGAGTTGGAGGAGTAAGCCTGGGGGATGAAAGAACATGATCTCAGTCTTTTCCGGGTTCAAAAGGTGCCGCCTTGATGAGGCCCAAGATGATATGTGCGAGATTAGGTCAGGAACAAGAGAGGATGAAGTATGTGAGATAGGGAAGTATATTTGCACGTCATCAGCATAAATATGAAAGGAGAGAGGATAAGAACGAAGAAGAGGGCAAAGTGAAGATACATACAGGTTGAACAAGAGAGGACCAATGAAAGAGCCTTGTGGAACACCAGAAGTCATATTTACAGAATCAGATAGTGCGGAGTTACAGCGAACAGAGTAGGAACGGTTACTGAGATACGAAGAGAGAAGAGAGAGTGCAGTAGAAGAGAGACCGGCATGTGCGAGATCCTGACAAAGAATAGAGTGATCAACTAGGTCAAAAGCGGAGGAAAAATCAAGTGATATGAGGACAACAGAGTTATCGAAAGCAAAATTAGAGAAAATATCATTTTGGAGACAGAGGAGGAGTGTTTCCGTGGAGTGTTTGGAAACAAATCCTGATTGGCACGGATCTAGAGCACCAGAAATGATAGGGAGGAGTTGATCGCGGATGGCGGATTCGAGAAATTTGGAAGCAAGTGTAAGGATAGAGATAGGGCGATAATTACAGGGAGCAGATGAGTCCAAACCCGGTCTTTTGAGGATAGGGGAAATGACAGCATGTTTGGAGGCCAAAAATTTTCCGTGAAGGAAGGACGAATTAATAAGGTGTGTGAAGATTGGCGCAAGTAGAATAATGGAATCGGAGAGAGCAGAGTATTTAATGAGGTCAGAAGGACAATTAGTGTGTTGGAGTTTGGATAGAAGACAAGCGACTTTGTACGGCGTAAGAAATGAAAATGATGTGAGTGCATTACCAGAGGAGGAAAAGGAGAGAGGTTGTGAGACTACTGGTATTTTGGAGTGTAGAGTGGCAATTTTTTTAGAGAAGAAGGACGCAAATTGATCAGCAGTGATTTGGCAGGACTCCCGGCTGTTACGGCCTGAGACGGCTTTCAGTGTGGATCAGCGAGAATGAGGGTGAGTTTTTAAGTTAAGTAATTTATATAGGAAAAACGAGGATTTAGATGAAGCTACTTCAGTGAGAAATAGCTTACGAGTAGTACAGAAGTGATTCCAGCAATAAGAGTTGCGAAGGCGTCGCCAGGAGCGCTCACGCGCGCGACACTCCTCTCGCAGGCTTTGCAATTTAGAAGACCACCAAGGAGGAGGAGGGTTCATAGAGCGTACAATATGTTGACACAGGGGAAAAATTTGATCATTTATACAAGAGAGAGTGTCAGTTAAAAATGTGTGAAGAGAGGACGGAGAGAAAAATTGATAATCGGAAGGAGATATAAGGGAGTTAACGAGAAAGCTAAATTTGAAGGATTCAAAGTTATTGGAGTTTTTGAGTTTTTGAATAACGTCTATGTATGTTGCCACACTTGAATCTGTTCAGATTGATGGACATAATAAGTTAATGAACGAACAAGTTTAACCAGCTGAGAGATATTAAAAATCACCATCAGATAGGACCAAGCAACCTGCAGCTTGGTCAATCCTCTAGTGTCATCTCCATAGCGCCGTGCCGCATACTGTTCAAACCTGTGGGACAAAAACCCACATATCTCATAATACATACCTAGAAATCTACACAATACACAGCTCGCAAACCCGCTCATATTTGACCACAATAACACATCAAAACTATATGTTACAATTTTACAATTTCATTTGTCCCAAATGAAAGCAAAATTGTCCCAACTGAAATCAAAATTTTCCAAGCTAGAACCACAATGTATATTATTGATTTTACGTTTAGTATCAAACTTAATTGTTATCAGTACATTATATTGTATTTCACATGAAAAATTTAGCATTAGTCGTAAAACACAGATATGTACTACTTACTATGTACTATACAATTATGTGCTATGGTATGTACTACAATTACAATGCAGATATGTATCGTATGTACTTACTTAATGAGGAACTATATCAGCCAATATATCAATCTCAGAGTATATACCACCAGGGCGTGCACTTAAATTCTAGCAACAAAGCAAAATATCACAACTCAACACAATCACAACGCAACATGGTCCAACTTTCACTAACAAACACGCACGAACGTTCTGCGCAAACAACTGCCCTATGGCGCGCACTGCCAACCCCCTGCATCCCCCTGCTCGCTCATAGCACGTTCATACAACATACATACACTCACACTACCTCGCACACACAAATAGACACCATATACAAAAATATATACCGTACTATATTAAACATAGTACAGATGGCTAGCAACGGCAAGCGTCATTCTCACGTGATGCCTGAACACTTGCCGTTGCTGAACATCACACTTTCAGAGACTTAATTTACCGTCTCTGAAAGTGTGATGTTTCTGTAGATGCGTGTGTGTGTATGTGTGTGTGTATGTATGTGTATGTGTATGTGTGTGTGTGTGTATGTGTGTGTATGTGTGTGTGCACGATTTGCTCGCGAATGTTTTCAGAGAACAGTGACTATACGCTGACACTGATAGAGTGGCTGATAGAGTGCACGCCAGAGGGCAGTTGTTTGCGTAGAACGTTCGTGCGTGTTTGTTAGTAAAGGTGGTTTAGTCGGTCATGTTGCGTTGTGATTGTGTTGAGTTGTGATATCCTGCTTTGCTGCTAGAATTTAAGTACACGCGCTGGTGGTATATACGCTGACATTGATATATTGGCTGATAGAGTTCCTCATAAAGTAAGTACATACGGTACATATCTGCATTGAAACTGTATTACATACCATACATACATACATAGCACATACCATACATAGCACATACCATACATGGCACATACCATACATAGCACATACCATACATAGCACATACCATACATAGCACATACCATACATAGCACATACCATACATAGCACATAATTGTATAGTACATAGTAAGTAGTACATATCTGTGTTTTACGACAAATGCTAAATTTTTCATGTGAAATACAATGAAATGTACTGATAACATTTAAGTTTGATATTAAATGTAAAATCAATAACATATGTTATAATGTTATGTTATGTATGTATGTTATATAATGTATGTTGTGTAATGTTAGTTGTTGTAATGTTAGTAGTTGTAATGTTGTTGTTGTAAAATGTTGTTGTTGTAAAATGTTGTTGTTGTTATGTTGTAGTGTTGTGTAATGTTATGTTATGTTATGTATGTTATGTATCTAATGTATATTATGTTATATTATATAATGTGGTTCTAGCTGGGACAATTTCAATTTCAGTTGGGACAATTTTCGTTTCAGTTGGGACAGCTTCGATTTCAGTTGGGACAAATGAGATTGTAAAAGGTATAGATAGAGTAAATTTATTCAGTGGTATTGCTTGTGTATATACTGGCTGATATCTTTGCACCACTGCACTATGTGATAGAAATACACAGACCCGTGAACACGATACCTAATATGCTAATATTTTTGGTTGATATCAAGTTTTAAATATAATTTTCACTGTGAATTACCGAATATGATTATTTTTGTGTCAGAATGAGCATTAAAAATTGGTTGCACTAACAACAACATAGATTTGCTATAGCGCATTTCATTGACAAAAGCGCGAGATTATACAGATGGAGTAAAATAATGACAACTAGAGAAGCGCACACAGAACCAGGTATAAAAGTGCACGAATGAACATTAAGAAACGATTCCAAAACACAAAATAACATGGGTACAAAAACGACGAATATATAATTGAACAAGTATGTGGACAATGAGCAAATATCATATAAGAAACAGTCACACATGGAGTGGATAAATTTAGAACACAGTGATAGTGACAATATCAATAGTATACAGAAGTAGGATCAGAGAGATGAATGCAAGCTAAAAATAAAAATAAAATATGATAAGATGTCGCAAAGGTGTGGCGTGGGAGATTATACAGAAGCATAAGGAATCAGTGAATGCGTTAACGGATAAAAAGAAAAGGTATATTTCCATAGCGAATAGGAGAATGATCTATACGATGTAGATGAAATGATATAAGGAGGTGTGATGAAATGTATTTTAAGGAGAAATAACGAGGTCACAAACAACAACAATATGGTATCACAATACACCTGCACGCCCGTGCAGACAAGTCACTCAATACTCCCCCGAAACCCACTTCACATTAAACGCAGTAACAACCACACGACACCATCTCATGCACGACACTCCCGATTCATGATCATATCGCTCCGCAATACGCATACACACAAACATACATACACATACATATACAAACACATTGCACGCGCCACTTCCTTGACCGAACCAGGCAGCTGCATTTCACATATCGGTGCACCCGTACAACATTGACGCAGGGGGCGCAACTACTTGAAACCGCATCACCCGCACTGCCTAGTGCACTGCCACGTGCAGGCTCGCTCAAAACTACAATACTCGCATATACACAAATAATGTACAACGAAAGATACACAAATGTTTATATATACACAACACAAAACCACACCCCTCCTGATCTCAAGATCACTCTGCAACATAGGTGTCCATCCAAATTGGAGGCCGCCGCTCTCTTCCGGATCGTCTAGGAAGTTGTTCTGTCGGTGAGTCCACTGTTGACAGTCGAACTTCATCGGAACGTTCACCCTCCTCGTCTGGTGGGACTTGCACAGGACGAATATCCAAGATATGGCGCGGAATGCCATTCACCGAAGTGTTATTGGGTGAGTGAACATCGGTCACAACGCCCCGAGTCCACTGCGAAGTACATCGTGCATCCGCCGGCTTCACCCATACTTCTTCACCGATGCGAACGGAGCTGTGTTCACAGTGGTCAATAGCAACACCATCAACAAGTGTTGTGTTACGCCAGTCGTAGCTATACACGTTACGATGAGGCACCGAAGAATCATCAGTACCAAACCTCGGCGACATGTTGTACCAGTATGCCGCGGTAGTTGGTGGAACACAACTTCTTTCAGCCAATGCCTTTATAAAGCGATGATGTCGCTCGACAATCCCATTACCGCTGGGGCGGTACGCAGCGCGAAAATACGGCTTCACTTTCCACCGCTCCAATAGTTCTCGCATCTCCTGCGAACGAAACGCCCGCCCGTTGTCCATCAGCAGCTCATGAGGCGGTCCTCGCTCACGAAATATTTCGTCCAGGTGCGTGCATACTTGTTGAGACGTCTCAGATCGTATTTCCCTCCAAATTGCGAACCTCCCTGGTCCACTGTCCACAACTGTCAAATATTCCCGATGGCGGTAATGGGTGATGTCAATGGCTAGTCTATGCCATACTTTGTCCACGCTAAGGTGTCCAGCAACATGAGTCGACGGCGCCGGATCAATTGACTGACAACGTTCGCAGTCTCTAACTACTCGCCGCACAGTCTCTCGTGATATACCAGGATCCACTCGCCGAGCCAAATACAAGGTTCTGTCCACACCCATGTGGTGCATGTTATGCATCTCTCTGATTTCATCCACAGTCGCTGCACACACATTCTCAGTTGCTTTACGACTACTCGAAAACTTTCCACGCTCAGACAACCACTCTTTTTTTCACACGTGTCAGCTCGTCAGCTTTGCTCATCGTGGTGGGAACACTCGTAATGCTGACACTCAAGCCCAACTCTGTAATCAAATCACTCAGCACTCCTAGTCTTCGCTTGACCAATATTTCTGCTGCACCCTTCGTACGCACCCTTCTTTCCTTGTTTAGCACTGTGCCCACCCAGCCAGCCACCGTTGCAGAATCCGTGCGAATCTCGATCTCTACCAACTGCCACTTCACCGCCAGGTTCACGCCTTTCACCACCGCCTCCAATTCCGCTACGTTTATATGGTGCACATCGTCCTTCTTTCGTTGCCAGGTCGCATCTTCAGCAATTTCTCCATCAATCTCGACCGCTGCTCCGATTGCCAGGCTACTCGCGTCACACCATACAACTCCCCGCCTTGTATTAGACACATGCCATCTACCACCCACTGGGTCGTTTTTCTGCACTCTCTCTACCATTTCAAGCGTCATTTGCAACACGTCCTCAGGAACCATTGCATCCCAGTCCACTCCATCAGCTCGGCGCTTTATGTGGCTACACGCGATCCTCAGCCACCTGGCCACAGGGTAGTGTCCGATCAACTTCCCGCACAAAGAAAACAGCTGACGCTTGGTCAGTTGCTCGGTAACATCTGGAATACTGTTGCCTCTGCGGAACAACATACGACCACTATTATCTTTCTGCAGTTTGAGACCCAGAACGGCACTTTCCTCTATCGACACCGGCTCTTTTGCTTCTAGGCCATATTTACTCAAATGAGCGACAACATCTCTGCTGGACACAACCGATTCGCGTACTATAATATCATCTATGTATGAGTCCGTGCCTTTGTCGATGACTTCAGATTGACTCAATACTGTACGCACGATACGCGTCATCACTCTGGGTGCCGAGCACAGTCCAAATCCCAACCGCGTCAAGCAGTACACCTTACCGTTATATTTGACAAGCTGATGTTTCCACAATTTTGGCACCACATGTACCTGAAGGTACGCAGCCTTCAGATCAACCAGGGAGGCGGGACCATCAATGCGTCTCCACTCTCTCAATTTCTCGCCACAAACATCTACGTAGTCATCGCCCGTATGGCTGCTCACAAACTCGTTCAGTTCTCGAAAATCGAGCACTGGGCGCATCTTGTTTTTTGTTGGCTGAACCACCGCTAGCAGTGGCAACACACCCTTGCAATTCGAATTATTCCACGGAACAAGAATTCCTTCTGTGATCCAACGCTGAACCTCTGCATCAAATTCATCGCGAATATCATCTGTCACCGTCTGTTCATAACATCCGACTGTTCTTGACAACATAGGCTCGTCTCCTGTCACTATCCACTCGATCTCCCACTTATTGCCATCAAAAACAGCAGTGAAATCAGGATCGGTTATTTCTAGCTTCTCATTTGTGGAGATATCAACTTCCTCACACTGACCACAAGACACATCACTGATTGCACTCGCGACACAATTATCTACACCAAATTTCACTTTAGAACCACATACAAAAACACCGCCAAGTTTGTTAATAATATTCATCCCAATCACTATGTGTACGTCACCCACAATACTGTCAACAACTACAGCACGCACACTCATTTGCTTACCAGTCACTTCAATATTAATCCAAGCAGTACCCCGACACTTAACTTTCCGCCCATCGAACGCCGTCATCAAACTACTGCCCTCAATATTTTCCACCAAATTAGAACGCACAACGGCCCCTGAGCAGCCCGTGTCAACCAAGGCATGAACAGTCTCACCTGACAGTCTCGCTTCGATGATCGGCAGTGTACTTGGCGCCTTCAGTGAGTCGTCGGAGTGACTGCTGGCGCACCAGTCACTCCTGCACCGTTTCCCTGCCGGCACTGTCTGGAGATTTGTCCTCTTTGTCCGCATGTGTAGCATATAACGGACTCTCGCCTCGGACAAGCTCGTGACATGTGCGGGCCGCCGCATACGAAGCACCGACCCCTGAATTGCGGACTTCTCTTCTCGCTGTCTGGACGAATACGGTCATGACATGCTGCCGGCGCTGCTGCGGCAGCCGCGACCGGTCCGTCGTTCTTAGTCAGCACACGAACGTGATTTATTAGCACCGACATTTGCATTGTGTGCACGTTCTCCATTCTCTGTAAACTCGATCTGATATGTCTGGGGAAGCCATTCACAAATTGCAGTCGACAAATATTGTCCAGTGCTTCTCCGTGAAAATTCGCCAACCCAGCAAGTCGTCGGATTTCGGTGGCGAAGACATGCACTGATTCACCGTGCCACCTCTTTTCGGACAACTTACCAAATGCATCAAACGAATCATCACTGTAGGCTGTTTTCAGGGCACTCTCAATCTTCTCAGCACTCTCCTGATCACACTCGTCCATCTCCAAGAACAACGCCAAATCATCACCTTCGAGATGCAGAGAAATAAAGCTGGCGACATCTTCCACCTTCTTCAGTCTGGCTACGAGTCTGGCTTTTGCGAGCCACGCCACGACGTCTCCATCACCATTGAACGACCGCATTGCACAATCGTTGTTCTTCGCTGACATGATGCTGAATGGCCGGTTAGCTTGTGATGAAATGTATTTTAAGGAGAAATAACGAAAGCACAAACAACAACAATATGGTTTCACAATACACCTGCACGCCCGTGCAGACAAGTCACTCAATACTCCCCCGAAACCCACTTCACATTAAACGCAGTAACAACCACACGACACCATCTCATGCACGACACTCCCGATTCATGATCATATCGCTCCGCAATACGCATACACACAAACATACATACACATACATATACACATACATATACACACACACTGCACGCGCCACTTCCTTGACCGAACCAGGCAGCTGCATTTCACATATCGGTGCACCCGTACAACATTGACGCAGGGGGCGCAACTACTTGAAACCGCATCGCCCGCACTGCCTAGTGCACTGCCACGTGCAGGCTCGCTCAAAACTACAATACTCGCATATACACAAATAATGTACAACGAAAGATACACAAATGTATATATATACACAACACAAAACCACAGGAGGAAAATAGTTTAATGATATTAGCCCAATGAAAAAGAAGAACTTCGCAGACCAGGTTAATTCGTTGATGGATCGAGAACAGAGGAGATGAATTGAAATGCGGGAGGAATATATGTCAGAGAGATAGGAGGTCATAGAGGTATATAGGTTGATGTAGGTTATTTATTAGTTTTTATATAATGCAACAAACATGGTAGTGGATTCGTGAAATGATAGGTAGCCAGTGAAGCTGAGAAAGGTAAGAAGAGCTACGACGACATGGATTGGGATGAAGTATAAAGCGGTAGGACTGGTTTAAAATGCGCTGGGGAATAGTGAGAGACGAGCGAGGAACTTTGAAGTATAGAGAGTTACAGTATTCGAGCCTGGAAAAATAAGAGACTTGACAAGTTTGATGACCGAGGACTTGTCGAGCGAAGCACAAACGGGGTACAGAGAGCGAAGAATAAGACGGAAGGATCGGGCAGCATGAATGTTATTATCGGAGAACGAGGGATTTGAGTCGAGGATAACACCATGTTGCGCGCAGAGCGCAAAAAGGAAAATGGAGGAGAAGTGTAGAAATGCGAAGAGGGTGAAACGTGATGAACTCAATCTTTGATGAGTTAAGTAGAAGGCGGCGAGAAGAGCACCAGTTAAAAATTTCATCAAGTAGGTTAGAAATGAAGGACGGGTAAAGGAGAGGAAGGGGTATAAAGAAGTGTATATCGTCTGCGTAAATGCCAAAATGTAGATACTACTTGTTTAGTATAGGGCAAAAGGAAGACATATACAGGTTGAAGAGAAGATTATCTAAAACGAAACCCTAGGGAACACCGGAGTGTAGTGGTCTGGCTTGAGAAATGGATGAATTAAATTTAAAAGAAAATCTACGATCGAGAAGATATGATTGTAGGAGAGAGAGAGCAGAAGATGACACTCCGATGTGCGCTGGATACTATAGAAGGATGCAGTGATCCACTAGGGCGAATGCGACCGAAATATCAAGAAACACAAGGAGGACAGAACCACTATAGGAGAAATTACAGAGAGTACCATAAGTTAGAGAAATATGAGCTAATTCAGTGAAATGGAATGGGCGGAATATCGACTGGTAGGAGTCAAGAGGATTGATGAAGGGGGATAATTGAGTAGACATAGTTGATTCAAGAAGCTTTGAGGAGAGGCTGGAATGGGACATAGGGCGATAGTTATTCAGAATAGTAGGATTGAGGGTAATATTTTTAAGATCGGATAGACTACAGCGTGCTCATCTGCAAAAAATATGTCATGGAGGAACGAGGAATTAATCAGGAGCAGGAAAAGGGGGCCAATTCCGGAAGAATGAAGAAAGAGCGAGAAAGTTGATCGGATCGGCAGAGGAGCTTGACACTTAAGTATAAGATAATTGGCAAAGGACGTCAGTCAGAATGAGATGAGAAAACGATGAAAATTCAGAGGATGACAAAGTATGGTATATTGAGGAGCAGGAACGATGAATACTAGAGCGAATCGCTTCAACATTATTCGAAAAAAACTAGAAAACTGAGATGCAGTCAAGTTTGTGAAGGAAGGATTACGCATGCCGCAAAAAGAGTTAAGAGTGTACCAAAGATATTTAGGCGAGCGAGAGAGGGAAGCAAGTTCGGAAGAATATGATTTGTTTTTGCCGTTTTTAGTTGAGATAGATATGAGGAATAGAGGAAGCAGAATTGTGACCAATCTTTTGGCGATCGAGTGTGCTGCCAACAACGTTCACAGCGGCGTTGGATACGTTTGAGTTCACGAAGCTGTGGAATGAGCCAGGGGTTAGAAAGTGGACGCTTAGACTACGCTTACCAAGAGTTTTTGTTAATATTTAAAAAATAAAAAAATAAAATCATAAAAATGTACACACAGGATCTTGAATTTCACCTTGTAGCATCTATAGGCAACGGAGGTTTTAAACCGCTTCCAATTGCGAAAGTAGTCGATTTTAAACACCCACATATGTTTGCAAAATCCAAATCCAAATACCCAGTGGCCTTATTTATGAAAGCCTAGTGACAAAAATTCGTTTTATCCATGGAAGTTAATTCATGTTTGTTTTCAGAGTAAACAAAGTTTTTTTTACTCAGAGGTTTCTAAAAATAGTGTTTTTCATAGAAACTCAAATGTTTTGTTGTAAAAATATTGGATTTGTCATAAGTACCAGCGGATTTTTTGCCATAAAACCAACGTTTCTTGTATGAACTAAAATATATAATTAAAACAGGGAATTTTATTAATAAAAACCAAGTGAATTTTTCATAAAAACAGCTTTTTCTTCGTAAGAAGACATATGGATCAATATGATTTAGATGTTTAAGCATTTTGATATCGAATATGAAGAACGGTATTCTGTAAAGGTTATGACCGATGAAAATATATCTCCACGTGCACAATCTATTTGAACATTCACGAACACATTTAACGATTACGATAACGATTACGATTACGATAACGATTACGAACGATAACGATAACGATAACGATAACGATAACGATAACGATAACGATAACGATAACGATAACGATAACGATAACGATAACGATAACGATAACGATAACGATAACGATAACGATAACGATAACGATAACGATAACGATAACGATAACGATAACGATAACGATAACGATAACGATAACGATAACGATAACGATAACGATAACGATAACGATAACGATAACGATAACGATAACGATAACGATAACGATAACGATAACGATAACGATAACGATAACGATAACGATAACGATAACGATAACGATAACGATAACGATAACGATAACGATAACGATAACGATAACGATAACGATAACGATAACGATAACGATAACGATAACGATAACGATAACGATAACGATAACGATAACGATAACGATAACGATAACGATAACGATAACGATAACGATAACGATAACGATAACGATAACGATAACGATAACGATAACGATAACGATAACGATAACGATAACGATAACGATAACGATAACGATAACGATAACGATAACGATAACGATAACGATAACGATAACGATAACGATAACGATAACGATAACGATAACGATAACGATAACGATAACGATAACGATAACGATAACGATAACGATAACGATAACGATAACGATAACGATAACGATAACGATAACGATAACGATAACGATAACGATAACGATAACGATAACGATAACGATAACGATAACGATAACGATAACGATAACGATAACGATAACGATAACGATAACGATAACGATAACGATAACGATAACGATAACGATAACGATAACGATAACGATAACGATAACGATAACGATAACGATAACGATAACGATAACGATAACGATAACGATAACGATAACGATTTTCAATTTGGAAAATACACAATTTCACACAGCTACGAAAACATAAAATGTAAATGCATACTATTCACAATCATACAAATCATACTCATCATTAGGATGACCTTTTGCTGCAAAAACGAACAAAAGTTGTGCTAAAAACTAATAACTTGCAAGAGTTGCGCTAAAGACGAAAAGTTGCTAAAGTTGCGCTAAAGACGAAAAGTTGCTAAAGTTGCGCTAAAACCCAAAAACTGCGAAAAGTTGCATTTATTACTCACTCAATACGTACCTCAGATAAAAAATACATGTATTTTTGGGACTTCTCAGGATGAGTAGAGCCTATGATATATAAAATTGCGTTTGCAACAAAAGGTCACCCTTCATATCTTACACAATCACAGGATAACAATGTTTAATTTCATTTAGAGTTAATCACTTTATTGATGAACACCAATTTTGCTGCCTTTGCAGTTCCCAATCGGTTACGCAGTCTGGTGTGATCCAGACCAAACTTTGAGAACACACGCTCAAAACCGGCAGACGACGCCGTGGCCACCATGAAACGCTTAATTTGGTCAATATCAGCTACAGAAATCTTTCCAGCAAACTGACCCCACCATTCTGTCGGAAGGACCCTCGACACATATTTTTTCAAAAAGATATTCTTTGTGAAATAGTGGCGAATTCGATCGCAGTTTCGTGAGAATGGGAAGTAAGTGAGGGTAATCTTCTCCCAGTTCGTCAGCCACACGATCCTTAAACGATCACACGATCCTTCCGGTTTTTCCATAAAACCCAATGATCTTTTCTAAAAATTCAGTGTATTTTTGTAAAGCAAAATTTTAAAGATTTTAAATTGAGCATTCAATTTCAAACAATCAATTACTACAATGCTTCCCCAGCAAGAACCAAAAATGTTGACAAAAATGTTTCCCATATCGTGCAAACCCATAAAATCATGCCATAAAGTAATATATATGAAGATTTAAAACTAAATCAATTAACTCATATACTTATTCTGAAAATATTTGATAATTCCTATATGATTAAATTCATTTCTTAAAAAAACAATTAAAAAACATGGTTATTTTTATATAAAAACACTTGGTTTAAACCATGGCTTAGACCAAATAGTTTAAACCAAACAAACCCTGGTTGAAATTCACAGACTGTGATCAGAAATAGTAGGATCAGGTGGAAGGACATTGGCATTCGAAGGACATAGGACATAGGACATAGGACAGGACAGGACCAGCAAATAAACGAGATCAAGGGTGTGGCTAGAGAGGTGGGTGGGTTAAGAAATATTGCAAATGAGACCGTGAGTATCGAGTACAGATGGCAAATTAGAACATTATTGATATTTCTGAGTATAATCGATCCAGAAGTTGATGTCGCCGATCTCAATGAACTCGCTAGAAGAAGAGGGATGAAATACTTTCAAGAAGAGCAGGGAATTCGATGAAAAAAGAAGAGGAAGTACCAGGATGTTTGTGCCGATAAATAATCAGGATGCCAAAGTTTGGAAAGGAAGGAATGGTAAGGCATAGAGCCAGGAATTCAAAAGAGGAATAACCATACCTTTACAACCTCAATTTCGGAATAATCAACTTCAATTTCGGAATATTGATTACTCGTCGGAGTACGCTAGAAACAGTATTCACCTGCTTACATAATTTACATTCGTGTATTTGACGTACGCGGATGATAATTACTCTACTGTATTCAGGGGAGCTGGCCGGCAAGTTGTGATAAAATGATTCATCTGATCTAATCTGACTGTTCCGTCAAAGGCATGTTTGATAATTTAACAAAACAAATTCTGTATTTTAAGAAGGCTCTACAACAAGAATTATATAAACTTTTGCTGGTATCCTCACATTCCTTAGGATCAAAGCCA
This sequence comes from Sacculina carcini, assembly GCA_916048095.2. Taxonomy (NCBI): domain Eukaryota; kingdom Metazoa; phylum Arthropoda; class Thecostraca; family Sacculinidae; genus Sacculina; species Sacculina carcini. The sequence goes on along the minus strand of OU696575.1, from coordinate 8,474,253 downwards.
TCACCCCCGCTTAAGAACTCCTGCCTTGTGTTTTTCTGTGCTTGTGCTCATTCTGAAACTACCGCAAACTCAATGTTTCTCAATACTACAACGCACAATCAATGGTCCATCAATTTTTAACAGAAACACTTGAAACAGAAAGTATAGCAAAACACAAGTAGAAGGGTGTGCAATTTAGAACATGAATAATTTCAAAATGTTACGTCGTCTTTGTTTATGGCACTGGGAATGTCTTTCTGGACATGCGCAATAAACCTAATACAATGCTCAACGTTGATCACACCGACGCTGCTTTGGATTATTTCCTCGAGTTTCCTCTGACGAAATTCGGTTTTTGATATGTCTCCATGTTCTCCAATCAGAATAGAGGGAATCAAGGCAGACATTTTGTTCTTGACGTCTGCCTTGATAGCAGAACACACCTCTTCTATTGGATTCAACATTGTCGAATAAGGAGTCAGTCGTAGCAGGTAATGCATTTCAAACTCGACTTCTTGAAATACAGACTCGAGGTCACAGTGACAAGGCACGTTGTCGACCACAAGCACCACCTCGCTTCGATATTTGCAGAACGCTTCTCGTAGTCATCTTCTAACAAAATCGTTGGTAGAACTTTTATTAAAGCTACCACGCTTAATCTCGTGATGCACCATTCCTAGCCTGGAAATACACACAATAAAACATGGATGGAATGGATACATGGAAATACATGGATGTTTGCAGCCCTCCTTCCCGCTGATACTCAGGGTTTCTAGATGGAAACGTTCCTTCACAGCCGCTGTGAGATTTTTTAGCGAGATTCTTGGATTGCTTTCCACTGTGGACTCCAAGTAGGCAATGTATTCTGGCAGTATCTTCTTAATTGTACAGCCTCCTTTTTGTGTGGAGTGATCAGACTGACTGTTGATCCAGTCATAGGCGGTAGACTGCTTCACTCCCAGATTCCTCGCAAATTCCCTCCAATCTCCGCCTCTAAATAATTCATGAATACTTCACGAATTCTTTTTTTCTTTTCTTGAGCATCGGATTGCCTCATGTAATTTCCTCGAATCGTTTTATCACAACTTGCCGCTCAACACAATTGAATACAGTAGAGTAATTATCATCCGTGTACGTTAAATACACGATTGTAAATTATTTAAGCACGTGGATACTATTTCTAGCGTACTCCAACGAAAAAATCAATATTCCTAAATTGAAGTTGATTATTCCCAAATTAAAGTTGATTATTCCGAAATTGAAGTTGATTATTCCGAAATTGAAATTGATTATTCCGAAATTGAAGTTGATTATTCCGAAATTGAAGTTGAAAAGTTATAGAAGGCAAATTAGGAAGAATATATAGCGGAAGTCTACCGGCGAATATATAACCTAGACCTCCACCAGACGACATGCAGTTTGACCGGGATCTATGTATAAATTTATAGGACGGATGGAGATTAGAAGAAAATGAGGATACATCAAAGTTCATCTACCATGTTTCTGTCAAGCATATGATGGAAACACCAAATAAGGAACAAATATAGGAGATGTAGAGGGTTTTGTTACGTCACGATCTGATATTCATTAAGCCTACGTTAATGAGATAATCAGACGCTTGAAGAGAATGTAGGTGTTGCATAGTATTATGTGCTGTACTATGTGCATCTAAATCGAGAGGCGTGTCACTGGAACATGGAGACGGAGATATCAAGTGCGGGAGTAGCGGACTGAGTACTTGGTTGACCGGCTCAGTGCATGACTGGTATCCCTGAGATAGTCACTACGCAGAACCTTGATCAAATAATGCGCTGGGTTATTGTCTTTTTGTCATATTAAACTAAATTGTACGGTTTAACATCAGGGATGATCCTTTGATTCTTAGTTCCAGAATGATGAGTTCATTTTCTACTATTTAAGTACATAAATACTATGCCTTGAACCTAATTTCGATAAGGCAATGGCACCAGCATGGCAAATTCACACTCACCAGAGCGAGACGTTTGGTGGCTGATGTCGCCAGCCCATTTCCAACATCAAGTCGTACATGACATAATTCTGCTCAATTCCTTCCATGGTCAACCCAGTGCCCACAATACTGCTTGCTTGCATGTGGCGCGCATCAAACGGCCCCTAATACACCAGCAAGAATTGCACATGATTAAACCAGTGACATACACCCAGTTTTAGTATTGATACTGTGTGATACTAGCTTAGTATCTTACGTTAGTATCTCTCATACATCAATAGTATTTTGAATACTATTGACGATGTTGGCGGCAGCATTTGCTTTCAAGTTGAGTAGGATGTTAAATATTGTCTTGCATTTGGTTGTATTTATTGTTAGGAAACATAAAATTGAAATATTAGATATGTTTGTGTTTCTGCTCTCGTGGTTCGATTATGACAGGCGTGTGGCTGGTGGTGTTGGCCGATTTTTTGGGAGAATACAAGTTTTGGTGAGCTTAGAGTTGGTTATTCACTGATATGTTTTTTCAATGTTATCATGTATTTCATAGATTTTTTCAGGAACAAGGACTTATTCAGCTATTTGAAGGATTGACTCAAATAACACACTTTTTTAGTTAAGCATTTGTTCAAAATATTGTAAGACAATGGTCGTTGCAAATAATAGCTGTTGCACAAAGTAGCAAACAATCTTAAACAAATGCAATCAATGAAAATTGAAATTGATTCTAAAATAAAATATGCGTACATTTTATTTCACTTATTGATAGATTATTATTAGATTATCAGAGTTGACCAATATATGAATGGAATGGTCTATAAAAATGTAAACTATTATTCACATTGAACTGCATATACAAAAAAACCGATTGTATTGAATCAAAATGCAAATAAATTAGTTTAAAATACAAATGGAGTGGACTCCATTGACAGCAACAATAATGAGTATAGTGGACATCACCATTGTGACGGATTCCACAGTTCCCTTTAGACCGGAACGTGCGCCGAAATTGTGCAGCATGCACCAGACAAACGCATGGCCAAAGTATGAGTGCAATTGGCGATACAATGGCTTAACATCCGAGTACAAGTCCAGCACAATCAGACGACCCTGTAAAATCAGCCAGTGCATGCACAAACCAATACGCACTGTGTCATAAGCTTATTGATGCCGACAAAATTTGGTGTACGTAATTTGTGACGAATAAATCTTCATAGTGTCACACAATTATTGCGGCCGTTTACAAAAACATACCATTCAGTGTTTAAGCTTTCCTGAAGTAGTATGTAATGTTATTGTAATGTTGTTTACGCTCATTATTATAGCTGCGTGTGTTTGGTTTTAGTGTAAAATCGGTTTGTCTGTGTGTATGTGCGCGCGCGTTTGTTCGCGACTGTAGGCTCGTGTTTGACCTGTGACGCACGCGGGTCATTGACCGCGTGTCTCTGTATGTATGCGCTTGAGTAGGGCAGGTAACTTTAACAGTTGTGTCTGAGTTTGTCCTTGCTGGGATTGCGCTGAGCATAGCGCTTGCTGCCTAACAGACTGTGTGCGATTTTCCTTAACTTTTCGTGGCTTTATCGCCACAAGTACATATTACATGCACAATTTTTTATCATCATGTGAGTTATTTATTCCATTAGTGACACTATCAAAATAAATGAACATTAAATATTTACAATAGAGTTGTGTTTGAAAGCCTTACTATCATTGTTATCAAACAACACAGCAGCAGCTACATGTATTTGATATATCGGTCTCTCAAGGACCAGGGACTACTAAATGCAGCATGTGCACGGTCCGATATCTGTCTTCGCTAGCCAAGGCCAGTATTATCAACGCTACCTAGAGCAGCTGTTGTTTTTGTGCGTTTGAAATGCTGGGAAAGTGTAGCGTTGTGTTTCGGCTACCAAGAGCTAGCACAAACATTTACCTCTAAATGGAGTCATAAACATAAGAGGTTTAAACATATACCTCTGAACGGAGTCATTTTCACCAGAAGGATACCATCACTAAATCTGATGGTTCAGACATGAACGTAATATACACTATCAGTGCAAGAACATGATTATTTCAAGATTGGAAGAACGGTTAGATGTGTGATCATGACATATATATTTAGCTAGTGCAGCCTTTATGTGATTGTCAAAAATAGCCCGCGTTGTATAACACATTGACCTGCAGTGCATCTAGAAAAGTCGCCCATTACCTTCTTTCCTCCTACTAATGGTATGAGGTCGTACAGAAATAGTGCGCATAACAATCCACTTTGACTTGTTTCTGCACAATGGTTGCATATGTTGTGACTATCCAAAACATAACACGAATAATGAGGCACTTACGGTTTTTGACTCGTCAGTTGAAACTGTTGTAACAGAATCAGTTTTCAATTAAGGATCATTCTGGTCAATTAGTACACCCCAAATACTCTTATGAATATCTCAGCAATATTTGGTGATGTCAAGTACACGCAGGCTGCATGCCACGACCCCATATATTGGCAGAGATCATGATGTGTTTTAAGAACCTCGCTAAAATGAAAACTTCCACGAACAATATATCCACGAACCATTCCTATATTATTGTCTTTTTTGTATCCTTAATACATTATTCAGCTTATTTCTGTAGCTTTTGGAAATGATTTCACTCTCCAGTGTTTTTCCCTTTTGATATTTTTATATAGGTATTTTTTGTAAACACGATATTACCTAACTTTTTGTCAGCCAACTCTTCTTTTTACGACGGTGAGCGTTTTTCATTTTGTATGGAAAATGTTTATCGACAAGTGCAACAAATATTTCAAGAAAATTATCAAAACTAGATTCTGCATCATTTGTGTAAATAACATTCCAGCTGAGCTCCTGGAGGTCATTTGCAAAATTGATCTTAGCTGAGTCCTTTATTTGTCTTTAGTACGACGAGTCTTCACCCTCAGGTGTGTTGTTTTTGTATGTTGTAATTGCGAACACTGGCAGGTGATCACTGGTGTTACTTATAATAGTTCCACCGTGTATTTGGGTTTTGATATGTGATGGGGAAAATGTAATCTATCAGAGTAGTTGACCTTTTGTCTATGCGTCTTGGAACATTTATCAGCGGTCTGAAACCGTGACTATAGGCGGTATCTAGTATTTTTCCTGTTTGCTGCAATTCTCTCTGTAACATATTGATATTGAAATCTCCCATGACAAACCAAGTTGTATTGTTGTTATTGTCCAACAGATTGCTGAGATTATCGACAAATACGTCAACTGAAGAATTCGGAGATTTGTAAATACATAAATGTAACATTTGATTGTTGTTGAGCGTGAATTCCACTGTTATTATTTCACATACGTCTTGAACTATATTAGATTTAGCGATAGTTTTGGAAGCTTTCAAGCTAGACCTGACGTAAAGAAGAACACCGCCACCTCTTTTGTGCTCTCGTGATGTACAGAACATATCATAATCATCCAGTTTGAAGTAGTCGATGCTCAAACCTTGGTTGAACCACGTTTCTGAGATTCCCATGACATCAAATTTGTGCTCTACACTCTTTAAGGTAGTGGTCAATTGGCAGACATTCTTCATTGGACTTCAAGCGTTGACATGCAGCATTTTCAGTAAGTTATAATTGGTGAAAGAAGAATTAAGTTGTGTTTCTGTGTACTCATTACAATTCGTTAGCGTGTTATTGAAAAACTCTTCCTGGTTGTGAAAGTGCTGATCATTTTTACACCAATCGTATCCTGAGCTATTTACAGGGTGAAATTAACATTGGTACATCATGAAGAAGTGTAACGGCAAGACAAAATTGCTGATTATGAATTGAGATATAGTTCGTTTTGTTATTCATCGCAGTGCGATGTGCCCTTGTGTTGAGCTTTGGAAACTGAGATTAACGGACAATGAATTACTTCACACATACTCATACATGCATACTCATTCACACCCATACACACACATACACACATGCACACCCATTGATACATATTCACAAAGGTAATGCACACACGCGCCATTGGAGTCGGCAGAGGTTGTGCTTTTGACACACACACACATACAGACACACACACACACACATTTACGCACACAACTGTACAGTTTAGTTTAGTTTATTGACCGCAGCATAGCATAACACATGAAAATAGCACACACACTGAATGGTCCATAATAAATATTAAGTATACGAGAACACAAAGCCGAAATACCACACTGTCATTAATACACAACAATCACTTCGTTTTACCGCCAAATAAAATAATGAACATGTTTGCACCATTTATACACAATTAAACAGAACAGTATACACCAGACTGCAGCACTACGCTAACACTGTCACACAATAAACACCTCAATACACATCCAACATATCTTGGACACATTTACAAGCTTTATCCACTGTCAAGTAGAACACTTCTCAAAAATTCGATACTCCATATTTGTTCCGAGTCTCCTCGGTCAATTTGCATTCCTCCAACACATGTTTTTCTGATTGTACTTTTCCGCATTTACAGAACCGCTCGGCTGCAGCCGTTCTACCCCTGCCTCTCCTGTTCCACTTCCCTGTCTCACATGCCAGCCAACGCGATCCAGTCCTGAATCTCGTAAGAACCATCCGGTGTATTTCCATGCCTGTGAAATTTGTTGAATACGCGGCATGTGATGTCAGGTCGGGATTCATCTCGTAATACATTGCCCGCCTTGTATGTGGCTGCCGCGCTTGTGATTTTCACATGTGCGCTTCCGTGCTCTATAAATTACTAAGGGCGGCAGTAAACAGAGCCGGGTGGTGGCCATATGTGCCGGAAATGGGTCGGCGATGCGCTGACTGGTGTATCGCGGGTCAGACTTGTGGTGACCATTAGGTTGCCAGCACGTACTCATCGTGTTTAGATTGGTGACTACCATTGGGTGCCAACAAATACTCAGCGTTGAGCTGAATATATTTGCAGTGGGCAAATGTGCTGATTGGTGATCACCATTGGGGTATCATCAAGTGACAGCATTGGGCTGAACAGCTCAGCGTTATGGACATTTGCAATGGGCAAATGATTTGGTTGGTGGCTTGAGTGTCGTGGTTGTATTTATACGTGTTGTGCCCGTGCGACAGGTACAAGAGGTGAGCACATATTTTATATACGATATTTGGTACTTTTATTGTGCATATGATGTACGTTATTTGCGTAATATGAGTGAAATTGGTTTGTTTAAATATTTTTGTACAGATTTACGGTTTAGATCGTCAGAATACACGTTTCCCTATAAATTTGGTGTGTTCGGGGCGGTCGGAATCAGTTCAAATCAAACGTCGCACGAGGCACTGAGCCACATAGAGTGGCTCGCGTTAACTGGCGATGGGCTACACTTACAGTAAATCTCTTCACGCCCGGCGGTCAGAGCAAATTTATACGCTCAGGTCAGAGTGAATACTCACGGGTTGTTCGCGTGTGTGACCGTGCTCCTGCACATCGTGGCTACTGCATATTTATCTAGTGTCTTGGGTTATTTTATATCATTGTACATAATTTATTTGCGTTGTTTGATTTGGTATGTTTAGCTTGGTTATTGGCGCCTTGTTTGGTAGTTTGTTGGTAATATGGTTTGATGTATATATGCGTTTGATACACTAAACCATGGACGGTGCTGAAGGGTTCGAAGGGGATCCTAACTTTGGCTCCAGGGTAAGAGTGCCAACAGAAAGAGGGGCAGAATATCAGTTGTCAATGCTAAGGAGACAGCTTAAATCAGCATTGATAGGCGTCTCATGTTCCCTGGACAATGTGGATATCGAAGTTGCGGTATCGAAGTATCGAAGTGGATATCGGATGGCATGTCCGTCGACATATCCAGATGAATGCGCGACGAGACGATGGCTAAAAAGGACGCGTTGGCAAATGTTACCAGCGCTTCATAGATTCCGATATGACATCGGCCGATGCTGATCAACGGCAATACGGTGCAGTGCTCGATAGATATAGGGATTCTCTGCAAGATGTAAATAAATACATTCGGGAGCAGCGTCTTGAGACGCAATCAAACTGCTCTAATAGATCAGGTGAATCTAGAGCTTCACATGCGAATACCTATGCCACACGTGAGACAGTCGAAGATCCAATTCAGAGATTGGCAGATGCCTTGTTGCGCACTACCACAAGAATGTTGCCTGTTGTTGAGCCCGACCTATTCTACGGGTACCGCTTCAAGTTCCCTTTATGGTTACAGTCTTTCGAGCAGATGGTGGAAGAGCAGGTAAGTGATAAGGCCGACGGCCTGTTCTATCTCAATCGATACTTGCGCGGTGAGCCGAAAAAAACGATGCAAGGCTTAATACCACTAAGAAGAACGGATTCATATTGGAAGGCCAAGCACATGCTGATTCGCCGTTACGGTGACAAGTTCGCAACGTGGGAAGCGTATCAACAGCGCTTGCACCACTGGCTAAAAATAGCTGCCAACGACGCAAGCGGTCTCCAGAAGTTTGCCTATTTTTTTAGAACATTGTGTAGAGGTCACGGCGTTGATTCCTGCCCTGAAATCACTTAACGATCTACGTGAGAATCAACGCTTGCTACGAAAATTACCGCCTTATCTTTCTACGAAGTGGGTGTCGTTGGTAGATGACTTGCGAGAGAGATTGGTCGTCAATGATGTCCGAAGTGTTGATGATGACTCGCCAGCTTATCTCTATCCTAGTTTTATGGACTTTGCAGCCTTCATAAGAAAACAGTCAAGAATCGCAGGTGACCCCATTACGTCACCTGTTGCCCTTAGAGAGTCAACAGAAGGTGGTGGAGAGGTATCGAACCATGTAAAGATAAAAACAAGCTTTTTGACGCGTGCTGAAAATGTGACAGCGGGACCGTCTGCTGGTTGTCGAGCACAGAACACAAGAAAGTCGAACAAAGATACTCTGGTCTATAGAACCAAAAGCTGCAGTATGTGTGGTGAGACACATTGGACTACAAAATGTCCCCGACTCTTGGGCGTGTCGGTGTCTATACGTGAATCACTTGTTAACAATAAGCGTTTATGCTACCGGTGCCTCCGCCCGGGTCACCGTAGCAAAGTCTGCCGATCGTCGAGGCGATGTGTCACCTGTGGAGGCCCGCATTCATTGGTCCTACATCGCCCAAAAATGCATCTGAACCACCAAAAGAGGGCATGGTAACCCCACCTGCAAATATTAGTGACAATGAACCGGCAGTGACATCTGTAGTGACACATTCCGTTGGAGTGACTGGGCCTGAAGACACTGTGTCGCACTCGCTAATAGTTCCGGTGTGGGTACATCATGAACAGGACCCCTCGAACAGACTGTTAGCTTACGCGGTCCTGGACGAGCAGTTTGACGCTACCTTTGCCACTAAAAAGTGCTTCGGGATTTGAGTATCCCGTGTGTCGACGTTAATATGAGAATTTCGACTATAATAGGGTATGCTATTGTCGAAAGCAAACAAGCTAAAGGTCTGGTCGTGTGCAGTTTCGACGGCGACAACTCGGTGAACCTGCCGACTGTCTATTCTCGTGGTGTCATTCCGTCGAAGCGTGAGCACATTCCGCGTAGAGAGACCACCCAACGATGGGCACACCTGCAAAATACTGCGGGGCGTCTGATGGCATAAAGCGACGCTGTGCCAATCGGGCTTCTCATTGGCACCGATCGCTCCGCAGCCGTGAGACCACTCGACGTGGTGGCAGGTGGCCGTGACGACCCGTACGCCGTGAAGACTATCCTTGGTTGGGGTGTAGTGGGTAAAGTTTCCATCGGGCAAAAAACCTTGTCTCATTAGGAGCAGGCCACCTGTTGTCCTGGCACATTATAGTTCCCACAGAATATTTCCCCTTTGTTGGACAACACCCTTAACTCGACTACCATCCGCCAACTCAATACAATGACGGGAACCATTGCACGTATCATCAAAAGACACGAAATTTTCACGATCTCTCACAATATGCGCTGTAGCTCTGCAATCAACAAGCAAACTATTAACCACTTCCAAATGACCAAAACCACCTCTTTCAACATTCGAATCATCAATATCAACGTTCATAACATTACTACTGACCTTGAATATAAAATTGTCGTTCTCGTTGCTCACAGCTTTCACATGAATCTTCCACCTGCAAGATTTGGTATCATGAGTGTGACTGTTACACACTTCACACCATCTGTGCGGTTTCTGAGTGCGGTTTCGCAGTATATGCCCCTTTTTGCCACAACCATAACATGCCACCAGAGGCAGCCGATCAGCAACAGCTGCTCCCTCGCTGACTGCCATAGTTTTTGTTTTCAGAATTGTGTCGCCATCCACTTCCTTGATCTGGACATTTTCATCAAAGCTTCGCAATGCCACTTTTAAATCGGTGAAAATCATCGGGTTTTCCCTCTGCTTTATCACTGTTGTGAACGTTTGATAGTCAGCAGGGAGACCCTTAAGAACCATCGCCGTCAAAAGAGTATCACTCACCAATTCACCCGCATTGTTCAGCTCCGTTGCAGCACTTTCCGCTCGTATGACGTAATCTGTCATATCCTCATTTGCTGATTTCTTCAAAGATTTAAGTTCCGTGTACAATAAAATTATTCTTGGTGTTCTGCACGACCGGTAGTGTTCTCTCAAAATCTTTAAAGCTTTTCCACCATCATCCTTGGCTTCTCTCATAATCAATGATAGGCTTTTATCGTCAAGATACTGTATGAGCTCCTCAAAAACTAATGCATTTTCATCAGTAGAGATTCATCAGTAGAGATCCTTCCTTTCACTGGCACAAATACATGGTCGAGTTTCTGAATCCTGAGATATCCCAAGAAATTTGTCTCCCACAAATCAAACTTCTGAGCATCACCATCAAACAGAAGCCGCCGGGGCCCATAACCTGTTGATATCTTCAATTCTTGGTTAATCAACGAGAAATCCACCTCAAAACAATAGCATATATTCTCTCACGCAGGATACACCGAACAACCACACATGCGCCAACAAAATCGTACATTATACATAAAGTTGCCAACTCATGGTGGATTTCGCCAAATGCTTTCACACAACATATGAGAAGGAAGATAATTATAAATGCGCTGACCGAATACAATAAAATATTTAGAGGATCATGAAGATTAATTAGTGACACGAGGACAGATGAGGGGAACAGGTCTACGAGTATCAGAGCGAGTTGAAACACTGACTAGGTAGGGCGGTTGATTAGGATCATGAAGAAGCTTGAAGATTAGACAACAAAGGCGAAAGTGTATACAAGAGACAATTTGAAGACAACGAAACATAATAAGAAAACAGGAGGTATGACGGCAGGGCGTAGGGTCAAGAACAAATCGGCAAGATTGGTTAAGAAGGCGTTGTAGTATTTTTAGAGAAAAACGAGGTAAGCTAAAGTATAATGAGTTGCAATAGTCCAATATAGAGAGTATAAGAGAATTAACAGGCGCAATAGATGAATATTGATCGATACAGGGACAAATGGGATAGATTGAACGTAGGATCAAACGACAAGTGCGTGCGACGGAGCGAATGTTATCTACAAAGTAGATCGAAAAATAAAAAATGATGCCAAGGTTTCGAACGGTAACGTACAAGGGAGCTGAGAGCAGCGGTGGACTAATACGCGGAGGATGAAGAGGGAGAAACTCGGACTTTGAAGTGTTGATGAGAAGATGGCGAGCTGCAGCCCACGAATAAATATCAGAAAGTACGTCAGATAGCAGGGAAGGAGAATGAAAAGCAAGCGAATATCTTCAGCATAGATATGAAAACTTATAGAATGTTTACGAAAAATAGGACAAAGATAAGACATGTACAGATTAAATAAAAATGACCAAGAATGGAGCCCTGCGGAACACCATGACGTAGAGCAACCGCAGAAGAGACACAGGATTAACATTTTACAGCATAAGTCCGATCACTGAGATATGATTTGAGAAGGGCGAGGTCTCTAGAAGAGATACCAAGATGAGAGAGATCACGGAGAACAGAGTGATTAACCAAATCAAAGGCAGAAGACATATCAAGGAGAGCAGGCAAGACAGACCGACGGTAAGAGATGTGAGATAAGACGGCATTGGTTACAGAAATGAGAACAGACTGAGTGTAATGTAAAGTACGGAAACCGGATAGGTAAGAATCAAGATATTGGTTAATGAAGGGATCCGGATTGGTAAGAACCAAGACATTGGTTAAATAAGGGAGGAAGTTGAGAAGAGATGGCAGATTCAAGAATTTTAGAAGGGAATCTAAAAAGAGAAATGGGCCGATAATTTTTTTTTACAGTTCGAACTAAAAATAGTTCCTTAAGTATAGGGTAGATTGTAATATGTTTATCAGCGAGAAAAGCGCCAAGGAGATAATATATATTAATCAGATGAAGAAAATAGGGCAAAAGGAAAGGAATCAATTCAGAAATTGCCTTAAAATTGATTGATATCAGAAGAAGAAAAAGTCAATTTAGTTTATGAGATAAGGGCAGTAATATCACTCACACTAAGACGATTAAATGATGAAAAACGTTGAGATGAGGAAATGTGGCTGAGATGAGAAAATGGAGGATGAATAACATATAGCACCAATTTGGCTATATCCTCAAAGAAGGCAGAACATTAAGGGGCTGTAATAGTGGAAGAAATTGGTCGCGAACGAAGACCACAGATATAATTCAAACTAGAGATAAGGGAATTGGAGAGAGTTTGAAAAACTCCAACCAACGCCGCCACCAGAGGATTTGGAATTAGAGCGAGCCTTGTGAAGAAAATTAAATGGAGATAGGCTGAAGAAATCGGAGATACACCTGACTCTAGTAACCAAGTTTCAGCGAGACAGAGAATGGAAAGGTAATAAGATGAGCAAATGTTTAAGATATGATCGTTTATATGACGGCACGATCTAATATTTATATAACCAATGGAGACGCGATACATGCGCTCTGATCCAAGAGGGAGAATAAGATAGGAAGAAAAAGGAAGAATAAGATAGATAAGGAAGGAAGAATAAGATAGATCGGAGATGAAGGCTTAGATGGTGAAAAGAATGACTGCAGTGATGAATATATAGATTGAGAAGGGTGGAATGATGAGGAGAAAGAGGATAGTCAATGACCCGAATGCGGTGATTGAGCCAACCAAATTGAATCAGAAACAGAAGTGGCGGTGCGGCAGCGGATGGAATCCCGGACGGCAGTGAAGGAAGGGCACGAAGTGTCAAGCGAAGAATGAGAATGGTTCCGGACCGAGCACACACAATTTCAGTAATGAGCTGAGCGCGGACAATCAGATGAAGTATGATCACCAGAGAAGTGAACACACATTACAGGGCTAGTACATCGAGTTGATTTGTGCCCAATGCCGGCACATCGTGAGCAGCGAGCGACCCAATATCTGTCAAACACTGGGCAGGAATGGAGACCAACAAACAAGTGGTCGCCAATCAAACGGATCAGAGAGCGAACATATGGATAAAGGGACAAGACAGCGTGATATACGAGATTAAGTACTCGTACGTTAATCTTTGACTTGGTGAATACAAGAAATATCAAGTCAGCATCCGGAATGTTGACAAGTAGCGGTTTTTTTAGCCGGACTGATTTCACGAAACTACACGGGGGGACTCCCGCCGGAACATTTGCCAAAGTAATATTGGGCAGGAGTGGAGCAGCAGATGGGACGTGAATCTCGATATCTGATACGTCAGCGCGTAGTTGCGAAGCAGCCCGGTTAACGGCGCTAGCGGAAACCCAACGCAAGATGAGACCTCCACCAGACATTGTGCGTGAACTCGCAAATGGGACATCCTGAAGAGCAGACTGCACTAAATTGGATGCGACGGGTGCTTCGTTGCGTGACTTCAAGGCAGCATCATAGCTGCGTGCAGGCCGCCCATTAGAGGTCACCGCCGGTGCAGATTGAACGGAATCAATCCAACGAATCGTATATTTAATCTTAGAAATCCGGGAGTCAACGGCGCTGACATTGTGAACGAGTTAGAGAGCTAGTTTAGCCCGCCCGATACACGGGGAGCAGCTCCAATTGATGAAGCTCAGCACCTCACTCTTGACTCCTAGGAGAGAGGCGCATCTAGTGTGCGCCCAGGACGAGCACATATAACAGGAAATATGCCTAGGTTCGCCTGTATCACGCTTGCAGAATACACACGAATCAGCCATTGCGGAAGTTGCAAATCCAAAATAATAGTAAAAAGAAGACAAAGGTGACTCACCAACAGATACTGTGCTGTTCTAGCGTCATCTTAATTATGAGGAATGTTGGAGTCGGCGTGAACGTTGTATAAAAATTTGATGAGAGTTTCGTACCCGTCAGCAGCGGCAATATGCACAAGCACAACCACAATCACAAGCACACAAAAAACCGGAAAATTGGCACATACGAGGTTCACTCCATAAGTTTTTATACTTTTTCATTAGAGACAGCTATAAATTTCAGAGATGCATGAAACTTCAGTAACCCTCGAAATAGGACCCCCCAAATTCAATGCACTTGTTGTAGCGCTCCAGCCATTTCTTGAAGGCTTGCTGGCAGTGTTCCAAAGTGAAGGTGTCCATGACCTCTGTCACATCGTCCTTCTTAGTGTTGGTTACAACCATATGGTTCAGCTCATTGCCTCTAATCCGAGTGTCATTGACTCTTTGGTGACCTGTGACGAAAGCTGGATTTATTGTTACGATCCAGAGACCAAGAGAAAAAGTGCCCAATGAAAGCACATTGACTCCCCCAGACCCAAGACGGCCAGACAGAGCAGGTCCACTGGGAAACTCATGATGATCCCGTTCTTTGACAGCAAAGGCATCATCTACATCAACTGGGTCCCCCACGGCCAGAAGGTCAACAAAGAATACTACGTGAGGGTTCTTAAGGAGCTTAGGAAGAGATTTCGCCGCAAGAAGCCATAACTCTTCAGATCTGGCCGGTGGCACTTGTACCAGGACAACACCCCCACCCACAAGTCCATCATGGTGACGAGCTACCTGACAAAGGTGGGCATCAAAACTGTCCATCATCATCCCTACAGTCCAGATCTGGCCCCAAATGATTTCTGGATGTTCCCCAGACTGAAAGAGGAGAGCAGGAGCCGCCGTTTTGAAAATGTAGAAGAGATGAAGAAGGCTGTGACAGAGGCCCTCGACACCTCCACTTTGGAGGCCTACCAGCGGGCCTTCAAGGAATGGCTGCAGCGCTACAACAAGTGCATTGAATTTGGGGGGTCCTATTTCGAGGGTGACTGAAGTTTCATGCTTCTCTGAAATATATAACTGTCTCTAATGAAAAAGTCTCAAAACTTCTGGAGTGAACCTCGTACATTTCAAACTGCCGTATTTCAAACTGTCGCATATAAAATAGCCGTTCGTATGTCAAACGTGTTTAATCGTATTTCAAACTGCCGTTCTAGTACTATTTACGTGTGTAAATAACGTGTTATATGAAGTGAAAAGAGTAATATGTGCTAAAATATAGTTGTAAAGGCGAGGGTCGGAAAAAGAAGGATTTAGAGGAATAAGGAGATGCATTTACAGCACGAGGGCAGACAAGGGGAAGAGGAATTCGGGAAGAAGTGCTGAAAGGAGTAAGAAGCGGATACAGGATGGCTGGTGAGGATCGTGGATAAGCTAATAGACCAGGAAACACAAGCGAAAGTGAATACTAGAAGTAATAGGGAGTCAACAAAATTGGAAAAGATATTGAGAAGTGTGACGACAAGGAACAGTATAAAGGTCAGAACGACAATATTGGTTTAGGACGCGTTTTAGGACTTTGAAAGAACGTTGGGGAGCATTTATGTACACAAAATTACAAAAATCGAGTCTAGAGAATACATGAGACTGAATATTTTCGATTGCGCAAGGTCTGTCAAAATATGAACTTATAGGATAGAGGGATTTCAAGATAAGACGGCAAGTGCGGACGAAAGAGAGGATACTGCTAGAGGAGGAGAGTGATGATGCCGCCGGGATCGGGAGCTGTGGAGGATAGGATAAGAGGTAAGCGAGGAGGAAGAATACGAGAAGGATGAAGAGCCAGAAACTCGGACTTAAACAGATTGAGAATGTGACGAGACGAATCCCAGGAAAAGATGGTGGATAGAATGCCAGAGAGAAAAGCTGGAGAAGGGAAAATACGAAAAATGTGGAGCTGAATGTCATCAGCGTATATATGAAATGAAACATAATACTTACAAAAAAGAGGGCAGATGTGATATGTAAAAGTTTAAGAGTAATGGACCAATAACACTGACCTGCGTTTCAAAACTTTTTTCAAATGGTCCGAGGTTTCTCAGCTGTTTTGATACAAGTTTTGTGTGCTGAATTCGAAAAAGCTATCCATTTTAATCGATTAGCTCGAGTTTTCACACTATGTCAAGGATAACAGCTCACACACTGATGTATATATATGCATATTGGAGTGGGCATACTGATACATTCTGCCCCAATTTTCACCCTTCTCTCCTGCTGCATGCATCATATTTAATGTCATCATCATATCTCAGTCTGAGTTCTCTGCGTGGCTTGCTTACAAGTCGATCACCGCCAACTACCTGGGTAACCACAGAAGTCCGGAATACCTGAAGTTCGTCGATGAGTTTATAGATAGTTTTCAGCAACTTGGAGCTCGTATGTCTGTAAAGATGCGCTTTCTACTGTCCCATCTCGATTATTTCCCAGACAACTGTGGTGATTATAGTGAAGAGCAGGGAGAACGTTTCCACAAAGACATACGTGTGATGGAAGAACGGTACCAAGATCAGTGGGACGATAACTTCCTGGCGGACTATTGCTGATGCTTAAAGAGGAACGTCCCATCTGCTCAACACATTCGGAAGTCCGTGAAAAGGCCATTTGTTTCGCAGTAGTGAGTATGTACTGTGATCGGAATACACTTATGGTGCATCAGTTTGCAGCTTAAACATATATCCTTCTGTCGCATTAACTATATTAAACCAATTAGCAAGGTTTTGTTCATATGGGCGAAATAACGTATCTTAAAATATCGAGCTAATCGAGCAAAACGGATTCCGTTTCCGGAATCAGCGTGAAAAAATGACCTAAAAACAGTTGAGAAAACTTTGACCTAATAAATCACACAGACCAGTGTAATAGATTCCTGTGGGACTTCTGATGAAAGATGGATAGGATCAGATACAGAGGAATTGAAGTTGACATAGTAGGTCCTTCCCTTAAGGTACGATTTCAAGAGATGGCAGAAGACGAGATTCCAAGATGAAAGATGTCGTGAATTTGGATAGAGTGATTAATATGGTCGAATGCGGATGATATATCGAGAAGAACGAGGATAGACCGACGGAACGAAAAGCGTGACAAGATGTTTTTTGAAATATAAATAAGTACTGATTCGGTAGAATGAGAAGGACAACACCTGCATTGGAAGGGATCAATGGACTGACAGATGAAGGGAGAAATTTGTGCGGAGATTGCGGACTCGATAAGTTTAGAGGAAAGACTCAGAAAACATATAGGATGATAGTTCCTGGACGGACGGACAATTGCATAACTGTCAGCGAGAAATTGACAATGAAGAAAAGAAGAGTTAATAGGACGAAGGAGATAAGGAACCAAGCAAGGAAAGGATTTGGAGATGACAATAATTTTACTTGGATCAGCTGGTGAGAAGGTTAGCTTAGAAGAGGAACGGAGAGACAAAATGAATTGTCAATATTCATCATGCTATATAGCATACAACAAGGGTATGGGAGTAGTGATGCAAAAAAAACATTTTTTTTGTTGAGTTTTTTTGTGCAAAAAAAACATGTTTTTTTATTTTTTTATTGTTTTTTTTTTGTTTTTTTTTAGAATTAGCCCCAATTGTCATCGGATGTTAGATTTTAGTACATAGAAATGAGTTCAATTGATGTTTTGTACATCTTTACGTGTCTTATTTCAAAGATAATTTGATAATAGTATAAAAAACAAGAATATTTATCAATAAATACCTCAAGAGACTGTTTGAAAGTGCATCCGGGTCCGGTGGTTTAGGTTTTTTTCATAGAGAAAACCCATGTCTTTAAAGATGGTTTTAATTATGTGGATATTTGAAATAAAAAGTCAGCATAACAAAACAAATTCATTGAATAATAATGTTTTTTTTAAAGAAACCATGTTTTTTATGAAAATGCAATGATGTTTTTCAAACTGGTTTTAAGTTCGTTATATTAATGTACAGGTCCAGAAAATGTTGGCAGCAGAACAAGACAAGCTAATTGGTTGGTCAAGTGTTTTTTTGACAAACGTTCATTTAAACTAACGCTTTTTTAATGAAACAATGTCAAATTTAAACAAACAATTTCTAAAACAGTATCTAGGTAAGTTAGATTTGATTGATGTACGTTCAAATAACTTTTGTATAGCAAGTAGCCTGCTGGTACATATAAGCGGCTGGTTAAACCACTTAATTTAAACTGTTCTTTTAAACCATGGTATTTTTCAAAGTATATTTTTTGGAAAAACTGTTTTCGTAAATGTAGAGATTGCGAAAAAAAATTGGCGGCAGATCAAGGAAAGTTTAACCAAATTAACTGTTTTTTATTAGTAACCTGTTTTTAGAACTGGTTTTATGGATGATGGTTTCTTTAATGTAGTTATTTGTATTCAAATACTTTTTTGTACATCAAATATATTTCCTCAGTTGTGTTTTTTCCTACACGAAAGTATTGTCCGTTTTTCTGGTCCGTTTTTCTGGTCCGTTGCCACTGCGACCCGCTTTTATTCGTCGTCTCATTAGGGACACTAAGTTTGTGTGCATATTCGTAGTATTTGTGTAAATATTTCAGTGTTTGTACTCTTATATTTGCATGGATTGCATTATATTGCAGAATATGGGTATATAACAAGGGCTTCAACAAATTTTGTACCTCCCAAACCCGAAAATGGAACCCGCAATATAGAATTATTTGCCTGACTGATATCCTGCACGACTCAAATTCGGTCACATCGAATCGCTGATAGAATACAAGCACAAAATACGCATAATATATTACAACACAACATACAACACAAGATACATTAAAAGAAATAACAAAAGATAGATTATACTAACACTTTCATACATGAAACACTGAGAGCTCAATATTGCTTTATCCAATATTTCATACACTGTTGAAGACAATATTTCACCTCACAGGTGCAGTTTTGACCAAGCTAACTCTATCAAATATTTGTAAAAAATTTCCATACAAATTTGGTTATACAAATGTAAATATATCTGGAAGACGCATTAAAGCAGGTGCAGTAAAGAAGGTGCAGTAGCTGTTTCAGTGGAGGACTCGCTACACCAATGTTACGGAATTCTGTGCCACGGCCTTCGTGCCGAGGTTTTGCTGGTCTCGGACCTTTTGATATTAATTTTACTATTGTTACTGTGTATATATGATATATATGATGTGCTACACCGCTCTTTGTTATGTGCGCGCTCTGAACGAGCTTCGCGTAACAAGTATATAGTTCGGTGCGATGGAGAGTCTATTCGATGTAACCTTTCGACAGGGCATTAAGATTGTATTTGATATCTCATGTTTATATTAAGTGTCATCTGAATTTGCAGAATTTGCTGAAGTCACCTAGACATGAATGCACTTAGTGGCCCAATGATGGACTGCGGTGGTATTGTATTATTATGGAGCTGCGTGTATGTGCGTGTGTGTTCACTATACATGTTCTTAAGCGTATTCTCAGCGTAAAATCTATGTGTAGACTGTGGTGAATAAAATCTCTCTCTGTGTGCGTGTGTGTGTGCATGTATGCTTGTGTGTATATGTGTGTATTTGGCTCTGTATCCTCATGAATATATGCGTGTGTGTATGTGTGTGTGTGTGTGAGTCTATATCTTCATGAATATATGCGTGTGTATACCCTTATGAATGTTTGTACAGGTTTCAGGTTTTATGGACAAACGTGAATGTTTGTACGTGCATGTGTGTCCGTATTGTACTTTCTCCACATTTGAGGCATTGCATAGAGAGTGCGTAATATATATGCTTAAATAAATAAAATGGAAAAAATATGTGTGTATATGTTTGTGTGTCTATCAATCCGAATCATTGATTGCTGATTCTACTGATTACCGATATGCTATTAAATCAAACAACGAAATTTATTGTATTTCTCGGGGCTGTCATAGTAATTGAGGAGATATACCATTAGTACATTGATAATTAAACAAAAAAAGTTACGTACTACTGCGCTAAGGCATTGATGAGCTTCTACAACAGTACTGGGCGGATGCATAGTACTCATAAATACTAACATCGCCTGAAGTAGGCAATCCATCGATTGACACACCCGGTTGTGATGCATGTATTTCTGGGGACAAACCCAATTATTTTGCTCAGTCATAGGCGAATACATGCGCCTCGCCTGGCGCCGAATCACTATGAGTAGACTCCAAAGCCACAACATTCACACAAATACCACCAAAGCGTGCACAATCATACCTTAGGCACGGCTGAGAGATATGCTTCGACCTGTCGCAGTCCCCAAAACTTGTCGAAAAATTGCCACCCTTGCAGTAGCCTGATAAAACGAAAGCTCGCACAAGATACATAACATGACAGTTATTTCATCAAGAAAAAGCATAAGCCATTGGCATCGGTTTGTTTATGAATACGTCTGAATACCTGCGTTTTGTCTGTTTGAGTATCGCTTTCATGTGAATTTAACTATTTTATAATGTTCTGAGTATTATTCAATGATATTATTTTTCAATATTCGGAGTATATAAACATACTAGCATTAAAACCTGCCCGTTGTGTGGAACAATTCATAAAATGAAAAAACAAACAAATTAACCTGTGAATATGTTAACCAATAGCAAAGTCCAAATGTGAATGTCTTTATTTAAATTTTGACAAAATATTATCCTCAACACGCATTATATTTAAACCTGCCCGTCGTGCGGATTAACTCAAAATTCAGACACTAAACAATGAAAATTCACTAAACTTTTTCATCATGTTTCCAAAATATATTTATAAATTTATATCATTATCTAGCATTGAAACCCTCCCGTTTTGCGGAACAATTAATAAAGTAAAATAAATATTGAATTCATAAAATAAAACAAATTTGAAAAGAAAAAAGTAAACCCATAAAAAGTCTTAACCAATAGAATAGTCTAAATAGGAATGTGTTTATTTTAGATGTTGTCAGAGGTGCTCGTAAAAATAGCCAAACTCCGACAACTGGCATCACTGCTTGCCAATGCTGGTGCGGCGGACAATAACAATCACGTGATTGAGTGTGCACTGCGCAGTAAGTGTTGGATATCATTCTACTGTTCGCGCTTGATATTAATTGTTTTATTTCAACTACAATAATTCAATATGTCTTTTGTTTCAGGTTCATTTGTCTTATATTGAAATTCTCGACAATAAACGTTCAGCCGTTCCGGAATGTTCATGACATAATTTCAATATAGACCAAAATGAAACCAGAAGATATGTCTGGCGGGGGGAACGAGGTGGCCCTGGACGAGGACGATGGTCGGCACAGAGACGTGGGTGCTGTGGCCAGTCTGGCGGGACCCGAATCGTACCAGACCCAGTTGAATCTTCCGGTGCCGGCGCTGAGAAGTGACTCCACGATTGCAGAGTGGCAACCCTTATTCATGGCGGCCGTCAGCAGCTTGGTCAGCCGAGGGCGCGAGGGTGAAAAACTGGCGGTTGGCCTGCTGCCAGCGTTCGTGAACCGACGTCCAGCGGAGAGGGAACTTGTCAGAGAGGTCATTTCTGGCGTGACATCACTGTCTGAAGCGTTTGCGGAACTTTGCATTACGCTGGACCCCCGGTCAGCAAGTATGACAGCATGAAAAGACTGTGCAGCAGCGTCTGGAGCCCAGGCGTGCCGATCGACGATTATTTTTTGGATTGAACAAACTTGCTAAAAATGCTCAGGTGGGCACCGAAGTGCTGTTGACGTACTTCATTGGACAGTTACCGAGGGACATCGAAATGAAAGCACGTCAATGGATGACCGATCAGATGACGGTGAATGACAGAACTGGACGGGCGCTACTTGTCGTGGTCAAGCAGTGGCTAGTAGACAAAGGGTCGGCACTGGACAGAGGCGGCGGCGATATGTCGATGTCGCGGGCGCCGCCAGATATAGCGGCTATATCCCAACGTGCAGAAGTTTCTTCAGGATCATCGTCGTCTTCCGCTCGGAATGAAACATCGACACATAACAAGAGAGCACCCGAGATGCGCAACTCAGGATGTTTTGTTTGTGGGTCCGGTGATCACTGGATGAAGAAGTGCCCTCAGAGATTTTGTCAGCGTTGTGGCAAGAAAGGACATTCTCTCAACGAATGCCGGAAGTCCAAAGGCGGAGGAAACCCGGTGCTCATCATGGACTACGAGGCAGATCACAGTCACCAGCTACCTGCAACGGAAACGGCGTCTGTCCAACTCATGTTCGATGGTAACCCTGTCACAGTCCTTCTGGATTCCAGAGCGGCCACATCGGTGGTGGATAAATACACAGCAGCGGAAATGGGTTGGAACCCCTCTGCGCCAGGTGGGAAGACACCCAAAGAGACCCTGACCGGCGTGGGAGGCAAAGTTCGGACTCTGGGATGTTGGGAGGTCGACGTGAGCGCCGGGGACGGTCCTGGGATCCGACAACGTCTGAGTGTCATTGAAAATGACTCGAGACTGCTGCTCCTCGGACGTGACTATATGACAGGATTGGGATCAGTGGAATTTGACTGGAACCACGGAAGAGTTCGCCTGGGCGATCAGTGGATGCCGACAGAGAAGATGGCGGGTGGCGGTGATTTTCCACATCGTGTTTTGATACTGGCGAGTGAGACTTCGGCTCATAATTTTAAACTCAGAGAACTTGGTGGCATAAGGGAAGGTCGGTTCAAGCGATGTGAACACATGCATTTGAAAGATGGGCTGCTGATGAAGCGGAAACGTGTGGTGGTTCCAGACAAGCTTCAAGGTGATATCACTGCTCAATATCACAAACAGGGGCACTTCGGGATTGAGGCCTTGCGTTCAGAGTTGTACTGGATAGGCATGCACGACACAGTCAAGACCGTTCGCAGCTGTTGCCAGACTTGTGCGCGTCATAAACGCTCCTATGAGCCAAAGGTGACCATGCAGATACCCAGGTATGGCGAACCGGCCCCTCGGACAACGGTCTCGATGGACATCGCCACACTTCCCTGGAGTGAAGATGGATTCAGATACCTGCTAGTGATAATCGACAATTTTTCAAAATTCGTCGAACCCATGAAGGATCAAACAGCGGTGTCAGTTTCTTCCGCCTTCCAGAATGAATGGATCTACCGCCATGGGAGCCCGGTAACGCTGATATCAGATCAAGGAAGAAATGTTGACGGTGGTATCATAAGAACGGTGTGCCACGAGCTAGGCATTGAAAAGAGGCGCACGAGCCCGTACCACCCCCAAGCAGACGGGCAGACTGAGCGGGTGATTCAGACGGCAAAACAATCCATCAAATGCCTGCTTGAAGACAAACAGATGAGCACGTCAATGTGGCCAAATGTATTGCGTGAGGCGAATTTCTTTTTGAACAATGCCCCAAATTCCAGCACCAAGAAAAGCCCTCACGAAGTTATGTACGGCTCACGGCTGCGAACTAATCGCTCGATCAACTTCGGAGCAGTCATACCGGACGCTCTCACAAACGATGAAGCGGCTCAAGCGCGAATTTCCGTCTATTCTGAAGTGGCGCGAAACACAAATAGAGCACGGCACAGCTACAAAAGCTACTATGACAATGACAAAGTGGATCCTGCTAGACGCCTCATCCGACCTGGAAGCCAAGTCATGGTGCGCAACGAGGCAGCGACTGGGCTAGATCCGCGGTATCGAGGACCTTTTGAAGTCGCAGACACACAAGGCGGAAACGTATTTCTGAAACATGCTGACGGAAGAGAGGGATGTGTACACCTCGACCGGTGCAAGACGGTAACCGCAGAGCGTCCTGATCGAGAGGATGGAGCTGGTCCACCCGACCACAGTGGGGAGACTGGCGAAGAGGGGACAACAGCAGACGCCATCACTCCAGGATCTGATGCACTCCAATTCCTGCCAAGTGTATCAAGAACGGGAAGAAGAATTCAGCGAAACCGACGTTTTGCTGATTTTCACGTGAGGGAGTGATGTCAGAGGTGTTCGTAAAAATAGCCAAACTCCGACAACTGGCATCACTGCTTGCCAATGCTGGTGCGGCGGACAATAACAATCACGTGATTGAGTGTGCACTGCGCAGTAAGTGTTAGATATCATTCTACTGTTTGCGCTTGATATTAATTGTTTTATTTCAACTACAATAATTCAATATGTCTTTTGTTTCAGGTTCATTTGTCTTATATTGAAATTCTCGACAATAAACGTTCAGCCGTTCCGGAATGTTCATGACAATGTGGCCAAATATTTTCCCTCGAACAGCCTCTTACTCAAGCCCGTCCGTTCTGCTGAACGATTAATATAATTACATTAAAACCCGCCCGTTGTGCGGAACAATTCATAAAATGAAATTCATGTTTAATTCATTAAAAATATCGAAAATTAAAAAGGACAAAGGGTACACTCATTAAATTGTAATCAATTGAAAAGTATAAGTTGAATATTTTATATTATAATTATGGCAAAATATTTTCCCTCAATCCGACTCATATTTAAACCCGCCGTGCGAAATAATTCAAAACACAACCACGTAACAAACAGTGAAAATTCTAGTATGTAAATCCGCCCATAGTGCGGAACAATTCCTACTATTAAATTTGTATTCAATTAAAAAAATAAGAGATACACATTGAATAGAAAGAAGTAACCCATTAAAAGTCTTATCTGATAGAAAAGTATAAAGTAGACTATTTTTATTTATATTTGGACAAATTATTTCCCTCAAATAGCATCATATTTAAGCCTGCTTGTCGTACGGAAATAATCAGAACTCAAACACGAAATAATGAATAATGATGAAAAATCAAACATTTTCATCAGAATGTTTCCAAAATATATGTATAATTTGACATCATTCCCCAACATCATTTGCACAAGTACTATCATACTTTTAAAAGTACAATATTTACTGCCAATAAATTCATATACATACATTCATATAAATATATATGCATACATTATATTCCGCATTCATATTAAACCCAATATAACCTGACCCAATCCTACCATACCCAACCCAACCATCCCATCTTATGTCATCTCATCCCCTCTTAGTATCAAACACGCGGCCCACCAATAATGTTCTCGCAGACCGTCAATATAATATAGAAACCAGACTATACGACAGATTAATTCACATTTATTGTATAAGGCGATTGAATTATATATAAATTAATTTAAGTTATCATCTAGCATTTAAACCCGCCCGTCGTCCGGAGCAATTCATAAAACGAAAGATATATATTAAGTCTAAATGTAAATATTTTTAGTCTAAATGTAATATTTACTATTCTACTACTGTAAATACAGTAGTAGAATACTCAATGCACATATGCATTTTATGGTTCTCTCCTCTCGTTAATACCACTGGCACTCGCCACGGTGAAGTGCTTGGTTCTATTAGTCCAGCAGTCAGCAGCTTGTCCACTTCGTCATAAATAAACTTTCTATCTTCTGGACAGTACTGTCTGGATTTTGTGGCAATCGGCTCATCATTTGGCAGCATGTTACAGAATAACTGAGGTTCACACACTTTGGCGACGGTTAAGCAACATGCACTGTGTTCTTTGACGTTAACACATAATTCTGGTTTATCGCCTTCAAATTGGAACTTTACTGATTGCTTTACTGCTGCTGAAAGTCCAATCCAAGGATGGCATCCACACATAGATCATCCGTAACTTCCAGACGTGTATTATTGTACTTTCTTCCGTTGATAAGCAGCTTGACATACCAGTATCCTCGAATATGCTCTTGTGTTGATTTGGAAGCAAGCGTGATCGTGCGAGTAGACGGGAAAACCTTGAGGTCAAATATGTCAGTCAATTTGGAGTCGATAAAACTTCCATAGCTCGCCAAATAAATCAGTGCCGCAGTCCGAAACCCATCCACATTGATTGCCACTGTTGATGCAGACAGACCGGTGACACAGGAAACAGCGCACAGAGAGCTGTGTGCAGTAGCGGCGATTGCTTTCGGCTTCGCTTTAAGGCGACACACTTTAGCCCAATGGCCAATCTTTGGCAATTGGTACATTCACAGTTTCTAGCAGGACATGCAGGACTACTGCGATGACAGGACTGCGATGAAGAGCACCCCCACAAAACCAGCATTTTCTAGCTGAAAGAACAACAGCAAGATTCCCTTTGTCTTCACCAACTGGACACTGACTGTCGAAGTCGTTCAAACTGACTGAGTTGTTACCTTCAACAGCTGCAATTACTTGTGAATCATGAGCATAGCAGTCAGCATGCTGTTGAGCCATATATGGTGACCTGGTGATACCATACGCATTGTTGAGTGACAGCGTACTACGCTCCAAGAGTCTCTGGCGTATGACTCCAGATTGCAGGCCGCTGATAAAAAGGTCGCGCACCAAGTCCAGCCGGTATTCTTCGGCTGAAACTGCCGATAGCTGACAATCCTTGCTGAGACGATGCAGACGCGAGAAAAAATCATCAATACTGGCAGACTGCCGCTGCTTATGAGTGGTCAATAAATGTCTAGCAAAAATAATGTTTTCCTGTTTGATGTAGACTGTATCCAGTGCAGCGATGGCGGATTCAAATGAAGCGCATTCAGCGATGATCCCGTAGACATAGATCCCGTAAAAATTTAAGACACGTACTTGGTCAAACATCGTAGTTTATCTGGCGCATTGCTGCCACATTCATCTAGAAAATTGTCGAATGTCTTCTTCCAACATTTATATCATCGTTCTGCGTGATCAGAGTTGGGATCCGCCGTCAGCTTGTCTGGCAAAGAATGCTCGAGATGTTCTCCATGACGAGCAGTTAATAATGTCACAATACTACTGAAGCCACGATTAAATGAGCTAAATAAATTGCAACGAAACTAGCGATAACCAGACATGGGCTTTATTAAGCTCAAACATTGCTACACTGTCACAAAAGGCCATATTGAACTATACTGACGATTACGACCTCGTGTCATTGGTGGCGTAGTGACATACAAGCATACACACGACATACACGAACACACTGACACGTTATAAAAACACAACTCATACATGCATAGAACCAGGACAACTATATGAAACACAACACATACCGTGCACGTTTTGCCGGCTGCAGGACATTTGTGGGTCTGTGTTTCCACAAAAGGACCGCATATTTAACACAGTGACGTCTCAGTGGCGTGAGATGATTTGCCGCGAATATTTGACACATAAATATGTCTTTCCGGTTGTTTTCGCTGCATCGCTGTGGTGTCAGAGGAAACATGGGGAGTTTCGTACACAATTTTTTTTGCACCGCACATTCATTGTGCTCAGCGTGGCCCTTTTTGCCATAATGATCAACGACATTGACAATCATTTGCCTCCCTCGATTGGACGGTCTCTATTTGTGGACGACTTCGCCGTATGATGTTCTTCCCGCAGCACCGTTGCTGTCCAGCGTCAACTGCAGCTGGCGGTGAATAAAATAGAGACTTGGGGAACGCGTAACGGCTTCTGCTTCTCGACGTCCAAAACGGTCGGTGTACACTTCTGCCGCCGTCGAGGTGCCTGCCCTGACATGGAAGTGGAATTGTACGGCAGTGCTGTCTCATTCCAACGCACGGTTCGGTTTTTAGGGGTCACGTTGGACTCGCGCTTGACCTACACCGACCATATTTCACAGCTGAGAATCACATGTCTAAAGGCACTGAATGTGCTGAAGACTGTTTCCGCACACGGTATGGAGCAGATCAACAGTCTCTTCTCCTTCTGTACCGCTCGTTAGTCAGGTCGCGTCCCGATTATGCAAGCATCGTATATGATCTGACTTCGGAGTCAGCAAAAAGCCGTTTGAATGTCTTGAACCACGCAGGGATACGCATTGCCACCAGCGCGTCTCGCACGTCGCCAATCGTCAGCCTCCTTGTTGAGGCTGATGAGGCTCCGCTGGCGCTCCGTCGTCAAGAGCTGGGCATGCGTTATTCTTGCAAGCTTGTAAGGACCCATGAAATCCCCGCGTATGACGTGGTATTTTCCCAGCATGTGCCTGAGCAGCAGCACCTTCCAGGACTTTAGTGTTCTGTGCTGTTTTGCAGCAAAATGAAGGCACTGCTTGAGTCATGCGGGATGGGTGCTAACGACGTCCTCAGACAAGAATACACGGCGGAGTCACCCTGGGAATGTGTCACACCCGAGGTTGACGTCTCGCTAGCAGCTCTGACGAAACACCGTACAGTGCCCAGTGTGCTTCGCTCAAACGAACTGGACCGAATTCATTCTTACGGACGGTATACTGCCCTGTACACTGATGGATCTAAGTCGGCAAGTGGTGTGGGTTGTGCGTTTGTAAGTGGAGGTACGTTCCGCTCGAGCACGCTGCCACCGAGCGCCTCCATTTACACGGCTGAACTTCACGCTATCCTGCTGGCCCTGGTTTTTATTCGCTCATCTTCTTTTTCATTGTTTTTAGTTTTAGCTGACACCCTTAGTGCTTTAACTTCATTATCGTCGTTCTCCTTACATCCTCTTATACAGAGGATTTTTATCTCTCTTGACATCATCCACCACCAGGGCAAGCGTGTAAAGTTTTGCTGGATTCCGGCCCATATTGATATTTTGGGCAACGAGCGAGCTGACAGAGCCGCAAAAAGAGCTGCTGAACGAGACTTTTATTCATTATATTTTAACTTTCCCATTCCGTATTCGGACATTTATCCTATTATACATCGTTTTATCCGTTCTCGCTGGCAGCTCTCATGGGACGAATGTGGTACTAACAAACTAAAAGCAGTGAAGCCCGAAAGCGAACATTGGATGTGCTCTTATCGCCAGAAGAGGTCCGAGGAGGTGGCGCTTTGTCGTCTGCGTGTGGGTCACACGTACGACACGCATCGCCATTTTCTACTCGGACAACCTGAACCCACGTGCAGCGCATGTAATGCACGTCTCTCCATGCAACACATCCTGGTGGAATGTCCATCATTCTCAGAGTCGCGTCAACGTTGTCCTGGATGCGTTAGGACTATTGACGAGTTTTTAGGATATAAGCAATCGCTGGTCATTGAGTGCCGCATTTTTGAATTTGTACGGCTTCTGCCTTTTAGAACTATTTATTTATTTTTATTCTTCTGACTTTCATATTCATATCATTCACCCTCACGCTTATATATTTCATCGCTCCATTGCGTTCATTTGCATAGTTTTAGTTTAATTTAGCTAACAACATACTTGGGGTGACATATGGTCCTTGAGGCCGGTGCACCCCAAAAAACTCAATAATCAATCATCTGATGAGACGAGCTTGCTGTGTATCCGTGGACTCTGTGGTGTAGTGGTTAGCACACCCGCCTCACAAGTGGGAGGTCCGTGGCTCGAAGCCCGGCGGAGTAGAATTTCTTGGGCGAATTCTATATTCCAACAGCAACTGTCCACCCAGTAATAAATTGGTTCCAGATGTTAGTCATGTGTTGTGCCGTGCATTCTGGGGAGGTGGCATTCTCTAATACGTCTTTCGTCCTTGTGGCGCCATATCGTGGATAGAGTCGGTTCTTCGGTGGCACCGAGCTGCACGGGCACACCTGTGTTTATATAGACTTCGGCTTCTTCCCGTGTAGCAGCTGTCACTTAGGTGCTTAACCTTTAATCTTTAACCTTTAACCTGTGGGCTGCGCTATGTTTTAGTCGATGTTCACGGTTAAATGTAGTTAGTCATGTGATATAATCAAAAGAATGAACACAGGCAATACGATGTCAATGATCCGATATACCACACAAAAAGATAAGCAAACGCACTGGAATATAATCCCAATAATACTGACTCAACATTTGTTAGCCGCAAGTTGAACACTCTTTTCGGCGATTCTCAGTTTCACGGACTCATCGACCTTGTATAATATCGCCCTCAATCGGCTGTCGAGTACACTTCTGTTGACATGGTCACTACGCTCACTATGCTCACTAATCAACTATTCATAAATTAAAACAAAACATATGTTACTTAAATGCATATTCTAAATTTTAGGTATAAGGATTTTTTTTGGGAGTTTGTAGATGACAAACCCGAAGTAGAAATTGATTATTAAGAACTCTAACTTTTATTTTCCTGTATTAGCAGTGGCGGCGGTATAGAATCCCTTCACTACAGCCTAACATCATACCAGACTGCCACGGGGTCGGCCGAGGTCATTGACTCGACAGTGGCACGCGCTTCGGCCGCTAGATACTGGGCAGACGCGTTGTAGGGTCGCTGTTCGTTAAACATATCGCACGCATACACGTGATTTGAGCCGCCAGCGTGACGAAATATCTGCCAACAGACACGCACAAATAACCAACAGTCATTGTGAGATGTGACTGTGTTCGAATGTGTTTTAAGGTGTTTAGTTCATTGAACTTGAACATGAGCTTGAGCAGTGGCGGATTGTGAAATTGAGTAGTTGCATTTCAGGTGAAACTGACTGTTCGAGCGCGCTCGACCGGCCGGCTGCGGAGCTTAGTGCTCCAACGGATTTCGGTGGAGCCTAGTGGTTTAAGGAGGTGAGATCTTTGTGGGGTCTGTCCTGTCTTGAGAAAAGTTATTGTATTTTACACTGAAGATTGTTTATTTGTTTTTTGTGATAATTTGGTGCACCGTCCCCTGGGAGTATACGACACCCCCAGTCAAATTAAAGCGTAACTACCTTGAAATGATGGATATGAAATATGAAACGATGACACAAGACAAGACAAGACAACCGTGTATTTGATATAGCGCACTAATCAACAAAGGCGCGATGAACGTGATATTAAGAGATACAAGAGCAAAAATTACATCAAAACAGGAGCTCATAAAGGAAAAAAACAAGAGCTAGCAAGGACAAAATATAAAATGGAAGATAAACACCGAATTATTTTATGCTGAACAATATCAAACAAAAACATGAACTGACACACGAACACTGGCGCATGTCACATACAAGCACGATTAGCACAAACATAAGATCAGGGGCTGTGAGCGGAATCAAATGCACAACAGGAAAACAAAAAAACAAAGTCCAGTAGTATTAGTAAGAGTATATACGAGGGGTGTATGAGAAGTTTTAAGCATCAGAAACTTCATGTAGTTTTAGCTTGTAGAAACTTCATGTAGTTTAAGTTTGTAGAAACATCAAGTAGCTTAAGTTTGTACAAACTTCAAGAAGTTTATTTTAAGTTAAAGGTTTTAAGCATCTCATACATGGCGAGAATATGGAGATATATACAGAAGTAGAGTCAATGCAATCTGAAAGGAGGTGTAAGCGGCGACGGAAGAGAAAGCAGGTATTTTTGCAGCGCAGTGGAAAAGGAAGAATATGATTTATGACGAAGGATATGAGGAGGAAGAGAGTTGTATAATCGGGGGGCAGAGAAATACACAAATAAATGCGATGGCAAACTAAACATATGAATGTCTATGAGTAAAAATCAATGAAAATTTATAAACGGCAAAAGTTGTATAAACTCATAAGGCAGCAATCAATCACTGCCGAATGTTCCTCTCCAAGAACCTCGTCAACCGTCTGAACAGATCCAAATCACCGTTGGCGCGCCTCTGAGAATCCTGTATGTTCCACCAGAATATGTTGCACGGAGAGACGTACATTACATGCGCTGCACGTAAGTTCGAGTTGTCCGAGAAGATGGTGATGTGTGTCGTGTTGCGACCCACACTCAGACGACAAATCGCCACGAAACTACGCCGCGTCATTAAGCGAAACTACGTGTTTCAGGAAAAATATAATGCATAGCTTATACATATAATATATTTATAAGAAAATTAGACAAATCCTCGCGTCCTCTAGTAACAAGGCTCGTAACCCCGGTTGAGAGCCCCTGACTTACGGCTATATATTCATATCCAATATCTAAATTCGGGTTTCACGTCTTTGAGCTTAATAGTACCAAATACGCGCTAGAAGAGCTGCCAACAAGAACGGTTACAAACAAAAATGATATGATTAAAGTCCAAATACGCAACAGGAAAGTTAGAATAGAATTAATAAAAGCTTCGTTTGTCAGCTTTTTTGCGGCTCTGCCGGCTCTCTCGTTACGCGTTTGGTGTTGATTGTTGTTAGGAGACACCAAAAGTATCCGCATAAGAAGACGAACGAGAAAAATGATAATGATTTTCAACCACTAAGGGAGTTCGACGAAAGTAAAAACAATAAAAATGAGATTGAGCGAATAAAATTAAGGGCAAGCGGGATAGCGTAAAGTTTAGTCTTGTAAATGGAGGCACTTTGTGTCAGCGTACCCCCGTGGAACGTACACCCACTCACAAACACACAACCCGCACCGCTGGACAACTTCACTCTGTCTGTGTACATGGCAGTATACCGTCCGTAAGAAGGAATCCGTTCCAGTGTGTTTGAGCGAAGCGCACTGGGCACTGTACGGTGATTCATTAGAGTGGTTGGCGAGACTTCAACATCGGGTGTGGCCAATTCCCAATGTTAATCCGCCATGTATAAGTATGACGGCGTTAGCACCCATTCCGCATGACTCAAGCAGTGCCCTCATTATGCACAAAGCTCCCAATGCTGCATCTAGCACCACAACGATGTAGCCGGTATTGAATGACATGCCACCATGTGATGGCATGTCATTCAATAAAACATTCATTCAATGAAACATTACGCGTACGTACGCAAACGTACGCGAGAGTCGATGGTCACCAGGCTGTCTAACGCAGAAGGTTCCTGAAAAAATCCGCACTAAACGTCATTGAACTGCCGACCGCGTTCCAGAAACCTCACCAGTTTACTCCAAACCTAAAATGCTGAAATGCAGCTAATAGTGAGCGAACTATGCGTAGAGCAGTGTGACCCACACAAGGTCACCAGCCAGCGTTAGGCACGTATTAGTGCGCGCGTGTCTGCACACACTTCTGTGATCATTCAGTGTTTGACAGGCGCGCTGATCGCATGTGCCGATTTCGCCCCGGTAAGTGGCAATACCCTCTAAGCCAATTGTGTACTGAGATTGTGTATTCGTAATTCCCAATGCGTGTGTACTGTGTCCCAGCGGGAGTATTTGCGGGTATTATATGTGTTTTGTTGGTATGTATATGATTGTTTTGTTTGCAGATTAAATCATTGGTGAACTTTAATATACGTGTATGTTTCGAATGTCTGTCTGAACATGGGCATTAATCGGGGCGGAATATCTTGGGCGGTGTCTGACGCTGCGAGTGTTCGTGCAGATTTCGCTAATGAAGCTGCATCAGAGCAATGTACGTTGCCATGTCATCGTCAAGCTTGTTTTCACCGCAACCGGCGGCCTCGCACTTCCGTGTCACCGGCATATTCACTCGGCGATAATAGTATTTCCAAAAATGTTTGATAGAGATCCCGATTAAATGCGTCGACGACACATTGTTGTGGGACAGTGATCTGGAGGAGCACTGGTGGCGGGTGATAAATTACTTACAGTGGCTGGGTGACAATGTCATCATTCTAAATCCGGCAAAGTTCCAACTTTCCTCACTCTAGGTCGATTTTATGAGTTTAAAATTCCTAACAATGCACTGCGACCACTGCAAAAAGATTTCGATGCCATTGCGAATTTCCCGCGACCACGCAATGTCACCGACATCCGAGCGTGGTTCGGCCTGGTGAATCAGGTCTCGCATTACGGACGAACAACGGACATGATGGAGCCGTTTAAACCGCTGCTGATTCCCGAATGCGCGTTCAAACGGGATGCAAGGCTCGATGAGGCATTCAAACGCTCCAAAGCGGCCATAGTCAAAGAAATTCGTCATGGTGTCGAGATATTTGAACCAGGTTGACCAACATGTCTCCACACAGACCGATCAAAATCTGGGATAGGCTACTGGTTGAGACAGAAACATTGTAAATGCAACACAATCTCGCCAGACTGCTGCACAAGTGGATGGCGCGTAACTCTGGCAGGATCCAGGTTTCTCAGAGCCGCCGAGCGGCGCTACACCCCCATCGAAGGCGAGGCGCTCGCAATCATGTGGGCACTGGAAGACACCAAGTTATTTACTCTGGGATGCAGCGAACGCACCGTTGTTGTTGCTGTTGATTTGTGTTTTGGGGTGCACCGGCCTCTACGACCATACGGCACCCCCCAGTCTATTGAAAGTTAAAGCACATTAATCAATGAATATTAAGAATGGAACAATGAAATAAATAGGGGTGATGGTGAAAGAAATGAATGTGAATGTCAATACATAAAATTCAATAAATAGCTCTAAAAGGCAAACGCCGTACAAATTAAAAAATGCGGCCCTCAATGACCGCCGATTGCTCCTGTCCGAGAACCTCGTCAATAGTCCGAACGGATCCAAGACAACGTTGACGCGCCTCTGAGAATGGTGGACATTCCACCAGGATGTGTTTCACGGAGAGACGTGCGTTACATGCGCTGCACGTGGGTTCAGGTTGTCCGTGTAGAAGATGGCGATGTGTGTCGTACGTGTGACCCACACGCAGACGACAGAGCGCCACCTCCTCGGACCTCTTCCGGCAATGTCCGATTTCGGGCTTCACTGCTTTTAGTTTGTTAGTACCACATTCGTCCCATGAGAGCTGCCAGCGAGAACGGATAAAACGATGTATAATAGGATAAATGTCCGAATACGGAATGGGAAAGTTAAAATAAAATGAATAAAAGTCTCGTTCAGCAGCTCTTTTTGCGGCTCTGTCAGCTCGCTCGTTGCCCAAAATACCAATAAGGGCCTGAATCCAGCATGACTTTACACGCTTGCCCTGGTGGTGGATGATGTCAAGAGAGATAAATATCCTCTGTATAAGACGATATGAGGAGAAAGACGATAATGAAGTTAAAGCACTAAGGGAGTCAGATAAAACTAAAAACAATGAAAACGAAGATGAGCGAATAAAAACCAGCGCCAGCAGGATAGCGTGAAGTTCAGCCGTGCAAATGGAGGCGCTCGGTGGCAGCGTGCTCGAGCGGCACGTACCTCCACTTACAAACGCACAACCCACACCACTGGCCGACTTAGATCCATCAGTGTACACGGCAGTATACCGTCCGTAAGAATAAATTCTCTCCAGTGCGTTTGAGCGAAGCACACTGGTCACTGTACGGTGTTTCGGCCGAGCTGCTAGCGAGATGTCAACCTCGGGTGTGACCCATTCCCAGGGTGACTCCGCCGTGTATTCTTGTCTGAGGACGTCGTTAGCACCCATCCAACATGACTCCAGCAGTGCCTTCATTTTGCTGCAAAACAGCACAGAACACTGAGGTCCTGGAAGGTGATGCTGCTCAGGCATATGTTGGGAAAATACAACGTCATACGCGGGGTTTTCATGGGTGCTTGCCAGCTTGCAAGTATAACGCATGCCCAGCTCTTGACGACGGAACGCCAGTGGAGCCTCATCAGCCTCAACAAGGAGGCTGACGATTGGCGACGTGCGAAACGCGCGGTGGCAATTCGTATCCCTGCGTGGTTTACGACATTCAAACGGCTTTTTGCTGACTCCGAAGCCAGATCATATACGGTGCTTGCGTAATCGAGACGCGACCTGACTAACGAGCGGTACAGAAGGAGAAGGGACTGCCGATCTGCTCCATACCTCATGCGGGAAACAGTCTTCAGCACATTCAGTGCCTTTAGACATGTGGTTCTCAGCTGTGAAATATGGTCGGTGTAGGTCAAGCTCGAGTCCAACGTGACCCCTAAAAACCGAACCGTGCGTTGGAATGAGACAGCACTGCCGTACAATTCCACTTCCATGTCAGGGCAGGCACCTCGAAGGCGGCAGAAGTGTACACCGACCGTTTTGGACGTCGATAAGCGGAAGCCGTTACGCGTTCCCGAAGTCTCTATTTTATTCACCGCCAGGTGCAGTTAACGCTGGACAGCAACAGTGCTGCGGGAAGAGCACCATACGGCGAAATCGTCCACAAATAGAGACCGTCGAATCGAGGGAGGCAAATGATTGTCAATGTCGTTGATCATTATGGCAAAAAGGGCCACGCTGAGCACACTACCCTGTGGAACGCCTTCTGCCTGATCGAACGGACGAGACAGGGAGTTCCCCACACGCACACAGAATGTGCGGTGCAGAAAGAAATTGTGTACGAACCTACCCATGTTGCCTCTGACACCACAGCGATGCAGTTTGCGAAGAATTCCATGTCACCATGTGGTGTCATATGCCTTTTCGATGTCAAAGAATATCGCCCCGACGTGGTGACCTCGCGTGAAACTTTCACGTACGCGAGAGTCGATGGTCACCAAGTGGTCTAACGTTGAGCGAAACTGGCGAAATCCTCACTGAGCATCATTGAACAGCCGACCGCGTTCAAGAAATCATACCAGCAGTCTGCAAACCATTTTCTCAAACAGCTTGCAGAGACTGGAGGTCAGCGATATCGGGCGATAGTCAGACGGGTGATCACCCGATTTGCCCTGTTTCGTGATGGATATCACGATGGCCCGTCGCCAGGAGGCTGGAAACTGCCCACCACTCCACAGATCATTGAAGACCTGCAGCAGGGTAGACAGCACGGCCGGTGACAGGTGTTTCAGCATGAGGTTGTGAACCTCATCAGGGCCCTCAGCCACATCGCGAAGCGATCGCAAGGCTGTTCTCAGGTCAGCTACAGAAAAATTGCTGTTGATTGGCAGCTGACAGTTGGTGGAGAAATCAACGGGTGATCTCTCGCACTGCTGTTTGATCGCTGCAAAATCAAGGTCGTCTACCTTTGCACGACAGCGCTCCGCTAAATATCGGCCGATTTCGTCAGCAACATGCTCCGGATTATTCACGTCCACGCCACTGATCTTCAGAGAAGGCAGTGGATTGGAACGGTACTTACCAGAGATGCGCATTATACGGTCCCATATGGTGGATATAGGACAATGCCGATTAATGCTGAACGCATATGACACCCACGGGGCCCGCTTCGCCTCGCGAAAGGTCCATCGAGCTTTTGCGCGAGCGTGGCGGAAGCAAAGCATGTTTGCCACCGTGCTGTTGCGCCGGAAGCGACCCCAGCAACGACATCGCTCTCGCAACGCCGTAGAACACACGGCTGTCCACCAAGGAACAGGACGCCGCCAGGGACGCCATGCCGTACGCGAAATGCTCTGTTTGGCACAGGTGAGAATGGCCTCAGTAAAATCTTCGACGCTGGTTCGAAGTGTGGGGCTGCCCATGGCTTCCAGTGTCAAGCAATCATAGCGGACCCAATCCGCTCGTATGAAATTCCATCTCGGTGGTCGTGTTCACAACCTAGGTACCTCATTGAGACAGATCCATTTAGGGAAGTGGTCACTCCCATACAGACTGTTCTCAACGGTCCAGACGTGGATGCCTGCAGACTGGGACTGCACATACTGAGGTCCAGAGCGGACATGCTTCCCGATAGCATGGTACAATGCGTATATGTGCCTGTGTTTAAAAAACCTATGTCTAATACAGATAAAATATCCTCCATTTATAAAACCACGGCTACAATATGCATCACAACCCCAAAAAGGGCTGTGGGCATTAAAATCGCCCAAAACATAAATAGGGGGTGAAAGTGAGCTGATTAAAAACTCGACGTCAGCCCTTGGGAACGGGCGACCAAGCGGCAGGTACAATGAGCACACACTCACCTCCCTACCACCCAGCCAGCACCGAGCCGCAACCACCTGCAAATCTGACTGAATATGCAGGCGGCGACAAGGTACACTGGTGCGAACAGCCAGCATATCCCCGCCATGGGCTATAGTCGAGCTGGGATTATCATATCTAAAAAGATTAAAATCCTGAATACTAAAGTACGAAGAAGTTAAAAGCTTAGTCTCCTGTATTGCTAAAATCGATGGTTGTCGGGAGTGTAAACTATGCAGTAAATCATTAGAATTCGGTCTAATACCTCTAATATTCTATTGTAAAATGGACATAAAAATAAATATAATATAATAAAATAAATATAAATACTCCCGTTAAAAAGGCACATATAGACTATCAACCAGGTAGCACAGGTACCTAATCGCATCGCTTGGCCGATCGTCCTCTCTGCGGGTCAGGTGGGGACCCACTTGGAGAGGCCGAGAGCTTCTCTTAGAGGAACTCTACACGTTCATGGCAGTGGTGGGAGTCGCTCCGTCGTGTGCGGAAGGCAGTGCGCTAGCAGCCGCCGAGCGCGGAGATGCAGGGACCGCGCTCGCTTTGTGGCCGGGAGCCGGGTAAAATACTACTGTGAACAAAGTTAACTACTGAATTTTACTGTATAATTTAATTGGTTTAATTTCAAGTTGCATAAGCGTAAGTTGCATAAGGGTATGGGTTGTAATATCATGCAATGCCAACTATATGAATATGCTGTTTTAGCGGACGCATAAATCTGGAATTATAGAGATGACAGAAGGTTTCATTGTTTTGATAGTGTTACACTTCAGAATTACTACACACGAAGGATGGGTGTGAACTTGAGCAGTGTCGAGGAAAAAAATTCGTCAATAATTAAAACAAAAATTTACAAATTTATATTTTTATGTTGGATAAGCTTTTAGCTTTTACAGTTCCGCACGACGGGCGGGTTTAAATACGAGGCAGCTCGAGGGAAAATATTTTGCCACATCTAAAATAAATTAGGACTTTTTATGGGTTTACTATTTCCTTTTTTTATTTCTAATCATTATTTATTAATTCAATATTCATTTTACTTTATTTATTGCTCTGCATAGAAATATATTTTGAAAACATTCTGATAAAATTTTCAGTAATTTTTCACTGTTTTG
The DNA here is from genome assembly GCA_916048095.2 of Sacculina carcini. Taxonomy (NCBI): domain Eukaryota; kingdom Metazoa; phylum Arthropoda; class Thecostraca; family Sacculinidae; genus Sacculina; species Sacculina carcini. Next base: position 8,435,431 of record OU696575.1, on the reverse strand, counting down.
TGTCAGAGTTCTGGATCATTCAGCACGACGGGCAGGTTTAAATATTATTTTATTTTGGGTTTACTCTTTTCATATTAATTCATATTTATTTTCGATTATGAATTGAATACCAATTTAATAGTATGAACTGTTTCGCACGAAGGGCGGGTTTACATGCTAGAATTTTCATTGTTTTGTACGTGTTAGTGTTCTGAATTATTCCGCACGACGGGTAGGTATATATATGAGGTGGATTAAGGGATAATATTTTGTCAAATTTATAATTAAATTATTCACATTTAGAGTTGTTATTGGTGAACGTATTTACAGGTAAAAAATTTTGCTTTTAAATTTATATAGAGTTTATTCTATGGATTGAATATGCATTATATTTTATGAATTGTTGATCGCGACGGGCGGGGTTCAATATGAGGCGGGTTAAAGCAAAATATGTTGTCAAAATAAAAATAAAAATAATTAAATTTAAATTTTTCAATTGAGTAAGATTTTAATAAGTATATCTGTTTTATTTTTTAATTTACAATATGTTTATGAATTAAATATGAATTTCATTTTATGAATTGCTCCGCACAACTGGCGGGTATGACGCTAGACGGTGATGTTAAGTTATAAAAATATTTTGAAAACATTATGATGAAAAAGTGTAGTCACTTTTCATTGTTTCGTGTCTGAGTTCTGAATTATTCAGCACGACGGGCATGTATAAATATGAGGCGGTTTAGGCAAACTATTTTGTGAAAATGAATATGAAAATATAGAAATTTAGACTTTTCTATGGGTTTACTCCACTCTTTTTAAATTCATATTCCTTTTCTCTTATGAATTTGATACAAATTTAATAGTATGAACTGTTTCGCAGGACGGGCGGGTTTACATGCTAGAATTTTCATTGTTTGTTACGTGTTTGTGTTCTGAATTATTCCGCACAATGGGTGGGTTTATATATGAGGCAGGTTGAGGGAAAATATTATGTCAAAATAAAAATAAAAATATTCACACTTGGACTTTTCTATTGAGTAAGACACTTATGAGTTTTCATTTTCTTTTTTAATTTGGAATATTTTTAATGAATATTAATTACATTTTATTAATTCCTCCGCACAACGGGCGGGTTTTAATGCTATTATATATATATATATATATTGTGGTAAATGAGTGATGGTGGTCGCGAAGCAGCGTTGGCGTTTATGCGCGTGCGTTCGTCCTTGAAACGGGCGCGTATGAGTGATAGCAGAGCGAGCGGTGGAAAGAGCGTTGTGTGTTGCAACGGGTGTCAGACATCATGCGGTACGTTGCCATGGTGACGATGGTGCCGTGCGCACGAGCGTATTGCGTATGTATGTGTGTCTGTAGTTTAGCGAGCGACTGGATGAGGCAGTGTGTGTTGGGGGAGCGAGTCGTCGCGTGTGGTGCTGTTTGCGAGAAGTGTTGTGTCGCGAGTAGTGTTGTATTGTGAATAGTGTGCGTGCGAGTAGTGTGTCTTGCGTGTAGTGCTTTGTTGTGCTGTTAATCGTGTCATATAATTTTTCGCGTATCGTCCCGAATACATACATCTGCTACAAGCTATTTCGGCTATCATGGCAAGTCGGAATATCGAAGAAGGAATTGTCAGCGGGAATTCGTCTCTGGATATCCGACTCATCCCAGAATATGACGGCAAAGGTGACCCGTCAGAATGGCTAGGCAAAGTCAGAAAGATGTGTAGACTGAGAGGCGTCAATGACGTAGCGACAGTTGTCATGATGAGATTGACTGGAAACGCTTATGCCGTTGTTGACCGTCTCAGTTACGAGGACCAGTTGAACGTGGACAAAGTGTGTTCTGCATTGCAGCGAGCCTTCGGTCTTGATCCGTACACATCATTGGAGCGATTTGTAGAGCGAAAACTCAGAGATGACGAAGTTGTCGACGTTTTTGCATCAGATTTGGAGAAATTGGGTGCCAGTTGCGGAATCACTGGAGATCTTACGTTGACGTGTGCGTTTCTCAGAGGCCTACCGGTCAGAGTGCGGGAAGTTTTAAGAGCCAATGCGAATCTAGAAGGGATGAAATTCAAGGACGTCATCGAGAGGGCCCGTACTATTTTGTCGGACTTGGATAGCGCAAGCACCACCTCCGTGTCAGATTATTCGTTTGGAGCGACCCTGAAATGCTTCCATTGTGGACGCGCAGGCCACATATCGAGGAATTGTAGGTCTAGGAAACCGGTTGAAATCATATGCTATCGTTGCGGAGAAAAAGGACACGTTCAAGCGGTATGTACGTTAAACGAGAAGGAGAGGCGGTGTGCGCCAGCCTCCTCTCCAACTCAGTGAGCCAGGCGCTGGTGACCGTGGTTGCCAAAGTGAATGATGTGTCATGTCGCGTACTAGTTAACACCGGGTGCACGAGAAGTTTGGTGCACAAATCATTGTGTGGAAACAAAATCATGCATATGAGAAATGATGTGTACGCCATGAACGGTGGAATGATGCGATGCGTCGGGCAGAGCAACATCGTGTTGGATGTAGACGGAAAGGCAGTTGAGCTCACTGCTATTGTTGTCGCAGAACCGTTGTTTGGTCACCAATTTGTGCTCGGGCTGGACGCGGTGGCTCTGCTCGGAGGTCTGTTTTTGTCAGCCAAATTGGAGTCGACGTTTGGTGTAGCATGCGGGGTCCTTTCTGAGCCACTCGAAGAGAATATTCCCGATGCTCAGAGATGCAGTGAACTCAAGGTCGAGGGAAAAGATTTTTCAGCGGAATTTCATCCTTCGCTGTGCCGATGGACGGCTCGCTGGAAGTGGTCTGGTGAACCTCCTGACGTCCCAAATAAAACAGCAGAGTACCCGATGAAATGTGACGTTCGGTCAAGCTACGAAGACGAGGTGAGGTCGTGGATAGAAGAGGGTTGGTTGGTGGAACACAGCGTTGGTAAGCACGGCAATGCTAGAGGACTCATGCCCCTAATGGCTGTAGTACAGGCGAATAAATCGAAAGTGAGGCCTGTGCTCGATTTTCGGCAGATGAATCAGCACATCACATCCTACACAGCCGAGTCAGACGTGTGTGCGCAAAAAGCTGCGTGAGTGGCGGAGGTGTGGCGATAATGTGGCCCTGCTCGACTTGAAGAAGGCGTATCTTCAGATACACATCGATCCGAGCCTGTGGAAGTTCCAGACGGTGATTTTTGGGGGGAAGAGGTACTGCCTCACGCGCCTAGGCTTCGGGCTGAACGTGGCGCCAACTATATTGAAGTCTGTGGTGCAATGTGTACTTGAACAAGACAAGAAAGTCAAAGAGGCGGTCTCAGTGTATGCTGATGACATATTGGTGAATGAGAGTGTACTCAAGGCTCATCGTGTAGCAGATCACTTCCGACGCTACGGCCTGGAGTGCAAAAGTGAAAATCGAGCAGAAGACGGCATGCGAGTTCTGGGACTTCGATTGAGGAAAGAACATGGGGAACTGAGGTGGTGCAGAGATAACAGAATATCAGAACCACCGGTACCATTAACCCGTCGCAGTCTGTTCTCCTTCTGTGGTCGAGTGGTTGAGCATCTCCCAATCTGCGGATGGATGCGACCGGCAGTGTCGTTCTTGAAACGTGTGGCCAACGAATCATCCAATGGATGGGATGATATCATCGATAACGCCAGACTCTCCTCGCTGGTGAGCGACTTGGCAGCCCGCATTGAGGATAACGATCCGGCTCGAGGTGTCTGGAAGGTGTCAGGAGAGAAGGCAGTTGTGTGGGTCGACGCTAGCCAGTTAGCCGTTGGAGCTGCGGTTCAAGTGAACGGTGAAATCATAGAGGACGGAAGTTGGCTACGCGGTAAAAGCGCCGCCCACATAAATCTTGCTGAACTTGACGCGTTGTTGAAGGGTCTCAACATGGCCGTAGTGTGGCGGATGAGTGAGATAGAATTCAAGACTGACTCGAAAACCGTTTTCCACTGGGTCAGTGACACACTGAGTGGACTAACGCGGGTCAAAACCAAAGCAGCCAGCGAGCTCCTCATCCGTAGAAGGCTGGAAACTCTTAAGTCGGTGCGATACGAGCTGGGTCTCAAGTTGTCTGTGTCTCTAGTGTCTACGTCAAAAAAACCTGGCTGATTGTTTGACTCGTCTGCCTCGTTCGTGGACAAGAATTGGTGAGGCTGCTGGCGCAGTGATATCCGAAAATTCCCGGACCCCCGCAACACTCACAGATGTTGAGAACGTTCACAACGACGCCGGACATCCTGGAGTTCGTCGAACGCTGTATTTTTCACGGAGACGCTTCGGAGACGCAAGGAGAAGAGACGCTGCTCAAGTAGTTCGAGAATGCGACATCTGCAAGGCTATTGATCCTGCGCCCATCAATGGCCCGGCGGACAACTATCTGTAGGTGAGACGTGGAAGAGAATTGCGCTGGATGTTACGCATTATCAGGGTCATCACTACCTGACGCTGATCGACTGCGGCCCATACCGCTTCGCCATCTGGAGGAAGCTGGCCTCCGAGACCGCATCTTGCGTTGTGTCCCATCTACAAAGCGTATTTTTTGAACGCACCGCTCCGTCAGAATGTCTTGTGGACAATGACACCCAGTTTCGCAGTGGCGAGTTCAGGCGATTGCTGCACGAGTGGAACGTGTCCGTGTGGTTCCGGTGCGCATATAGACCACAAGGAAATGCCATTGTCGAGAGGAGCCATAGAAGCGTGAAAGTGATAGCGGCAAGGAAGCGGTGCTCGATCCAGGAGGCGGTGTATCGATACAATGTATCACCGCAGGATGATGTCAACGAAGCATCGACACCGGCTAGTCAAGTGTATCGCTACAATGTGAAGGTGAAAAACGTCGATCACACAGCGGGCAGTGAACAACCGAACGGAGGCTCACGCAGACGAGGAAGCGGTTACGACGTCGGCAACAGGGTCTGGGTCAGACGAGCCGGAGCAAGATGTGATTCTCATTCTTCGCCCGGTGTGGTCACCTCGCAAGTGTCAGATCATTCCGTGGAAGTTGACGGCATTCCGATCCATGTGAGAGACATCAGACCGCGTGGCGGGACAACATCCGTGGACCAGGATGGCCGGGCGTCCCAAGGTGATCCCGAGATAACTGTTGAATCATCACCTGAGTCGATGTCAGCTCGCCATTCTGAAGCGGAGGCTGGTGGACAGGAACAGACTGTGAGGAGAAGCAAGCAACGGAGGCGGCCTAGAACGTGTGCGACTTGTGATTCCTGCGAATCAGGGGTGGATGTGGTAAATGAGTGATGGTGGTCGCGAAGCAGCGTTGGCGTTTATGCGCGTGCGTTCGTCCTTGAAACGGGCGCGTATGAGTGATAGCAGAGCGAGCGGTGGAAAGAGCGTTGTGTGTTGCAACGGGTGTCAGACGTCATGCGGTACGTTGCCATGGTGACGATGGTGCCGTGCGCACGAGCGTATTGCGTATGTATGTGTGTCTGTAGTTTAGCGAGCGACTGGATGAGGCAGTGTGTGTTGGGGGAGCGAGTCGTCGCGTGTGGTGCTGTTTGCGAGAAGTGTTGTGTCGCGAGTAGTGTTGTATTGTGAATAGTGTGCGTGCGAGTAGTGTGTCTTGCGTGTAGTGCTTTGTTGTGCTGTTAATCGTGTCATATAATTTTTCGCGTATCGTCCCGAATACATACATCTGCTACATATATATATATATATATATATATATATATATATATATATATATATATATATATATATATATATATATATATATATGTATACTAGCATTGAAACCAGCCCGTTGTGCGGAGGAATTCATAAAATGGAATTAATATTCATAAAAATTCATATTCATCAAAAATATTCCAAATTAAAAAAGAAAATGAAAACTCATAAATGTCTTACTTACGAATTTATATTCAATTCATAAGATAAAAGGAATATAAATTAAAAAAGAGTGGAGTAAACCCATATAAAAGTCTAAATTTCTATATTTTCATATTTATTTTCACAAAATAGTTTGCCTAAACCGCCTCATATTTATACATGCCCGTCGTGCTGAATAATTCAGAACTTAGAACAATGAAAAATGACAACACTTTTTCATCATAATGTTTCCAAAATATATTTATAACTTAACATCACCGTCTAGCATTGAAACCCGCCAGTTGTGCAGAACAATAAATACATTAAAATGAATATTGAATTAATAAAAATGATTAGAAATTAAAAAAGAAAAAGTAAACCCACAAAAAGTCTTAACCAATAGAAAACTCTAAATGTGAATGTTTTTATTTTAGATGTGGCAAAATATTTTCCCTCGAACTGCCTCTTATTTAAACCCGCCCGTCGTGCGGAACTATAAATAGAATATAATGAATCAAAAAGCAAAAAGCTTATCCAATATAAAAATATAAATTTGTAAATTCTTGTTTTAATTATTGACGAAGTTTTTTTCCTCAACACTGCTCAAGTTCACACCCATCCTTCGTGTGTAGTAATTCAGAAGTGTAGCACTATCAAAACAATGAAACCTTCTGTCATCTCTATAATTCCAAATTTATGCGTCCGCTAAAACAGCATATTCATATAGTTGGCATTGCATGATATTACAATCCATATACTTATGCAGCTTAAGCTTATGCAACTTGAAATTAAACCAATTAAATTATACAGTGAAATTCAATAGTTAACTTTGTTCCCCGTAGTATTTTACACGCCCCTCGGGCGGAACAATTCATGTGTAAATATTGAGGACAATAAAGCCTTTCTATTCAGTATAGTGTAGCATTAATTAAACTGTACCCAATATAACCACACCATCCATGCTTGGAGCTAATATGATGCATTCTTAATTGTGATTGGGCTTCAGTGAAATTTAATCGGTGTATATTCCTGTGTAATCGCAAGTGCGCATAATAGCAGTCAAATTGGTAATATGTGCTTTTGACTTTACACCACCGTAACTTCCTTCAGATACACTTTGGAAAATTAAAATTATACCGTTTTGTAGAAAACAAAATTTCTAGCACGATGATATTATTTATTTTTATGTGTAACAAATGGCTATTGAGAAATAGTAGAAAAATTAATTAACTTTAGTCGCCCGGTGTTCAAGTGTAATTTTGGATGTATTTGATAATTTTGCCAATTTTACACGTTTTTTGTATCATTTGTGGGTATAAATTAGACCTTTTCTAGAACACAAAATTATCTACACAATAGTATAATTTTTATAGCTGTACCATTGCTGGTTTATGAGGAATAGATAGCGAAATATTGACCAAAATATTCACGTTCTTGTGTGCTAATTTTGCCTTTTTGACTTTGTCATTTACACTTCACACCGCCGTAAATTTTTTTGAATACACTTTGGATAATTAAAAATTATACCGTGTTATAGCAAACACAATTTTCAGCATGATGATATCATTAATTTAGATGTGTCATAATTAGTTTTTGAGAAATAGAGAAAAACGTATAGAAAATCGGACGCGTAGAGTTTGAATAATTTTGAATGTAGATTGAATTTTTTCCATTTTACATGTTGTATATTCAATTTTTGGTTATAAATTAAAATTCTTTGAGTGAACAGAAAATTGTCTACACAGTGGTATAATTTGTATAGTTGTACCATTGCTGTTTTAGGAAGAGTAGTCTTCAGAATATTTACCCAAATTTTCGCATTTTTCAGGGTTCATTTTGTCTTTTCACCGCCATAACTTTTTTTGGTTTTATTTTTACAATTTAAAATATAGTGTTAAGTGTAGACAAGAAAATTTCCAACGTGATGGTACAAATTGTTAGCAAGTATGTTTAATGGTGGCCGAGTAATAGCTGATAGAAAATGGACCAACAAGGGTGGGACACACAGACACACACACAAACAGAGGATCTCTTTTATATATATACTAGCATTTAAACCCGCCCGTTGTGCGGAGGAATTCATAAAATGGAATTAATATTCATAAAAATTCATATTCATAAAAAATATTCCAATTTTAAAAATAAAATGAAAACTCATAAGTGTCTTACTCAATAGAAAAGTCCAAGTGTGAATATTTATATTTTTATTTTTAAATAATATTTTCCCTCAACCCGCCTCATATATGAACCCAACCATTGTGCGGAATAATTCAGAACACAAACATGTAACAAACAACGCAAATTCTAGCATGTAAACCCGCCCGTCGTGCGAAACAGCTCATACTATTAAATTTGTATTCAATTTATGAGATAAAATAAATATTAATTAAAAAAGAGTTGAGTAAACCCAAAAAAATCCTATTTAAACCTGCCCGTCGTGCTGAATAATTCAGAACTCAGACACAAAACAATGAAAAATGACTAATTTTTGTATCATACTGTTTTCAAAATATGTTTATAACACAACATCACCATCTAGCATTAAAACCCGCCCATTGAGCAGAACAATAAATAATGTATAATGAATATTGAATTAATAAAAAACGATTAGAAATTAAAAAAGAAAAAGTAAACCCATAAAAAGTCTTAAACAATAGAAAAGTCTAAATATGAATGTTTATATTTAAGATGTGGCAAAATATTTTCCCTCGAACAGCCTCGTGTTTAAACCCACCCGTTGTGCGGGACTATAAATAAAATATAATGAATCAAAAAGCAAAAAGCTTATCCAATAGAAAAATATATATTTGTATAATCTTGTTTTTATTATTGACGAGGTTTTTTCCCTCAACACTGCTCAAATTCACACCCGTCCTTCGTGTGTAGTAATTCAGAAGTGTAACACTATCAAAACAATGAAACTTTCTGTCATCTCTATAATTCCAGATTAATGCTTCCGCTAAAACAGCATATGCATATAGTTGGCATTGCATGATATTACAACCCGTATCCTTATGCAACTTAAGCGTATGCAGCTTGAAATTAAACCAATTAAATTACACAGTAAAATTCAGTAGTTAACTTTGTTCCCAGTAGTATTTTACCCGCCCGTCGGGCGGAACAATTCATGTGTAAATATTGAGGACAATAAAGCCTTTCTATTCAGTATAGTGTAGCATTAATTAAACTGTACCCAATATAACCACACCATCCATGCTTGGAGCTAATATGATGCATTCTGAATTGTGATTGGGCTTCAGTGAAATTTAATCGGTGTATATTCCTGTGTAATCGCAAGTACGCATAATCGCTGTCAAATTGGAAATATGTGCTTTTGACTTTACACCGCTCTTACTTCCTTCAGATACACTTTGGAAAAATACAAACTATACGGTATTGTAGAAAACAAGATTTCTAGCACGATGGTATAATTTATTTTTATGTATAACGAATAGTTACTGAGAAATAGTAGAAAAATGAATTAATTTTAGTCACCTGGTGTTCAAGTGTAATTTGGGATGTATTTGATAATTTTGCCAATTTTACACGTTTTTGTATCATTTGTGGGTATAAATTATACTTTTTCTTGTAGAACACAAAATTATCTACACAATAGTATAATTTTATAGCTGTACCATTGCTGGTTTATGAGGAATAGATAGCGGAATATTGACCAAAATATTCACGTTTTTTGTGCTAATTTTGCCTTTTTGACATTGTCATTTCCGCCGCAACTTTTTTTTATACACTTTGGAAAATTAAAAATTATACCGTTTTGTATAAAAAAATTCCCAGCATGATGGTATTATTTATTTAGATATGTGATAATTTGTTTTTGAGAAATAGAGAAAAAAAGTATAGAAAATCGGACGCGTGGAGTTTAAATAAAATTGTAATGTAGATTGAATTTTTTTCCATTTTACATGTTTTATATTCAATTTTTGGGTATGAATTATAGCTTGTTTAGTAGAACAGAAAAGTTTCTACACAGTAGTATAATTTGTATAGTTGTACAATTACTGGTTTAGGAGGAGTAGTCTGCAGAAAATTGACCAAAATTTTCGCATTTTTCAGGGCTCATTTTGTCTTTTCTCCTCTATAACTTTTTTTGGTTTCATTTTTAAAATTAAAAAGTTAACCTACAGTGTAGACAAGAAAATTTCCAACATGATGGTATAACTTTTCAGCGGGTACGCCAAATGATGGCCGAGTAGCAGCTCATAGAAGATGAACCAAGGAGGGTGGGACAAACACACACACACACACACAGAGGATCTCTTTTATATATACACTAGCATTAATACCCGCCCGTTGTGCGGAGCAATTCATACAAATATTGCAAATTAAAAATAAATAAGGCAAACTCATAAAAACCTTAATCAATTAAAACGTCTAAATTTCATTATTTTAATTTTATTTTGACAAATTATTTTCACTCAGCCCGCCTCATATTTAAACCCCGCCGACGTGCGGAATAATTCAGAACTCGAACACCATCCGTTCTGGTTCTTGAAGGCAAATCCATTAGTTTTGTATATGAATTCATTCTGCACGGTGAAATTGAACGTTTTATTGCTGCCCGCGGGACATTTTTATTTCATAAAAATGAGCCATCTCTTCGTTTGCGTTTGAAGCCCCTGATCATTGAAACAGCGAACCATGAACCAGCGCAATTATGTCACCTCATATTCAAGCATACATACACAGACAGACAAATAATTTCTTCTTTATGTATATATATAGCATTAAAACCCGCCCGTTAAAAATACCTTTTTTATATGAACCATTTGAAAAAATGAACTAAAAAATGGAAACACTTTTTTTAAACCCGCCCGTCGTGCGGAACAATTCATACAATAAAATTCATATTTGAAGTCAAATCCATTGGTTTTGTGTATGGATTAATTCTACAGGGGAAATTGAACGTTCTATTGTCTATATTTGCTGCCCGCGGAGCAATTTTATTTAAAAAAAACTTTTTTTAAATGAACCATTTGAAAAAATGAACTAAAAAACACTTTTTTTAAACCCGCCCGTCGTGCGGAACAATTCATACAATAAAATTCATATCAAATCCATAAAATATAATGAATACAAATTGAAAACCAAAAAATGTAACCTTTAAATATCTTAACCAATAGGAAAGTCTAAATGTGAATATTTTTGTTCTTATTTTGACAAATACTATCCCTCAACCCGCCTGATATATAAATCTGCCCGTCTTGTGGTATAATTCAGAACACTAACACGAAACAAACAATGAAAGATGATGAAATATTTTCATCAGAATGTTTCCAAACTATATTTATTACTTAACATCATTCCCCAATATCATTTGCTTAAGTACTATTTTACTTTTACCGCTATAATATTTATTGCTAAAATTTATATATTTTCCGCTATCATTACAACCCAATATAACCTGAGTCAAACCTACCCAACCCAACCCAACCATCCAATCTTGACCGCACTCAGCCTAGTCTGAGGTGATTTAACTTATTAGTTTGTGATCATAAAATATACTGATGTGGTCATAATTTGTAATCAGAAGACTGAGATTATCTACCCCAGGGGTCCCAAGCACGCGGCCCACCAATACTTATCTCTCAACCCGCCAATATAGTATCAGAACCAAACTGTAAGACAGCTTAATTCACATTTGTTGCATAATGCGATATAATTATACACCATTATCATATTATCTCATAATTCCCGGTTAATGCTTCCACTAATGCATCATATTCATACAGTTGTCATTTTTTGGATTACACCGATATTACAGCCCTTGATATTATAGCCGATATTATATTATGCAATCTATATTCTGCTACGTATTATTCCTAATACATATATCATCAGATCGCAAAATATATCTAAAGGTCCACATCATTCTCCAAAATCATTTGCTTAAGAGCTATTCTACTTTTATCGCTAGAATATTTACTGCTAGCAAAATATCATATACCTCGCTATCATTTAAACCCACTCTTTATAGATACATTTAATTCCCCCGTCGTGCGGAACAGTTCATAAAATGTAATTAATATTGAATTCATAAAAAAATTAGTGCAAATTGAAAAAGAAAAACAAACCCATAGGAAAGTTTTAGCTAATATAAAAGTCTAAATGTGAAATTTATGTTTCAATTTAGAAAACATGTTTTTCCACAACCCGCCTCATATTTAAAGCTGCCCGTCGTGCGGAATAATTCAGAACTCAAACACGAAACAAACACAAAGAAAATTGATGAAAAACGACCAATGGAAAAGTCAAATTTGTAAATTCTTGTTTTAATTATTGACGATGATTTTCCCTCAACACTGCTCAAATTCACACCCGTCCTTCGTGTGTAGTAATTCAGAAGTGTAACACTATCAAAACAATGAAACATCTCTATAATTCCAGATTAATGCTTCCTCTAAAACAGCATATGCATATACTTGGCATTGCATGATATTACAACCCGTATCCTTATGCAACTTAAGCGTATGCAACTTGAAATTAAACCAATTAAATTACACAGTAAAATTCAGTAGCTTACTTTGTTCCAAGTAGCATTTTACCCGCCCGTCGTGCGGAACATTTGATGTGTAAATATTGAGGACAATAAAGACTTTCTATTCAGTATAGTTTAGCATTAATTAAACTGTACGCAATACAACCACACCATCCATGCTTGGAGATAATATGATGCATTCTTAATTGTGATTGGGCTTCAGTGAAATTTAATCGGTGTATATTCCTGTGTAATCGCAAGTGCGCATAATAGCTGTCAAATTGGCAATATGTCCTTTTGACTTTACACCGCCGTAACTTCCTTCAGATACCCTTTGGAAAATTAAGAATTATAGCGTATTGTAGAAAACAAAATTTCTAGCACGATGGTATAATTTATTTTTATGTATAACAAATAGTTACTGAGAAATAGTAGAAAAATGAATTAATTTTAGTGGCCCGGTGTTCAAGTGTAATTTTGAATGTATTTGAGAATTTTGCCAATTTTACACGTTTTTTGTACCATTTGTGGGTATAAATTATAGCTTATATTGTAGAATACAAAATTCTCTACACAGTAGTATATTCCTGTGTAATCGCAAGTGCGTAAATTGTGATTGGACTTCAGTGAAATTAAATCAGTGTATATTCATGTGTAATCGCAAGTGCGCATAATAGCTGTCAAATTCGCAACATGACATTTTGACTTTACACCGCCGTAACTTCCTTTAGATACACTTTGGAAAATAAAAAATTATACCGTATTGTAGAAAACAAACTTTCTAGCACGATGGTATAATTTATTTTTATGTATAACAAATAGTTACTGAGAAATAGTAGAAAAATTAATTAATTTTAGTCGCCCGGTGTTCAAGTGTAATTTTGGATGTATTTGAGAATTTTGCCAATTTTACACGTTTTTTGTATCATTTGTGGGTATGAATTATAGCTTATCTTGTAGAAAAAAAAATTATCTACACACTTGTATATTCCTGTGTAATCGCAAGTGCGCATAATAGCTGTCAAATTGGCAACATGACATTTTGACTTTACACCGCCGTGACTTCCTTTAGGTTCACTTTGGAAAATTAACAATTATACCGCATTGTAGAAAACAAAATTTCTAGCACGATGGTATAATTTATTTTAATGTGTGACAGATAGTTACAGAGAAATAGTAGAAAAATGAATTAATTTTGATCACCCGGTGTTCAAGTGAAATTTTGGATCTATTTGAGAATTTTGCCAATTTTACACGTCTTTTGTATCATTTGTGGGTATAAATTATAACTTTTATTGTAGAACACAAAATTATCTACACAATAGTATAATTTTTATAGCTGTACCATTGCTGGTTTATGAGGAATAGATAGCGGAATATTGACCAAAATATTCACGTTTTTGTGTGCTAATTTTGCCTTTTTGACTTTGTCATTTACACTTCACACCGCCGTTACTTTTTTTTAATACACTTTGTGAAATAAAAAATTATACTGTGTTGTAGAAAAAAAAATTCCCAGCATGATCGTATTATTTATTTAGATGTGTGATAATTATTTCTTGAGAAATAGAGAAAAAAGTAGAGAAAATTTGACGCGTGGAGTTTAAATAAAATTTTGAATGTAGATTGAATTTTTTTCCATTTCACATGTTTTATATTCAATTTTTGGGTATAAATTATAGTGCGTTGAGTAGAAGATAAAATTTTATACACAGTGGTATAATTTGTATAGTTGTACCATTGCTGGTTTAGGAGGAGTTGTATTCAGAAAATTGACCAAAATTTTCGCATTTTTTAGGGTTCATTTTGTCTTTTCACCGCAATAACTTTTTTTTGTTTTATTTTTAAAATTTAAAATTTAATGTTAAGTGTAGACAAGAAAATTTCCAACGTGATGGTATAAATTGTTTGCGGGTAGGCTGAGTGATGGCCGAATAATAGGTGATAGAAAATGCACCAAGGAGGGTCGAACAGACACACAGACACACAGACACACACACAGACACACAGAGGATCTCTTTTATATATATATATATATATATATATATATATATATATATATATATATATATATATATATATATATATATATATATATATATATCTATACTGATCTGTTTATAGTAACTGACGAAGGTCTCAAGACCGAAACGTTTGACAAAAAGTGACAGTCATTTGTGTTTCCTTTCATTTGTGTTTTGTTTTCTATTGAAATCGATTGCGCATTCGCAGTTGACTAGTTTTTTCAGCGTTGTCTCAATATTTCTTGCGAGTTTGCTGGTCTCTTTTGTCAAGTCTGTTCAGCAATTGACCGATGTTTTGTTGGCGTAACATTTCGGAGTTAACTATCTCCATTCTCACACACTGGTAGACATTGGTGTTATTTATTTCTCGAGACGTCTTTCGGCTAACATTAGCCATCTTCAGGAGTTACACTGACCAGAAATTCAAATTACAGTGCTAAGATACAATACAAAACATGAAATCGTTAAACACGTGCTTAAATATACAGGGTACCTCTCATGCGACATCAGTTGAAATCTAACAATTAAAACACAATTCAATTATTACTGAAATATATATATACATATACTAACATTAAAACCTGCATTAATTAGCATTAATACCCGCCCGTTGTGCCGAACAATTCATAAAAATATTACCAATTAAAAGATAAATAAGGCAAACTCATAAAAACCTTAATCAATTGGAAAGTCTAATTTTTATTAAAGATTAAGAAGAAAGAAAAGATTATCAAAATGTGGAGTTTCAATCTAAATACTCTAGCTATCAAGTCTTGTCAGAGGCACATAGTCCATGTACCATGTGCCTTTTTACGATATCAAAGAGTATAGGGTCACTCTGTTGATGAGGAAGCTCTGCTGAAATCACGGAGTCTATATCGTTAGGATTTATATGGGAAATTAGCCATATAAAATTTGAGCATGTGGGAGTTCTCGTTTTTGCCACTCTACTGTGTACATAAAGATTCTTACTGGTCCAAATATCTGAGATTTTTTATTAAAGGTTAAGTTTCATCAAAATGTGAAGTTTCAATCTAAATACTCTAGCTATCAAGTCTTGTCTATTGGAATTTCTTTGGCCAGTTAGAAGCTCCTTTTCAATCTCTGTCCATTTTGGATTTGATGTGAAAGTATTGAAGAGGTCAGGTTTACCGAAATTCCGAACATATGTCATTGCATCCTGAATCCTTTCATGCATGTACCGAGGACCACCTGTTAATGTTGCTGGAAATATACAGAGTTGACCAATATCGCTAGCCTGTCCGTCGTTATTAATGTGGTCTCTCAGGTGTATATATGGGTCAACTCTGAGCTCTTTTTGGTGAGTTTCTATGTACATTAGTCTTTCTGCCTCTATATTTGCGTATATATCAACGGCGTACTGATGAAAGAGGTTTTGGCCCCTGTGTACAGCGATAAAAGAGTTCTATGGTACCATAAATTGATATGAATAAAAGTCCATACACAACACAGTTTTCGTACTGCCATGTTAATAACACTGACAGTATGCCAAAAAAAATTGTTTTGACAGTATGCCAAAAAAAATTTGTTATGACATTATGCCAAAATGATAACCGTCTTCTCCCGCAGGGAACAGAAGTGGGTAGTGGAGGGCGTCATAGAAGCGATGCGTCTCACAAACACGTTGTAATGTTGCATCGCGGGAGTGTAATACAATATAACGTTTTCCGTGCTGTTCGTCTCTCAAAATAACGGCAACTTCGCTACACTCTGGACGATTGAATCGTCTCGCATCATCGAAATCGTCGTCGTTGTCCGTTGTTTTGACGAATTCCTTGTTCTACCATTCGGTGGTATTCACTGGTGTGGACATCTGGAATTTTTCATTAACCACGCTGTAATGTTGCATCGCGGGAGTGTAATACAATATCACGTTTTCCGTGCTGTTCGTCTCTCAAAATAACGGCAACTTCGCTACACTCTGGACGATTGAATTGTCTGGCATCGTCGAAATCGTCGTCGTTGTCCGTTGTTTTGACGAATTCCTTGTTCTACCATTCGGTGGTATTCACTGGTGTGGACATCTGAAATTTTTCAATTTAATTCAGACTATAAATATTGAACTGGAAGAGCCCTCACAAATAATGCACGATATTAGGAAGTTTTCAATTTAATTCAGACTATAAATATTGAACTGGAAGAGCCCTCACAAATAATACACGATATTAGGAAGGTTTCAATTAAATTCAGACTTTAAGTATTGAACTGGAAGAGCCCTCACAAATAATGCACGATATTAGGAAGTTCTCAATTTTTTTCAATAGGCTCCTTTGTCAGCAATTCAATTTTCAATAGGCTCCTTTGTTGATTCAGAGCAACATTAGACCACTTTGTTGTTAAACGCTGTGTTAAATCTAACAGTCGTCGGTGGAAATGACATGGTCTTGAATAAACAATTATATCTTCAGAAATATCAACACCACATATGTTAAAATACATCATCTTGTAGAAGACAAAATTTCCAATCTGTGGATATAAAAAACTTGACATTCTGTTGAGCAGTTTTCCTAAAACCCGTGGCATAAAATCACCAAAATGTGAAAAACTCGTTTGTGCACACCAAATTGAATTGGCCAAATTGCACAATTATATAGCAGACAATAAAAAAGCACATGCATCATAACAATTGAGTAACTCGTAATTAAGCGCTGAAAAAGGATAATTAATTGCCAATTGCGGTATCTTTAGAATTGGCATTGTAAATCTATTCCCTTGCAGCCGTTGATGAGCGATCCATCATCATGCTTTCGTATGTAGGCTGCTTCAGCGTACTTTCTAGTCAACTCATCTCTCCTGCACTCGTATTTTCACAGGTCGACAGGTTTCACCTATGTAGAATCTTCCACAGATCGTACAAGTTATTTTATAAATCACATTCTTCTGCCAACATTGTGACCTTTTCGTTGCACAGGAGCATGTGAAGCAACCGGACTCGCATGTCAAGCACTATTTGGGTGGTGCAAATATTCTTTTTAATGGGCGACCCGGGTCAAAGAAAATCCGCACTTTGTCTGCAAGACCCGTTCTTCTGAGCAGTGATTGACACTGTCGCTTGTTTGCCTCTCCCAAGTATGGTAACTTTACATAATACTTGCGTTCGTCTTCTTTTTCTTCTCCATGTCCAGTATTGCCCGCATTCCTTAGTGCCCTATATTTTGTCTTCCCGATCACATTCATGGGATAGCCAATCACTTTCGGGCAATTTTCAACGGTTCTCAGCGATTTTCGTAGGTTCAGCTCATTGTTGGCTCTTCTTGTCGCCCTCACAAACTCACCGTATGCAATGGAACATTTTGCTGATGTTGAGCCGTAAGATTGCCATGGCGTGAACGATCCACTGTGTACAGATTTCACATGTAATGTGGTGTAGAATTTGCGACCATCATGACTGATGAGGCAGTCAAGATATGGCAAGCTGCCGTCCTTTGGCGTTTCGATGGTAAATTGGATGTGCGAGTTGATTGAGTTAACAATCCGCATCATATCATCAATGTTTACGTCATCGTACCACGCAATGAAAATATCGTCAATGTACCGCTTATACTCCAGTGGCCATGGTAATTTTTCCATTATTTGGCGGTCCATGTAGTCGGCATAAATAATGGCCAGTTGCGGTGCCATAGAATTGCCCATTGAAAGTCCCTGTACTTGTGCATAGTGCATCTCACTGTAGTGTGGCCCGGGACGTAACCAACAAGTACACGAATCAGCCAATGAGCGATAGCATACAACAACCACGACCAGATATAACCAAATATGGTCACAAAGGCTGAAACCCGTGAATGTTACGTCTGTGGCGCGACGAATACATAACACACGAATACAAAAGAAATATGCCAATCACGCCACTACATATCCCCGCACTACAAAAAGAAGACGTCACTGTCGAACAAAATCACGCAGCCGGGCAGGTCGCCAGCGATGACGACCTCTAGCCGACGGCGTCAGCTCCTGTATAGGGGGCGCTGACGTCGCAGGCTCGTCACGCCGAGGAATCGCCAGCTCTGTGCTCGTGTTCTCAGCAGGCTGTTCCGCCGACAGCTCAGCGGTAGGCGTCGGCGGCTCTTCCGGTTGCGGAGCGACATCAGCGACATCTGTGGCGGTAGACCAGAGAAAGTCTTTCTCAGTCGGCGCAGTCTTCGCTTTCACCAGATGTGCCGGATTCCTGACGGAGCCGTCGTCGAGACGAAACGATGAGCCTTGACGGGCTGTTATCCGCCTCGGAGAGCTGAACCGCCTGTCGAATTTCGACACGTGCCCTGGTGTTCGCACATGAACTGCATCTCCAGCTCGCAGTTGTACATCACGCACAGCGTGGCGGCGATTATAATTTCTGCTGTTCCTCTTCTGCTGCATCTCCACGCGTGCTCGGACCTCGTCATGTGGTGCCGCTCGTGAAGCTCGTGGAAGTATCGGCAGCGACAGTCTCATCGCGCGCCCATGCAGAAGGACTGACGGTGAACAACCTGTACTGCAGTGTGGCGTGGCTCTGTAGGCGGCCAGTTGCTGACGAACATGATCACGAAGCCGGCTCCCGCTGACGCATTGCAACCATGACTTAAACGTTTTGTTGAACCGTTCCACGGCGCCATTCCCCCTCGGCCAGTATGCTGCGGAGCGCAGATGTTCGATTCCACGGTGACGGACGAACTCTTGAAACTCACCGCTGGTGAATTGGCGGCCGTTGTCCGATACAATTTGAGCGGGGTACCCTTCGCGGGCAAAAACAGCCTTGAGGAATTCTATGATGACACGTGTGTCCACCGATGAAGTCAGGCAGACCTCGGCCCACTTGGAGCGGTAGTCCACCAACGTGATGGCGAAACGGCAGTCTTCTGGTGCTCGATCCATCGGCCCGACGACATCGATGCCCATCTTTTGCCATGGTTCCGCTGGTAACTCAACCGGCTTTAATGGAGCGGGGCGCGCTCGGCCGCTGAGAACCTTGTCGCTCGTCTGACACGAAGAACATTGTTCGATGACACGGCGTACATCGGTGTCCATACCTGGCCACCATGCCAAACTCCGCAGAAGCTGCTTGGTCCTCACACAGCCATCGTGTGACGAGTGGGCACGCGCAAGGTACTCCTCTCGGAGACTGGTGGGAATGACCAGCTGGCGGCCGGCCCTGATGACCAACTCGTCGTCGACGGATAGTTCGTGGCGTATGTGGAAATACGGCTTTAGCATTGGACTGCACTGCTTGGCTGCGCAGGGAAACCCGTTGACGATGTGGTTCCTGAGAGCCTCCAATTCAGGATCGTCGCGGCAAGCGTCACGTACAGCGGCTAGTCGAATACTCGGCCGGTCCTCCAGCGTGGCGATCACGTCGAAGTCGGCGCACTCGTCCTCGTCGCACTCGTACTCGGCGGAAGTCGGTGGCAACCGAGACAGAGCGTCAGCACCTGGGATCCTGTGACCTGGAACATGCTGCACACTGTAAGCATACGGTATTAGACGCGCCTGCCAACGAGCTACGCGAGCTCCGGCTCTCTCGCTGAATTGCGCAGATAGAATCGACTTCAGCGCATTGTGGTCGGTACGAAGAACAAATTCGCGTCCCCACAAGTACAACTTCCACTTTTCTATCGCCTGTACAGCGGCCAAGGTCTCTCGTTCGGTGACAGAGTACTTACGTTCGGCTGGCGTGAATCTCCGGCTCCAAAACGCAACCACCGACTCTCGGCCACCATCGTCCAGCTGTGACAGTATAGCGCCGGCGCCCTTGTCGCTACCATCGGAGGTAACGACCGTTTTCTTGGCGGGGTCAAAACGGCTGAGTGGGCTTGACGATACAATGAAGTTCTTGACGTCGTTGAACGCTCGATCGTGTTCTGGCGTCCAGTCGAACGGCGCTCCCTTTTTCAGCAAATCCTGCAAAGGGCTTACGGCGGACGCATACTGCGGCACGAATTGCGACAGCCAGCTGCATAATCCCAAGAAACTGCGGAGTTCCTTGGAGTCAGCGGGCGCCTGTGCGTCGCGGACCGCCCTGATGTGGTCGTCCGATGGAGACACGCCTCTGGACGATACTCTGAACCCGCAAAAAATCAGCTCTGACTTGGCGATGGCTGATTTGTCGAGGTTGAGCGTGACGTTGGCGGAGTTGAGACGTTGCATGATCTCCCGTAGTCTCAGGTCGTGAATCTCGCGCGTCAGCCCGCAGCACACGATATCGTCCATATAATGGACGCAGCCGTGGATACCAGCCAGTAGATGATCCAGCAGACGCTGAAACGCTGCGCCGGCCGATGCGAGACAGAAAGGTACGCGCTTATGACGATGAACAAGAAAGGATTGTCACGTCTTTGACGCAGCGCCTGTTGTTGCCGCCATCTTTCTTGGACTTCGACGACAAACACACAACAGCCCAGTGGCCGGTGCGACCACATTTGTTGCATGTCGCCTTCCGAGCGGGGCAAAACTCACTGCGTGGCAGTTTGTGAGAGCGCCCGCAGTGTGAACAACTGTCGGCGACGTGCGAAGCTGCTCGGTGTGTCCGGTTGCCGGTTTTCCTTTCCCACACTGCGTTTGTCTCCTCGAAAGAAACGTCGCTCGGCTTTTGCGGTGCGGTCATTAGCGCTGATTGACACCGCGACATCTCGAACGCGCTGGCGGTTTGCAGTAGACTGTCTAAGGTGAGTGAAGGGTCCTGTAGGAACCGTTCGCGCAGTCTGGGATGGGGAGTGTGCTCCACCACCTGGTCAAGGATCAGTTCGTCGGTCAGTGCGCCGTATTTGCAGTGTAGCGCCAATGTGCGCAACGCCGATATATAGTCAGCGGTCGTTTCGCCGGATTCTTGTCTTCGCCTCTTGAAGGTGAACCTCTCCGCGATAACGTTCACTTTTGGCGAGTAGTATTCGGTAAGCTGACGCGTAACCTTTTGGCTTTCCGACTCACCTTCGATTTTGGGTTCCGCAGGGAGTGATCGATAGACTCTGAAAGCTTCTGCTCCGATGAAATTTAGCAGCAGCGCTCGACGCCGGGCATCTGAGAATGAGTCGCCGTCGATGGCGACCATATAATTCTCGTACATCTCCTTCCAGTCGGCCCAGGGGACCGCAGGCTTACCGGGGTGCGGCAAGAATGGTGGAGGCGCGTGGACAGAATCGGGCTGCATCATCAGATGATTATACCAGAATTACACCCAAAATTTATAGTTTTCCTCGTCGCCAATTTGTAGTGTGGCCCGGGACGTAACCAACAAGTACACGAATCAGCCAATGAGCGATAGCATACAACAACCACGACCAGATATAACCAAATATGGTCACAAAGGCTGAAGCCCGTGAATGTTACGTCTGTGGCGCGACGAATACATAACACACGAATACAAAAGAAATATGCCAATCACGCCACTACACTCACCTTGGACAATCACATCATTTGAAATGGCCAAATCAATGAGCACTACAACATCGTCCACATCCATCAAGGTGAATATTTAATCTCCATCATTGTGCTGATGTAAAAACTTTGTTACGACTTCCTTCAAGCCCACATCGCTGTTGCTGGAGCTCCGCGGTATTGTGCCGTACATGTTAACAATATCCATTGAAGCCATTCCTTTTATTCTATCTTGTGGTATGTTTTCAAGCCATTTGAGAAATTCGTCCGTGCTTCTGATGTGTGCAGGAACATTATCCAGAAAATTATCTAATTTTTTGGCCAGGTTCTTTGATAGTTTTGTTGCTGGACCGTCCAGTGCAGCGACTATGGTCCTGCCTTTCAGTTCACCTGCCTTATGATCCTTTGGCAGAACGTACGTCGAATTCGGCATAGGAAAACCACATTTCATTGCATTCAGATGGGATGTAATCTGTTTGTACTTCCTGTATTTAGTGGACATTACATTCAGTACTTTGTTGAACTTTGCCTGTCTTGTTGACGGTAGTACGACGTGAATCTTCCTGAAATTTCCACTGTTGGTGGTTGCTTCGGATGGCATGTTCTCGTATGCTTCACTGTTTATGGCCATTAGTCGGCCAGTTTTATCTGTTGTTGTGATGACTGTGCTTTTCTCATTTTTTATTTCATTGATCATTTTCATTTCATTTGATGTCTTCTTTGGCAGTAGTTTGTGGCAGTCTTTTAGAAGTTTGGTTATGCCACAAGTTATGTTATGCCAGTTTGGTTATGCCGAGAACTTGTAGCGCCTGCGTCGCCTTGATTTTATTATATTTTCTTTGGTCTTACTTTGCGCGTTATTCGAAATTGTTTATTATTCATTTGTTTCCTTTTCCTCGTTTTTCCAGTATTAATTCCTTTCCACCCAAAACATTAATATTCTTGTGGGGCCGAATTTGAATCTCTTGTTATTAATTTAGGTTTCGCTGCAGGGTTCCCGGGCGTCCATTGTTTATATATTGGTTCAGTTTGTGATCTTAATTATCTCTCTAATCTCCTATGGTTTATTCAATTTATCGCTGTATTATTTATTTCATGATGTTTTGTTATGTTGTTCTTTGTTCCACTGCCCTGGGTCAATGACCTATATGCTGATTGGTCAAAATTCAGCTCCGCCGTGACCCAGGGTATAAAAAGGATGACAATATACATGGGACGGCCTTAGTCGCAACCGACCACTCACGTGTTTTTCATTTGTGACAAGCAAACCCGCCATAAACTCCTGGATAGTCTCATGCTGTATACCGTCCTTGCTCATTTTTGCCACACATTTCTCGATAGTAGCGCCACACTCTTTCGTTAAGCGCGAACTGTCTTTGATGCTGTACTGCCGTGGTACATATGACGGACCTTTGTTCAAAAGATCACAGTGAGGAACGCCATATGTCTTATCCACAAATGCCACGCACTTTTTGTTCGACAAAATAGTTGCTTCGTCCATATGATTCTTCTCCAATTCTTTTGAGAATAGAGCATGGAATGTATTCTTCTTTTTTGCTTGTAGTTCCTCCCTGCAGGAATTCAGCTTGTTTTGCTCTAGTTCAGTCAGTGGGAACATATCATATGTCAGTGTATTCAATTTGTTATACTCACAGTCCAGCGCCAGTTGTAGCCATTGTTTTCAGTATCTTCTTGTTAAATCCTCTGCCCTGGCCGAAGGCAAGGTGTTTTTCAGAATATTCTTCACCCTCAGACCTTTTGGGATGATGTCATTCTTCCGACAGAGATGTAAAAATTGAATATTGCTTCTGCATCTTTCGATCTTTCTTGCATGGTAGTAGTTTGCTGACAAGATATTTGTTGTTCGCATGTTTGGTCCGTTCTTGAATGTATATGAGTATTTGTATAAATATATCAAAATTGATGTTCACTCACGCACCCGCTATAATTATAGATATTATGTAAATGAATCACTTCATCGGGTACAATCAATATATTTTAGTATGAACGTTTTCCCCTAACGGCTTCTTCAGGTACTGAAATTCATTGAAATTAACGGCCAAATTGCACAATTATATAGCAGACAATAAAAGAAGCACATGCATCATAACAATTGAGTAACTCGTAATTAAGCGCTGAAAAAGGAGAATTAATTGCCAATTGTTAACAAAGTTTCTACATCAGCACAAAGATGGAGATGAAATATTCACCTTGATGGATGTGGACGATGTTGTAGTGCTCATTGATTTGGCCATTTCAAATGATGTGATTGTCCAAGGTGAGACGCACTATGCACAAGTACAGGGCCTTTCAATGGGCAATTCTATGGCACCGCAACTGGCCATTATTTATGCCGACTACATGGACCGCCAAATAATGGAAAAATTACCATGGCCACTGGAGTATAAGCGGTACATTGACGATATTTTCATTGCGTGGTACGATGACGTATACATTGATGATATGATGCGGATTATTAACTCAATCAACTCGCACATCCAATTCACCATCGAAACGCCAAAGGACGGCAGCTTGCCATATCTTGACTGCCTCATCAGTCATGATGGTCGCAAATTCTACACCACATTACATGTGAAAACTGTACACAGTGGATCCTTCACACCATGGCAATCCTACGGCCCAACATCAGCAAAATGTTCCATTGCATACGGCGAGTTTGTGAGGGCGACAAGAAGAGCCAACAATGAGCTGAACCTACGAAAATCGCTGAAAACCGTTGAAAATCGCCTGAAAGTGAATGGCTATCCCATGAATGTGATCGGAAAAACAAAATATAGGGCACTAAGGAATGCGGGCAATACTGGACATGGAGAAGAAAAAGAAGACGAACACAAATATTATGTAAAGTTACCATACTTGGGAGAGGCAAACAAGCGACAGTGTCAATCACTGCTCAGAAGAACGGGTCTTACAGACAAAGTGCGGATTTTCTTTGACCCGGATCGCCCATTAAAAAGAATATTTGCACCTCCCAAAGAGCGCTTGACATGCGAGTCCGGTTGCTTTACATGCTCCTGTGCGACGAAAAGGTCACAATGTTGGCAGAAGAATAAGATTTATAAAATAACTTGTACGATCTGTGGAAGATTCTACATAGGTGATGTTTAGCTTGGTCGTCTGCTGAGACCGAGACCTCACATTAAATATAATCTGAGCCAATGCTTCGATGCGCCGGGAAAGCAGACACGCGGGTCACACACACACACAGCTCAAATCAGACTGTATTGACACCTCGCGCACACTCTTACCACCTCATGCATACAAACGTACAAACGGTACAAGCATACAACCAGTAGACACACGCAGAGGCGCACTCAGCAACACGGTACCAGTGCACTCACAACACCTCCCTCCTTGAGACTCACATTCCTTCAATGAGTCTCACAGGCCGGCGTCAGGTCCTCTGTGATCTCCTGAGCGGCGCTTGTGCCGTTTCACCGGATGGTTCTGCTTCCTTGTCGTTCAGACAAACGTTTTCTTGCAAGTCTGCAAAACGATATTCTCTTGGGAAATCGCTGGGTGTGGTATGAGCCCATCTCCGTCGAATGAATCGGCGATTTCGACATAACACGCGGCCGCTGTTCATCCGTACCAAATATCGTGTGTGTGACGCTGTGCCGACCATAATACCGTACTGTGACCACAATTTGCTGACCGGCTCACGTACAGCAACGCAGTTTCCCACTCGCAATTCTGGAAGATCCTTTGCTGTAATGCTTTGTCACCTTCTCTAGAAGCTCGCTTCTCTCGACACTATCACACTCTTTGTCCATCTGCTGCCATTTTGGGTCAAAACACCGACGATGTGCGGGCATAAGATCTTGAATTGGTCGCCCAAATACCATTTGTGCAGGAGATAATCCATTAGCACCTGGCGTGTTTCTATACTGCAAAATTGCCTTTGTCCACTTGTCACGATCCAGCGACCTGGACTGCTTGTTCCAACATTTAGCGATTATCTTCTTCATCGCTTTCACGGCAGATTCTGCTTTACCGTTAGACTAGGCGTATCCTGGTGAAGATACTCTCTGCTGCACCCCCATTGCAGAAGGAACTGACGGAGTTTGTTGGATGTGAACTGTGGTCCAATATCGCTGTACCAGATGTCTGGGACGCCATTAACACAGAAAATATCTTGACAGCTTTGAATTAACTGTAGTGTCGTAGCTTTTTTTCCGAAATCCACAAGCGTACACCAAGATGAGTAGTGGTCTACTGTGATCAAAAAAATTCTAGCTCCGTATTGTGCAATGTCAGCTGAGATTATTTGAAAAGGTCTTGTTGGTTGAGCGTGTGATATATACGACTCATTTTGTTGTGCCGGTAGCATTTGTTGACACTTCTCACATTGTCTTGTCGTCGTTTCAATATCGTGGTCTATACCGGGCCAGTAAATCAAACGCCTCGCTCTTTCTTTTGTGCGTTCTTGGCCTTGGTGTCCGTCATGAAGTAGACATAGCATTTCTCTGCGGAGGGCTCTCGGTATCACCAAGCGGCAACCACACACGATCAATCCATCATCAATTGTTAAATATTGGTGCTTTGGCCAATACTGACGTATTTCTTCTGGCAGTTGATGTTTATTTGGAGGAAAACCATCGATGATATGCCTTTTAAGATATCTCATCTCGCGATCGGCTTCAGCTACTTCTTTAATTTTCTCCAAGCGTAAATTTACGTTTTCTTCGTTTGCCGATTGCATACAGAGTGCACAAATCTTCTCCTCTGTCACAGATTCTCCCAATTCGTCACCAATAACAGGATGATTGACGGTTGACCTTGACAGAGCATCCGCTGTGTTGTTTTCGGACCCTTTGCACCATTTCATCGTGAAATTGAACTCGATTGTTTTCATGCGAATTTTTTGCATCCTGGGATTCTCTATTTCACCCATTCGTCTGTTAGAAAATGTTGGCACTAGAGGCTTATGGTCAACTGTTATTGTAAATATTTCTCGTCCCAAAAGGATTTGACGACATTCTTTCAGGGCCCATGCCACTGCCAGTGCTTCTAATTCTATAACAGCGTACCTGGATTCCGAGTCAGTCAAGAACCTGGATCCGACTTGAGTGACTCTCATTGTGCCGTTCGATTGTTCCTGTGTTAACACAAATCCAATACCATTCAGACGACTAGCGTCAGTGGTTAATGTCGTCGGTTTTCGAGGATCATAATAGGATAGCATTGAATCTGACGACAAAATCTTTCGTGCTTCAATGAAAGCATTATTGTGGGCTTCAGTCCACACAAAAACGTTTTTTGTACTCAATAGAGCGCGTAGAGGCTGTAGAGCCGCTGCTACACTTTTTGAGAACGATGACAATTGGTTTGCCAAACCAAAAAATGATCGTAGATCTGACACGTTGGTTGGCTTAGGAAATTGAGCGATCGCACGGTATAGATCGGGATCGAGACTGTAGCCATCCTTGGTGAGTACATGTCCAGCAAATTTGACGAATGTTTGTCCGAATCCAAATTTATCCTTGTTTAAAGATACTCCTTTCTGCTGGCACACTCGAAGAAATTTCTGCACATGAGCATGATGCTCTTCCATGTTATTATCATACACGTTGACGTCGTCCACTACTCTCGCAAAATTTTCCATTTCGGCGAAACATTCATACATTCTCCTGTTATAGTGATCTGAGATCGAGGATATGCCGTATGGTGCCCTTAGGTACTTGTATCTCCCGAATGGTGTGATAAAAGTAGTAAGTTTCTGACTGTCTTCGTCTAACTCACACTGGTGATATACTTTTTGAGCATCGAACGTCGTGAAGAATCCTGTGCTATTCTGTGATATGCGCAAAACCGCTTCAGCTGGTGTTTCTGTGGGAAATGGCTCTCTGATCACGTATTTGTTTAAAAACGATAGGTCAACACACATTCGAATTTCTTGTGATTTTTTCTTTGGTGCAACCACGATTGGAGCGCACCACTCAGATGGCTCGTTCATTGGCGCAATGATGTTGTTTTGTACGAGTGTCTCCAGTTCATTTTTCAGTTTATCTTGCAGACTGAATGGAACTTTTCGCGGTGCCGTGATGCAAAATGGTTTTGCGTTCTCGCGGTGAGATATGTGGAGCTTCTCGCCTGGCATGCACTTGATGTTGCCATCGAAAACTTCAGGGTACTTTCGAATAAGCTCTTCCCTTTTGCATTCGCCGATGTGTTTTGTGGTCTCTTTCTGATGCGCTGAAGTCTTTGTACTTCAAAGCACAATCTCTTGTTTTGAGCTGATTTGGTGAATTATCTGCTGTTCTGGGTAATTTTGTGGTAGTATTAGCAATCGGCGAGATGCTGACCACGAAAGCAGAATTCCCTTGACACTTGGAATGACGTGAAATGTCTCATCTATCGATGTTTCACCATATGTCACCACGACCACAGGTCGTCGGCTCAATGTGCCACACTGAATCTCACCGGGCAAACAGTTCGGCTGCCAACCTAGTTGGGAGCTATTTCTAAACACGATCTGACAGTACACAGGCGTGTTGACTCGAGATGCTCAGCCAAGTCAGACACAAGAAAGATAATTAATCAACGGTCACACGTTGCCAAGCATATCAGGCGCAGTGTACTACGGGCGTCGCTCTAACACATAAATTAGCTTAACGACAGCTGCACAAGCAGGCCGCGAAAGAACGCGAACGTAAACTGAGAAAGAGAGAGAAAGAAAACTGAGTAAACTGACAGATAGAAAACTGGTCTGATTATAACTTTGTTATACTCAACCAGGCTTTATCAAGTACTGTTTTATAAAATACATCAAACAGACGAGCCATGAACACAATATATTTAGTAGATATAAATGAATATAAACATTCAGTCACGCGTATTTGATTTTGACACACTTTTAAGTAAATAATATAAAACTAACAATCGAAAATTACATGCAATAAATATTACCATTAAATCAGAATTTGCAATTAAGTTCAATTCCTTTGCAGCCGTTCATGATGCAGCTGGAGTCATTTTCTTGAATGTATGCTGCCTCTGCATATCTTCTAGTAGCATCGTCTAATATTCCGCTGTGTGTAACTGTCCACTTTATCGTCACTTCCATTTTGTTATGCTCTTCCATAAAATGCTTTATAATTGGACCTCCCAGCTTATAGTTGGTGGATCCTTCCAGGATCCTTAAACGTACTGGTGGCGAGGTCTCACCAATGTAGATTTTTCCACATACCGTGCACACTATCTTATATATCATAGGTTCCTAAACTTTACCATGTTAAGGACCCCCCAGATATTTAAGTCCCATCCGAGGACCCCCAGCCAATTAGAAGTTACTATTACCATACCCAGGTACCCATTATATGATTACAATGCAGTAAATTTACTATTTGCATGTTCCTACACGAAGAGATTCTCAAAATATACATTTGAAATATTTTCAATATTTTTTATCGTTTTAAATTCAATACAAAGTAAAATTGGTAGAAATAGTCACAATAGATAGACAATTACAGCATGAACTGTCACCACAGATAACCAAAAAATCGAAATACTTTCATAAAAAAGTCCACAATTAAACACAAAAGCTATCAAACATCTTGTTCAGTTGGATGGATGAGCTTAATGGCTCCTACACAGTTGATCAATGTGGAGTTTGATGTCACCAAAGTGAAATAAAACGGGTACCTTCTATCCTCTCTCCTAAGGATGGCGGGAGAAGTAGCGGACCCCCTAGGACCTTCTCAGGGACCCCCTGGGGTCCGGGGACCCCAGTTTGGGAACCTCTGTTATATATGACATTTTTCCTCCAACATAGTTTTCTGTCGGGACTCATGGATTTGGCAATGTTATAAAATATATATATTATGAATGCTCTCATAATATATATATTTTAGCTTAGCTTTCATAATGTTATGAAATGTTTATATTATATATATATATATATATATATATATATATACTCGTATATATATATATATATATATATATACTCGTATATATATATATGTATTTATTAATAAAAATAAATGTGAAATTAACATTCAGCAACAGCCAGATGTCGCCCTCCCATCCATGCGACACCAATGGACCTTGGCACATAGGTGCTAATTTTGTATCAACCGTTTGCCGCATAGGTGTCATTATGTAGGTGCCACATTGGCACATGATTGATATATTGTCCACCTTGTTTATAAACACCGTTTATTCTGTATTGTTTGATATTGTGTATTTTGCTGTGTATTGTATTGTGTTATATCTACTTCTCCTGACGATGGCTAGTGATAGCCGAAAGGTACCTCGAGGAATAAAATTCAGTGAACAACTGAGTGTGTTGTCTCCTGAGCACAGAAAAATCGTGCGAAGCATAGAGAAGCTATCGTACCAGCACAACAGTGCCCAGATTGCTGTTGATTTCAACTAATCGTGCATACATAATGGCCTCCTTCCAAAGTATATATATATATATATATATGTATATATATGAATATGAACATGCAATATGTATATATATATATATATATATATATATATGTATATATATATATATATATATATATACATTTTTGGTACATCTCTAAATTCAGCTCGAGCACTTGATGCGTTTTTGTTACTGGAAATATGTGAGTAATCTGGGACTCCATCTGACAAGCCCTTTATGAATATTTCAATTATTATAAATTATACTTTTTTACAAATTAAACCATTTATATAGCGTAATTCACATATTTCGTCTCAAATGCACATACCAATCACATTCACATTCCTTCACATACACTCCAATGAATTAACAGTAATCTATTAGTGTTATCTAAACATGCACCAAATTCATGAATCTCCTACCTGATTCATAAACATACTGGAAATCCTTTGGAAAAGCGGGTCTTGAGCTCTTAGCAACAGCGTTGAAGAAAAGGTTGAGTTGAGACGGTTCCACGCCGATAAACGTACCACATCACTGCCAGGAAATACACTGGTTCACACCCCACACATATACACAAACACACACACGCACGCAGAGTCAGACTAAAACAAAATGTGCGATAGCAATGTTATAAGTTAAAACATTGCTAGTTATAAAGACTCATTTTGTTGCATTCGTACACTGTTTTAGCATTTATAGTGTGCATGTGAATATATTTTACGACTGTATTTTGTGCTGAATGGTCTTAAAGCACAGCAAATTGATATCATAGCTTGTGTTTCAAAACACATTTTCCAATTATAGGGCAATATCCTTGCTTCCTCGGTTTTCAAAATTATCACAGAAGTGTTTCATGAATCTGTGGTGTATCATGTTTTGCATTGACTGTATGTGTGTGCATGTGTGTGTGGAATCTTCTGTGAGGGGGGAGAACTACAATATTGCCCTATGAACATATTAGCCACAAGTGCCCGGGTACTCCCATACTCTGCAATAGGGCAATATGCTCAACTTGGCCAGTGTAGTGTCAAAGGCGTACCAAGTGCGGAGAGTGCGACTGCGACTTGTGGCCAATATGTTCAGTTTTCACCATAACGAAATTTCAGTGGCTTTCAACGCAACACACGATTTTGTATACAACAAGTAGCTAGCACCTAACATACTGTGCGGTTATTGGTTAGGTTAGGTCAGGTCAGTTCAAGTTTATCCAAGTTAGATTACTAGACTAGCCAATAACCGCACAGTATGTTAGGTGCTAGCTACCTGTTGTGTATAAACCCGTGTCTTGTGTTGAAAACCACTGAAATTTCGCTATGGTGAAAAGTGAACATATTGGCCACACGTCGCAGTCGCACTCACCGCACTTGGTACGCCTTTGACACTACACTGGCCGAGATGAACATATTCCCCTATTTCAGAGTATGGGAGTACACAAGCGTTTGTGGCTAATATGTTCATTATTTTATTATTATTAATTACAGGCAAATCCAGTAGCATGGGAAGAGTGCAAGCACTATTACCACCCTAAGGTGGCCCCAGGTACCGGAAGCGCCCAAAAGATTCAGAGAGAAAGAGAGTTCGAAGAGAAAAAAGTCTACAAAGAGAGTTGGAAAGAAAATAATAAATAAATAACAATAAATAATAAACCATCATCCGATAACAATCCATAATGTCACTCCGCCCACGTTCCTCAATAAATAATAACAATCAACAATAAATATGTGATTCATTAAAAAACAGCCATCAATAAATAAGAATAAATATTAATAAATAAGTAATAAATAACAATCAAGAACAATACATATGATTCAAAAAAGAAACATCCAACAATAAATATAAATATGATTCAATAAGTAACAACAACACAAATAAATATGATTAAATAAACAATAACACCAATAAATATGATTCAATAAACAACAACAACAATAAATATGATTCAATAAACAGCAACAACAATAAATATGATTCAATAAACAACAACAACAATAAATATGATTCAATAAACAGCAACAACAATAAATATGATTCAATAAACAACAACAACAATAAATATGACTCAATAAACATTATTATTTATATTATTTATATATTTATTTATATTTATTCCTATTTACTCTCTATTTATTACTATTTATTATTGGTTGTTGTTATTTATTAAATTATACTTTTATTCAGTGTTGGCTGTTGTTGTTTATTGAATCATATTTATTGTTGTTGCTGTTTATTGAGTCATATTTATTGTTGTTGTTGTTTATTGAATCATAGTTATTGTTGTTGTTTATTGAATCATATTTATAGTTGTTGCTGTTTATTGAATCATATTTATTGTTGTTGTTGTTTATTGAATCATATTTATTGGTGTTGTTGTTTATTGAATCATATTTATTGGTGTTGTTGTTTATTGAATCATATTTATTGGTGTTATTGTTTATTGAATCATATTTATTTGTGTTGTTGTTACTTATTGAATCATATTTATATTTATTGTTGGATGTTTCTTATTGAATCATATGTATTGTTCTTGATTGTTATTTATTAGTTATTTATTAATATTTATTCTTATTTATTGATGGCTGTTATTTACTGAATCACATATTTATTGTTGATTGTTATTATTTATTGAGGAACGTGGGCGGAGTGACATTATGGATTGTTATCGGATGATGGTTTATTATTTATTGTTATTTATTTATTATTTTCTTTCCAACTCTCTTTCTAGACCTTTTTCTCTTCGAACTCTCTTTCTCTCTGAATCTTTTGGGCGCTTCCGGTACATGGGGCCACCTTAGGGTGGTAATAGTGCTTGCACTCTTCCCATGCTACTGGATTTGCCTGTAATTAATAATAATAATAATACTCAAGGTCGTGTGTCTATGATGTTTGTCATTAAATAGAATCACCAAAAAAATGGTAAAAATGGTATAATTCAATGTCCTATTAGGACTAATTAAATCGCGTAAGTATTGATTTAAAATAAAATATCATAAGTACAAGGTCCAAATAATATATCAAATGCATTATATTCATTATATCAAAAAGTGATCATGAGAAAGTAGTTGAAATTGATCAATTTTTGGATCACTGCCGGCTAATGGGCTAATGGGATCAGCTGATGAGAAGAATAGCTTGGAAGAGGAAACGAGGGAAAGGATATCATTAAGATTAATGTGAAAAAAGGACGTAAGCCGGTGATGAGTGGAAGTGTGAGTGAGAGCAGCACAAGTGGTGGGAATACTAGATTGTGCGAGTTTTACTTTTTCAGAGAAAAAGGTTGAGAACTCGGGAGCCGCTAGAGGAGAGGAGGAAGCAGGAGAGTGAATACCGCAGAGACAGTACAGAGTGGATTTGGAAGAACGAGAAAGGGACGAGAGTTTTGGGGAGAAAGGAACAATAGGGAGACAGGAAGATAATATTTAGTGAAATTGAATAGAATTAAAACATTTGTAGTTACTATAGCAGGAGGGAATATGAGAAGGTGGACAAGTGAGCGGCAGAGAAGACAAAAGGAGGTCATGGTCAGAGACAGAAAAATCAGGAGGAAATACAAATACGTCGGAAGGGACAGGATCAGACGCGAGAAATGGGGAGGGAAACATGACTAGATCAAATGTATGGACAGATATATGTGTAGGAAAAGGAGAATAATAGGATAGACCATGAGAAGTAAGTAATGAGATAAAATTCAAGCAGTGAGGATTGGCCGAGGGTGAGTCAAGCCAGAAGTTAAAGTCGCCGAGTATGATAAAATGGCTGGAGAGAATAGACGATACCGCTTCGATGAGAGGAGGACACTCTTGAGAAAACATCGCGGAAGTGCCGGGGTGATTGGGACGGTAAATGATAAGAATGCAAATTTGTAAAAAGTGGGAACCCAGAGTGTGAGAACTAGGAATTCGAATGAGGTTGGAGAAGGAACCGGATTGGAAAGGGACGAAATGGAGAGAGCTTTGGAGAATAGACAAATGCTGCACTGTACAACTTACATATGATGACAACGTACAACTTGCAACTTACAATACATGAACATATGCTGCATTGTACAGCTTGACAAGCTATTTTTTTGGATAATGTGAAATAATTGTCCTAAAAGTTCAAAAATTCTCCTAAATCCAATTAGTTGCTCTTAAAAATGAAAAGTTGCAAAATTTGCTCCAAAAACGAAAAATTTGCATTTATAACTTATTTAATACTTACTTCAGCTCAATTGAATATTTATGCTTGGGATTCTTAGGATGAACAGAGTATATGGTGAAAAAGTTTTATTTGAGAAAAAAAGTCATCTTACTGATATGCAGCAAACTTTGTCACGTGATCTCACCTGGAAAATGAGTCAGGAACATGTCCGCAAAATGCCGGCAGTACGGCTACAATGCCCAGCTGACGCAGATGTAGCACAATACGGCGCAGTAATTGCGTGTCGTGGCGCATCCAACCCGGTGACAAAGGTCCAGCCCATCGCTTTATGTTGCCCATACGATTCCTGGTTCAATACAACGCCAGCGGCGTCGGAAGCGGTGGTCGTGGTGGAGTTGATAACGGAATCATCACAACACATGCCCACGCATACACAATTTATTCATTATTTGGTCTTTCTTCATTCGGGGATGATAATATTGATAACAATGTTAAGAGAGCTTATAGCGGTTTGAACTCGCCGTATTGAATTTTTCAATATATTTTTCTCAAATATTATAGCGCTGAAATATAATTTATATACTTGTAGTATTGTGCTCTATTGTATGTGTGCTATATTATTTTATATTTCTAATGTGCTCGAGGTGGCGCTCAATATATGGCGTTGAAACTCACAGCGGACCCGAAGTAGTCATTGTTCTCGTATGTTCTAGATTACTTATTCAGATTGCTTTGTTATTGTTTTACGTAAATATAATTACTTACTTTGTACTTTATTATCGTTTTGATTATGTCTCATTTTGCACTGTATATATTAGGGCATCGCATTCTTTGTTTTAATTGGAGACATAATTCCGGTGCTAGAACCTACTAGAACATTAGATGACTTGTATATATATATATGTATATGTGCCGCTTACCCACTATCAAAAAAGCTCATTCACACACTAGATCGCGTACTTATCGCAGTCTCAATACAGGCCTACCGTTTCATTCATTGTGTCACCGGCCACAAGCTAAAAACCAAAAACGAGCAAAAAACGTTTTTCACAAATTTATGCCGATCAAAGTTTTTTAATGCCCCATCGTCTAAATATACTAAATCTCACAATTATTCTTAATTTCAACTTCAGTGACACATGCCGTTCAAAGCTTAAAATGTGTTTGGGTTAATTCATTTGAAAAATATGGTACACAGCACAATATAATTGATTAATTTTCCGCTTATGTTTAAACTACAACATCGCCAAAAATATTGACAAAAGCTGAAAGCATTTAACTGCGAATACAGTTAAGCTAATTGTGTTATTAGTATTGTGTAATGTTGACTTTGACTCGCTACTGCCGTTTGTGTATTCTCTGTATGTATGTGTGTGTGTCTTGCTCGCCAGTGTATGTAAATGTGTGATCCTGTAGGAGTGCGTGTGTGTGCCTGCGTGTGTGTGTGTGTGTGCTTCTGTCTGAACCTATAGGAATGCGTGGGTTTGACTTATATGTGTGTTTGTGTTTGTGTGTGTCTGTGTGTGTGAGTAAGAAGTTCAGTTGTATTGTGTATCACAAGTGACATGTTGTCAGTCTTAGTGTGAATGTGATGCTGTTCTTATATCTTTTCTTGTGCACCATCTCAGCAAACCAAAGATTACGAGGAGTTTGGCATCCAATTTATATTGCAGAAAATATATATGGATCCTCGTATATTTAAGCATGAACGCTTTGAGTGTGATCCCGAGTCGTGTGATTCAGACAGAGCATTGGTACCTCACGTTCTGTATTTTTGTGTATCTGGCTGTGCCTGCTACTGCCGGTCTGCCCGCTATTGCTTGCGGAGATGATGCTGCTTCTACAGACAGTCCACATACACAAGCTCCACACATGAAGCTGCTTCTGCTGGTAAACTCCATTTCCACGAGTGTCTAACTCCACATCTCGGATTGCACCACCTATGAGCAGGCGATATCTTGTCTTCCAGATTTATACTGTAAACCCATGAACATAGTCGATTTTCGACATGTGTTATTGTCTCGGAGCTAAGAATCGCATGAATCAGTCAGCCAATACATGCCAGCAATGTGGCTTTTGAACAGAAAATTCTCGGTTCACTCCATGACAACAGATGTAGCGCGTGACAACTTGATATTGGATGCGCATATCAAAGAGATGGCTTCAACAGCGACACGTCAGCGACTACTGGAGACACCTGCACGTGACCTGAACACTGCATTCTTGCAAGCCCACATACTCGAGGCGGCACAAAAACAAGCAGATTATCACAGGTCGTGCAGCGTCAGCTCGTGCATGGACAATACTGAGAAAAACGTTGATTCGGCTTCGTCATTGTCCAGTTCGAGAGAGCCTGCTAAATTATGCGCAACTCGTGGAATCAGAAGTGTTCAAGGCGACGTTAGTGGCAAAACTTGCTTCATTTGTGTAAACACACGCCACCTAAATTCTGATCGCCACCAATGTCCCGTCCGTTGTGTCGTCTGCATCCGATGTGGAAAAACGAGGTATTTCAGTAAGGCATGCCGTTATGGCAGAAAGTATACAAAATCTGTCGCCACACTATCCGCTACATCAGGTGCTTCCGGACTCTCAACTTCTATAGTCACTGTCACTTTATCCGGACGTAAAGTTATGGCTATAGATGACACTGGTAGCTCTGAAAGTTCGTTTCAAAATATACTGTTGAGCGCCTTGCATTGAAGCAGCATGTGTCTTCTTCTGTAATGAAAATGACGTCGTCTGAGCTTTCAGCTCATATAAAAAATGGTGTACTGCTGATCTATAGCATTTGTATTCTACGCACGAGTCGATGCCCTTTCTTGTGCTACCCAGCCTGGTTACTGTCGTGACACTGGGGCAACCGTTTTTGGCTCTACATGAGGATGTGACGCTAAAATTCGGAGCAAGTACCACCTGCTCAGTTGTTCACCAATCTTTCAGAGGATTGTCATCCCATTGCCACCACGTTTCGCCGGCTGGGAAAAGACGACGAAATTTCGTGGGCAGTAGAAATAAAGGAATGGTGGTAGACTATTCTAAGGCTATAAACCGATTCACCTTCCGTGATGCATATTATCTTCCTCGCAGCGACAAGCTAGTCAATGGCATTGCTAGGAATCGGTTTTTCAGTGAAGTATATATTAGCTAGTGCATATCATCAATTGCCTATGAGGCCTATGCCTACCTGAGAAGGACAGACCCTATACTGCCTTTCAAGTTGACGGGCATCTGCTCCAGTTCACATGAAACCGTTCGGTGTGGTGTTGCGGGTTTTCAAAGGTGTATCGACGGCTTCATCGCAGACAACGCTTTGGAGGAGCATACGCGTACCTTGATGATGTAACGATATGCGAGAAACCAAATAAAGAGCATGATGACAATCTCCAGAAGTTCATGTCAGCTGCCAAAATATACGGATTCTCTTTCAATGAGAAGAAGAACCCTTTTGGTACTACTTCGTTACGTGTATTGGGTCATGTGATTAAAAATGGCCTTACGTATCCTGAAAACGAGCGAATGCAGCCTTTGCTGAAAATGGTCATCCCACAAGATATAAAATCACTGAAAAGTGTCTTAGGGTTATTTTCATACTATTCTAAGTGGATCAAAAGTTGTTAGGCAAAAATGCATCCACTCGTCGACTGTTCAACTTTTACGATTAGCAGCTCTGCACAAATGCTTTTCAACAGCTTGAAGGATTACATTTCAAAAGCTTGCGTTGCAGCAATCGATTGAGACTGCAATTTCACATTAGAGACTGACGCCTCGGATGCTGCTTTGGGGTCCACTTTGAAGCACAATGGACCTGTGGCTTTCATGACCAAATCATTGAGCAATGCTGAGAGAAAGTACTCGATGGTCGAAAAAGAAGCGTATTCAGTGATTACGGCAGTCCGAAAACGGAAAAACTACTTGATCGGCAAACACTTTCAACTTATTACCGACCAGCAGGCTTTGTCTTTCATCATGAACAAAAATGTGAATATCAAGGTGAAGAACGACTAGATCAATAGAATCGGCACCTTATTCGTTTGACGTAACGTACATGCCCGTCAAACAAAACATCGCCGACGATGCAATTTCAAGGTGTTGCAACCTCAATTGTGAGGAAAACCTACTGAAAGCTATCCACGAATCTCTGTCTCATCCTGGGGTCACTCGATTTGGGCACTTTGTGCGGTCCAAGAACCTGCCTTTCTCATTAACTGTGATCAAACATATGGTTAACAAATGTCAGATAGGTGAGCGAGTTAAGCCTATATTTCTTCTTGCCGTCTGTTAGGAGTGGTGTGAAATCTACTCAACCTTTTCAAAGACGCAGTGTGGATTTTTAAGGTCCTTTGCCTCCTTCATCGATTTCATCTGTTTGTTACCGTTTGGTGGTTGTAGACGATCCTTCGCGATTCCCGTTCGCGTTTAGGTGCAAATATATGTCTTATGCTACAGTTATTCATTGTATGAGGAACATTTTTGGGTATTCGATACTCCGTCTTTAATACGCTCCGATCGTGGTAGATCGTTGGTTTCCGATAATGGTAGGAAATATATTATGAGTCATGATGCAGCTACAAGTCGGAATATTCCGTGTCATTCAGAAGGAAATTCACAGTGCGAACGTTACAACGTAAAATACTTCACGTTAAATATTTTGTGGAAACACACCTGTCTGACTCTTGAGTCACGTGGGCTAAGGAATACTGATTGGGAGATAATCTTGATTGATGTACTCAACGACATGCGTTCTTTGATTTACACAGCCACACATCAAACTCCCCATTAAAGAGTGTTCAATTTCCCGCGCAAGTCAACCAGTGGAGTGAGTTTACCAGCTTGGCTATGCTCTCCGAATGGAATTTATTTCATGCGACATGTTCGGTGAAAATACGGCGGTTAGGGTCCGTTTATCTGTGACAGTGTATTTACTTTCAACGTTTGAAAAGCGTTGACTCCAGAACGATATAGCGTGTTCTTGACCTCGGTGGTCCATAAGAGCGCGCCTGATTTGTAGCATTCGAGTCAGTTGTTGCGAATGTTTATCTCGAAGGATAGAATTGATGCAGCAATCCATCAGAGCAAATGACTTTCTTCACCATCTGGTAGCTCTGGTTGGCTGCTTCGTTCCACTGAATAACGACGTCTTTCTTGATCATCGCGAGCAAAGAGCCCGTAATGGTGGCGTAGTTTGACACGAAATGTGAAAACTACCTACATAGTCCAATGGAGCTTCTCAATTCAACAGCATTCTGCGGTGTTTAAGCTTCTTGAATTGCTTGCACATAACTTTGAAGAGGCGCTTTGCCGTTTGCACTAATCTGAAATCCACAGTAATATATTTTGCGTAGTGAAAA
Organism: Sacculina carcini; assembly: GCA_916048095.2. Lineage (NCBI taxonomy): Eukaryota > Metazoa > Arthropoda > Thecostraca > Sacculinidae > Sacculina > Sacculina carcini. The sequence goes on along the minus strand of OU696575.1, from coordinate 8,395,844 downwards.
TTTATGTTTGCGTCGTTTATGGTGACTTTCGCTTGACGGAGTGCAGATAAAAGGCGCTGAAGACGTTGGTCGTGTTCAGCCTATGTGCGTTCCGATCACACGATGTCATCTAGATAGTGTTGTACTCCAGGTATACCTCAAAGAACACGACCTAACAATTCTGGGAATGCATAGCTGGCTGATGAAAGACCAAACGGTACTCTCTTGTATTGATGGAGCCCGTTGGGCGTGATGAATGCAGTCAGGTGTTTTGATGATGGCTCCAACATCAGCTAAAGATGGGCGGACTGTAGGTCAATCTTCGCGAAGAGTGTTTTTCTCAGTTTGGTATGTTGCTCGGTTATAGTTGAAAGACGATAAGCATCGGGAACGATTTGCTGGTTGAGACATCACACAGGTCGACACACAGTCTGATTCGTCCGTTTTTTTGTCTGGCGATGACCAAAAGGCTAATTCACTCGCCGGTGTCAACGGGTTCGATCACTTCGGTTCGTTTTGGCTTAGCTAACTCGGTTGTCACCTCTTCACGAACCGAGAGGGGTAGTCTGCGTAACGGGCGACGGATCGGCACAGCATCTGCACGTATCACTATTCGGTGTTGAAATCCCTCTATAGGCGGCATATATTTCACCTCGTCATAGCCTTCTTGAACTGAGAATATATTTCCTGTTGTTCAGTTAATCTTGGCACCCGCGTTTGCATAAGACCAAGTCCCATAAACGCCTCATATGATCATGAATCGGCGATAAAGATATCACACATTGCAGATCGACCTTGAAATTCGGCCTTGACATTGATGGTGCCCATCACCGTAAGTGGCTTTCCCGACATTTCGAATAATTTTGAGTCACTCTTTTGTGCCGGTGTTCGTTTAAATCATATTGTTACTACAATCAAACTTGTCAGTCACCGATGCTTCTGCGTCTACCACCATAGGATCACACGATGATTTTCCGTTTGTTGACTGGCACAATGACACAAACACAAACAGACAAACACACAAACGCACAAACACAAACACACATACACAAACACACATATTCCCATTTGCATTCGCAGAGACATAAAATACATCCTCACACGCACATATACATATTGAATACACAGCATTCAGACATACATTCAAACATACAGACACAAATACAACACGTACAATATAACTGACATACAAGGATATACACTTAAACTGACAAGGAGCAAAACGCAATATACACACTCACACACATACACAACAAGCACAACATAACATACACACAAATACATACATTCAAACAAACAGACAGATAACAAAACACAACAGACACACATGCACAAGCAAAATAACTCAACGCAACAGCACACAGGCAGCTTAAAATGGGAAAACATACATGCGCAAGGCCAGATAACGCATACACACACGCACACACACACTGGCACACACACACACACACGCACACACACACACACACACACACACACACACACACACACACACACACACATGAAACACATATACACATAGCAGAAAAAATTCGGAAACGATCATTACTCATAATCGTTGCTAATATAACGCACACACACACACAACAAATATCGAAACCATTATCGGACTTATGCTGTGAAAATTAATCCCTTTGTCTCTTCTTCGGTTGCTCTATGCCATGGTGTTCTACAGGGCAGAGCCGTTGCGATGAGTTATGGGGCCCCCCGAAGGCAACACTTGTGGCCCCCATTATAAATAAATCACCAAATAATGAATGCATATATTAGACATAATCACATAATACAAGCTCAGGTGAAAACATCTGAGCAAAAAGGTAAAGGATATACATAATAAATATGATAAATTTATATATCATTCGTGAAGCGACGCGGCCCCTCAACATTCGGGCCCCCCAGGCCGTGGGGTACGGGGGGCGGTTGCTACGGCTTTGCCACAGGGCTCCATTCTTGGTCCTTTGTTATTTAATCTGTACATGTCTTCTCTCTGTCCTATTCTTCGTAAATACTCTATAAGTTTTCATATCTATACCGAAGATATTCAGTTTTACATCCCGCTTCTTTTTCAGTCTCCTTCCCTGCTATTTGACGTGCTTTCTGATAATTCTTCTTGGGCCGAAGCTCGCTATCTCCTCATCAACACTTCAAAGTGTGAGTTTCTCCCTCTTCATCCTCCGCGCATTAGTCCTCCGCTGCTCTCAGTTCCCCTAGCCGTTACCGTTCGAAATCTTGGCATTATTTTCTATTCTTCGCTCTCCTTTGTAGGTAACATTCGCTCCGTCACACGCACTTGTCGTCTGATCCTACGTTCACTGTATCCCATTCGTCCCTGTCTGGATCAATCTTCATCTAATAAACTTGTTAATTCTCTTATACTCTCTAGATTAGACTATTGCAACTCACTATACTTTAGCTTACCTCGTTCTTCTCTAAAAAATACTACAACGCGTTCTTAACCAATCTTGCCGATTTGTTCTTCGACCTACTCCTTGACATCATACCTCCAGTTTTCTATTTAAGTTTCGTTGGCTTGCAATTGTCTCTCGTATTCACTTTCGCCTTTGCTGTATAATCTTCAAACTTCTTCATGATCTTAGTCAACCGCCCTACCTAGTCAGTCTTCTAACTCGTTCTGATACTGTTTCTTCTCGTAGACCTGTTCACCTCATCTGTGCTCGTGTCACTAATGAATATTCGTGGTCCTCTAAATCTCTTACTTTCTTCGGTCCGCGCAATTATAATTCAAAATCAAAATCTTAAAAATCACCTTTTTGACATCTCGTTTGTTCCTGCTTCTCACACTCTCACTCCTTTCGCCAAACTCTGATTCCAATCAGCTAGCCATTTTCTATTCCTCCTCCTTATTGTACTCAAACTTAATGTATATATGTGTATAAGTGTATGTATGTGTATGTATGTTGATGTATAAGTGCATATTTGTGTATGTATGTATATGTATATATGTATTTAGGCTTTGTTGTTCATGTTGAAGTTATGCGCACCCGTGTTTTACAGGCGCTATATTAAATATATCTTCGTTAGTTCGTTTGCTTACCCACTCACATACGCACCAACGCGCTACGTAAAACACGAAAGAAGATACATAAATCATAACCTTATTAATTAATTATTTATTCATATCAAATTAATCTTGGTTCAACTAATTTTTAAATTCCGGTTCCGCCATCAATACATTATCTCGAGACTAAGCCGACTTATATATACACATACTTGTACAAACTAGCATAACCCGTATAATTGCATTACATTTCTACATACATTATACATATTACACCATATGTAAATTTACAACGCCCTTAAAAGTTTGCCAATAAACATCAAACATGGTCAGCGTAACCATATTATCATAGATTCAAACGATTAAGCCCATGTATAAATCCAAAAATATAATGCACAATTTCCATGGTGAGCTTAGTGACCACAGTATTTTAGGGAAAATAAGTTCAGTCTGCCAAAGGTTTATTTATCCAAAAGAACAAGCTTTATTTTAGTATGAAATATATCAATGGTAATAAAGCACAAATATATACAAAAGTTTGGTGAGTTACGTGAATTAACACTTAAATGATGAGAAAGAAGGGAAAATTTCAACATATTATATATTTGGAACCATCAAACCATTTGAAAAATACTACCAGAAAAAAGTTCAAATTTTGTGTGAGCTTATTGGAACGTACTGCTAAAACCTAATACTTTAGGCCTGAAAAATGACATGGGTTTAATGGTCAGGTGGGCTTAATGACCGGGATCTACGGTAATCACAGTCACTGACCAGGCAAGGAAGGCCGGTCCGGTGAAGTAATTGTCGATACTGCTGGCCGGAAGACCTAGATCGCGCCACACTCGCCACCATAGCGTCTCCTGGCCTATTGGCACGAGAACCATGTTTACTCCGTTGAGAGCCAGCCAATCCAAATGGCGCTGCCAGCGCAGCCAGTTCCACCAAACACTACTGTAGCTGTTCGTGCATATGTTACCGAAGTAGCGGAACCTAAAAAGACAACGCAAATACAAATGGTCAATGGGGCAAATTATTATAAATTATTATAATAATATATATGTTTGAAATCTACGCTGGTCAAGTCAAGAGGTGTTTGTTGATGCTGTGTGAACTTTACTGTCAGCTCCTAACAATACATTTTAACGTGGTATTGGAAAGCAACCCTGTAGAGCTACCGGATATATACGTGGTCAAAGATGGCAGAAACGTTCGATGATAGCCCACTATCAAACGCCGAAACATCAGAAGATAACCAAGACTCGATTACACAAAACTTTCGTATTGGGATTTAATAATATGTATTAGAGTAACTTTTGACCTAATAGATCTAATATTCCAAAAGGCACAATAAAAACACTTATCAACGTGCTGAGTCAAAGTGTGATTGGATCTAGTCGGACGAGGTGCACTCTCTGGAGCGGCATACTCCACTAGTTTTTTTACTCCGAAGTCATAGTTTGTCTCATCAGGCTGATTCTGGCTGAAATAAAGCCAGATCAAGAAGTACACGTACACGGAGTGAGCCCTGTCAGTGCAGCCAGCAAGCACGCAGCTCACGCATTTGATGCAGGTCTTTGACGGGCAGGCAGAAAATGCGTGACTGACCGCACACCATCCACATCAGGCCTTCTGAGTACAGCACTGTGCCTCTTTGTGACCATACCTGTGACATTTGTGGCAGCGAGTAGCCCAGTAGCGGTACAAAAAATGGCACCTCCGACACCGACAAAAATAAGACCAGTGCTCATTATGGAGTCATCAACCGTTGGAGAGACGACGACAGTCTTCGAACCACTGGAAGACTTCCTTGTGAAAATGACTTTGGAGTTAGTTGGGCGGTTGGACAGTGATTGAAGTGCTTGGCTTTCTCCACCACTGATTCCGTGATGTTGGCATCATCAGTGCCCAATTCAACAGACGTGATAGTCAGTTTGGGGTGCACTTTTCCCATAACCGATGTCTACGAAATCCGCTTGAGTGCAGTCACAACATTTTTGGCAACGTATGTGTCAGCAGACGCACCTTGATGCCTCCCTGGCAAATAGACACCATGCTAACCACGAGCACGGCATTTAGAACCTTGGATACTGTCAATTTGTTTAACTGCGCATTGACAGCAGACTTCACGACGTCGTGAGAGGCAGCATTTTTCACGGCGGCAGCAAAGGACAGATTGGCCGGACATGGCAGCTGAGGGCAAGGGTTCGAGGCCGGCTTCAGCATGGTAAGCTGGTGACTAATTGACTCCTTAAATGCTGAAATGTCATCCGTGGCGACAGTTGGAGTTTCAATAGCAGCAGTTGGAATCTCATTAGCGAGAGAGGAGAAGCTGCCCAGTCACTGATTGAGCTCAACCAGGTATTTATGACGCGAAGTAACATACTGTTCACAGGTGAATGCCGCGCAAGTCGTGACGAATTTGATAGACCATAGCGCGGGAGTTTCGAGAATCCTGCATGGACATATATATTGTATGCTCCACAGCGCGAAGCAGCAGTAGTCATTGATTCCTTGCAAACGTTGCAGTTCGTATCGGCAAGTGTGATATTTACCGTACTGGTGTCTCGAAGCATATACCCGTGTACAAACAGAGAAGAAAGGGTATCAAGTTATCAATGGGAGACGGGAAGAAGCGAAACTACGCAATGAAGAGGCTTGAAATAGAATGAAGAAAAGAAAAACATAAAGGAACATAAACTTACATATAAATGCGAGGAAAGTATATGTAAACATTCGACGTGAGGAGGAGAGAGGTTAAGGTTAAATGCCTAAGTGACAGCTGCTACACGGGAAGCCGAAGCTTATAAACACACAAGTGTGTCCCGTGCAGCTCGCTGCCAACGCAGAACCGACCCTCTCCACGCTATGGCTCACATGGACGTAAGACGTATTAGAGAGGGTCACCTCCCCAGAATGCATGACACAACACATGACTGACATCTGGTACCATCATTTCCTGCTGGGTGGACAGGGGCTGTTGGATTATATAATTCGCCCAATGAAATTCTGCTCCTCCAGAATTCGAACCACGGTCCTCCCGCTTGTGAGGCGGGCGTGCTACCACTACACCACGGAGTCCAATGAAAGCATGAAGAATACTTGATTGAAAAATTTCTGCCGAGCCTAAACTGTTTTATAAATACATCAATGACAGGAACAAAAAATAACCTGGGGTGGAGAGGCTAGAAGTGAATGGTGAGGTTTACCACACGGAGAAATACTTGTGCGATCTTATGAATACAAAATTCCAAGAAGTGTTTACAGATGAGGGCGGATTAAATGAAGCAAATGGGAAATATTTTGCTACGATGGGCAACAAGATAGTAAGAATAAATCTTGTATATTTTAAGAAAAAATGAAGATTATAAATGGAAGGAATTCAATGGGCGCCGATAAAATATCATGAATGGTGCTCAGATAGTGTTGAAACAAATTGCTAATCCCATTGGCGAATATTATAGCCAGTAGTCTGAAGTTTGATATATGGCTTATATAATAGAAATAGGCTCAAATCATTCCAATCTACGAAGGTGGCAAAACTGACGCTACGTCAACGCTACTTGGAAGCCAACGGGTTGATAAGACGCCCCCAGCATGGTTTCAGAAAGAAAATGTCTTGCGACGCAAATTTGTTGGACTTTTACTTCAGATTAATCGACAATGTTTAGGAAATGGAGGTGTGGGTGGACTACGCTTGCGTAGACCAAAAGAAAGCATTTGACAAAGTCATATAAGCGTCTATCCAGTTGTTGTTCCATGCATGCTGCAAACGGATGCGTTTGAGTTTCTAAACCACGTTTCATGGACTCATATTTCTCAGAGCGTAACTTTCCAGAAAACTTTGAATATGTTGATAGATGTTTTGTTTCATAGTGGCGCCTAATATTGTACTCTTTCAAAACGGCAACACTTTCGCTACATATCACACATCTAGCTTTCTGGTCCTTTGTTTCCACAAAGAAGTACTTTACTCCCCATTCTTCATTGAAAACGCGACACTCGGCGTCCACTTTTCTCTCCTTAGAAGCCATAATGAAGGGTGAAGAAAACGGGATATGAAAATGAAAAAAATATTGAATTAGAAACATAATTAATACCCTATTGGAACATAAGTAAAGCAGAAGATTCAGGGGTCACTGCACAGTGTGGCAAAATTCATTGTGAACAATTTGCCACACTGTGCACTGGTGAAGCTACGGCTCACCAAAGGTACATATAAAGATTATAGGTACATTTAGTAATATAATATATCACATAATAAGGTGAGGTGAAAGCACGAGGCTTCTATAGCATTATTATACTATGTTTGTTACTTTATGACCTCTAATCACACTTGTAGTCCACTTACCTATCACTGTCAAACAAAGAAATCCTTGTTACATACCTATAAAATGGATGACAGGCAAAAACCAGTAAATATTACTGGAGCGTCGGACCTGTGTTGACAGCCGGACTCATCTAGGGGTGGGAAAGATGTGTGTTTGTGTGTGTAGCCATGGAAACCATGGTGACGTCAGAGCGTAGGCGAAGCTACCACGAGCCGAGGAAGGACGTCAGTTCACCGTCGACGGGCATGGTGAACTGACGTCGCGGGCCATAGTTTGGTGACCCCTGCTATAGACTGACACAAACACTGGTTCTCGTGAACTCTTGGATGAATGCAAATAAACCGAAAATAAATACATCTAAAACCAATATAATGCTATTTCAGAACAGATCACTCACACATCACCTGGACACAGTGATGTTAAATGGAGAAGTGGTGCATCGAGAGCATACAGTAAAATTCTTGGGGGTGTTAATAGATGAATATATCAACTGGAATGATCACATCGACAATCTAAGCACGAATTTATCCATCATTGCCGGCATTATGTATAGGGTTCGTAATAAGCTTAGTAAAGAAGCAATGCGGACGATATACTACACTCTATGTTATTTAAGACTTATATATTGGGTATCTGTCTGGGGGTGCACTTGGCCTTCGTTTTTGGCCAAATTATTCGTTCAACAAAAACGTGTTCTAAATATAAGGTCTTTCAAAAAAGAAGTATGACTTAGCAGATGATATCTTTAGAAAAGCGAAACTCTTGAAATTAAGACACATTCACAGATATTTTTTTTGTTGGATACATTCAGATCGATAAAACATGAAAATGGAATCTTCCATGTTCTGCATCACTCCCAACTGACTAGAAGAAATAATATAAATTTACATGTAACGAACTACCGGACTCAATTATTGCGTAATTCTATCATATATTTAGGACCCGAAACATGGAATGCTCTTCCCGATTCATTGAAAACACAGGCATCCTCAATGACAGTTAGCTCCTTCAAGTACAAAACCAAAAAGTACTTGCTTGATTTGGCTCACTGGCGTATGATGTTGTACCTCCGCATGTTAGCGTGCTGGCATGCCGAAAAAGTGATTTTTAACATATTCTCGACTCGTGTGTAGTGTTGAATATTTGTCATCGTCAGTTATTGTCATCGACATTATCGTCGTTGTCAATTCTTTGTCACACTTAATATGTGTGTGAGAGTACTATGAATTATGTATCTGGTAATATTGTGTCATTAAATCTATATAATATAGCGTGTCATACATCACACATTACATATATATATATATATATATATATATATATATATATATATATATATATATATATATATATATATATATATATATATATACTTAACTAATAACTCATATATATATATAACAACATCATCATATATATAACAATTTTGAATCACTTTATCATATAATTATTATTTAATCACTTTATCATATAATTATTATTTAATCACTTTATCATATAATTATTATTTAATCACTTGTCAATGTTTCATGTTGGAACAAAATTATCATTATTACATAAGTCTTCAAAAGAGACAATGTCTCAACAGACTCTATATTCACTTTGTTTATTTATTGTTTTTATTCTATTTGTTATTTGCTTGTGGAGAAAATACAATTTGAACTTGAACTTGAGCTTGAACACGCACACGCACACGCACACGCACACGCACACGCACACAATACTCTACACTATAGAACAGATGCAACACAGTACGACATGACCAAACACTGAAAGTACTCGTACCTGTCAACAGCTCGCACGACAACAGGCGGCCAGAGAGACGGCAACGACGATGGTAGTCTCAGCTGATTGTGATCCCAGGACACATGCACGTGGCATGTATATTTGAGATAGTATAGCAGGCCGGCGCATACAGCCGATCCACTTGAACCCATCACATGCACACCACCACCAAGGGCGCTCACCTACACCCTCACATATATAATTATGAATATCAAAATTATTACTTTCAAATCAATTAGCAATGTAAAATAGAAGATCGCGAGGGCTATTCATTGCACAGCTGCAGTCACTATGCACCTTGATCAATAGCGGACAGAGAGAGAACCAATATCATGAACAAATAAAGCACAATGCAGACTGTATCAAGTTAGGCGCAAACAGAACTGCTAATAAAGGCTCATAACTAGAGATGCGACCTAAAAAAACGACGGTTTTTATTTAAAAAAAACCTCGACCAAAAGAACACGTTTTTTTGGTTTTTTTAAGAGTCATGCAAAGAACTCAAATTATGGAAATTATATATTTGGGATGTTAAATGAATTATTTTTTATCAACACATGAGTTATTCATGCTATTAGTGACCCTATCAAATTGAATTATCATTAAATATGCACAATAAAATTGTTATAATGTGTCTGGAAGCCTTAATATCACAGTTTGCATGGTACTTTGCTGCACTTCTATGTACAGTACAGCTTTGCATTCAATTATTGATTTAATCATTGTGTAAGAAAGCAGAGTTTGAGAACCGTTTTTCATGCTAAAATCTGAAACTGTTTTAAAAAAACAACAGGTGACGTGATTTTTTATTATTTTTAACTCATTACTTTTTTCCTACCAATGCATGGTCGGTATGTGTGTTATGAGTCATAACACACATACCAACCATGCATATCATCAGCCATTCTGAAACAGAGATAATTGAATAATTGTATATCACTCCAATAACACACTTATATAACACAAGGGAACAACAAAATGTTAGAATTCGCCAAAAATGTTTGAGCGGAATATGGATATTTCTGACACGCTAATTCAAAATATTACACCCGTTTTCCCAGATTGGCCCTCGTATTTCGCAATTCAATTTTTTTGGCAGTATATCACAATCACAGAACTATGATATCAGCTGTATTTTATGTTCATTTACTATTCAATATCATTATTATGGGTAATACCGATGTTATTTAAAATATCCTTGAATAATTAAACATTAAATATACTAAATATACTTGAATAATTAATATTACTTGAATGATTAATATTACTTGAATAATTAATTTTACTTGAATAATTAATTTTACTTGAATAATTAATTTTACTTGAATAATTAATTTTACTTGAATAATTAATTTTACTTGAATAATTAATTTTACTTGAATAATTAATTTTACTTGAGTAATTAATATAACTTTAATAATTAATATTACTTGAAGAATTAATATTACTTTAATAATTCATATTACTTGAAGAATTAATTAAATTGACATAGTTTGATTGAACATATAGTCCTTTGCAACATGCCTTTCTTGATGAACTGCTTCAGGCTTACCAACTTTGCGAGTACATGTCGTTTAACAATTGCGCGTCAAGTTAAATCCAATTATGACCAATTATCCAAACATTGACATTTAACTTTCCGATGAAAATGCATTATTAGGAATGAATTCTGTGTTGTGAACGTTGAAGGTACAACCGTCAAGAAAGCGAAGGTGGGAGTAGCCTGATCTGGAGTCAGCCAAAAGACCTGTGACACACAGCGTATAAATCCCCATTCCTTAGCCGCTCACAACACTGCCTGAGCTTGATGTACACAATGAGGAACAATATATAGAACCATAAATTTCTGATTGTAGCAGTGAGTATGATAGCGCTTAAGACTTATCTCAAGAAGAGCTTAGCGATCTCATTAGAGGCATTAATATTTCAAAAAATAATTAAGAGATTTTGGCCTCCAGACTGAAAGCGAATCCAGCAGACCGAAATATTGCCTGAGGTGAGGTGTTTAAATTGTATCGCAATAGAGAAGCAACTCTGCTTCCTTACTTCAGTCAATATGATAAACTCGTTTTTTGTAATGCTATTCAAGGCCTTTTCATGCAGAAGGATATCTCACAGTATGAGCCCAATGATTGTAGACTTTTCATTGATAGTTCCATCAGAAGCCTCACATGTGTTCTACTTCACAATGTAAATATGTTCGGCTCTCTACCACTTACACACTAAACAAAATTGAAAGAAAGCTAATGAAAATATCAGAATGTTTCTAGATGCTCCTTAGTATAACGTGCAGAAATGGCCAATTTATGTTGACTTTAAAATGGTAAGCCTTTTGCTTGTACAGCAATGTTGGTACACGAAGTTTCCATGTTTCCTCAGCCTGTGAGAAAGTAGAGCAAAACAGGAACACTGGAAAATACAAGTGTGGCCCTTGAGAAGAGCTATGACTGTTTGTCAAGCCAACATCGTGAATACGCTTGTATGCCACTTGTAAATCTAGAGAAAATCAGTATTCCTCCACTGCACATCAAGTTAGGTTTAATGAATCAGTTTATAATAGCTCTAGATAGGGAAGGAAGCTGGTTTTAATATTTATACAAAATTCATACAGCTAAAGCATGCACAAATGAAGGCGGGTATCTTCGATGGTCTACAAATACGGCAACTTCTGCGTAACACAAACTTCATTCAGTCTTTGATTGAAACTGAAGCAGATAAATGGCGTAGTTTTGACTATGTCATGGAAGGTTTTTGGGAACCAACAAGGCAGACAACTATAAGTACCCAGTACATAACATTTTGGACAAATTTAACAACAACAACAACAACATGTATTTAATAAAGCGCACATAACAACAATGGGGCGATTAAAAATAACAAGATTAGCACAGACAAAAAGAACAGCTACACGTCGACGCAATAGGAGACAAAAACAGAGCGCTATAAATAATCAAAAGAATAAAAAATACACACAGTATAAAAATAGAAATTAACACCAATTTTCATTACAAAGATAATCAGGTAGAGATAATAGATATAAAAATTAATTAGAGGACACAAGATCACGTGGAGGCAAAAACAAAAACAAGCAAAATATGAGTGTGCACTTTGATCGCTAACAGGTCCATATCCATATTTTGATCCCTGGATATGGACCTGTTAGCGGCAATGTCATTTTGAGGCATAATTATCATACTCTCTCTTTGCCGTCCTAATCCGGCAGGCAGCATAGGCGCACACAAGTTTAACTAGTGTTGGAGCTAAAATTTGAAATTCGAGACAAAATCCTACAGAGGGCGCTGAAACTTGGCGTTTGAGTCCAAACGCCCGAGGGCATTTGAATGCGTCTGGGAAAGAGCGAGTAAGGGAATCGAGCGCAACTCACACATAGCGTCCTTCATCGTCCCCTAGGTGTCAAAACGCGGGCAAGAATCTCTGGTTGAAATAACGCCGTGATAGCGCAGTATAAATGAAGCGATGAATATGAGCCTTTGATGTGTATTTACCATTGATATTAGAATTATTTCACGTTATAAACCAGTACGCATCGAGTAGTCGCGGCTTCAGTATGAATTCAGTATATATGGATTATGATAAATGACACTAATGTCAGAAAGATGCCAACAATAAAATGTCAATAAATATGAACATGCTGGGGCTCATTCGTGGTTTAAAAGCTCAGTGGTCTGCTATAATACACGCTATCACTGCTATCACCAGTGCAAGCAGGGTATAGACGGCATCGGAGTGCTTCAGAGCAATTCGCTGCATTGCGAGTATGCTTGGACACCTGCCGCTCCAGAAAGAAGTATCCGTGCGTCGTGATCGTTGACTTCCACAAAGCGTTCGACAGAGTGAACCACTGTTCCCTTCATGTCATACTGCGACACTATGCAGTGGACAATACGCTGGTGAACGCCGCCATGAGTCTCCTCACCGACACGGTAGCGCATGTTCGCGTTCAGTGCAACCAATGCACTAACAATTTTGACACATCATGCGGCGTTCTGCAGGGCGATACGCTTGCGCCATACTTGTTTGTGCTGGTGATGGACTACATCATCAAATGCAGCGTCAAGCAGGAGGAATCCTACACCGTGAGGAGAAGACTTTGCCAACGACGACCAGCCGTGAAACTGGGGGCACTTGCAGTAGAAGGCTTCAAAACTTTGTGACATATGACGTCACACTCCCCCATTGCCCCTCCCCCTCATGACGTCACCCCCCTCTGACGTCACCCCCTCTGACGTTACTCTTAACCTAACTTTACCTAACTTTTTTTCTCTTATATATATTTTTTTTTTTTTTTTTTTTCATTTATTTATATTTATTATATACCTAATCTATTAGGTATTTATTATATACCTAACCTAACCCAACCTAACCCTACCCAACCTAACCCAGCCTAACCCGACCCAACCTAACCTAACCTAACCCAACCTAACCCAACCTACCCTAACCTAACCCAACCTAACACAACCTAACCCGACCCAACCTAACTGATATGTTTCTTTATTATATACCTAACCTAACTATTATTTTTCTTTATTATATACCTAACCTAACTTTTTTATTTCTCATTCTTCCTTTCTTATTATATATTTCTTATTATATTTTTCTTTATTATATACCTAACCTCATTTTATTTCTTATATTTCTCATTCTTCCTTTCTTATTATATATTTCTTATTATATTTATTCTTCATTATATACCTAACCTAACTTTTATTTTTCTCATTCTTCCTTTCTTATTATATATTTCTTATTATATTTACTCTTTATTCTATGCCCAACTTCACTTTTTTTCCTTTATTTCTTATTCTATTTTATGTCACAATACTCATTATATCGGGATTGCCAAGTCGATGTTTGGCGTGAATACGTGATTTGTATTCACCTGACTCATGTAACGATTCCACGATATAAAACTACACAACCTCACCCGCTAGCGTCTCGAGCTCAACTGTGTATCACGGCTGATATCAGACACTAATTGCACTACTTTTCGGAGCATGCGTCATAATCATCGACATCACTCCGTGTTTGATAATTTCGTTTTTACAGTCATTGTTTATCTTTCTTTGTATAAACACCATGAGCTGTGTTTCTCCTGCTACACTAGTGCCTAATTATATCTATCGCTATGTTGGTGGTAGTTCGTCAGATAGCAAACACATCATCAGCGAATCGTAAAAGGAGTACGCATCGTTTGACGTGTGTCTTTCGGACGCAGAAGAAGAAAAAAGAAGAAGAAGAAGAGGAAGAGGAGTTACAAGAAGGTGTTTCTGTGCCTGATACATGGTCGGCTGAACTGGAAATTGTGTGAGAGACACACGATATGATTTACATCATCAAAATTGATCGAAAAATCAACAAAAAATTGTGTTCACGATGTGTTCGTTGAATCGTGTCGTCAATATGATTTTATATGATTTCCACTTGTATATTTGCCATAGTTGTGTTTCAAGTGAAAATACACAAAAATAATTTCGTTGCTAGTGTTGTATATTCCATTTACATTAGCGCTGACATGAGCTGCGCCCTTTATGTCTAATATTTGTCTCTTATTGTTTAGTTGTGTACATGCGGTGTTATTAAATTTATTAAGCTCATTATTATGGAATAATCATCGACCAGTAAGTAAATCAATCACTTATCCAGTATGGAAAAACTGATCGTCGAATGTCAATAAATATGAACATGCTGGGGCTCATTCGTGGTTTAAAAGCTCAGTGGTCTGCTATAATACACGCTATCACTGCTATCACCAGTGCAAGCAGGGTATAGACGGCATCGGAGTGCTTCAGAGCAATTCGCCGCATTGCGAGTATGCTTGGACACCTGCCGCTCCAGAAAGAAGTATCCGTGCGTCGTGTTCGTTGACTTCCACAAAGCGTTCGACAGAGTGATCCACTGTTCCCTTCATGTCATACTGCGACACTATGCAGTGGACAATACGCTGGTGAACGCCGTCATGAGTCTCCTCACCGACACGGTAGCGCATGTTCGCGTTCAGTGCAACCAATGCACTAACAATTTTGACACATCATGCGGCGTTCTGCAGGGCGATACGCTTGCGCCATACTTGTTTGTGCTGGTGATGGACTACATCATCAAATGCAGCGTCAAGCAGGAGGAATCCTACACCGTGAGGAGACGACTTTGCCAACGACGACCAGCCGTGAAACTGGGGGCACTTGCAGTAGAAGGCTTCAAAACTTTGTGACATATGACGTCACACTCCCCCATTGCCCCTCCCCCTTATGACGTCACCCCCCCTCTGACGTCACCCCCTCTGACGTTACTCTTAACCTAACTTAACCTAACTTTTTTTCTCTTTTATATTTTTATATTTTTTTGTATTTTTTCATTTACTTATATTTATTATATACCTAACCTATTAGGTATTTATTATATACCTAACCTAACCCAACCTAACCCTACCCAACCTAACCCTACCCAACCTAACCCAACCTAACCCGACCTAACCTAACCTAACCTAACCCAACCTAACCCAACCTACCCTAACCTAACCCAACCTAACACAACCTAACCCGACCCAACCTAACTGATATGTTTCTTTATTATATACCTAACCTAACTATTATTTTTCTTTATTATATACCTAACCTAACTTTTATATTTCTCATTCTTCCTTTCTTATTATATATTTCTTATTATATTTTTCTTTATTATATACCTAACCTCATTTTTATTTCTTATATTTCTCATTCTTCCTTTCTTATTATATATTTCTTATTATATTTACTCTTTATTCTATGCCCAACTTAACTTTTTTTACTTTATTTCTTATTCTATTTTATGTCACGATACTCATTATATCGGGATTGCCAAGTCGATGTTTGGCGTGAATACGTGATTTGTATTCACCTGACTCATGTAACGATTCCACGATATAAAACTACACAACCTCACCCGCTAGCGTCTCGAGCTCAACTGTGTATCACGGCTGATATCAGACACTAATTGCACTACTTTTCGGAGCATGCGTCATAATCATCGACATCACTCCGTGTTTGATAATTTCGTTTTTACAGTCATTGTTTATCTTTCTTTGTATAAACACCATGAGCTGTGTTTCTCCTGCTACACTAGTGCCTAATTATATCTATCGCTATGTTGGTGGTAGTTCGTCAGATAGCAAACACATCATCAGCGAATCGTAAAAGGAGTACGCATCGTTTGACGTGTGTCTTTCGGACGCAGAAGAAGAAAAAAGAAGAAGAAGAAGAGGAAGAGGAGTTACAAGAAGGTGTTTCTGTGCCTGATACATGGTCGGCTGAACTGGAAATTGTGTGAGAGACACACGATATGATTTACATCATCAAAATTGATCGAAAAATCAACAAAAAATTGTGTTCACGATGTGTTCGTTGAATCGTGTCGTCAATATGATTTTACATGATTTCCACTTGTATATTTGCCATAGTTGTGTTTCAAGTGAAAATACACAAAAATAATTTCGTTGCTAGTGTTGTATATTCCATTTACATTAGCGCTGACATGAGCTGCGCCCTTTATGTCTAATATTTGTCTCTTATTGTTTAGTTGTGTACATGCGGTGTTATGAAATTTATTAAGCTCATTATTATGGAATAATCATCGACCAGTAAGTAAATCAATCACTTATCCAGTATGGAAAAACTGCTTTGTCCGGACAAACTAACTGTTGATCCTTCCTCGGAGAATGCTGAGAAAGAATTCAAATACTGGAAGCGAACCTTCGATAATTTTCTCGATGAGTGTGGTGAAAATGCTCCAGATAAGCTCAGGTGTCTTGTCAAGTATGTTTCGTCGAATGTGTATGAAAACATTGCCCATTGCGTGGACTATAAGGAGGCAATTTCTATGCTTTAGAAGCTCTACATGCGTAAGAAAAATGTCATATTTGCCCGTCACCTGCTTGTCACACATAAACAACAGTCAGATGAAAGTATCGATGATTTTTTCTCGGATTTACTTCGCCTCAGCAAGGCTTGTGAACTTTGTGCTGTTTCAGCTGAAGAATACAGGAGAGAATTAGTCCGCGATGCGTTCATAAGTGGTCTCCAATCTAATGAAATACGTCAGCGACTTTTAGAGCGTGATGGAATCACAATGAATGAGGCTTTTGATATTGCGCGATCTCTGGATTTGGCTCGCAAAAACGCGTGTGCTTACAATCATTCAGACCACACTGTTGCGGCCACTCGTGACACTCCCAGGGATAATCATGAGTTCTCTAACGATGTCGTAGCGAGGGACGAGCAGGACGCAAATTCCTCCAGTCTTGCTGCAGTGTCTCAGTCTAAGAGGTGCTGGTACTGTGGAGGCGCTATGCATGCTAGAGGGAAATGTCCGGCTCGCAACAGCGAATGTTTAGCTTGCCACAAGAAGGGACATTGGGCAAAAATGTGCCGCTCAAAAATGAAATCTCAAGGAGCTGTGGCAGCTACAGTTGAACGTGGATCGCTATGCGCTTTATCTGCTGTTCCTGGTCTTGCTGCCTCTACTGTCTCCGTCACAGTGAATGGGTTTCGAGCATCAGCATTGGTTGACTCTGCAAGTTCAGGTAGCTTCGTTGATTCTAGACTAGCTGACATACTCAATCTCAAGATTTTTCCGTCAAATAAGACAATTACGTTAGCTACAACTTCCAACGAAGTGACGATAAAAGGTCATTGTTATACGAAGCTCGTCATGAATTGCAGAGTGTATGACAAAACACGACTAGAAGTGATTGATGATTTGTGTGTTGACATAATACTTGGCCTAGATTTTCAACAACGGCATGAGGCTGTGCATTTCCAGTTCGATGGTCCAGAACCTACACTTCATGTCAATTCGAAGGAGAGTCGTCAAGTTTGCAGTCTCGCTGTCGCCAAACTTCCGGAACCACAACTTTTCTGCAACTTGCAGCCGAGCATTAAACCTATTGCGACTAAATCTCGACAGTTCAGTCCACAAGATAAGGTATTCATAGAGGAAGAGATTAACAACTTGCTCTCAAGTGACATAATCGAGCCCAGCACGTCACCCTGGAGAGCCCAGGTGGTGGTGACCAAAGGAAAGCATAAGAAGAGAATGTGCATTGATTATTCTAACACTATCAATATATATACCAGTGCGGATGCGTATCCTTTGCCTAAAATCGATGATATTATAATAAATTTTGCTACTTACCGCGTGTTTTCAACTTTTGACTTGAAAAGTGCCTATCATCAGGTGGCTATTAACCAAGCAGACGAACCGTACACTGCTTTTGAGGCAAATGGGAAGTTGTATCAGTTCAAGCGGATACCATTTGGGATCACTAATGGTGTTGCGGCTTTCCAGCGCGCAATGGACAGTTTCGTAGAACAGGAAGGGTTAGATTTTACGTTCGTATATCTGGACAATATAACCATAGCTGGCAAGGATCAGAGAGAACACGATATGAACGTGAATAAATTCATAGAAGCTGCCAAACGTCGTCATTTGACACTTAATCACAAAAAGTCCATCATCTCATCGTCAAATATCAACATTCTGGGATATGAAATTTGCAATGGATTGATAAAACCAGATAAGGAGCGTTTACAGCCCCTCATTCAGCTCAACGCTCCCACAAATAAGCAAGAGTTGAAGAGGATACTGGGAATGTTCTCGTACTACGCTAAATGGATCCCACAATTCTCAGACATAGTTCAACCTCTCTTGACGGTAGAAACTTTTCCGATGAATTCAGAAGCACAGCTGGCATTCTCTTCCATCAAGCAAAAGTTGAACAAGGCGATGCTGGTTGCACCTGACTTTGGAATTCCGTTCGTTGTAGAGACTGACGCGTCGGATGTCGCCATTTCAGCAACTTTAAATCAAAGTGGTCGGCCTGTTGCTTTCATGTCTAGGACGCTTAACACCAATGAACGAATGTACCCAGCAGTAGAGAAAGAGGCGACCGCCGTAATTGAGGCGGTACGAAAATGGCGTCATTTCTTATCAAGCAACAAATTCACTATCGTCACTGACCAGCGCTCCGTTGCTTTCATGTTCGACAGTAGAAAACGTTCAAAAATAAAGAACGATAAAATTCAAGGATGGCGAATGGAACTAGCAAACTACTGCTACCAGATTAAATATCGTCCTGGCAAACTGAACGTTGCACCGGATGCTCTCAGTCGAGTGAGCTGTGGAATGTCTCACACATTGTCACTCCCTCAAATACATACCGAACTGTGTCATCCCGGCGTAACACGAATGTTGCACTACGTTAGAACGAAACATCTTCCATTTTCGACTAGTGATGTGAAAACTCTGTGTTCATCTTGCCGAATTTGTGCGGAAATGAAGCCTCGGTTTGCCAGGGTTCCTGCAGGAACGCTTGTTTCAGCCACTAAGCCAATGGACCGACTCAGTGTTGACTTCAAGGGACCGTTGCCTTCCAAGAGCAACAACAAATATATATTTGTCGCGGTTGATGAATACTCCCGGTACCCTTTCGCTTTTCCGTGCAAAGACACCTCCTCGTCGACAGTCATCCGTTGTTTAGAAGAGATATTCTCACTTTTCGGAACACCTGCGTTTGTCCATTCAGACAGAGGACTTGGGTTCATGTCTCAAGATGTTAGAAATTACTTACTGCAACAAGGCGTGGCATCAAGCAAGTCGACGCCATACCATCCGCAAGGTAATTCCCAAGTAGAGAGAGTTAACGGCATTGTGTGGAAATCGGTGAAACTAGCGCTTCGCTCAACAGGCTTACCTGATACCCACTGGGAACAAGTGCTACCACGTGCACTGCATTGTATACGCTCCCTCCTCTGTACGTCCACGAACTGCACACCACACGAGCGGATGTTCAATTACGAAAGGCGTTCATCTATTGGAAAATCGTTGCCAACTTGGCTGACTCGCCCGGGACCAGTTCTACTGCGAAATTTCGTCCGTAACAACAAAGATGAGCCTTTAGTGCGCAAAGTGGAGCTGTTGGACTTAAATCCAATGTATGCCCACATACGATATCCTGACGGTCGCGAGTCTTCGGTCTCCTTAAGAGATATAGCTCCATATCCTACTGATAACGCTACTCCTATCGGTGCAGACCGGACACGCGTCGCTGAAGTAAACAGTGATACAGTGTCTGAAGATCTATCACATTGGCCGAGAGAGACTACGGCAGAATCAACGAATGGCGTTGAAAACGGAATCGAAACACGGTCATGTTTATCTCAATCACATGAACTTGAGTGTGTTGGAGAACCTGTATGTACGCCTTCTATGTTGTCACCTCAAACTTCGCCTCCACCTCGTCGTGGTCTTCGTGTACGGAGACCTCCAGATCGTTATTCTCCTCCTCGATTTTAATTATTTGAACGTATTGTTATATTGTTGCCTTGTTCTAAGAGGTGGAGAATGTTGTATATTCCATTTACATTAGCGCTGACATGAGCTGCGCCCTTTATGTCTAATATTTGTCTCTTATTGTTTAGTTGTGTACATGCGGTGTTATGAGCTTAATAAAGCCCATGTTTTGGTTGAATACTTTCTTCACAGCTAGCATTTTGCGTGTAAATTTGTTCTTTGTTACCGGCAAATGTTTTAATCCCATACCTATGTATCAGGTAAATATATTCAAAATATTCATCCTTGGCTTGACGCCAATGAATTCATCTGGCATTTTAATCCGATTAGCTTACCACAGTATTTGACATAAACAAGACACTTTATATAAACGTAGCTAGTGATTCACAGGCATTCGTTTCGGCAAAAATATACATCGTATTTGCGATCGATTTAGTCAAACAATTTTTTCTAAATAGGGCGTTTCAAGTATGATTGAAAATTATTATATTCACGCCTCTGCTAGACATCCATTTGGCGATCCCGATATAATGAGTATCGTGACATAAAATATATATAGAATTAGAATATAAAATATTCTCATTCTATATTATATAGAATATAAAATATAATAAGAAACAAAGGAAAAAAGTTAGGTTGGGTATATAATATAGAATAAATATAATAAGAAATATATAATAAGAAAGGAACAATGAGAAAAATAAGAGTTAGGTTAGGTATATAATAAAGAATAAATATAATGAGAAATATATAATAAGAAAGGAAGAATGAGAAATAAAAAAGTTAGGTTAGGTATATAATATAGAATAAATATAATAAGAAATATATAACAAGAAAGGAATAATGAGAAATAAAAAGTTAGGTTAGGTATATAATAAAGAATAAATATATATAAAAAATATATAATAAGAAAGGAAGAATGAGAAAAAATTAGGTCAGGTATATAATAAAGAATAAATATAATATGAAATATATAATAAGAAAGGAAGAATGAGAAATAAAAAAGTTAGGTTAGGTATATAATAAAGAATGAATATAATAAGAAATATATAATAAGAAAGGAAGAATCAGAAATAAAAAAGTTAGGTTAGGTATATAATAAAGAATAATTATAATAAGAAATATATAATAAAAAAGGAATAATGACAAATAAAAAAGTTAGGTTAGGTATATAATAAAGAAACATATCAATTAGGTTGGGTTAGGTTGGGATATGTTGGGTTAGGTTAGGTTAGGTTAGGTAGGGTTAGGTTGGGTTAGGTTGGGTCGGGATAGGTTGGGTTAGGCTAGGTATAGAGTACAGAAAAAAAAAAAAAAAAAAAAAAAAAAAAAATGTAAAATAAAAAATTAAAAAGAGAAAAAAAAGTTGGGTTAAGTTAGGTTAAGAGTGACGTCAGAGGGGGTGACGTCAGAGGGGGGTGACGTCATAAGGGGAGGGGCAATGGGGGAGTGTAACGTCATATGTCACAAAGTTTTGAAGCCTTCTGCTCTTGCCTATGCATATGATATAGCGTTGATGTCTGACACCAGGACAGATGCGCAAGCACAACTGAGCCGGCTAGAGGCGGTTGCAGCGTTGGTCGGCCTAAAACTTAACGCTGGTATGTGCCCAGTTTTGACGATCGGAACCACAGAAGCGCCAAATATTTCACCTTCGTATGGCGAACCCTTGTTGAATGTGAGGATTTCACATATCTCGGCAGCCAGGTTCGTAACAGCAGAGCTGCTTACAGGCGGAGACGAGCCTTAGCCTGGACGGATGCCAGAAGACTTCACAAGTTCTGGACGTCAACAGCATCACTCGCCGAGAAAGTGAAGCTTTTCCAGACTTGCGTTGAGCCCATCCTCTTTTATGCTGGCGGAACTTGGGTCCTGCATTCTACGCTAGAACAGGAGGTGAATGCAGGTCACTGCGCTCTCCTGCGATACTGCTGCGAGTTGGGGTATCCAAAATTGGTCTCAAACAACGACCTCTACTCATCAACGTCTAGCCATCCTGCGTACACCATCCTGCGCCATCAGCGGTTGACACTGCTGAGGCATATGCGCAGACATGTGGACACGCCCCTGGCCCTGGTGTGTGCGACCAACAACCGAACGATAGACCCACTGAGAGTGGGATGCACTATGAGACGCACATTCCTGCAACAGTTGGACGAAGATTGAGAGTCCTTTGGCAAGTCCTTCGAAGACTGCAGCAAACTCGGTGACGAAGAGTGGAGAAGACTACTGAAGAAAGTCCAATAGTGCAATATCAAATATATATTTTAACGCCATATCTATATATACATATACTCGTACATATATATTGCATTGTTATGAAAATTAATGTTGTTATTTATAATTGTTTAGCCTGCAATAAGTGTCTGTGTATCTGTGCGAGTGTATGTTGAATGTTGCAATTACGTATTTATGCCTCTATTCTCGGTGTGAAATATACGTCAATCATCATAATACACGGCGTGGGAGAATGTAATGTGTCCGGCGTGGTCCGGATCGACCTGATAAGTGCCCGCTAACAAGCGCCAAAGCCTTCAGGAAATGAAATCGAGGCAGTGCAGAATTTTTTCAGATGATTAAGTCAATATCGGTGTGACACGCTGGAATGACAAGGGAGTAGTGACTATGCTCTCCAGTGAGATCGGTTTTTTCCTTAATGAACAGTGGCAGCTCATCTGAGAAATTGCATTACAGTAATGTACATCATGTCATTGTCAATATAAACCATGTTTCTCCCCGCAGATGCGGTGATTGCAGGAGCCAAGCTGTGCATCTGTGCAAAAATTTAAGGTACATTTACATACCAAGTGTTTCATTGTGTTTCGCACGCGTCAGTAGCTTGTAATATGTGTGTTTTCAAGTGTTTTATCGGAAAGACAATACATGAATGATCTTTAGTATTCTGCATTTGTTTTATTATATTTTAGTGTTGAATAATTAACAAGATTAACACTGATTTACAACACACTAATTAACAAGATTAATTAATAATTAACACTGTTTGATCGCTGCAAAATCAGGGCCGTCTACGTTTGCATGACAGCGCTCCGCTAAATATCGGCCAATTTCGTCAGCAACATGCTCCGGATTAAATCACGTCCACGCCATTTATCAATTATCCACGACACGGGGTTCTTCACTAGCATTGCGCATGTTTCCGCCTGCTTCCGGTGGACCAGGAAAAAAAGCCAGCTTCATCAATCTAATTGGTCATCACGTTGTGTGCTCAGGCACTGGATAAGTATCTGTCCAGTTACCCGATGGTCGGTCAGCACGAGTGGACGTTCTGGTGGTAGAGTTTCGACCGATCGATTGCGATCTAGCCTTAGGAATGAACGGTATATCACCACTGGGAGGAGTAACTGTGACCTCCACAGTTGATGTGGTTTTTGGTGATCGTGCTCATGAATCGTGTTTTGCCGCTGTGAACTCAAATGTACATTGTGCAAGGTCGGCAAGTGATCGCGCAGATTTTTTGGCAAGGGTCCCTTACGCGTGGAAGAAACGCAACCAAACTGGCCAGTATGTCCCACGTGACACAGAAAGGCCGAAACAAATATCGTATTTTGCCAGAAGAGTCAGACGTCCTGCTACCAGACCGCAAGCTAAAGCTTACACGCCATCAGGGCATGGAGTCAACGAGCATTATCACCGCAGAAGAGTCAGACGTCCTGCTAACAAACGGCAAGCTAAAGCTTACACGCCATCAGGGCATGGAGTCAACGAGCATTATCAGTGCACAGTCAAGTTTATTGCTGCCAGGAAAGACTGGAGTAACAAGGAGGCGGTGTACAGACACAATGCTGGACCGTCTATCTGCTCGCTACCGGCTTCGTAACCGACAGACTTGCTCCTCAAGTAAAAACACGAGTTCGAGATGCCGACCCGCAAAAGACAAACTCGAGCAATGTTTAGGTGGTGGAGTACTGCGTCATGGCGGTGGTCATAGACCAAGAATTGTGAGAAAACAACGCGCTTCTGCGGATCATGACGTCGCAGACGACGGAGGTATGATTATTTCTGTGAATCGAGCCGAAGAAGGCAATGCTGGTGTTGAAAACGACGGTGAGCGGATGCTGAGACGATCAGAACGGATCGTAAGACCCCTCAGAGATATTGCTGTGATTGAGATGACATGTGTCATGTCTTCTGGGAGGAGTGTAATTGGATGGACATGTGTGTGTATGTGCGTGTGTGTGCTTGCGTGAGTCGTGCGTTGTCGTATATTGTGAGTTAGAGACATGTGTGTATGTATGTGCGTATTTGCTGACCTGTTCTGCGGAGTGTTTGATTAGCATGTGTGCGTGTATGCGGGCGTATGTATGTGTGTATGTGTGTGTGCTACTGCATGTGTGCTTGTACAATAATATACTGAGAAGAGTTCGGTGCGGCGGCACTGAAGCAGCCGGAAGCCTGGTTGGAGAAGGGCGGCAGTGCTAATGTGAGTGTATCGAGGGGTTGTTGTGTTCTTGGTGGTGTTTGGTATGGCGAGCGCATGGGATGGAGGTTTGAATTGATGTGGTGTTATGGCGTTTAGTTTCCTTGTGTTTTTAGTCCAGAATTATACGTTGCCAATTTGTGTTATTTTCCTTTTACAACCACAATAATACAATGAATACAAATAAGTACTCCCTATAAAAAAGCACATATACATTAAAAACCAGGTAGCACAGGTACCTAATCGCATGGCTCTGCTGATCTTCCTCTCTCCGCGTAAGGTGGGGACCCACTTGGAGAGGCAGAGAGCTTCCGCTTAGAGTAACTCTCCACCTCCATGGCAGTGGTGGGAGTCGCTCCGTCGTGGGCGGAAGGCGGTGCGATAGCAGCCGCAGAGCGCGGAGAAGCAGGCCCCGCGCTCACTTTGTGACCGGAAGATGATCGCAGGTCACTCCTAGAGATGCGACCTCAAAAAAACCGACGGTTTAAAAAAAACGTTTTTTGCCAAAAAAAACCTCGACCAAAAAATCACGTTTTTTTGTATTTTTTTGAAGTATGCAAAAATTCAAATTATGTAAATTATATATTTGGGATGTTAAATGAATTATTTTTTATCAACACATGATTTGTTCATGCTTTTAGTGACCATATCAAATTGAATTATCATTAAATATGCACAATATAATTGTTATAATGTGTCTGGAAGCCCTAATATCATTGGTTGCACGGTACTGTGCGGCACTTCTATGTACAGTACACTTTTGCATTCAATGATTGAGTTAATCATTGTATAAGAAAGCAGGGTTTGAGAGCCGTTTTTATGCTAAGATCTGAAACTGTTTTAAAAAACAACAGGCGGAATATCTATTTACTATTTTTTATATATTACCTTTTTCCTACCAAAAATGAACTACGTTGATTATAATAAGTTTCATCATTTCATTCAGCAGATCAATTATTTGCAAATATAAAAGTACAAACACTACAAATATTCACACAAATACTACAAATATGCATACAAACTTACTGTCCCTAATGAGACTACGAATAAAAGCGGGTTGCATTGATCAGAGTGGCAATCCTGTCCAGAAAAACGTGCAATACTTTCATGTAGGAAAAAACCACTGAGTAAATAAATTATATGTACAAAAAGGTATTTGAACACAAATAACTACATAAATGAAACCATAATCCATAAAACCAGTTCTAAAAACCGGTTACTAATAAAATACCAATTAATTTGGTTCAACTTTCCTTGATCTGCCGCCAATTGTTTTCTAAATCTCTACATCTACGAAAACCGTTAAAAAATATTTTGAAAAAACATGGTTCAAAAAACAGTTTAAATCAAGTGGTTTAACCAGCTGCTTATACATACCAGCAGGCTACTTGCTATACAAAAGGTATTTAAACGTACATCAATCAAATCTATCTTACATAGATACTGTTTTAGAAAACATTGTTTCATTAAAAAAGCGTTAGTTTAAATAAACGTTTGTCAAAAAAACACTTGACCAACCAAATAACTTGTCTTGTTCTGCTATCAACATTTTCTGAATCTGTACGAATTTTAAACCAATTTGAAAACATAATTTCATTTTTGATTAAAAAACATGATTTCTTTTAAAAAAACACATGATTACTCAATGAATTTGTTTTGTTTTGCAGACAAACTATTTCAAATATCCACATCATTAGAACCCTCTTTAAAAAACACGGGTTTTCTCAATGAAAAAACATAAACCACGGGATCCGGATGCACTTTCAAACAGTCTCCTGAGTTATGTATTGATAAATCTTTTTTTATACTATTATCAAATTATTTTTGAAATTAGACACGTAAAGATGTGAGAAACGTCAATTGAACTCGTTTCTATGTACTTGAATCCAACATCCGATGACAAATAGGGCTAATTTAAAAAAAACAAAGAACCTAAAAAACATGATTTTTTTTGCAAAAATCGCAACAAAAAACGTTTTTTGCATCACTGGTCACTCCTCGGCGAGGCTGACTTGACAGAATGGCGGCTCTTGTGCTGCACCACCGTCCATTCTCCGGATTTCTTCCGGCTCGGAGACGACCGCTCTGCCGGCTTGGACGCCTGCTGAGCGGCCGGTTTTTTGAGGCCGTGGCTAACCGGCATCGCTGCCGATTTGCCAGCACGGTCCGTCGGCCGGTTGACCGGCCGATCGGCAACCCGCTGAGGTCGCCACTCAGCAGCCTTTTCAGGTTGCTGGGGAGCGGCTGCCTTGGGCCGCTGGGTTGCGGCCGTCTGGAGCCGCTGGATCGCGGACGCCTGGGATCGCTCTGATGCGGCCGTTGGCGACCGCGGCCCGGCAGTCTCCTCAGGCCACCGATCAACCGGTGTGGATTCATTTTCACGGTTGTCGGCCTCAGGTACGACCAGCTCGAGACCCATTCGTCCAGCCAGCTTCAAAAAGTCGCCAACAATCAAATTCTCCAGAAGCGAGTCGACAGACTGTGGAGGTTGAGCTGACTGTTTGACCGTGCCGGCAAAGGAAAGGCCCGACGGATGCAAGTTGCGATACACAGCACGCGCCTCGCCGAAACTGAAGCGCTAGGCAGCACAAATGGCAAGAATCGCCTTCTCCTTGAGCCATTCCGGGCAGTCACGCGACGAAGACGCATGACCGCTGCTCCTGCAATTGACGCAGAAGAACTCATTGTCGCAATCAGCAGCGGTGTACCGTTCGGATGAGCAGCGTCCGCAGATCTCAGCATAGCGTAGAGAAGTGGTCTGTGTAATGTCGACGAACGGTTACACTGTATTGGATGAACTTTGCATACACACACAATGGTATTCACAAACACTCGCAATATTACACCCGCACACCAAGACGTCTCGTGGGTGACTGACTTGGTCCAGTGTTTGACATGGGGCGCCATCTAACGCTCCTTACATCTACCTTTCTACGGAGAGTATCTTCTCGGGGGACGGATGACACGGCCTGCTCTTGAGACGATCGGCGGAGAGTCATTTTGAGTCAACACCACCGGCATCGCTGCTCGTGCTTCCAGCAGTGTACCAGGACTCGTATCTTCATTTGTTCCTGGGTCAACGCTGACATTGTTTGGCGATGCTGTGGCGGTGTCAGCTGGTCTTATGAAGCCTTTGTTTCGGCGTAAACTCCGTCCGGATTCTGTTAGGACCTGATATGACCTCGGGTGTTCGGTTGATCTTTATATGATCTGGAGAAAACTCTGCCCCGCTGCCATGTGTTGTTCTCTTGTCGGATGTATATGGGTTCTCCAGTATTGAAATCGGGGCGGGTTGCTGCCGAGCGATTGTAATGTGTCACCTGCTCGTCTTGCCGCTCCTGTAGTCTCGCTCGGTGTAAATCTCGGTCAATATTCTGGTTGCTCACGATGCCTGGAAGGACACCCCTCAGTCTTCTGTTCATCAGGAGCTCGGCAGGGCTGGGTAGTTTCCTGTCGATCGGTGTCGCCCTCAGATTCAAAAGAGGGAGCTGTAGGTCGTCTCCACTCTCATTCACCTTTGTCATTGTTTGCTATAGCGTTTGTATTGTGTGTTCGATCAAGCCGTTTGACTGGGGGTAGTGTGGCGAGCTGCCGATGTGATGGATGTTCCATTCTTCCGTAAAGCGTGCGAACTCGTGCGAACTAAATTGTGGTCCGTTGTCGCTCATCATCTTCTCGGGAATTCCAAATTCCGCAAATGTCTCCTTAAGTGCATCTTTCACTGCAGTCGAGCTGCAGTACGAAGGCATTCGCCGTACAATTGGAAACTTCGAGTAGTAATCAGCGATGGCTAGGTATTTCTTGCCACCCCAATCGAAAAGATCGGCTCCAACAACATGCCAGGGTCGAGTTGGTACCTCATGTGGTAGTAACGGTTCCTTCCGTGGCGCCTTTGCGAATTTGTTACAAACAGGACAGCTCTTGCACATGTCTTCTATGTCCTTGTTGATCCTTACCCAAAATACACATTCCCGAGCCAACAGCTTGCACTTTTCTTCACCCAGATGTGCCCCGTGGAACTGCTTCAGGATCATGGATGTTCTTGATGATGGGATGACAGCGCGCTGTCCTCTCATGACTACACCATCAACAATTGATAATTCGTCCCGATATGGCCAGTATGCACGCTGATCCTCCCGAATGTCTCAGATTCTTTCGGGCCATCCCCTGTTTATTGTCTCGCTGAGTGTTTGCAGGTCAAGGTCCTTTTGTGTCTCATTCCGAATATATCTGATCCGCTGTGGTTCGAAATGGACGTGGTCGACTTGCACATCAAGATCGATATGATCGTTGCATGCCCCTGGCGCTCTAGACAGTGTGTCGGCCGCTGTAATGGCGTCTGGCTTGGCGTATTTGATCTCGTAGTCATATGGCTGCAGTGCTAGAAGCATTCTTTGCAGTCGAGGAGGGGCAGCATGAAGGTGTTTCTTCTGAATCCTCTCCAGCGGTTTATGATCGCTATGCACCGTCACAGGTCCACCATATATATACGAACGGATTCTCCAACATCCGAAAACTACTGCTAGTAGTTCTCTCTCAATGTTTGCGTATCGTCTCTCGACATCTGTCAGGGCTTTGGATGCGAATGCGATCGGCCTGCCTTCTTGGATGAACACGGCTCCCAAGCCTTTTTGGGACGCGTCTACTTGGATTTCGGTGAGTTTGTGTGTGTCGTAATATGACAGCGTCGTTTCTTTCGATATTGCTCCCTTTACGTCCTCGACAGCTGCTGCATGCTGGGGTAGCCAGTCGAAAATTGCCTCCTTTCGCAGCAAGTCTCGCAGTGGTGCCGTTTTCTCAGCCAGGCCGCTTATAAACGGGCTCATGTAGGTTGCCAAACCCAGAAATTCTTACAATTCAGTCTTGTTGCGTGACTCCTTCATGTCCTGTAAGTCTTTGACTTTATCCGGGTCTGGGTGTTTCCCGCTTGCGTCAAAAAACTGCTCCGAAGAATTTGACGCTACTGCACTTTATGCAGCACTTACTGCTGTTAAACGTCAGTCCCGATTGTCTTGCTACTTTCATCAAGTTGTGAAGACGGATGTCGTGTTCTTCTTCAGTGGTGGAGTACACCACAACGTCGTCGGCAATGCCAATGGCACCTGGGCATTGCTCGAGTATTGCATCCATTTTTTGTTGGAATACGTCTTGCGACATCCTCAACCCGAATGGCATTCTGTTGTATCGGAAAATTCCGAACGGTGTGTTGAACGTCGTGAGTTGGGAGCTTGCATCATTCCAATTCCACCGACCAGTATCCGTCCTTGGCGTCCAATTTACTAAAGAATTTTGCTCCGGCTAACTGGTGCGATATCTCATCGAGTGTGGGAGCGCGGCGGTGAGTTCTCATGATGCATTTGTTGAGGTCCTTCAGGTCCAGACATACTCTCAATCGTCCGTTTGCTTTCCGCGTTCACGTGAGGCTGTTCACCCATTCGGTTGGCTTTGTTACGCGCTCAATAACCCCTTGAGTCTCCATTTGGTCAAGAGTCTGCTGTAAATCATTTTTTACTTTGATGGGTACTTGTCTAGGTGCATGTACCACCGGCTGGGCTCCAGATCGCAAGACGATGCGGTACTTCCCGGGCATGTGTCCGATAGTGTCGAACCTGTCCGGGTATTGTGCCTTCAGTTGATCTGTACTGTGCACTCGGTCAATTGACTCTTGGTCTTGCCGACTATGGTCGTTCACGGTGTACAAAACGCACGTTTGTCCCAGCTGGCTCCTTGTTGGTGACTCGTTATCATCATGTCGACGTACCCGCACAATATCAAGCGCCTTGCACGACGGCCAGCCGAGGAGAGCCGGGCGTTTTGTGTCGACCACGAAGAAATCTAGTGTAGCGGTTTTGCCATTTTCGTGTCGACATACCAAGCTCATAATGCCGAAATGCCTTATAGGCGTTGGTTTACTTGAGTTATCATAGTACGCTGTGAGCACCGAGCGGCACGGTCTGGTGTCGCCACTGGCGGGTTTCTCGCGCTGAAACAATTTTTGGAACATACGCAATGGCAAAATATTGCGAGCAGCACCGGTATCCACTTTGAATTTCATGCTGAACACGGTGCCAGACCGTTCAGTATCCAGGTTTGTGTACACTTCATGTTCGGTGCCTTCGAATTCGTCCAAGGTGTCGATGCGGAGTTTGAACACAAGATTGTCGACTTCAATGTCCTCGTCATGCTTTTCGATTTCATGTGCATTGCGCGGACGCGTTGCGTGACACATTGAAGCCCAATGATCCCGCCTACCACAATTATCACATGTTGTGCCATACGCGGGGCAGTTGCGCCGCCCCTGCTCATGTTGTCTACCACAATACGTGCATGTGACGGAGCGCCCGCCTTTCCACGCGCTTGTCATGCCCTTCTTGCTCGCGTTGAATGAATCACCCGATCTGCGCGTGCAGAAGGCGTCGCCTGCCTGATGTGTGTCTGTCTGTCTGCCGGCTAGGCGCTTCTTGCTCGCGGATGTTGCTGCATTCCATTTCACGGCGTCATATTTCTGCTGCTCTGCTGTATTCATACGGGATAGCTGCTCCATATGAGTCAACGATGCCTCGACTGTCCTGCCACTATCTAATACCTCGGATAGCTTAAGCGTGTCGTGCATGTGGAGTTTTTTTGCAGCTCGGGGTGTTTGGTGCCAGCGATTACTTGGTCTATAATTCGATCCTATAATTACGAGCACCGTCCGTCTGTTATTATTATTATTATTATTAATTACAGGCAAATCCAGTAGCATGGGAAGAGTGCAAGCACTATTACCACCCTAAAGTGACCCCATGTACCGGAAGCGCCCAAAAGATTCAGAGAGAAAGAGAGCTCGAAAAGAAAAAAACCTAGAAAGAGAGTTGGAAAGAAAATAATAAATAAATAACAATCAATAATAAACCATCATCCGATAACAATCCATAATGTTACTCCGCCCACGTTCCTCAATAAATAATAACAATCAACAATAAATATGTCATTGAGTAAATAACAGCCATCAATAAATAAGTAATAAATAACAATCAAGAACAATAAATATGATTCAATAATAAACATCCAACAATAAATATAAATATGATTCAATAAGTCACAACACAAATAAATATGATTAAATAAACAACAACACCAATAAATATGATTCAATAAACAACAACAACAATAAATATGATTCAATAAACAGCAACAACAATAAATATGATTCAATAAACAACAACAACTATAAATATGATTCAATAAACAGCAACAACAATAAATATGATTCAATAAACAACAACAGCCAACACTGAGTAAAAGTATAATTAAAAAAATAAAAACAGCCAATAATAAATAGTAATAAATAGAGAGTAAAATAAGAATAAATATAAATAAATAGAAAATAAATAACAATAAGCATGAATAAATAAGAAAAAATATGAATATATATACAATTAATAAGACTTCACAGTCAATTCCGCTCTTTCAGTAGCATTTCATTTACTTTGGCCTTGAATTTCATCAAATTGTTCTGCGAGAAAGCCTCCTCCTTCTCCTCTGTCTCGCTATTATCCTTGAAACGGCATTTCAGTGCCTGCAGTTTGCACCCTGACACGAAATTCGTCATGTTCTCGTCTGGTGCTTGTCTAAATCTTTGCAATTCCAAGCGACTGATGCGAAAACTCGTACTAAGCTGGATTTGTCTCGTGAGCTGTTCCCATATATGCTGCGGATCGCGTCGTTCTTCCTCTGTCATGGTCCAGGAGTTGTACATCCTTATGCCTGTTTCCCCGGCAAACAGAAGTATGTGGTCCATTTGTTTATCCGTCGAGATGTTCTGAACTGAAAAATACAGCTTGCATTTCTGGCTGAACATGGATATCGCGTTCATTCGGTCTTCATCATCCCAGTTCATACTTGGCGTGAGTCGTTCCATGGCTGCCACCATGTAATGTCGACAGAACGGTTACACTGTATTGGATGAACTTTGCATACGCACACAATGGTATTCACAAACACTCGCAATATGACACCCGCACACCAAGACGTCTCGTGGGTGACTGACTTGGTCCAGTGTTTGACATTGGGCGCCATCTAACGCTCCTTACAGTCTGATAGTGACAGTCATCACTTAGCGTGTGTGGATACAAAACTTGTCATCGATACATTCTTGTTAAAATGTGTTCGAAAGATATGCACCCTGTAATTTTGACACACAATACACTTTCTGACTCGGTATTGGCGTTGTTTTATGGGCCTTGAAGTATGAGGTCTTAAGTCAAAGTGTCATCTTAGTCAAAAAGATTATTTGTTTTTTACTTGATTTCGTTGTTTAGGTAGTCGTTCGTTTATATCGCCTGTGGGTCTGTAGTTAATGTCGTATATGTTATATATGTGGCAATGCGGGTGATGAAACCGCCACAAAATCAACCGAAGTGTGCGTTTCAGATTTTATTAATAATTGTATTGTTAGTGTGATAAAAATGGAATTGTTTTGTATTATCAGCAGTTAAGCATAAAACATGCAGGAAAAACAAAAATTCCACCAAAACAGTCCACTAATACACGACCGGAATTTTACTAAAATGCCGCATTTCAGCTGATTTTCACAAGAAAACGATTACATTAATTCAGAAAAATAAAATTAGTATTGAAATATGAATGCAAAACAGCATCTTTTACAAGCTGATTTCAATTAAGATTCGAAAATAATAATAAAATACACCAGCTAATTAAGAGCTACGCGCGCACAATGTTTCTGAAAAAATTGAATATTTAACTTGATTTCCGTTAAAAGGTTTGCAATTGATTGTAATTAAACGTATATATTCGGAATTAGCATGAAAAACTGCAACTACTGCAGCTTGACACTAGTTAAATTTCCCAAAAAAAAATAAAAATCGACCCAGTCTAATGCACATATGTAATCAAGTGAATCCATATAGGGCAGGGGCAACCTTTTCAAAGTGAGGGCCAGATGAGACACTTGAATGGAGGTGGCGAGCCACAGTGGAAAGCGAAATCCCAGAATTACTACTTTTGTATAATACATTGATTACGCGAATAAATTGTACAAACGTTATATTAAACACTTCATAAATCAATAATAATGCTGGCGTTGTTTGCATAATAATGACAATAATAATCATAATAATGAAATATATAAGTAGTTCAATAATACATTTTTGGAAAACTTAAGACTTATTGAAATTTATTATCTACTTTTAGCGGGAAGTCTGCGGGCTGGATTGCAATACTGAAGCAAATCAGGGTGGCGGGCCGGACGACTTCGCGGGCCGGATGTCACCCGTGGTCCGGAGGTTGCTCGCCCCTGATATAGGGTTATTTAACCATATAACCCATGTAGCCAATACAGATCCGACACGATACAACCTTTTGCCGAATCCCGTAAAATAATTTAATAAGTAATACCGCACGTCAATGAATATAACGTCTATTCCGCTAAGCAAAACCCATAAACTTTACAACACACCAAATCCATCAAGACAACACCTTAACAACTGAATGTGAAGCAACGACAGTACCTGAAATAAATCACGCCCTTGCAGGTCAAATAGTGAGCGGTTGACTTCGAAGCTGATCCGGTGAAAGTATTGCGGTAACAGACGACGCACAAGTCGTCGCACAGCTTCGGACTGCACATGATCAGGCGTGGAGGTGCGTACATGAGGGAATACATCAATCAAGTCATCTTGCCGATTGTTCGCGCTGTCTGTCACAATCAATGTTGAAAGAAAGCAAATGTGAATTTGTATGCTTGTTTATATGTGCGTGCGAATAGCATACACCAAAAATGTATTCAAGTAGATGTACAAGATCGAAACTTAATTGAAGACAGGCGCGCGGGGCATAATCACCCAACGCGTGCTTTCAAGACTTGATGACTTTGTAGCGACTGAAAATGCTAATACTGGCGCGGAGTACAATTCTTCAGCCGCACACACGAGCAACACAGGCACATGAATGGCAATCAAGTGAACAAAACTATAAAAGCATCGATGAGCGAAATACACACTACAACACACAGAACACATACGCACAGAGAACACAAGCACACACAAACAGGCATTTACGTACACCTCATTGCTGTGTGCAAATGTTCTGATGAACAAGCAGGCATACACTTAAAGCTGATAATTCACATGACACTGTACGAGACACAAATGACATTCGTACATAGACACACACCCACACACACACACACACACACAGACACACATATAGATCATACAGTAATAGATCTACAGCAGCAAATCTTGTCAGTTTTTACAGTCGTATTACTGAGAATATACAGGAAAGAGGACAGTGGACAGACGCTGTTTACATAGATTTTGAAAAAGCATTCGACAAGGTCCCTCACGATAAATTACTCTACAAGTTGAGGACCATCGGAGGAATCAACGAGGAACTGGAAACATGGATGGGAGACTTTTTGAAAAATAGACGAATGAGAACGTGTCTCAGAGGACATTTCTCGTCTTGGCGGAAAGTGAAAAGTGGTGTGCCTCAGGGCACTGTGCTCGCACCAATCTTCTTCATGATATATATTAATGATATTGAAAAAACCGTTCCGAGTGGCGTGTACATGAACTTGTTTGCAGATGATATTAAACTACAAACAAATGTGTCCTGCATAGAAGATTGTCAGACATTGCAAAACGGTTTGGAAGAACTATCAAGCTGGAGTACAAAATGGCAAATGCCATTTAATGTCGAAAAATGTCATGTTATACGCTTTGGAAGAGGGCAAGAACGGCCTTTCTGGAGGTACAAGTTAAAAGATATTGAGCTAAAGGACGTCTCCAAAGAGAAAGACCTCGGAATAATAGTTCACAGCAGCCTTTCACCAGAAATTCACATTTCAAATATAGTCAAGAAAGCGAATAACAAGATAGCGAACATAAAAGCAGCATTTTCGTACATTGATGAGGGGATACTAACGAAATTGATTACATCCACCATTCGGCCAACATTGGAATATGCAGAAATTGTTTGGAGTCCACATTTACAAAAACATATTAAAAAAGTGGAGAAGGTACAGAAATCAGCCATAAAAATTTTAGGAAGCATCAAACATTTGGCATATTTCGACAGACTAAAAATGTTAGGTTTGACAACGCTAGAAGAAAGGAGAGTTAGAGGGGATTTAATCTCAGTTTATAGATGTCTTACAGGGAAGGATAAAATGGAAAATCAGAAGTTTCAATTCTCAAAATCTAATAGGAATCACAGTTTTGGCCTACAAAAACGCAGGATTAAAAAGGACATCCAAAAAATAGTTTCCCTAATAGAGCAGTAGATAGATGGAATAGGTTGCCAAGCGACATAGTACAACAGCCAACGACACAACTGTTTAAGAAGACATATGACAACTGGAAGGCGGGAGTCACGAGCCTCTGACTCATTCCTGCGAAGACAACTAGTAAGAACAACTAGTAAGAACACACGCGCGCATGACATCTAAACCAAACACACAGACGCACACAATAGCACGCGCACCAGCTAAAGCTAAAACTTCAATACTTCACGACCGGTGTTAAAACACGACTCCTATCCACATTCAAGCTCACACGGTCTCATACGAAGCACACATCGAAACAAACTCACAGCTTGGACATTCAAACTCACACTGTAGCCACCAGCTGTGACATCAGTGGCGAGCATGTCACGTTGTCGCCGCCAAACACATGCGCAAACACACCGTGAATGTATATACAGGTCAAATCACAGCAACCAGATTTGGCTGGCGCGCGCATACACGTACATAATACCGTACAAACCCCAATGCGCTCACAGAATATCACGCACAAATTACAGTCTTCCAACAATATAATTATTAAAATAATTTAGCGATTAATAAGAAAGTATTGAATGTGTCTAAATGCGTGAAAATCGAGGGGATTAAATGTTGTGGCAGTAGATAGCCATAGAATAGTGGGATGGACCGCACAAATCTGAATGAGTCACAGGAATGTATAGTGGTCGGGAAGTAAATAGTGCAGAGTAAGCAACTTCTGTTGCTTAGTTAAATGAGGAAGAGTTCTTGCTGTTGTTAAGTGAGGAAGAGTATATTGTGTGATCGTGTATGGTTTAATTGTGTATTGTGTGAGAGAGAGTGTGTGAGCGAGTGTGTATAGTTGTGTCGGTGTGTGTGTGAGTGTGTGTGTGTGTGTGTGTGTCTTTGTCGAGTGTTCATGCCCAGCGGCGGCGAGCGGATGACCGGCTCGCCACTGATTGGTTGTTACGGTGCGTGTGAGGCATGTTCGTGTGTGTGTGTGTGTCTTGTTGTTGTTGTTGTATCGTTCAGGCGTTTCGGCCATGTTCGGCCATTCCACGCCGCCAAGTTAGACCAAGCCAAATAGAAAATACTGAGCATCTTATAAGAAGCTGGACACAGAAAAACGATACCAAACTGAACCGTTACCAACAGGTATCACTGGATCCAGAGTAATTGAAAAGGGTTAGCGTCTCTCAAAAACCACATAAGCGCGGTGATCATGAATTTGTCATTGGTGAAAAAAAGACAATGAAATACCATGATTTTGACAGTAGTCGATCACTGATTGTTGGAGATGTCTAGATGTTGGACAATGAACTATCAGGTGTTGTATTGTCACTCGGCGATGACATCTTTGGCACACCGGGGGAACCTCCAGTCTCAGGAGGTGGCGGTGAGTATATGACGTGTGGCGGATTTGAAGCCGGGTCATGATCTTCTCGATCGGCTTCGGCCTGGAAGCCGACGGAGACCACGGCCCGGGCGTCGAGGGAGCTACACACGCTGTTTTTATACGCAAATACAGCCGCCAATGATCTTGAAAGGCCTCGTCAGTCGCTGTCTTTAATTATTTTTTCACAGTGTCATATTGTCGTGCATAGTTTAACACGGTGAAAAACTCCAGCGATCTTTTAGCATCCTGGTCGGCCCTCTCATTTCCAGGAATCCTCCGGTGTTCAGGCAGCCATAAATCCCTGTAGTTATATACCTGATGCACTAGCATCGTAAAGCATGGGATTGATATGTGTACTACCGTCGGTCGATGAGATGCTATGTAATGAACACGCATTTTGCGTGTAGACCACTCAACATAAAATCGTCATTGCTCGACAGTTTTGTTCTTTCAACCGGGCATAGACTCACATGAATGAATAAAAAAACACAAACCAAGATAGTAACGCATAAGCCGCAACGTTTCGTTTGTCATCCCTTAATTTCGGAGAAAAAAAATCTACACAAATAACGCAAAAGATACAGCAAATATATTCATATATAAAATATAGCATCACTTTTAAACAATAGTATCCTTCACCTGTGTTCTACATTTAATAGTGCGAAAGTGGGTCTTTGTGTCTCGGTTTACGTTTTTGAGCCATATTTCAGGTGTGAACATTTTTATTATGTTTTCTGAAAACGGTTGGTGCAAATTGAAGTTCCAAATAAACCTGAAATCGAGAAGAAAGGAGAAAGGAGAAAGGAGAGAAGATAAACATTTTGGTAGATTTTGATGTATATGTTGATATTCAAAAATCAGCAATTTGTTCTCAATTAGTTGGAATATATTTAAAATCCTCAATTCATTTAATCAGTCGGAAACAAGATAATACATACTATTGCGCTACTGGCTATTTCTCCAAAAGCAACAAATATGATGTAGTTTCAGTTATATAATATTACACATTAACAGTACATGACCACACAAAACAATACTTCATACAATCACGTATAATACAAAACATAACGTATAAACAAAACAAGTGCAATATACAGGTATCAATACGCGCAGCAATAAATACACAAGTAAAAATAGGCACGGCGGGCCATAATGTTGCGTAAGCACAGTGCACACAATGACAATAACGTTCGCGTTGCAAACGTGCCATATCTTTAAGATATTCAATAGCAAATTCCATGAGAGGTGCAGTCACCTGTCCGAGCTACTGGATTATCTAACAAGCATATATATAAGTATTTATATAGGCATTTATATAGGTATTTATATAGGTATTTATATAGGTATTTATTTAGGTATTTATTTAGGTATTTATATAGGTATTTATATAGGTATTTATATAGGTATTTATTTAGGTATTTATTTAGGTATTTATATAGGTATTTATGTTGCGGAGTCGTTAAGCGACGCTATGCTGAGATGTTAGGCGTTGCGCCGCCTCGCTACACCAGTGAAACACAATTACTTCCGCGGAAGTTTATTTGACGACTGACGAATGCCTCATAAAGAAATACACACACACACATACAAACACGTCAGACGTTGCAGTGGTGGCGCTGCACTTTGTGCTCGCGTTTAGTGGCGCGATAGCCCTGCAGGCAGAGCAGAGCGTGAGCCGTCTGGAGAGAGTGGAGAGTGCAGCCACGTGGTGTGTAGGCAGCGCTGATTCACCGCGCTACACATCTCCCCCCTAGACGGGCGGCCACGGAGAGGACGAACGACGAATGGTGGAAGATGTGACGGTGTTGGAATGATGTTGAACGATGACGAGTGGTGGAAGATGTGTGACCATGAGGCGAACGATGCTATTTGCGAAGGCGAGCGGCGAAATTTTGGTGGAGCTGCAGGAGGCTTATATGCGTATATATATATGCGTTGTGGTGTGCTTGGCTGGGGTGGAAAAACTGGATGAGGCCCAGGCTGAGGCGCCGCCAGTGAGTCGGCGAGGCGCGCGTATCTGGAGAGCAGACGTCGTTGCCGGGGGCCGTCCAGCTTGGCTGTCACCCGTCGGAGCCGGCCGCTGTCGCTGCTGTGTCGAGGTGACACGTCCGTGCAGCGATAGCGGTGATGGTGTTGGCTGCATTTAGCCTCCTGAGCTGGGCCGAAAGTCTTGAATATACTCCGAAAATGATGAAGACGATGAGAGACAAAACAGAAGGAAAACAAAACAGTGTTTACACAGGGGTCACCAATGTTGCGGAGTCGTTAGGCGGCGCAATGCTGAGATGTTGGGCATTGCGCTGCCTCGCTACACCAGTGGAACAC
Organism: Sacculina carcini; assembly: GCA_916048095.2. Classification (NCBI taxonomy): domain Eukaryota; kingdom Metazoa; phylum Arthropoda; class Thecostraca; family Sacculinidae; genus Sacculina; species Sacculina carcini. Next base: position 8,355,968 of record OU696575.1, on the reverse strand, counting down.
AAGTACTTCCGCGGAAGTTTATTTGACGACTGACCAACATACAGAAATACACACACGCATACAAACACGTCAGACGTTGCAGTGGTGGCGCTGCAGTTTGTGCTCGCGTTTAGTGACGCGATAGCCCTGCAGGCAGAGCAGAGCGTGAGCCGTCTCGAGAGAGTGGAGAGTGCAGCCACGTGATGTGTAGGCAGCGCTGATTCACTGCGCTACAGTTTCAATTATATATTATTACACATTTACAGTACATGACAACACAAAACAATACATAATAAAATCACGTATAATACAAAACATATAAGTGCAATATACAGGTATCAATACGCGCAGCAATATATACACAAGTAGAAATAGGCACGGCGGACCATAATGCTGCGTAAGAACAGTGCACACAATGACAATAACGTTCGCGTTGCAAACGTGCCATATCTTGAAGATATTCAACAGCAAATTCCAGGAGAGGTGCAGTCACCTGTCCGAGCTACTGGATTATCTAACAAGCATTCATATAAGTACTAGCATTAAAACCCGCCCGTTGTGCGGAGGAATTCATAAAATGGAATTAATGTTCATAAAAATTCATATTCATAGAAAATATTCCAAATTAAAAAAGAAAAAAAAAACTCATAAGTGTCATACTCAATAGAAAAGTCCAAGTGTGAATATTTTTATTTTTATTTTGACATAATATTTTCCCTCAACCCGCCTCATATATAAACCCACCCATTGTGCGCAATAATTCAGAACACAAACACGTAACAAACAATGATAATTCTAGCATGTAAACCCGCCTGTCGTGCGAAACAGTTCATACTATTAAATTTGTATTTAATTCATAAGAGAAAAGGAATATGAATTAAAAAAGAGTGGAGTAAACCCATAAAAAAGTCTAAATTTCTATATTTTCTTATTTATTTTCACAAAATAGTTTGCCTAAACCGCCTCATATTTATACATGCCCGTCGTGCTGAAAAATTCAGAACTCATACACGAAACAATGAAAAATGACTAAACCATTTCATCATAATGTTTCCAAAATATATTTATAACTTAACATCACCGTCTAGCATTGAAACTCGCCAGTTTTGCGGAGCAATTCATGAAATGAAATTCATATTTAATTCATAAACATATTGCAAATTAAAAAAGAAAACAGATATACTCATTAAAATCTTACTCAATTGAAAAGTTTAAATTTAAATATTTTTATTCTTTCAATCAATCCTTTCAATCCTAATCCATTTCAATCCTTTATTCAATCCATAGAATAAACTGTATAAAAATTAAAAAGCCAAAAATTTAACCTGTAAATACGTTCACCCGTAAAAACTCTAAATGTGAATATTTTAATTATAAATTTGACAAAATATTATCCCTTAATCCACCTCATATTTAAACCTACCCGTCGTGCGGAATAATTCAGAACACTAACACGTACAAAACAATGAAAATTCTAGCATGTAAACCCGCCCGTTGTGCGAAACAGTTCATACTATTAAATTTGTATTCAATTCATAAAATAAAATAAATATGAATAAATAAAGATAAGAGTAAACCCAAAAAAAATCCTATTTAAACCTGCCCGTCGTGCTGAATAATTCAGAACTCTGACACAAAACAATGAAAAATGACTAATTTTTTATTATAATGTTTTCAAAATATATTTATAACTCAGCATCACCATCTAGCATTAAAACCCGTCCTTTTTGCAGAACAATAAATAAAGTAAAATGAATATTGAATTTAAAAATATTATTAGAAATTAAAAAAGAAAAAGTAAACCCATAAAAAGTCTTAACCAATAGAAAAGTCTAAATGTGAATGTTTTTATTTAGATGTGGCAAAATATTTTCCCTCGAACTGCCTCGTATTTAAACCCGCCCGTCGTGCGGAACTATAAATAGAATATAATGGATCAAAAAGCAAAAAGCTTATCCAATAGAAAAATATAAATTTGTAAATTCTTGTTTTAATTATTGACGAAGTTTGTTTAATTTTTTCCTCAACACTGCTCAAGTTCACACCCATCCTTCGTGTGTAGTAATTCAGAAGTGTAACACTATCAAGACAATGAAACCTTCTGTCATCTCAATAATTCCAGATTTATGCGTCCGCTAAAACAGCGTATTCATATAGTTGGCAATGCATGATATTACAACCCATATCCTTATGCAACTTAAGCTTATGCAACGTGAAATTAAACCAATTAAATTATACAGTAAAATTCAGTAGTTAACTTTGTTCTCAGTAGTATTTTACCCGCCCGTCGGGCGAAACAATTAATGTGTAAAATTTACACATTAATTGTTATTATAAATTTACACTGTAAATATTGAGGACAATAAAGCCTTTCAATTCAGTATAGTGTAGCATCAATTAAATTGTACCCAATAAAACCACACCATCCATGCTTGGAGCTAATATGATGCATTCTTAATTGTGATTGGGCTTCAGTGAATTTTAATCGGTGTATATTCCTGTGTAATCGCAAGTGCGCATAATAGCTGTCAAATTGGTAATATGTGCTTTTGACTTTACACCGCCGTAACTTCCTTCAGATACACTTTGGAAAATTACAAATTATACCGTATTGTAGAAAACAAGATTTCTAGCACGATGGTATAATTTATTTTTATGTGTAACAAATAGTTAATGAGAAATAGTAGAACAATGAATTAATTTTAGTCGCCGGTGTTGAAGTGAAATTTTGGATGTACTTGAGAATTTTGCCAATTTTACACGTTTTTTGTATCATTTGTGGGTATAAATTGTAACTTATATTGTAGAACACAAAATTATCTACACAGTAGTATGTTCCTGTGTAATTGCAAGTGCGCATAATAGCTGTCAAATTGGCAATATGTCGTTTAGACTTTACACCGCCGTAACTTCCTTCAGATACACTTTGTAAAGTTAAAAAACATACCGTATTGTATAAAACAAAAATTTTAGCACGATGGTATACTTTATTTTAATGTGTGACAAATAGTTCTTGGGAAATAGGTAGAAAAACTAATTAATTTTAGTCACCCGGTGTTCAAGTGTAATTTGGGATGTATTTGAGAATTTTGCCACTTTTACACGTTTTTTGTATCATTTGTGGGTATAAATTATACTTTTTCTTGTAGAACACAAAATTATCTACACAATAATATAATTATTATAGCTGTACCATTGCTGGTTTATGAGGAATAGATAGCGAAATATTGACCAAAATATTCACGTTTTTTGTGCCAATTTTGCCTTTTTGACTTTGTCATTTACTTCACACCGCCGTAACTTTTTTTTAATACACTTTGGAAAATTAAAAATTATACCGTGTTGTAGAAAACAAAATTCCCAGCATGATGGTATTATGTATTCAGATGTGTGATAATTATTTTTTGAGATATAGAGAAAAAAGTATAGAAAATCGGACGCGTGGAGTTTAAATTTTATTTTGAATGTAGATTGGATTTTTTTCCATTTCACATGTTTTATATTCAATTTTTGGGTATGAATTATAATTTGTTGAGTAGAAAAAAATGTTTTCTACACAGTGCTATCATTTTTATAGTTTTACCATTTCTGGTTTAGGAAGAGTAGTCTTCAGAATATTGACCAAAATTTTCGCATTTTTCAGGGTTCATTTTGTCTTTTCACCGCTTTAACTTTTTTGGTTCAATTTTTAAAATTAAAAATTTAACCGACAGTGTAGACAAGAAAATTTCCAACATGATGGTATAAATTTTTAGAGGGTACGCATAGTGGTGGCCGAATAGGAGCTGATAGAAAATGGACCAAGAAGGGTGGGACAGACACACAGACACACAGACACACATACAAAGGATCTCTTTTATATATATAGATTTATATAGGTCTTTATATAGGTATTTATATAGGTATTCATTTAGGTATTTATATAGGTATTTATATAGGTACTTATATAGGTATTTATATAGGTATTTATATAGTTATTTATATAGGTATTTATATAGGTATTTATATAGGTTGTGGCAGCCGCGAATAGTCAAACTTTGACTTTTTCTTGGACTGGGTGGCAACTGTGCTTCCAAGTGCGCGAATGTTTCTCTTCATGTGTTCATTATTATTATTATTATTATTATTAATTACAGGCACATCCAGTAGCATGGGAAGAGAGCAAGCACTATTACCACCCTAAGGTGGCCCCATGTACCGGAAGCGCCCAAAAGATTCAGAGACAAAGAGAGTTCGAAGAGAAAAAAGTCTAGAAAGAGAGTTGGAAAGAAAATAATGAATAAATAACAATAAATAATAAACCATCATCCGATAACAATCCATAATGTCACTCCGCCCACGTTCCTCAATAAATAATAACAATCAACAATAAATATGTGATTCAGTAAAAGCCATGCCGTAAAAGCAAGTTAGTTTTTTTATTATAAATATTAGGCAATTTTTTTGACCAGGGTTTGAAAAAACTCGTTTTCTTCAACAAAAAACAAAAACCATGTTTTAGAAAAAACAAAATAACAATGTTTTTTGTGTATTTTTGGGTTTTCACACTTTGCACACACAAATCAAAAAAGGATTGCACCATGATATTTAGTATATAGTTATACATATTTTAGTACCACTTACCAATAGTTTTGTAAATATTAAAAAAATAAAACAAATAAAAGCATAAAAATGTACACACAGGATCTTTAATTTCACCTTGTAGCATCTAAAGGCAACGGAAGTTGTAAACCGCCTCCTATTGTGAAATCAGTCGATTTTTAACACCCACATATGTTTGCAAAATTCAAATCCAAATACCCAGTGGCCTTATTTATGAAAACCTAGTGACTCTAAATCGTTTTGTATATGGAAGTTAGTTCATGTTTGTTTTCAGAGTAATCGCATTATATATAACTCAGAAGTTTCTAAAAAATTGTGTTTTACATATATACTCAGATGTTTTGTCGTAAAATTTAGGATTTCTCATAAATGCCAACTACAATGCTTCCCCAGCAAAAACCAAAAATGTTAATAGAAATGTTTCCCATGTCGTGCAAACCCATAAAATCATGCCAAAAAGTAATATTTATGAAAATTTAAAACTGTATTAATTAACTCATTTACTTATTATGAAAATATTTGATCATTCCAATATGAGAAAATTCATTATGTCCACAGAAAAATCGAAAACATGTTTAAAAAAACATTTGGTTTATACAATTTGGTTTCAACCAAACAAACCCTGGTTTGGACATTGAAATAATGAGTAAATAGCTGTTTTTTGAGAGTCATTTTGCTGATGTTGAGCCGTAGGATTGCCATGGCGTGAACGATCCACTGTTTACAGTTTTCACATGTAATGTGGTGTCGAATTTGCGACCATCATGACTGATGAGGCAGTCTAGATATGGCAAGCTGCCATCCTTTGGTGTTTCGATGGTAAATTGGATGTGCGAGTTGATTGAGTTAACAATCCGCATCATATCATCAATGTTTACGTCATCGTACCACGCAATGAAAATTTCGTCAATGTACCGCTTATTTTCCAGTGGCCATGGTAATTTTTCAATTATTTGGCGGTCCATGTAGTCGGCATAAATAATAGCCAGTTGCGGTGCCATAGAATTGCCGATTGAAAGGCCCTGTACTTGTGCATAGTGCATCTCACCTTGGACAATCACATCATTTGAAATGGTTAAATCAATGAGCACTACAACATCGTCCGCATCCATCAAGGTGAATTTTTCATATCCATCTTTGTGCTGATGTAGAAAGTTTGTTACGACTCCCATCAAGCCCAGATCGTTGTTGCTGGAGCTCCGCGGTATTGTGCCGTACAGGTTAACAATATCCAGTGAAGCCATTCCTTATATTCTATCTTGTGGTAGTGATATATATATATATATATATATATGTATATTTCGCATAAAGAAGTTGCACTCACGCACCCGGTAATGTTTTATGATGAAAAAAGTATACTTCATCGGGCACAATTATTTCTGTATTAGTACTAGTATTTCTGTAAACATCACCATCTAGCCTTGAAATCCGCCCATTGTGCCCAACAATAAATAAAGTAAAATAAATATTGGATTCATAAAGGAAAACGAATACGAATTTAAAAATAAAAATGTAAATACATAAAAAGTCTTACCCAATAGAAAAGTCTAAATATGAATGTGATATTTTACATGTGGCAACATATTTTCTATCGATCATCCTCGTATTCCCTCCAGCCAACCGCCCGTCGTGCGCAACGATTACTAAAATACAATAAATATAAAGCCAAAAAGCTTAACCAATAGAAAAATATAAGTTTGTATTTTAATTGTTTCTCTCGACAATCCTCAAATTTAAGCCCGTCCTTCGTGTAGCACTATCAAAACAATGGAACTTTCTGTCATCTCTATAATTCCAGGTGAATGCTTCCGCTAAAACAGCATATGCATATAGTTGGCTATAACGTGTGTATGTATGTGCGTGTATTTTATTTCATGTTTTATATAGGTTGTGATTGACTTGGAGGGAGAGGTGTCACATATGTATGTAGACATATATGCGTGTGTGTTATGAACAGTGCGTGACGTCACGCGTCACGCCACTGTCGTGGGAGTGGCTTGACGGTGCGCACGCGGGGGCTCGGGAGTGTGGCGCAGGACAGTGTGCAATACATGGTCGTATGATCAACATGTTACATGGTGTCAGAAGGGCCCAGTAGATTTGTGAGTTTTTTGGGAGTGTGTGTGAGTGGTGTCGTTTCTCTGTGAGTTTTTTGGGAGTGTGTGTGAGTGGTGTCGTTTCTCTGTGAGTTTTGTTGTGCGTGTTTCAAGGATGGCAGCTAGACAGCCTCCGGAGCTGGAGTTGACCTCACCTGTGTTAGCGTCTGAGTGGAATGCATGGAGGAGAGACTGGACATACTTTGCTGCGGCAAAAGAATTGTGCACAAAGCCGGTGGCCGTGCAAGTGGGCACATTTTTCAATTGTGCAGGGCGGCAGGCTCAAGAAGTGGCGTCTCATTTCAGTTGGACGGAAACGGATGGCTTGGACGCGCTAGTTCAAGAATTTGAGAAGTACTGTGCGCCGCGCAAGAACGAGGTGCTCGAGCGGTACCGCTTCTACCAGCGGGTACAGCAGTCGGGAGAAACGGTGAGCGCGTACGTGTCGGCATTGAGAAAACAAGGAGCCCCATGTAATTTCAAAGATCTAGACAGCATGCTGAGGGACCGGCTAATGATGGGTATAGCATATAAGGCGGCCCAGCAAGCGCTGTTGCGCGAGACCGAGCTCACTCTGGAGTCTGCACTGAAAATTGCCCTGTCGGAAGAAGCGGCCAAGCGGGACCAGCAGGTCATCAGCGGCGATGTGGTGGTATCGGCGACTCAGTCCAGCGTCTGTGAGATCAGTGACATGGCGGAGGTGGAGGCGCGCCAGTGTCGTTTTTGCCGGCGTCGCCACGCGATGCGGCGTGAGCTGTGTCAGGCCTGGGGGCGTCGCTGCAATGCGTGCGGTCGGATGCATCATTTTGCTCGTAGCGAGGCGTGCACCATGGGTGTGGGTGCATCTGATGGGCAGCAACAACAACAACAACAGCAGCAGCAGCGGCCGCAGCCGACAGGAAGACCGTCCAGCCGGTATGGTCCGAGTCGATTTCAAAGTAGAAGAGATGTGAACGTCAATGAAGCGACTGCGGGGGATTGTCAGGATGTCTTATCCATTGCTGAGGGATATAACTGTAATGACAGTAAAGTATTCAAGACCTTGTTTACAGTTTGTGGTAAGCCATTAAAATTGCTCATTGATTCAGGGTCGGAGACGAATGTTTTGTCTCGCAGTGACTATGTTAAAATTTCAGGTGATGTTGAGTGTACTGATCTGAGACCATGTAAGATGATGTTACGCATGTACAATGGTCAGCTTGTGTCGACTGTGGGGAAGGTCACCATTGTCTTAATTAATCGTACGTGTAATTTGCGTCACTCATTGTTATTTCACGTGTTGGATCTTGATGTGAAGCCCAGTTTGAGCTTGCGGTCGTCGGTGCACATGAACCTCATTGCTGTTAATGATTGTGACCCCCTTGAGTATGTGCCAAAAGTGCAGGCTGTGACTCAGTCTGACGCAATGTTTGCTAATATGAGGGTTAACGACAATGCTCGCGATTACATCTTTTCTCAATATCCAAGTGTTTTTACTAAAGAAGGGGTGGGTCTGGTAGCCTCTGATGTTAATATTGAAACTGATCCGAAGGTGAATCCCGTTGTAGAAAACCCTTACAGAGTACGTATTCACCTACGTGAAAAATTGCGTGTCAAGTTGAGTCAACTGGAGGAGCAGGGTATTCTAGTACGCGTAACTCAGCCAACAGATTGGGTGTCAAATTTGGTGATTGTACCGAAACCCGATGGCGATATCCGAGTGTGTATCGACCCGAGAACCCTTAATAAAGCAATAAAGCGCGAGCACTAGGCTTTGACCTCATCTTTGAGATCGTCGATTTCACCGTGGGCGTACTCCAGAGTTTTCTCGAGCTCTTTCACGGAATCCTCAGCTTTCTTGAATCTCGCATTTTGCTCCTTGACAACAATTTCCAGTGCAGATATGAATGTCCTTTCCTGTGATTCCAGTATCCGTTTAATATGTTCCATGTCCATGCTCGTTGTCCAGTTGAGTGCCAAGGTCAATATCAGTTAGCCACAGGGTCAATACCACAATGCACAAATACAGCACGACAACCACAAACACACGTCCACTCACTATCAGTGTCAAACACTCCAATGTGATTGACATTGTGTGTGATTGTGAATGTGTATGTCCTTTGCTTGAGTGTGTGTGTGCAGCGCCTTAGAGACCCTCTAGGTGTAGGGCGCTATATAAATATCTTAATTTAATGTAATATGTATGCTTGAATATGAGATGACATAATTGCGCGGGCTCAATGGTATAGATCAGGGGCTTCAAACGCAAACGAAGCGATGGCTTATGTTTATGAAATATTAATGTCCCGCGGGCAGCAAAAATAGGCTATAGAACGATAAATTATATATCTATAATAATAAAAACTTTATTCTGTGTGTGTGTGCACAAACAAGTTTTTGAAAATTTGGTGATTTTATGCCACGGAATTGAGGAAAACTGCTAAACAGAATTTACAGTCTCTTATATCCACAGATAGTAATATTTTCTTCTACAAGATGATATATTTTTTAAATATGTAGTGTTAACATTTCAAAAGATATAACCGTTTATTCAAGACCATGTCATTTCCAACGACGACTGATAGACTTAACACAGCGTTTAACAACAAAGGAGTCTATTGTTGCTCTGAATCAACAAAGGAGCCTATTCAAAATTGAATTGCTGACAAAGAACCCTATTGAAATAAATTGAAAACTTCCTAATATCGTGCATTATTTGTGAGGGCTCTTCCAGTTCAATATTTAAAGTTTGAATAAATATAAAAACATCCTAATATCGTGCATTACTTGTGAGGGCTCTTCCAGTTCAATATTTATAGTCTGAATTATATTTAAAACTTCCATATATCGTGCATTATTTGTGAAGATTTTTCCAGCTCAATATATATAGTCTGAATTGAATTGAAAAATTCCAGATGTCCACACCAGTGAATACCACCGAATGGTAGAACAATGAATTCGTCAAAACAACGGACAACGACGACGATTTCGACGATGTCAGACGATTCAATCGTCCAGAGTGTAGCGAAGTTGCCGTTATTTTCAGAGACGAACAGCACGGAAAACGTGATATTGTATTACCCTCCCGCGATGCAACATTACAACGTGCTTGTGAGACGAATCGCTCCTATGACGCCCTCCAGTACCCACTTATGTTCCCTACGGGAGAAGATGGTTATCATTTTGGCATACCACAACATGGCAGTACGAAAACTGTGTCGTGTATGGACTTATATTCATATCAATTTATGGCACGGGAAAACTCTTTTAACGCTGTACACAGGGGCCAAAACTTCATTCATCAGTACGCCGTTGATATTTACGCAAAGATAGAGGCAGAAAGACTACTGTACATAAAAACTCACCAAAAAGAGCTCAGAGTTGACTCATATATACACCTGAGAGACTACATAAATAACGACAGACAGGCTAGCAATATTGGTCAACTCTGTATGTTACCAGCAACATTTACATGTGGTCCTCGGTACATGCATGAAAGGACTCAGGATGCAATGACATATATTCGGAATTTCGGTAAACCTGACCTCTTCATAACTTTCACATCAAATCCAAAATGGAGAGAGATTGAAAACGAGCTTCTAACTGGTCATAGAAATCCCAATAGACAAGACTTGATAGGTAGAGTATTTAGATTGAAACTTAACATTTTGATGAAACTTAATCTTTAATAACAAATCTCAGATATTTGGAATTTTGTTATACCCACCGACGTCGGACTCTTGTCCGTACAAATCCAAGTGAAAACCCCGACAGCACCCGACGACCTAGTCTATCAACACCCCAGAACCTGGGCCGATGTGGTTCGTACACCGGCCGAAATTCCGGCTTACAAAACCCCCTGGAGGAAATCCACACCAGTGAATACCACCGAATGGTAAAACAAGAAATTCGTCAAAACGCCGGTGAACAGCCAATTTTGGAGCCAAAAGACGATCAAAATGCCGATGAACAGCCAATGTTGGAGCAAGAAGACGGTCAACAAGACATAAACCCTGGAGAAGACCTCATGGGGGAAACCGGCCAACAACCCAGTCTCCCATTCTATCAAAATTTCCATACTAATGAGAATGCTCAAGGCGAGGGGACGCAAGGGTCATATTGGACCGAATTCCCCGAGCTAAAATGAGGCGGCACTGGAACGCTGCTAGAATGGCAGCCATCCGAGCTGCTGAGACTCAGTCTCAGTCTCAGCAAAGGCGATCTGACAACAGAGAGACGACCGCCGCTGCCCGAGCTGCTGAGACTGAGGCTCAGTCCATTGATACCAATTGGCTCTCCAATCGTGCCATTTTGGCACCAAGAAATTGCACCGTTGCCAAAATCAACGATAATCTAATAGACTTATTGTCTGGCAAAGAAAAAAATACAAGTCGATCGACTGTGTCACAACGGAGGCGGAGGCAGTTAATTTTCCAGTCGAATTCCTCAATTCCCTTGAACTGCCCGGGATATCTTCGCATATCCTGCGATTGAAAGTAGGATGTCCGATAATGATGCCGCGCAATTTATCGCAGCCTGATCTATGTAACGGCACAAGACTTTTTGTTAAAAGTCATAGAGGCTGTAATAATATCAGGTTCAGGCAAGGGACAACAAGAGTTAATTCCCCGTATGCCCCTGATCCCTTCTAACACACCCTGTGAATTTTAACGTTTGCAGTTCCCTGTTCGCCCATGCTTTGCAATGTCAATCAATAAGTGACAGGGACACACTCTGAAAACGTGTGGTTTGCTATTGGAGGGGAATTGCTTCTCACATGGACAATTCATTATAATATTATGTGGCCGCTTCCAGGGTTGGAAGCCGCAATAAATTGTTCACGTATGCTCCTACGCAAACAACTCCCAACATTGTCTACAGAAACATTTTGGACAACTAAACTTAGGTTAACATATATATATATATAACAACTCAACGTAGGTTAAAATTTATTATAGACAATCAGAGCGGGTGTCCAACGGATATGGCACCCGCTCTGAGTCTGAAAGGTCACTGGTTCGGATTCACCGGCACCCAGGTTAGCCCTTTCCTTTACGTCTTCCACCCTTTCAGTGCCATAACGTGGATTGTATGACCACCATGCAGTATATATACATATATATAGTATATATATATACTGCACTGCTGAGTATATGCACGAAAGAGGCCCCATTCACTTGTCCAAGCGGCCAAGTGTACCAACAGATTGACGGAGTGGCTATGGGCAGCCCGCTCGGCGTTTTGTTCGCAAACTTCTTCATGGGTTCCGCTGAAGCTAAAGTACACTCGCCCAACAAGCCAGCCACCTACTGCCGATACATCGACGACATCTTCATCCGAGTGAAGTCATCTGACGAAATTAACACTCTCAAGCGTGCCTTCGAAGAAGAAACATCATTAAAATTCACGCACGAGAACGCACTCGACGGTCGGCTGGCATTTCTCGATGTGCTAGTACAGCTGAATAGCGGAGAGCTTAGCACAAACGTATACACCAAGCCGACAAATCTGGGACTGTGTCTGAATGGCATCAGTGAATGTCCAACAAGATATCTGCGATCTATAATCAGCGCATACATCCGTCGGGCACTGATATTGCGTCAGTGGGTCTCACATTCTTCTCAACAATCTCCTTCATGACGCGTTCGTCGGCTTTGTGCGCAGAAGACATAAAGTTTCTGTAGTACAAGGTGATATGCTGTTGTGCGTCGCTCAAAGAGTTGGTCTCGAAATGTTTGTTCAGCGATGCAGCAATCACGTCTGAAATTTGCTCGTTCGGATAGCCGTTGTTGAGCAGCACCTGTGTGACACGCTCGAGCTCTTTGTGCGTTGAAGCCCAGCTTGAGCAGTGTGTCAGTGCCCGACGGATGTATGCGCTGATTATAGATCGCAGATATCTTGTTGGACATTCACTGATGCCATTCAGACACAGTCCCAGATTTGTCGGCTTGGTGTATACGTTTGTGCTAAGCTCTCCGCTATTCAGCTGTACTAGCACATCGAGAAATGCCAGCCGACCGTCGAGTGCGTTCTCGTGCGTGAATTTTAATGATGTTTCTTCTTCGAAGGCACGCTTGAGAGTGTTAATTTCGTCAGATGACTTCACTCGGATGAAGATGTCGTCGATGTATCGGCAGTAGGTGGCTGGCTTGTTGGGCGAGTGTACTTTAGCTTCAGCGGAACCCATGAAGAAGTTTGCGAACAAAACGCCGAGCGGGCTGCCCATAGCCACTCCGTCAATCTGTTGGTACACTTGGCCGCTTGGACAAGTGAATGGGGCCTCTTTCGTGCATATACTCAGCAGTGCAGTATATATATACTATATATATGTATATATACTGCATGGTGGTCATACAATCCACGTTATGGCACTGAAAGGGTGGAAGACGTAAAGGAAGGGGCTAACCTGGGTGCCGGTGAATCCGAACCAGTGACCTTTCAGACTCAGAGCGGGTGCCATATCCGTTGGACACCCGCTCTGATTGTCTATAATAAATTTTAACCTACGTTGAGTTGTTATATATATATATATATATATATATATATATATATATATATATATATATATATATATATATATGTTAACCTAAGTTTAGTTGTCCAAAATGTTTCTGTAGACAATGTTGGGAGTTGTTTGCGTAGGAGCATACGTGAACAATTTATTGCGGCTTCCAACCCTGGAAGCGGCCACATAATATTATAATGAATTGTCCATGTGAGAAGCAATTCCCCTCCAATAGCAAACCACACGTTTTCAGAGTGTGTCCCTGTCACTTATTGATTGACATTGCAAAGCATGGGCGAACAGGGAACTGCAAACGTTAAAATTCACAGGGTGTGTTAGAAGGGATCAGGGGCATACGGGGAATTAACTCTTGTTGTCCCTTGCCTGAACCTGATATTATTACAGCCTCTATGACTTTTAACAAAAAGTCTTGTGCCGTTACATAGATCAGGCTGCGATAAATTGCGCGGCATCATTATCGGACATCCTACTTTCAATCGCAGGATATGCGAAGATATCCCGGGCAGTTCAAGGGAATTGAGGAATTCGACTGGAAAATTAACTGCCTCCGCCTCCGTTGTGACACAGTCGATCGACTTGTATTTTTTTCTTTGCCAGACAATAAGTCTATTAGATTATCGTTGATTTTGGCAACGGTGCAATTTCTTGGTGCCAAAATGGCACGATTGGAGAGCCAATTGGTATCAATGGACTGAGCCTCAGTCTCAGCAGCTCGGGCAGCGGCGGTCGTCTCTCTGTTGTCAGATCGCCTTTGCTGAGACTGAGACTGAGTCTCAGCAGCTCGGATGGCTGCCATTCTAGCAGCGTTCCAGCGCCGCCTCATTTTAGCTCGGGGAATTCGGTCCAATATGACCCTTGCGTCCCCTCGCCATGAGCATTCTCATTAGTATGGAAATTTTGATAGAATGGGAGACTGGGTTGTTGGCCGGTTTCCCCGATGAGGTCTTCTCCAGGGTTTATGTCTTGTTGACCGTCTTCTTGCTCCAACATTGGCTGTTCATCGGCATTTTGATCGTCTTTTGGCTCCAAAATTGGCTGTTCACCGGCGTTTTGACAAATTTCTTGTTTTACCATTCGGTGGTATTCACTGGTGTGGATTTCCTCCAGGGGGTTTTGTAAGCCGGAATTTCGGCCGGTGTACGAACCACATCGGCCCAGGTTCTGGGGTGTTGATAGACTAGGTCGTCGGGTGCTGTCGGGGTTTTCACTTGGATTTGTACTGACAAGAGTCCGACGTCGGTGGGTATAACAAAATTCCAAATATCTGAGATTTGTTATTAAAGATTAAGTTTCATCAAAATGTTAAGTTTCAATCTAAATACTCTAGCTATCAAGTCTTGTCTATTGGGATTTCTATGACCAGTTAGAAGCTCGTTTTCAATCTCTCTCCATTTTGGATTTGATGTGAAAGTTATGAAGAGGTCAGGTTTACCGAAATTCCGAACATATGTCATTGCATCCTGAGTCCTTTCATGCATGTACCGAGGTTCACATGTAAATGTTGCTGGTAACATACAGAGTTGACCAATATTGCTAGCCTGTCTGTCGTCTTATGTAGTGTATTTATGTAGTCTCTCAGGTGTATATATGAGTCAACTCTGAGCTCTTTTTGGTGAGTTTTTATGTACAGTAGTCTTTCTGCCTCTATCTTTGCGTAAATATCAACGGCGTACTGATGAATGAAGTTTTGGCCCCTGTGTACAGCGTTAAAAGAGTTTTCCCGTGCCATAAATTGATATGAATATAAGTCCATACACGACACAGTTTTCGTACTGCCATGTTGTGGTATGCCAAAATGATAACCATCTTCTCCCGTAGGGAACATAAGTGGGTACTGGAGGGCGTCATAGGAGCGATTCGTCTCACAAGCACGTTGTAACGTTGCATCGCGGGAGGGTAATACAATATCACGTTTTCCGTGCTGTTCGTCTCTGAAAATAACGGCAACTTCGCTACACTCTGGACGATTGAATCGTCTGACATCGTCGAAATCGTCGTCGTTGTCCGTTGTTTTGACGAATTCATTGTTCTACCATTCGGTGGTATTCACTGGTGTGGACATCTGGAATTTTTCAATTCAATTCAGACTATATATATTGAGCTGGAAAAATCTTCACAAATAATGCACGATATATGGAAGTTTTAAATATAATTCAGACTATAAATATTGAACTGGAAGAGCCCTCACAAGTAATGCACGATATTAGGATGTTTTTATATTTATTCAAACTTTAAATATTGAACTGGAAGAGCCCTCACAAATAATGCACGATATTAGGAAGTTTTCAATTTATTTCAATAGGGTTCTTTGTCAGCAATTCAATTTTGAATAGGCTCCTTTGTTGATTCAGAGCAACAATAGACTCCTTTGTTGTTAAACGCTGTGTTAAGTCTATCAGTCGTCGTTGGAAATGACATGGTCTTGAATAAACGGTTATATCTTTTGAAATGTTAACACTACATATTTAAAAAATATATCATCTTGTAGAAGAAAATATTACTATCTGTGGATATAAGAGACTGTAAATTCTGTTTAGCAGTTTTCCTCAATTCCGTGGCATAAAATCACCAAATTTTTAAAAACTTGTTTGTGCACACACACACAGAATAAAGTTTATATTATTATAGATATATAATTTATCGTTCTATAGTCTATTTTTGCTGCCCGCGGGACATTAATATTTCATAAACATGAGCCATCGCTTCGTTTGCGTTTGAAGCCCCTGATCTATACCATTGAGCCCGCGCAATTATGTCATCTCATATTCAAGCATACATATTACATTAAATTAAGATATTTATATAGCGCCCTACACCTAGAGGGTCTCTAAGGCGCTGCACACACACACTCAAGCAAAGGACATACACATTCACAATCACACACAATGTCAATCACATTGGAGTGTTTGACACTGATAGTGAGTGGACGTGTGTTTGTGGTTGTCGTGCTGTATTTGTGCATTGTGGTATTGACCCTGTGGCTAACTGATATTGACCTTGGCACTCAACTGGACAACGAGCATGGACATGGAACATATTAAACGGATACTGGAATCACAGGAAAGGACATTCATATCTGCACTGGAAATTGTTGTCAAGGAGAAAAATGCGAGATTCAAGAAAGCTGAGGATTCCGTGAAAGAGCTCGAGAAAAGTCTGGAGTACGCCCACGCAGAAATCGACGATCTCAAAGATGAGGTCAAAGCCTAGCGGAAGTCAATCGACGAGAAGGATAGCGGTATCAGCCTGCTGAATAAGAAACCGGCTGACTCGGAGGATTTCAACCGCAGAAACAACCTCCGAATCACAGGAATCGGAGAAGCGCCGTCGGAGACCTGGGAACAAACAATACAGAAGGTTTCTGATGTGGTGAACACAAGACTGGGAATAGAAAATGTCGCAGTCGAACAAGCCCATCGAGTTGGGAGGAGTGGAGCACCTCGCCCACGTCAAATCCTCATGGGGCTTGAAAAGTTCAGAGAGAGGGAGAACATCATGAAAAACGCCAAAAAACTTGAGGGATCCGGCATTTTCATCGAAGAGGATCTTTCAAATGTCTATCTCGAAAAAAAATGAAAAAGCTGCCTGAAATGAAAGCAGCTAGAGCACAGGGCAAGATAGCTTTTTTTCGACGTTCTACCCTGATAATAAAAGACAGAACATCTAGCAAAGAAGACCGACGTGACGGAGAGAGACAAATGGTGCAGCGACCCACGGAGCAAATTCCCCAGACCAATCCTGCAGCTGCATCTAGCGCAGCAGCAAGTGAGGAAGAAGCTGGCGTCAAGTCAGCGCTGAGGCAGACTCGCACTATCAGGAGAGGCACTGCTGCTGCTGCCACTACTGACACGACGTCAGCGACCACGCAGAAGGCCAGTACAAATCTTATGTCTGGTGAAAACGCTCGGGATGCTCGCGGCAGGAGAAGAAACTGAGTGAGCGCTGTATCTATCGTATAACTGTGTTTTTTGTTGCATATTTCTCTGAAAATGGAAGAACAACCTTCCACTCACTTAAAAGATTCAATGCATAATGTCTCTTCTAATCTAGATAAGTACACCTATACCTTTGACTCAGCATATTTCTACGAAAACACGAGAAAATTCGAAATTCTTCCGTCACAATATCTTTTTGCTGATAATCTTCCCTTGAATACTAATATCACACCTTTAATCCCGAATATTTGCAGTATGAATATATGAAGTATTCCTGCTAATCTTCATCTCTTCCAAGATACAATACTCTCGAACATGAACCTCAAGATTAATGCTGTTGGATTTGTGGAAACACGATTGGACTGTGATATCATTGATCTATACAAATTACATGGATATATAATGCACTCGCAATGCCGCAACAGAACGGGAGGAGGTATAACCGTGTATGTAGCAGATAGATTTGATTCGTTCATTGTTAACCACCTGTCATGTACAGATGAGTCGATTGAATGTATCTCTGTGGAATTCACAATTGATCATTAAAAACACATATATGTATGTATATACAGACAACCAAACTCCAAATTTGATGATTTCATATGATATCAGATCATATCAGATGATGCATGACCCATCATTACACATCATTATACATTTGCGGTGATTTTAACGTAGATCTTCTGAGCGAGAGCTACATGAAGAGAAGTCTAATGAATATCATGCACATGTCTGCTTTTCATTCTCTCATAACTAAACCTACACGAATCACGGACACTACAGCAACCCTAATAGATCATATCTGGACCAACAATATAGAACTAAATTTTCACAACTACATATTACACACTGATATTACTGACCATTTCCCCTTGAATTCACAATTCCGTATCGAAAACTTGCCAAATAATTCACATATCATTAAAAAACGACTAATGACAATTGATAATATCGAGCGATTCGCTGAAGACATAGCCGAAAGAGACTGGAATCCTTTACTACTCATGAATTGCCCAAATGAAGCATATTCCTACATGTTTGAGCGATTTCAAGACTTATTTGAAAATCATTTTCCATTTTCCAATGTCAAAATTGACATATAAGGTCTGAAGAATCCATACATAAAACAGCATTGAAAAAATGTATCAAAGAAAGGCATCGCTCAGAAAGACTGGCACACAAATGGCCTGTCAATTATAAAGCAAAATATATATCATATCGGAATACACTAACGTCAGCGCTAAGAACAGCAAAGAATGGATATTATAAACAACAACAACAACAACAACAACATGTATGTGTTATAGCGCATCGAAGGGCTCGGGCGCGACACGATTATAACAGTTGGGAACACGGAATACAAATAACAGGACAGATGCAAGAGAAGTGAACTACAAATATGCAATAAATGACAATAAATATAGAGACAAAAATGGGCAAGACATACAAAGCAGACGGACATGACGGACAAGACAACACGACTGAAACATAATGACAACACAACACAGCAAACACAACTCGGGAGAATATAGTCATAGCGTAGATATAGTAAGCATGCAAATGAGAGAAGGAATACGAGTAAGAACAGGCTAAAGTAACATGTTTTAGTGATGCAAAAGGTGTGAGAGTGTGGGAGACTGGGTCAAAAGAGAGGTCAAAAAAGTGTTTGGAGAGCTTAGAGCTGAAAGAATTGTAGGAAAGAGAAGAAGTAATGTGAAGTGGGATGGAATTGTAAAGGCGAGGGGCGGAAAAAAGAATGATTTGGAGGACCAAGGAGATTCATTTACAGCACGAGGGCATACAAGGGGAAGAGGAATTCGGTAAGGAGTGAGGCAAGGAGTGAGGAGAAGGCGGAGATAGGATGGCTGATGAGGATCGTGGAGAAGCTTATATATCAGACAGCACAGGCGAAAGTGAATACGTGGAATAATAGGGAGCCAGCGAAATTGAAAAAGAAATTGAGAAGTGTGACGACAAGGAACAGGATGAAGGACAAAACGACAAGATTGATTAATGACGCGTTGTAGGATTTTAAGAGAACGACGAGCAGCATGGATGTACAAAGAATTACAATAGTCAAGTCTAGAGAATACATGAGAGTGAATAAGTTTGATTGCGGAAGGTCTGTCGAGATATGAGCGTATAGGATAGAGGGATCTCAAGATAAGACGACAAGTGCGGGCGACAGAGAGGATGTTGTCGGAGGAAGAGAGAGATGAGTCAAAAATAACTCCGAGATTGCGAACTGTCGATGATAGGATAAGAGGTAAGCGAGGAGGAAGAATACGAGGAGGATGAAGAGCCAGAAACTCAGACTTGGACGGGTTGAGGAGAAGGTGACGGGACGACGCCCAAGAAGAGATGGTGGATAGGATGTCAGAGAGAAAAGACGGAGAAGGAAAAGGAAGAGGGATATATAACTGAATGTCATCAGCGTAGATATGAAATGAGATGGAATACTTACGAAGGATAGGACAGAGGGAGGACATGTAAGGGTTAAAGAGTATCGGACCAAGAATAGATCCCTGAGGGACACCTGATGAAAGATGGATAGGATCAATTACAGAGGAATTGAAGTTGACAGAGTAGGTCCTTCCCGAAAGGTACGATTTAAGGAGAGAGAGGGCAGAAGACGAGATACCAAGATGAGAGAAGTCATGAATTAGGATAGAGTGATTAACAAGGTCGAAGGCGGAGGACATATCGAGAAGAACGAGAAGAACAGAGCGACGGTACGAGAAGTGCGAAAGGATGCCATTGGAGATAGAAAGAAGAACTGATTCGGTAGAATGAGAAGGGCGAAACCCGGACTGGAAGGGATCAAGAGACTGGCAGATGAAAGGGGAAAGTTGCGCAGAGATAGCGGACTCGAGAAGTTTAGAAGCAAAGCTCAGAAGAGATATAGGACGATAGTTACTAAGTATAGAAGAGTCAAGGTTCTGTTTCTTAAAAATCGGACGGACAATTGCATGTTTGTCAGCGAGAAACTGGCCGTGAAGAAAAGAGGAGTTGATAAGATGCAGGAGATAAGGAACCAGGGAAGGAAGGGATTTGGAGATAGCAGGGAAGTTGATTGGATCAGCTGGTGAGAAGGATAGCTTGGAAGAGGAAACGAGGGAAAGGATATCATGAAGATCAATGTGAGAGAAGGACGTGAACCGGTGATGAGTGGAAGTGTGAGTGAGGGCAGCACAATTGGTGGGAATAATCGATTGTGTGAGTTTTACTTTTTCAGAGAAAAATGTTGAGAACTCGGGAGCCGTTAGAGGAGAGGAAAAAGCAGGAGAGTGAAGACCGCAGAGAGAGTTCAGAGTGGACCACAATGACTTGGAGGAACGAGAAAGGGACGAGAATTTGGAGCTATAGTAGCTACTTTTAGCAGCAGAAAGAGCAGAAGTGAAAGATGAGCGAGCGGAACAAAACAAAAGCCAATCGGAAGAAGATCGTGAACGCCTCCAAGTACGCTCAAGACGTCGTTGAAGAGACTTGAGTACTCGAAGCTGAGGAGATGACCAAGGAGGAGAGCGAGAGGAAGATGAGCGAGTGATGATTGGGAACATACAATTATTTATATGGGAGAGTGCGGAAGAGAAATATGGGTAGATGTCATTGGGAGGAAGATAATACAGAGCAGAGATAGGGAGACAGGAGGATAATAGTGAGTGAAATTGAATGGAATTAAAACATTTGTAGTTACGATAACTGGACGGAGTATGAGAAGGGGGACAAGTGAGCGGCAGAGTAGATAAAAGTAGGCTGTGGTCAGAGACGGAGGAATCAGGAGGAAATACAAAGATATCGGAAGGGACAGGATCAGTCGAAAGAAATGGGGAGGGAAATAGGACTAGATCAAGTGTATGGCCAGATATGTGTGTAGGAGAGAGAGAAGAATAAGAGAAACCATGGGAAGTAAGTAATGAGATAAAATTCAAGCAGTAAGGATTGGCCGAGGGTGAATCAAGCCAGAAGTTAGAGTCGCCGAGTATGATAAAATGGCTGGAGAAAATAGACGAGACTGCTTCAATGAGAGGAGGAAACTCTTGAAAAAACATCGCGGAAGTGCCGGGGTGATTGGGACGGTAAATGATAAGGATGCAAAACTTGTTAAAAGAGGGGACCGAGAGGGTGAGAGCTAGGAATTCGAATGAGGTGGGAGAAGAAAGCAGATTGGAAAGGGACGAAATGGAGAGACCTTTGGAGAATAGACAACCTACCCCGCCACCCGAAGACTTAGAACTGTCGCGCGATTTGTGTAGGAATGAAGAACAGGAAGGTAAGTTAGCAGAGAATGAGGAAATATCAGAATCAAGGAGCCAGGTTTCGGCAAGACAGAGAATAGACATATTATGTGAGGCAAAGAGGTGGGATATGTGAGTCGTTTTATTTCGAGCCGATCTGATGTTGAGAAATCCAATTGAAAGATACTTAGAGTTAAAATGTGGACTAGGTTGAGGTGAGGGAAGTGAGGAACAGGAGAGGGAAGAGATGGAAGAGCGGCAGGGAAATTGCGCTGAAATAGAAAGAGGAAGGGAAGAATCGCTAGAAGGCGATAGTCAATTTAGTATTGGCGAGGGATGACGAGGGATGACGGCCGGTGGTGAGGGGGTGGGAGCTAAGAGAGTGCGGACACGGATAGAATTGCGGACAGCCAAGAAGGAAGAACACTGCGGAGAAAAAACAGAATGGTTAGAAGCGTGTTCGTGGTTAGTACAGTTGACACATTTCAGTGTGCTGCGATCAGGACAGGCGGAGGAGGGGTGGGGACCAGCACAATGGCCACAGACAGGTACTTTTGTGGGGCAACGCTCAAACTTGTGACCAAGTCCACAGCAGCAAGAGCAGCGAGTCACCCAAAACCTGTCATAAACGCGACAACAGCGTAGGTGGACGAAGAGGCGATCACCTCCCTCACGAATTCTTTCCCGAACTCCCGGTGAGACTCCCAGCACGGCATGAGAGCGACCTTGTTTAGGCGGGTTGAAGAAGAATAACTTGAGGTCGGCTTCTGGGACATCAGTGAGAAAGCTGTTCTTGGCACGGAGGGAGGCCAGCAGACTATCAGGGGACGAGGGTGGCACATCCACGAGGGTGATTTTCGGCAGAATTGTTTGCTGCTTATTCAGCACTGCTACTTGCACTCCGTCGATGTTGTCGGCAAGCGACTTGGCTGCCTGGGCAGCGGCGTCTTCGGTGGAGCAGCGCAAAACAAAACCACCAGATGATGTAGGACGGGCCGTTTTCACTTGTACCGTTTGCAGATGTTGTTGCAAGTTATCAGCTCGGACAGACTCTTTACTTTTGTTTTTCACCACAAGAGCAATTG
Organism: Sacculina carcini; assembly: GCA_916048095.2. NCBI lineage: Eukaryota > Metazoa > Arthropoda > Thecostraca > Sacculinidae > Sacculina > Sacculina carcini. Next base: position 8,333,528 of record OU696575.1, on the reverse strand, counting down.
TACGGGCTGGCACGTTGTGGTGGGAAGCGGTATTTTCATCAGCGTTGGCAGAGGCGCAGCGAGAGGGGTAAAAGTCACGCAGATCATCAAGCAGCTCAGTTCGCAGCTGGGTGAAGCGGGACTCCATCACCGATGACAAATAAAGACATAATGGAAGAAAGTCGAGGCAACCCAAAACAGCAGTGGAAAATTATCAAGGCTATTTTGGGTAGAGATTTTATTGAAAAAACATATTTACCAGAGCTTAAGCGCAAAAATGTAGACTTGTCTCGTACATTCAATGAGCATTTCTCAAAAATTGGTTGTACAATAAGTAGTTCCAATACAAGTGCAGACTATCGTGAATTCCTCAAAGAAAATGTCTCAGCATCAATGTTTCTACGACCAGTGGAGCAATGTGAAGTGTTGACATATATGTGTGATATCAAGAGTAATTCTCCGGGGTACGATGATATAACTCCTAAACTACTCAAGTATGTGAGTTCGCATATCGTTATTGCTTTGACACATATTATAAACCTGACCTTCACTACTGGAATCTTCCCTGATGCACTGAAAAAGGCCAAAGTCATTCCAATTCACAAGAGTGGTGATATAAATGATATTAATAACTTTTGTCCTATTTCATTGTTACTTGCTTTTGGAAAAATATTCGAAAAATGTATATCCAGCCGATTAACTGACTATTTGGAGTCTAACAACTTGCTGACTTCCTCTCAGTTCGGGTTTCGCACACAAAAATCTACTGAAGACGCTATCCTTGACTTTGCTGGAGAAATATACACGAGCTTGGATCATGGTATGCATGTGGCACGAATATTTCTGGACCTATCAAAGGCATTCGATTCTCTAAATCATGAAATATTGTTTGCAAAACTTCAGAAGATGGGCATTAGAAGAGTTCCCCTGAATTTGTTCAAAACCTATTTGACGGGAGGAACTCAGTCGGTGTACTATGATAAACATTACTCATCGTATAATGAAATTACAAGAGGGGTACCACAAGGATCGGTGCTTGGTCCTATACTTTTTCTTATTTATATAAATGACATAGTCCAGTCTAGCAGCATAGCCAAGTTCACCATATATGCAGATGACACCAGTTTATTGTTCAGTGACAGTAATCTTGAAAATCTACATCTCAATGTCCAGAACGAGCTCCAACGTGTTGTTAACTGGATTGAGTGTAATCAATTGAAACTGAACTTCAACAAAACGTATTGCATATTTTTCCAAAATAGTTCCAGAAATCTCACTTTTCCTCCAATTTCTATCGATGGTCAATTGATTCGGAGAGTTCAAAATACCAAATTTCTGGGGCTCATTTTAGATGGAAATTTAAATTGGGGTGAACACATATATTATGTTTGCAACAAAATCTCAAAATCTTGTGGAATTCTGTACAAAATTAGACCTAAATTAACCAATGAGGTCATGCGCATCATTTACTTCACGTTGATTTACCCTCAACTGACGTACTGTGTGTCGATCTGGTCATTTACGTGGCCATCGTTCTTATTAAAGTTATCTTTGCACAAAATAAAATCATCAGGTGCATAATGAACTTAAGGAAATATGACTCAGTTGATCATATTTATTCTTCCATGAAAATATTGAAATTTGAAACAGCTTGCAAATTTTTCATTATCATGCTTGTGTTCAAACATGTGAAACTCAACCAGACAAGTCGCATTTTTCTTCATACAAGAAACGAGGATAATACTATGAGAAGTCAGTATGATGTGCAATGCCCAAAATTCCGAACAACGTTATTTAAGCGCTGCATATTATGTAATGGCCCTAGAACATGGAACAGTTTGCCGATGGAAATGAAACACTTGAAAACAGTCCAAATAACAAAAACTTGCTTTAAGAGTAAACTCAAAAAATATTTCGATGGATTCTGATTTCACAATTGTAATATTTACCCAACTGCTGTACTGCTTGTGTATTGTTGCTGTACTGCACTATTTGTGCTGTTTTGTCGCTTTACTGTACGTTTTGTCGAAGATCGTGTCGATGTACTGTAAGTTTTGTCGAATATTTTTTTAATATTGTGATTGTTCTTTGCGTATATATTATTGCAAATATCATGTGTCGTATAACAATGTGATATTATACATGTTCGTTCAAGAGCCGCGGCACAACGAACATTGCCACTGTTTATTGTTTATGTTGTCACTGTGTGTGTGATTATTCCGTGGCAATACATTATAAATTACAAAATTACAAAATTACACACATCAACACACACACACACATATACACACAGACAAAAAGAAGACAGACGAGTGCACATACGCTGAAAATCACACTTTCATACATAAAAGACAAAAACACACGCACACACATACCTACACATACATACACAAACAGGCAAACAGGTAATTTATTATATATATGAGGCGGTTTAGGCAAACTATCTTGTGAAAATATATATGACAATATATATATTTATACTTTTTTAATGGGTTTACTCCACTCTTTTTTAATTCGTATTTCTTTTCTGTTATGAATTGAATACAAATTTAATAGTATGAACTGTTTCGCACGACGGGCGGGTTTACATGCTAGAATTTTCATTGTTTGTTACGTGTTTGTGTTGTGAATTATTCCGCACAATGGGTGGGCTTATATATGGGGCGGGTTGAGGGAAAATATTATGTCAAAATAAAAATAAAACTATTCACACTTGGACTTTTCTATTGAGTAATACACTTATGAGTTTTCATTTTTCTTTTTTAATTTGGAATATTTTTTATGAATATCAATTTTTAAAAATAATAATTACGAATTCATCATTTTATGAATACCTCCGCACAACGGGCGGGTTTTAATGCTAGTATATAGATAAATGACCCGGGGGCAGCAACTAGAGACAATAAAACTTTCAATTTCACCGTGTAAAACGAGTTCATATACAAAACTGACGGATTTGGCTTCAAGGTCCAGAACGGATCGTTTTTGATTTCTGAATTATTCCGTACGACGGGCGGGTTTAAATATGTGGCGGGTTGAGGGATAATATTTTTTCAAATTAAAAATACAAATAATGAAATTTAGACTTTTCAATTGATCAGGATTTCTATGGATTTACTATGATTTTTTTTAATTTGCAATATGTTTACCAATTAATTATTAATTTCATTTTATGAATTGTTCCGCACAACGGGCGGGTTTTAATGCTAGTATATATATATATATATATATATATATATATATATATATATATATATATATATATCTATATATATATATATATATATATACGAGGGGTGTATGAAAAGTTTTAAGCATCGCATATATGGAGTTTTGGTGTATAGCCAAATTTATGTTTCCATGAAAGTACAGGCAATGCTGAGTGTGAGTGCCAATTTTTAAGGTTCCAACATATTTTATCTATTTTTTGCAGATTTTTGAATAGACAAGGGTCAATGATTTTGTGAAAAATGGAGAAAGCCGAGTACCGCGAAGTCATTAAGTACGTGCATTTGAAAAGCATGACTTCCTCAGAAATTCATGAATACATGGTAGGAGTATAGGCAGAGAGTGCCCCTTCATATGCAACAATCACACGTTGGGTCAGAGAATTCAAGCGTGGCAGGGACAGTGTTGAAGATGCCCCGAGGTCAGGAAGACCTCCAACTGCAGCAGCCAAGGACAACCTTGACCTTGCTCTGCAAATGTTCCTGCAAGATCGTCGTCTATCATGTCGTCAGATAGCAGAGAGGCTTGGGGTATCCCTTGAAAGAGCTGACAAAATTCTGACCAAAGAGCTGGAATTGTCAAAGGTTTCTGCAAGATGGGTCCCCCGTCTTTTGACTCCTGAGCAGAAGCGCACCAGGTGCACCATGTCCAAAGACAATCTTCAACTGTTTGAAGCTGGCGAAGAGAACTTTTAGCTCGTTTCATTACTATGGACGAAAGCTGGGTTCACCATTATCAACCGGAAACAAAAGAACAATCAAAACAATGGAAGCACACGTCATCTCCGACCCCCAAGAAAACCAAGGTCATTCCTTCAGCTGACAAGGTCATGACCTCCGTTTTCTGGGATTCGCAGGGGGTCATTCTTATCGAATACCTTCAAAAGGGCCAAACAGTAACTGGACATTATTATTCTGGACAACTAAGGCGCTTACGGGAAGCAATCAAGGAAAAAGGGCCAGGAATGTTGACAAGAGGTGTTCTGTTCCACCAGGACAATGCTCCAGCCCACACCTCAGTGGTTGCCATGGCAACAATTCATGACTGTGGATTCAATCTTTCCCATATTCGCCAGACCTGGCCCCCTCCGACTTCCAGCTGTTCCCACAACTGAAAAAAACCCTGGCTGGTCGCCATTTTCGCAGTGATGATGACGTCATAACTGCAGTTAAGGAGTTCCTGGGGTCGCAGACAAAATAGTTCTTCTTCACTGGGATAAATGCGCTGCAGCACCGCTGGAACAAGTGCTCAACTCTTGAGGGAGACTACGTTGAAAAATAAATCATCAAACATCTCCAAGCCCTACTAGTTTTTCTGATGCTTAAAACTTTTCATACACCCCTCGTATATATATATATATATATATATATATATATATATATAAGAGATCCTCTGTCTGTCTGTCTGTGTGTCCCACCCTCCTTGGTCCATTTTCTATCAGCTACTACTCGGCCGCCACTTGGCGATCCGCTAACTATTTATACCATTAAGCTTAAAATTTTCTTGTGTACAAGATAGGCGCAATTTAAAATTGTAAAAAATATATTAAAAAAATTATAGCGGTTAAAAGACCAAATAAACCCTGGAAAATGCGAAAATTTTGGTCATTATTCTGCAATCTACTCTTCATAAACCAGCAATAGTACATCTATACGAATTATACCACTGTGTAGGGAATATTCTGTTCTACAAGATAAATTATAATTTATACCAAAAATTAAAATTATATAAACTCCACGCGTCCGATTTTCTATATTTTTTTTCTATTTCTCAAAAACTAATTATCACACATCTAAATATATAATATCATCATGCTGAGAATTTTTTTCCTACAACACGGTATAAATTTTAACTTTATTAATTTTCCAAAGTGTATTAAAAAAGTGACGGCGGTATGAAGTCAATATGACAAAGTCAAAAAGGCAAAATTTTCACAAAAAACGTGAATATTTTGTTCAATATTCCTCTATCTATTCCTCATAAACCATTAATGGTACAGCTATAAAAATTATAATATTGTGTAGAAAATTATGTGTTCTACAAGAAAAGATATAATTTATACCCACAAATGATACAAAAAACGTGTAAAATTGGAAAAATTCTCAAATACATCCAAAATTGCACTTGAACAACATGCGACTAAAATTTATTCATTTTTCTACCTATTTCTCAGTAATTATTTGTCACACGTTAAAATAAATTATACCATCGTGCTAGAAATCTTGTTTTCTACAATACGGTATAATTTGTAATTTTCCAAAGTGTATCTGAAGAAAGTAACGGCGGTGTAAAGTCAAAAGGACATATTGCCAATTTGACAGTTATTATGCGCACTTGCGATTACACAAGAATATACTACTGTGTAGATAATTTTGTGTTCTACAAGATAAGCTATAATTTATACCCACTAATGATACAAACAACGTGTAAAATTGTCCAAATTCTTAAATACATCCAAAATTACACTTGAACACCAGGTGACTAAAATTTATTCATTTTTCTACTATTTCTCAGTAACTATTTGTTATACACAAAAATAAATTATACCATCGTGCTAGAAATGTTGTTTTCTACAATACGGTATAATTTTTAATTTTCCAAAGTGTATCTGAAGGAAGTAACGGCGGTGTAAAGTCAAAATGTCATGTTGCCAATTTGACAGCCATTATGCTCACTTGCGATTACACATGAATATACACTGATTTAATTTCACTGAAGTCCAGTCACAATTTACGCACTTGCGATTACACAGGAATATACTACTGTGTAGAGAATTTTGTGTTCTAGAAGATAAGCTATAATTTATACCCACAAATGATACAAATAACGTGTAAAATTGGCAAAATTCTCAAATACATCCCAAATTATACTTGAACACCAGGTGACTAAAATTAATTCATTTTTCTACTATTTCTCTGTAACTATTTGTAACACGTAAAAATAAATTATACCATCGTGCTATAAATCTTGTTTTCTACAATACGGTATAATTTGTAATTTTCCAAAGGATATCTCAAGGAAGTTACGGCGGTGTAAAGTCAAAAGGACATAAAACAATAAATAAAACGATGATATTGCATACAGTATCTTACTGATATTACACAATATCTTACTGATATTGCATACTGGTTCATCATTTGTGTCGATATTAATTGGAATTTTGAAAGTCGTGTGAGCGGTGCGACCACCAGGCAACAATGTGTCAGCGATTCCCGAACTTGCCACCGCCACAGAAATGTCTCTCCTTTGACGAACTGTATCCAGCAAAATATTAATGACAAACGTTTTGCCTGTTCCCCCAGGCGCGTCAATGAAATACAGTCCACCTCTTTTGTGGGTCTCATCATCAATGATTGCCGTATAGGCAGATCGTTCCTGAGGAAGCAGTCTGGGTACATTATCATCAATGAATGATGTCAGTGACGTGATATCGTACGACGTCTCCCGCAAAACATTAGGATGCATTGTGGTGTCTACATCATCGAAACGACATGACTCTTAATATCAACCAGTGCACAATTGTATATCTAATCCGCGAAATCAACATGTCAGCCGGGGATGAGCAGCCGTACTCTGTATATTCAGAAAGGAGAATAAATATAAGTATTTAATTATCAAATTCTTAAAAAATGTCTAACCGCAGATATTAATTTTTCCGTCTTGAATTAGAGTGAAAAAGATGTATCCATCTCTACTGTCACAATATCAAAGTAATAAATTCGATCCACTCTGTTGGACAATTAGTGACTAATTGGCGTATACTGGGTTTCGGCCCAAACTAATTGGTGAATATATTCATCTTATAGGTACGTTTTCGCTTATAAGTGGGAAAATCTCAATATCATTCTCTAAATTACTTTGAATAATCACAAGATGTAAGTAAACTTTTGCATTTTGTAGTTTCTAAGAAAAGACACTGCTCACATGCGTTTGCTTATTTTAACCTATCAATATATCAACATCACGCGCTATGATAACTGTACCGTATTATTTTCATGTGCAGTAAGACGCGGGAATTTCCATACAGTCCACCAAATCAAAAATGTTTCTAAATTCCAGTTTAACTAAGCACTTAATTGTATCCCTTAAGCAGCAGTTGTAATTGATATGTTTCAAATTGATTGCCCCTTATGAGATATGTTTGTTGGTGCTTAGTGCTTCCATCATGGAGGTGACATGACCATCTTGTGATAATCTCATCCTTGAAATTTGAGTGTGCAATTATGCCCACTTATGTGAACTATATTTGCTCCGTGCGATGGCAACTGGAAACAATTGTTGTTGACAGATTGTTTGCTGAGATTTGTCTTGATTGAGCGCTTGAACCTGTTTAGCAGATCTCATCGATATGTGGTGGATCCTACACAACATTAATGTGTTCTGGCGTGTTTTCTTACCACGCAGCGTGATCCGTCTTGCCACGTCTGGGCGAACTCAGTGGGAGCGGCTTATACGCTCAACGCGTAGTCCGCCAGATCATTTCATCTGACCCGCCAAGTGGCACAACATTCGCCAAATTGTCAAGCATCAGTTGTGGCACATTGAAATGTCATTAGGTGTTGAATTGTGATTAGTAGGTTAGTGTACTAGATCTAAATAATCTTTGAATAACGACATTTTTTAAATTGTAGTTTGGCCCATGTCTCTGTGAAGGAATTAGTATGTGGCTTCTTGTCTGAAGTTCTTCTTGTCTGCCACTGGCGTGCGATCACGACTGCGCGCACACACGAGCCGTTTTAAAAGTGTGTCGTGATAATCATGGTGCATGAGTGCGATAGTCACACAATTTATAGCGTTTGCGTTGCTTCCATTTCACTTTCATCATTGATTTGAGTGAAAACAATGATGATGAAGCGAATGCGACACATTTCTGAGAAACGACCTCAAATGTTTCTCCTCGTCATGCAGTGCAGCCGTGACTTTTGACGCACATAACCTGCAACATAGCCGCTCAACTACTAGACGTGACTTGCCATGTATTACCCGGTGTCTCATCCTTGACTTCTTGCAGAGCAAAAACCACATACCAGACATGCATTCTAGACAAACAAGAGGAAGTGCTTCATCTGTGTAATTAGGTTTGTGAATGACGGCAGCTGACCCCCATGTGACGGATTGAGAGGATGAAGGACAATTTCAGTTCAGTGTGGCCGATTCTTCGATTGTCTTGCGTGCTGTGACCAGGGTCTTTGTTGGCTTATATTGGCTGGTCGGGCAGTTCAACATAACTGTGCTGAATTGTGACACATTGTACGTAGATTATTCGGACTGGGTCTTATTTCGTGATGCTGTGTGACGTGCAGCAAAGATGTGCTGCTGTTTGAATTTCAACAGTCACATCATGTGTATTGTTATTGAATGTATTTTTATTGAATATCATTGTACTGTTAATACATAACACCGCGTAGAGGTCGGTTCCATACAGTTTGATTCGAGGGATGTATTGTATGACCACCATGCAGTATATATACATATTTTGTTTGTTCCATGATCCCACTGCCTCTCGCTCTGAGCCCGACCATGTACTGTGCTATGTTAAAATGTCAATGTATTGTCGATGTTATGATGCCATGTAATTGTTATAATCCGATTTGAGTGTATTTGTATATATTCGTTTACACTGTATGCGATCATGCGCAGTGTAAACGTATGTCATCGGGCTGATTGTACACATGGCTTGAGGTAATGTTGCAATGGTTTTATTTCGCTGAATTTTATACATGTAGAATGTCATTGCATGTTGATGATTGATTATATTTGTCTCTGATGATCAATCAATTGATATAAATGTTGGTTTCATGTCGTTTGTATGATGTTTGTATAGTGCGTTTATGTTATGTTTGTGTAATCACTCATGTGTTAGGCATATGTGTTGAATATAGTTCAGAATGTTCATACTGTTTATTGACTTCTCAACCGCAATCTTAACAATGCCTGATAGCACCACAGTTACTAGCGTCTTCGGTAATGTTTGAATAGTCCGTGACAAGTGCAGTGAGTATCATGACACAAAAACAATTTTGTTCTTGATCGACTGGCTGCTGGATATATGGAAAGGTAGGTGTTTGATGTTGTTACAACTTGAATCATAGTCTGACTAAAACATAACTGTGTTGACCAGCTCAAACATAATATAGGTGCAAGGTCCTGTGGCAGAGCTTCATAATAAAAGAAATATAATCGAAAATGAAGCATCACACATTTGGGCATATATATTGCCATTCTTTCGTCGGGTTACAATTTTTCAAATATCGCTCATTCATTTGAAGGGAATAACCCTATACTACAATTGACTGACAATATAAGTTTACACGTATTATTCCAGTTAAGCTTTAATATGTTCTGTATTTGCTACATTATTCTTATGAATGCCCTTCCGCACGACGAGCGGGTTTTAATGCTAGACGGTGATGTTAATTTATAAATATATTTTGGAAACGTGATGAAAAAGTGTAGTCATTTTTCATTGTTTTATGTATGAGTTCTGAATTATTCAGCACGATGGGCAGGTTTAAATATGAGGCGGATTGAGGGATAATGTTTTGTCAAAATGAAAAAAATATATTCACATTTAGACTTTTCTATTGAGTAAGATATTTATGAGTTTACATTTCTCCTTTTTTGATTTTGATTTTTTATGAATATAAATTTTTATAGATATGAATTTCGTTTTATGAATTGTTCCGCACAACGGGCGGGTTTAAATGCTAGTATATACATATATTCCATGTCTCTAATAGACATATAGACAAACGTTTCATTAACAAACGTTATAGACATATACACTTCCATTAACAAACGTTTTTTAAACCCCACGTTTTTTAATGAAACAATGTTTTTTAAAACAAGTTCTATGAAAAATATAGTTGATTGATGTACCAGATATTTGTGATTTCAAATACTTTTTGTGTATGAAATAAATGGTATTATTGGCTGGTCAAACCACTTGAATAAAACTGTTATATATATCCATTGTGTTTTCCAAAATCGATTTTTTGAAAGACGTTTTTCGTAAATGTAGAGATTTGAGAAAACAAATTCAATATCTAAAATACCAAATACAAAAAATCGCAAGATTTAGAAAAGCAAATCTTAACATAGCTTCATGTTGTTTGCAGTCTGCATGCTAGAATTTGACACTTCTAATTATAATTACAAGCGTGCTTCAATAATTATTGAAGTACACCAATTTAGACTGCTGGTCACATTTTGGTCATATGCTAAGCGAATAAAACAGGTGTAGACCCCAAATTTAATTTTTGGGAGCGTTCACAGACAAACAGTCACCTGATGCGCCTGCGAGGCACAGAAGCACCGCCGTAGTCGTGCTGAGAATACAGAACATCATTGACCATGTATTTGATCAAAAGCTATCACAGAAATGAATTTTCATCCAGACAAAATCACAAACCGTGAATATAAACACAGGACGCACAAATACACACAACACACAAGCACAGGCACACAGACAAACACACAACCCCACACAAGCACACACACACACACATGTAGTGTGTGGCTACACCTCCAGGGGGCGCGAGTGTAGCACGCGTGGGTGACGCCATAACCGTGGTAATACGAGGCCAATCAGTGGCGGCGCCAAGGGGGGGGGGGGCTTCAAGCTAACACAAATATGTCAAGCCCCCCTAAGCCCCCACCCCTAAATCAAAATCGTGAACATTACAATTTCTTACCACTGTAAATGAAGTCCTCTAATTTTGGTTCAAGTTGGAGGACTCAATCAGTGTGCCCCAGTCCCCTATTATAATATTATGTAGTCAGCGTTCGAGTGTAGCTCTTAATGCTTCGCCAAGCCCCCACAACTTTTTCCTTAGCCTGCACAACTTATTCCTTAGCCCCCCCTCAGCTTCCCCATCGGAAAAATCCTGGCGACGCCACTGAGGCCAATTATTGGCTTGGCCAACTGTAGACTTCGTCTAGTGGTCAGCGCACGCGCACGCGCACGCGTTACAAGGTGACGCTACAAATTCTCCAGCCAATCAGCGCACGCGTTTCATTTGAAACACTGGAACGTTCTGTGGCGTCGAAACTAACGCCACATCTCCCCCAGCTTTTCTCCTGAAAGCTCACAAAACATACTAACACACGCATGATTAACTCTCATAGTCGGTTAACCATGCCGTGGGTCTTCGTACTCTCGTCGATCTCCTAGGTAGAATCTGATCCTCTGCGGCTGCAGCCTCTCCATCCTCAGCAGCACCAGCCCGTTTCTCAATGGTATATTGAGTGGCCTCACGATCAGTATCATCACCGCGCTCTTCAGAAGGCCCATGGTGCTCCTCGACGGTAGCTAGATCTATATTCGACCCTGCGTGCTCAACCGGCTGTACCTAGTGGTGCTCAACATCCGCTGGCGGCGGTCCGTGAGCAACAGATGTACACTCGTCTGTATCATCCACTCCTCCACCACTTCCCGCACAACGCTTCTTCCGGACGTCTCGCACATGCCGTGGCATGCCGTCTACACACACGACGTGCCGTGAAACAACGTTTGTCACCGTCCCACCAGACCACTGCTTCGTACATGACGGTAATCCCGGCTTGACCCACACCTCGTCACCGGCCTTGAAGCTCGCGTTCTTGCCGCCACCATAATCGCCGGTCACAAACGGAAGACGCCACTCGTATCTGAAAATACACTTTGAAGTCACTGAACTTACCTGTCTCTCTCGTCTAGGCGTGGCGTTATACCAGAACGTCGCCTTCTCCGGGGAGATATTTCCCCTCGCAGCGATCCTCTTGATCGCTCGGTGGTTTCGCTCCACATTGCCGCTGCCCCTCGGAACGTACGCGGCTCAGAATCGCAGAGCGATACACCACTCATCGGCGAACTGCACCTTAGATGCCGATCGAAACGCTGTTGAATTATCCAGCAACAGCTCCGTGAATGGACATCGCTCAATCACTATCTGCTGTAGCTGAGCCACAATACATGTCGCTGACTCGCTCGACAATCTTCGCCACACTATACGCGATGGGCCACAGTGTACCAACGACAGATAAACACCAGAGTCATAATCAGTGACGTCCGCTGACAATCTACACCAATCTCTATCCACGGCAAGAATGCCTTGACTTACGAGATTTTCATCTATCAACGCCGGATCAATACTCTGACAAGCTTCACAACCGGCTAACTTCTTCTTCACCTGGTCTCTCGTCGAGTCACTCCTTATATGCGGTCCCAAATACAGCGTCCTCTCCACGCCCAAATGATGAGGTAGATGGGCTGCCCAGACGGTGTCCTTAACGCTCCTCTTTGAGGCGAGAGCCGCAGCGAAGACTTCCTCTTCACCAGCATCGCGATGAGCAAGCCACTTCTTGGCCACCCTGGTAATCTGATCAGTTTTGTTTTCTATCGTCGTGATGAGCCGGAGAGAAACTGCCAGACCATGCTCGGCGATAGTCCCCTTAATCACCGCCAGTCGGCGCTTAACCAGCATCTCTGCAGTATCTTGGCTGCGGACGCGGTTGCGCCCCTCGACAGTGCTGTCCATAAGACTAAACACCGTCCTTGACTCTGTCGCGACGGTGAACGTCTTGAACCCCCATGCAATTGTCATAATGATGCCACAATCGACTGCCTCCAGCTCGGACACAGTAACGTGTAGAACGTAAGTCTTCTTACAGAGCCAAGTGGCGTCGTCAACAACGCAGCCGTCCAACTCGACCACCACCCCAAGCGCTAGCGTGATCGCGTCAGTGCATACAGTGACGTCTCCAGCTGCGATCACGTCCCATCGACTTTTTACCGGGTCAGCCTTCTGAACACGCTGCAACAGCTCAGACACAAGCACACACACTACATTCTCCACCGGGTTATCCCACGACCCGCCGCAACCCAACCGTTCCAAAAAACTGCAATGGGGGCGCAACCATGGGGCAACGTGGTCATAGTCGATCAGGCGACCACAAAGAAAATGACCCACGTTTGGTTAGCCCTGTCAATTCAGTTGCAGCGACATGAAGACCTGTCCCTCTCGAGATATTCAGATGCCCATCGGGTCCCTTCATCAGAGCAATTACCAGTAATCGACCCCCATCTGGACCCTCCGGTTCCTAAGTTTCAAAGACATACCTCCGCAGATGTTGCCGAAGCTGCTGCACGCTCAAATCGGACGTCCTCTCGATAATATCGTCGATATAGTGATATGTCGCCGTTCGCACGTTCTCTTCCAATGAAACAACCTTTCATAGAATCATCGTGATTATTATTGGTGCACATGACAGACCGAAGCCCAGCCTCGTCAAAGCATAATGTACACAATTATAACTCACGACTTGGTGCTTCCACAGATCTCGACTCACGTGGATTTGCAGATACGCCGACTTGAGATGATCTACTTTCATCTCCCCCTGTCATTGTCTCTACTCTCTGATTTTGTCAGCTCACACCGACACACCGTCATTTTCTGTGTGACACTCGACTAAGCCGTTCAGCTCGACGCACGACGGCCAACAGCGGTATGAGTCCCATTACTGGGCCGTGCCATTGGCTCAACCAGTCTTTCTCGATCCAGCTCTGGATCTCAGCATTATTCCTCTCGCTCACTCCAGGAGCTCTCGTACATCTGTACTCCGCCACGCTGTTCAGCAGCTGGTCCGAATCTCTATCAGACCACCGCCAGCTCACCGTCCATCGGCCATCAGAGGATGACGCTACGAAGTCCTTGTCCACAACTTCCAGCGGCTGCGGACTATCCGTGAAACCTTCCAACATAAATCTCACACACTTCGTCGGCTCATTAGACACACACTTCCGCGCGGCGTATGACAGCACCCTTCGGGGTGAAGTTCTCCCCACTCAACAGCATATTTCGCGTCAGTCCCTCTTTTTATTGTCACGCCTCCCATATGATCGACAACGTCATTGCCAAGGAAGCAATCCATCCAAATGTTCTCCAATCCCTATATTAAGAACCCGGAAACTCTGAGACAGTGTCCCTGTAGCCCTATTACCACATCGCACGACCTCGTCGCATGTTAGTTTAAACATCCGCCGTAATTAACGGTCTTCCCGACGGGTAGGTGAACCCGCCATCACCCGTGCATCAACAATTGTTCACTCACTTCCCGTGTCGACCAGAAAACGAGATGAACGACCGTTAAGAACAGGTTGGACGACCGGCATACGATGCGAGGCAAAATACACCGGCCCTCACTCAAATCGCCCGGCGGGCGCGACGCATCAAATTTGCTCCGCTGACAAGCCCACTCTGGAAGCAGGGACTCATTGCGGTCCCTTTGCAGGGACCGCCGTCTAGTTGTGGTCGACTTTCATGTCGGAGGACGCTGCGCCCTCCGCATAAAAATGCGAGTCCGTTGGAGCTCGTGAGCGGCGTGAAGTAGACGCCGATTCCTCGCAGTCACGAGCGAAATGTGCGTGCCTGCCACACCGTTAGCGCTGAGCTCCCGGGCACTCGTGAACTAGATGGTCGTCGCCACACCGGAAACAGCGCAGCGTCCGACGTGCAAAAGAGCGCTTCTGACGGCCCTCCCACCGGGACACAGAGCTGTCCCGCCTGTCCGACGCTCGAGGAACAGGAGAGCGGCCCCTCAAGCTACTCGCTACTTGAGCGTAGCTGGTTTGCTGCCTAGATGCACCCAACACCCCAAATGGGCGGCTTCTGGCTGCAGCAGCTCTACGCGCACCAATTATGGCACGCACCGCCGACAACACGATGTCGAAGTCGGAAGTGTGAGCCCCTTCCATCGCCATAGCCCACTCATAAATTGAGTCGAGTAGACCTTCGTAAAACTTGGCTCGGAACGCCAAGGCCTCTATGGCCAGCCCCACTCGGCGACCCAGACGCTCTAGGTCGTCCACAAAAGCGTCGACGGACTCGCCAGACTGGAGCTGGCGAGCCGAGAAGCGCCTCCACGCCTCTTGGCGAAGCAGGCCGAGCTCGGCGACTAACCTGGCCTTCACCACGGCCCATTGCGAGGCGTTACCCACAAGCATTCGCCGGTAGAGCCGGCGCGCGCTCCCCTCCAGCATATGATGAACCGTTTCGCACGGGTGGATCTGCTGGATACGGCAGAGTCCCTCAAAATTGGCCAACCACTCGGTAACGTCAAGAGTGACGTCACCACCGAAAAACGGTAGGGACCGCCCTATCCTATCAATGATCGGCACACGGGACTGAATGATAATATTTGCCAATTGACCAACATCCACAACGGGTCCTGTGGCCACCTGCTTGGGTCTCTGACCCCCCTGACCGATGTCATCGGGTTCGCTCTCGGAAGCCCCCTCGACAAATTCGCGTTTACCACCTCCACCGCCGGCGGCCTCAGCCATCCCAGCCGAAATACCTTGATACGTAAGCGGGCAAAGCCCTCTTACCTTCGCGCAGGTAAAACCCGCGCACACGACGAAAACACGTCCATACAGCAGATATGCACAACCAGACACGGCAGCAATACGTACATCGCGCAGGCCACCAACCGAATGCCGCTCGACCGCTCGCAAACCAGCTGACAAGCATCACACACGCCAGCTGACACACGCCTCCGGCAGTCGGCTCAAGATGCGGCCAATCAGCGTGCGCGTTACAAGACGGCGTTACACACGCGTAAGCCAATCAACGCACGCCACAATCAGCCAATTGTGGACTCCGTGGTGTAGTTGTTAGCATACCCGCCTCACAAGCGGGAGGTCCGTGGCTCGAAGCCCGGCGGAGCAAAATTTAATTGGGCGAATTTTACAATCCCACAGCCCCTGCCCACCCAGCAGAAAATGATGGTACCAGATATCAGTCATAAGTTGTGACATGCATTCTGGGGAAGTGGTCCTCTCTAATACGTTATACGTCCTTGTGGCGCCATAGCGTGGAGAGGGTCGGTTCTGCGGTGGCAGCGAGCTGCATGGGGCACGCCTGTGTGTTCATGAGCTTCGGCGTCTTTCAGTGTAGCAGCTGCCACTTAGGCATTTAACCTTAACCTTAACTTGTTCCACTCGAAGCACTGGAACATTCTAGAACGGTCAGTGGCGTCCAAACTAACGCCACACAGAGTACTGTCAATTCGTTATACAAAATACTAAAATAAAGTTATTCCTGATTTCGAATGTGGTTTCATATCATTGTGTTATCAATTGTTGTAACATGAACAAGTTGTTCAATTTGCGCTCATTGTCTTGTGCTCGCTGCGGTGAAAAACAACACAATTTGGCCTCGCTAGAAAAAAGTTCAAGTGTGCAGAACTGGTTCACGCGTGGTCATGATTGGTGGATATTGTCCATTAGATCACGGTTTTTTGTTTGTGTTTGAATGTCTGTATATCTTGTTCGAGATATAAGTATTTTACGTCAAGTTGTCACTGTCGAGGCAAAGTCTTCGAAGTGAAGTTCAGGAATTAACCGTCAACATTGTTTTGGTGAATTTTTTGTTTGTCAAGTTTATAAGCTTCAAGAGTTCGATTGCAATATGTCAATTTCAAGACTTAGCGACAGTTAAGCTGCCGTTGGAGGTGCCGCCACGCACACACAGCAACACTGTTATGATCTGGTAACCTTCCGTATTTCTGGCATCAGTCCAAGCTATTGTATTTTCTGTCTCATGTTGTCATTCATTCGTGTGTGTACTTATAATCTGGAGAGCCGTTGAAGAGTCATATATCATTGCTTTGTTTTATATTTGTATGTATATAGTTTAGAATTGTTTAGAAATGTATTAGGTCACTGGATAAGGTGTACGCGATATTGCTACATAAAGTGCCCACGCTGGTTTCATGTTGTGTTTATAGGTTATGTTGTGTTTTTGAAGTTGAATAAAGCCTAGCCTAAGGTCATGATTTAGCAGTTTCTCAACAATTTATTCAACTTCAGAACTTTAGCGAGTACTTTCATCATGTAAAATCTATTACAACCATCAAGGTTTGAGGGAAACGACAATACTACCGCTGAACAATGGATTCACTGGCGAAAAAACTCTAGATAACTGCTTCTCATCTCTCACTGTCTCCAATCCAGATCAACCTCCTGACAAGCTCATAATCCTCATTAACCTCATCTCTCCTAGTGCATACTTGCTGACATATTATGACGCAATAATTGCTCTGGAATCGACATACGTCAAATCAAGAAATACAGTGTTTGTGCGGCAACCCATGGCCACTAAAAACAAACGAGTAGAGAATCTATAGTCTCTTTCCTGTTATCGCTCAAAAGTTTAGCTAAGGAATGTCAATTCACCGCAGTAACTGCTCTTGAGCACACCAGCCAGGCGATCCGGGACGCTTTCATCTCTGAACTGGCTTCAAACGACATTCGACAACGTCTTCTGGAAAAATCTGATCTGACTATACAGTCGGCGGTAGAAACTGCCCGCAGCTTGGAAATGCCGCAGTCATACGCGGCTTCCTACAGAAATAGCTTATCAGCGTGTACCGAAACTCAGCCGCCAAATGACCACACCGGAACAGATGTAAATGAACTGGAAGCTGCATGCTCCACGATGAGGAAAGGACAGAAAAACCGATCGACGGATGCCAATTTAAATTCTTGTCAGTTTTTGTGGCAAACAATCTCATCCACGCTGGAAGTGCCCAGCGAAAGACGTTTTCTGTAGAAGCTGCGGAAAAAGGTACATTTGCGATTGTCTGCCGCTCGTCACCAAAGAGAGACAGTGGAAAAATTAGCACCTCCTCTAGTATATCAGCAATGATATCTATCAGATCTAGCAGATACCCCATGATATCTGTGAAAATCAATGATAAAGAGTTCAAGGCTATGGTCGATAGTGGTAGCACTGACAATATTATGAGACCTGAAGTGGCAAAATCGTTATGTCTGGATATTCGGAAATCTAGTGAATCTGTCAGTATGACCTCTGTCCAGTTAATCAGACGAACCGGAGGATACTGTTACATTGAGATTGTTGTGGAAGATCAGAAGTACTGCGGGGTCCGTGTGGCCATAATGTCTCACTTGTGTGTACCTATTATTCTCGGGCAATCATTTATGAAATTCCATCAATCAGTCGAATTTAAATTTGAAGGTGAAATGACTCCCCTACAAATCTGCGGAGTCACTCATATGGGTATCGAGCCGCCTCCACTGTTCTCGAATTTACTGCCGAACTTCCGTCCAATCTGCACCAGAAGTCGCAATCACTCGCCCTCTGATACAATTTTTATTTGCGACGAAGCACAGAAGCTTCTAGAAAAGGGTATCATCATAAAATCCAAATCATCCTGGCGTGCTCAGGTCATTGTCACTCATAACGAACGACATAAAAAGCGAATTGTAATTGATTATTCCGACAAAATAAATAAATTCACTGAACTGGACGCTTTCCCTATTCTCAAGATACCTAGTACGATTCACTGCCTATCCAAATCCAAATTTTCTCATAAATGGACATGAAATCGGCCTATTACCAGTGTCCCATACGCGAAGAAGAGAGGAAGTTTGCAGCTTTTGAAGCCGATGGTGAGCTTTATGAGCTCACCAGACTTTCGTTTCGTCTAAAAAACTTCGTAGCTGCCTTCCAACGTATCATAACTGATATGGTGCGAAGAAACAACATATAAGGAGCTCATGCATACGTAGATGATATTGCAATTGGTGATATGAATGAAGAGGAGCTTCGTAATCGCGTCGACGCCTTCAATGGGGTAGCCAATTAAATTGGCATCCAGCTGAACGAACAAAAATGCGAATGCAATGTTCGAAGCTTGCGATACTTAGGACATCAAATCGAGAAATCCAGCGTCAAACCTGATCCTGAACGACTACTTCGAATCCGAAATTTTTCTCTTCCAGAATCGGAAATATCTCGGTCTCGCTCTCTAGGTCAATTTTTATACTATTCCGCGTTACAACATGACGAGTTATTCGGCGAATACAACATGACGCTGCATGTCTTGGCTGTGAGATCTGGTGAGAATTGTGCCCATTTACTCACTAGAGTACCTGAAAAGTGGATCAGACAACAGCGATCAACATGTGCCGCAGCTCCGATGGAAACTCGTAATTTACCCGATTGTAATGCTGCCATTTTTGGATGTACGTGAGAGCGCAGGCCAACCGGGCATTCGGAGGACTCTGTTTTTTGCAAGACGTAAGTGCGAGAGTGGAATCAGCAGAAAGCAAGTGGAGGAAGTGGTGTCCCACTGTGATATGTGCAAATCTGTTGATCCTGCTCAGGCTAGGTGGCGTCATGGCAGGCTGGATGTCAAGCAGGTGTGGTACAGGCTGGCGATTGATGTCACCTA
This sequence comes from Sacculina carcini, assembly GCA_916048095.2. Taxonomy (NCBI): domain Eukaryota; kingdom Metazoa; phylum Arthropoda; class Thecostraca; family Sacculinidae; genus Sacculina; species Sacculina carcini. The sequence goes on along the minus strand of OU696575.1, from coordinate 8,314,082 downwards.
TCATTCACATACGTCGTATCTATCGATACTCGACTGTGGTCCGTCGCGTTTTGCGATCTGGAGACCGTTGCGTTGGGCTGACGCTATAAGTGTCGTGCACCATCTTGATGAAGTAGCTTATGAACGTGGCGCTCCAAGTGTGATACTGGCCGACAATGACACTATCTTCCGTGGGAGATCACTGCAGGCACTGAGTGCTAAATGGAGCGTTCATCTTCGTTTTCGTGCGGCATATTCGCCACATGGAAACGGCACCATCGAGCGGAAACATCGTTCTGTCAAAGTGATTCGAGCAGGTCGGCAATGTACCGTAGCGGATGTTGTGCACCTTTACAATATCACTCCTCCCGATGATAGGGCGGTGACATCAATTCCATTTGCCGGTGTTTACAAATACACGTGCCGCGATCTTGTGAGCACGCGCGATCTTCGTTGCAAACGACAAAGCAACAACGATTTAATCGGCAACATGCGTGGCTGGTACAAATTCAGAGCTGGTGATTTGGTGTGGACCCGCAGGAAATGAGCCAGATTTACTGACGTGTCGCAACCTGGTGTCATCACCGATACCGTGTCTGATTGTGTTGTTGATGTGAACTGAATGCCTCGTCATGTGAGGGATATTCGTCAACGCGATCATCAGCGGTCACTCGTTGATTCTGATGAGTCACGGATACTGGTAGGAGATGCAGACCAGCCAGCGCGTGCATCTACACCAGTGTCTTCACGGGACGGACCCATTGGATCTGATGAGTTGACAGGAGCTGTGCCGTCATGCTGCTCAGATGACACGTGGGCTGGTGAGATCCAAGCAGTGACGACGGACTTGAGACAGAGTGAACAGGTGCGACGTCCACCCGCCATTTTTGCTGTTATAATTGGTCGTGATTTTGTATGGTCTTGCGTATTGTGTACTGTTGTTGCCTTTACTCAGTTTTTTGTGCGTTTAGCTGGGCCATTTTTGGTCGTGAAATGTTTTGCCAGGATTTTGCTTCGCGTTGTTTTTTTGTTGTTTGTATTTGTTTATCTGGAAGCAGGCGGAAGTGTTTTGATGTGTATTGTTGTAGTGTGAGAGAGATAGCGAGAGTGAGTGTGTGTGAGTGTGAGTGTGCTCGTGTCGCATTTAGTATGGCTAACAGTGTACATTGTATGTGTAATTCGCGCCCGCTTCGTTTAGCTCACTAGGTGTACGTGTATCTGTGCGTGTGTATGCGCGTGTGTGTGTTTGTGGGTGTGGGTGTGTGTGTGTGTAGGAGAGCGAATTTGATATGTGTAGATGAGAGTTGGTGTGTGTGAGCTGTGCGTATGAGCGTTTCGTGCTTAGTGATACAAAAAACCGTTTTTTCTTGGTTGCGGTTTTTATGCAAAAAAACATGTTTTTTTTTTGTTGTTTTGGGTTTTTTAGAATTAGCCCCAATTGACATCGGATGTTGAATTTCAGTACATAGAAACAAGTTTAATTTACGTTTTGTACATCCTTACGTGTCTTATTTCAAACATAATTTGATAGTATAGTATAACAAAAAAAATATTTATCAATAAATACCTCAGGAGACTGTTTGAAAGGGCATCCGGATCCGGTGGTATACGTTTCTTCATTGAGAAAACCCATTTTTATATAGATGGTTATAATTATGTAGATATTTGAGATAAATTGTCAGTAGAGCAAAACAGATTCATTGAGTAATCATGTGTTTTTTATGAAATACATGTTTCTTATGAAAAAATGGAATGATGTTTTTCCAATTGGTTTTAAATTCGTTTTATTAATGTACAGATTCAGAAAATGTTGACAGCAGAACAAGACAAGGTAACTGGTTTGTCAAGTGTTTTTTGACAAACGTATATTTTGTAGCGCGGTGTATCAGCAAGGCACCGCTGCCTACACACCACGTGGCTGCACTCTCTCCGCTCTCTCCAGAGCGCTCACGCGCTGCTGGCTTGCAGGAGCATCGCGCCACTGGGCGTGGCTTCAAGCGTTTGCGGACGTTTCCGCCAGGCGCCGCCACGGGCACTGGCTACGGCATCTGGCGTGTTGGTCTGTGTGTGTGTGTGTGTTTGTGTGTGGATACCATCAGTCGTCAAATAAACTTCCGCGGAAGTACTTGTTTCACTGGTGTAGCGAGGCGGCGCGATGTCTAACATCTCAGCATTGCTTCGCCTAACGACTTCGCTACATTGGTGACCCCGACGTGATCAATGTAGCGGAGTCGTTAGGCGACGCAATGCTGAGATGTTAGGCATCGCGCCGCCTCGCTACACCAGTGAAACACAAGTACTTCCGCGGAAGTTTATTTGACGACTGATGGTACCCACACACAAACACACACACACAGACCAACACGCCAGATGCCGTAGCCAGTCCCCGTGGCGGCGCCTGGCGGAAACGTCCGCAAACACTTGAAGCCACGCCCAGTGGCGCGATGCTCCTGCAAGCCAGCAGCGCGTGAGCGCTCTGGAGAGAGCGGAGAGAGTGCAGCCACGTGGTGTGTAGGCAGCGGTGCCTTGTTGATACACCGCGCTACACATCTCCCCTCCCTAGACGGGCGGCCACGGAGAGGACGAACGGCGAATGTGGCTTTATTGGAAAGATGTGGATCGGAGGACGAGTGGTGGAAGAAGTGTGTGTCGATGAGGCGAACGATACGATTTGAGAAAGGCGAGCGGCGAAATTTTGGAGCTGCAGGAGGCTTATGCGTTGTGGTGTGCTTGGCAGGGGTGGGAAAACTGAATGAGGCCCAGGCTGAGGCGCCGCCAGTGAGTCGGCGAGGCGCGCGTATCTGGAGAGCAGACGTCGTTGCCGTGGGCCGTCCAGCTTGGCTGTCACCCGTCGGAGCCGTCCGCTGTCGCTGCTGTGTCGAGGTGACGCGTCCGTGCAGCGATAGCGTTGATGGTGATGGCCGCGTGCAGCCTCCTTAGCCGGCAGAAAGTCTTGACAAAAATCCAAAAATGATGAAGATAAAACGCGAGGATGAAGACGATGAAAAGCAAAGCAAACAAAACAGAAGGAAAGAGTGTCCCCACAGGGGTCACCTATGTAGCGGAGTCGTTAGGCGACGCAATGCTGAGATGTTAGGCATCGCGCCGCCTCGCTACACCAGTGAAACACAGTACTCTCGCGAGAGTTTATTTGACGACTGGTGAATTACATGCCTCATACACACTTCTTCCACCACTCGTCCTCCGATCCACATCTTTCCAATAAAGCCACATTCGAAGTTCGTCCTCTCCGTGGCCGCCCGTCTAGGGGGGGGGAGATGTGTAGCGCGGTGTATCAGCAAGGCACCGCTGCCTACACTCCACGTGGCTGCACTCTCTCCGCTCTCTCTAGAGCGCTCACGCGCTGCTGGCTTGCAGGAGCATCGCGCCACTGGGCGTGGCTTCAAGCGTTTGCGGACGTTTCCGCCAGGCGCCGCAACGGGCACTGGCTACGGCATCTGGCGTGTTGGTCTGTATGTGTGTGTGTTTGTGTGTGGGTACCATCAGTCGTCAAATAAACTTCCGCGTAAGTACTTGTGTTTCACTGGTTTAGCGAGGCGGCGCGATGCCTAACATCTCAGCATTGCGTCGCCTAACGACTCCGCTACAATTTAACGTTTTTTTAATGAAACAATGTTTTCTAAAATAGTATCTATGTAAGATAGATTTTATTGATGTACGTTCAAATACCTTTCGTATAGCAAGTAGCCTGCTGGTACGTATAAGCGGCTGGTTAAACCACTTGATTTAAACTGTTTTTTTATACCATGGTTTTTTTCAAAATATATTTTTCAAAAACGGTTTTCGTAGATCTAGAGATTTCGAAATAAAATGGCGGCATATCAAGGAAAATTGAACCAAATTAATTGGGTTTTTTAGTAACCTGTTTTTAGAAGTGGTTGTATGGATGATGTCTTCTTTGATGTAGTAATTTGTGTTCAAATACATTTTTGTACATTAAATATATTTCCTCAGTCGTTTTTTTCCTACACGCAAATATTGCCCGTTTTTCTGGTCAGCATTGCCACTCTGATTAACGTGAACCGCTTTTATTCGTAGTCTCATTAGGGACTCATTAGGGATTGAGTTTGTGTGTATATTTGTAGTCTTTGTGTAAATATTTGCAGTGTTTGTAATTTTATTTTGCAAATAATTGATCTGCTGAATGAAATGATGAAACTTATTATAATCAACGTAGTTCATTTCTGGTGGGTATAAGGTAATATGTAAAAAATGAAAATAAATTATGCCACCTGTTGTTTTTTTAAACAGTTTCAGATTTAGCATAAAAAAGGTTCTCAAACTCTGCTTTCTTATACAATGATTAACCCAATAATAAAAAAAAGTTAAATGCCTAAGTGACAGCTGCTACACGGGAAGAAGCCGAAGATTATGAACACACAGGTGTGCCCCGTGCAGCTCGCTGCCACCGCAGAATCGACCCTCTCCACGGTCTCCACTCCACGACCCTCTCTGCCGCCACAAGGATGAGTGGACAAGCCGCAAGACGTATTAGAGAGGGCCACCTCCCCAGAATACTTGGCACAACTCATGACTGATATCTGGTACCATCATTTTCTGCTGGGTGGACAGGGGCTGTGGGATTGTAGAATTCGCCCAATGAAATTCTGCTCCGCCGGGTTTCGAACCACGGACCTCCCGCTTGTGAGGCGGGTGTGCTAACACTACACCACGGAGTCCACAAATTGAATTGAATTGAGTGCAAAACTTCACTTTACATAGCATTGCCGCACAGTACTGTGCAAGCAATGATATTAGGGCTTTCAGACACATTGTAAAAATAATATTGTGCGTATTTAATGATAATTCAATTTGATAGGGTCACTAATAGCATGTATAACTTATGTGTTGATACAAAATAATTCATTAAACATCCCAAATATATCATTTCCATTATTTGAATTATTTGCATGACTCTTCAAAAGAAACCAAAAAATGTTTTTTTTGTCGCGGTTTTTTCGGCAAAAAACGTTTTTTTAGGTCGCATCTCTATGCGTGGTAGCTATTAGTGATCGTGCTGTGTTATATAGTGATCGTGCTGTGTGTGATAGTGATGTGTGTTGTCTTGCGTTTGGATATTCTTATATACATTTTTTATTATATCTTGTTACTGTATTCTGTTATTCTTTCAACAATCAGTTATAATAATTCTACGTTAATATCATCAAACGTTTTTTTGTCCAAATTTTGCATACATTTTTCCGCGAGGTTTTTATCAATATTTGTCACTGGTCTATACCTAGCCCTTTTGATTTTGGTCTCGTACTCTTCTCATCGGTACTCATCGCTGTTCCATTGTTTAAAATAGTTTGAGTTCCTGCTTATTGAACAACACGTCTGCACTCAGGTGGCAATGCATATCCGAGAAGGGCGGATCTAACTCTGCAACACTGAAATTTTGAACAAATTGCAATATATTTCTTGACCCTATGATATAATCTACGAGTCTACAATAATCTTCGATAAAATCTCGTATTGTTGTGTAACTTATTGTCGTAAATGTTCCTATGTCTTTGTCCTGCCCCCTCCAACCGTTAAATGTAACGAGATTATAGTTTCTACAATTGTCTATCAGATTTTTTCCGTAGAACTCCCATCATGCGTTGCATCCCGATTTAGCCTTCTCAGCAGAACACCAATCGTCTCCAAGCTGTCCAGTTCTACGTTGCAATACTCTGCATCTGGTATACACGTTAACAAATGTTCTTGGTCAGAGCTTTCCAACACATATAGCACACTCAATATCCCCGTATGACAATTAGAATTTCCACACAATAGATGATAGTAGTCGTCACTAGGATGGTCCAGTAGCACACTACTGACTTCGTCAAAGATTCATCTGAGTGCAAACCTGGAGGTAATGTGTGGTATATATACGCTGCTATCGTGATATCCTTGTCCAACCCCAGATCCAAAGAGTTAATCTCCACTGACGACACGGATTCGTACTCGTTCCTCTGCACTTTCCATCTGACTTTCAATCTTTTGTTTACGCCTAGCAGTATACCACCTGACTTTTTTACAGAAATCTTACTCCGATTTTTTAATTCAATATTCAAATTATTGAACTCGATGAGATGATGAGGTTCCTTCCGTGATGAGCAAATGTAAATACGTTGTCATTCAGTTTGATTTGGTCCGGCGCCGGAAACATAATTTTGCTGCTTGTTGCTTGTCTGCCATATCCTTCATGCTTCATCTGTCACTCCAACCTAGTGAAGATCTGCTGGACCGCTCATCAAGACAGGCACCTTCGATTTTTTTGCCAGACCAGAATTTTTCAGTTCTTCGTTGTGACTCCATTGACGTTTTGTCTTGCCCTCATCATCTTCTGTATTTCGACTCTACTTCGTGTCAGATCCTCATTCAAGTACACTTGCTTGTTTTTTGTCTTCAGTTGTTTTTTCTTCTTAAACATTTCGGCTCTCTTTTTCCTGTGGCATGTCCTCACTATGGTCGGTATGTTGCCACCGCCTCGTTTCCCTACTCTGTGCACGTGCGATATGTCTGCTGGGGTCAGCTCCACTCCGATGTATTCCGCCAACTGTATGACTTTTGCCTCCAGCTCTTCTTCGTTGCCCGACTCGGGCAGTTGCACGATGCGCAAGTTATCACATCTGCCCCTTGCCATCTTTTCATTCTGGACCTCCACAACTATTTTCATTTCATCAAGTTTTTCATTGGCATCATTTGTCATTGCCACAACTCTTTCCATAGCGTCAGAAAACACCGCGACATAGTAGTGACCACAATTTGGGTTATGGCCGGCATAAGGGCGTTACACACATCCCTCATGGTCTTTGTCAGATGCTTACTATCCTACGACTCTAACGCCGCGCCCTCAATCACTCCTCTATTTTTTTCTTCCATGCCACTACGATCCATTTCCACGCCACACAATTCACTGAACGGGAGCAGTAAAATAACAATTGTGTGTATGTGTGCATCTGTATGTGCTTAGTATTGCCGACTTTCAGTTCTGCGCGGTGTTTGATTAATATGTGGATGTGCGAGTGTGGGTGTGTGTATGTGCGTGCATGTGTGTGTATGTGCGTGTATGTGCGTGCGTGCCCCCTTTCCTTGTTTGTGCTTCGCCTTTTGTCGGATTAACGCTCCGTCATGTGGGACCGCAGACTTACCGCGTATCTCTGTTTTGAGCGATGGATCAGCGGTCTTGTTGTGAGGAGACTGGCGGCGAGATTTTTTGTGGCCTGTGTGGAACGCTGTTCCACAGGAAATGCGTGGGATTCACGGCCACTCTGGAGAGAATGCTGCTCAAAAGCGGTGTTTTCTGGTATTGTCGATTTTGCCATGAATCACACAAAAATGACAGTGCTGGCAATCAACACGCTGGCGAAACAAGAACAGAACCGGAAAATTGTCCTATATCCGTGGATTTGGATTCGAGAATTGACCGGAGGGTTGAGATAGCCCTCAACCTCTTCAAGCAGGAGATTTCCAGCGTTGCTGCTGGGCACAAGAGTTTTGCTGCTGTGACATCATCGTCGACTCCGGAAGGGTCAAATAGCGACCAGAGTGATTCTGACAGCGACGTGGATCCTGTTAACCGGAATGATGCCGGAAAATGGACCACAGTCACAAGAAGGAAGAAGACACCGAGAAAAAAGAAGGACACTTCTCAGTTGAATCATGCTAATTCCAACAAGAAGAGGACAATGTCGTCGGGAACATCTGTCACTAGTGAGCTGGCGACGGTGTCTCGATCATCAGTCGTCAGTGTTTTTGTGACGCGATTTCACACTGGTGTGACGTGTGAAAATCTCGTCGATCACCTGTCGACTTCGTTGGCGATTGATGCCAACAAAGTATCCGTTGAAAAATTGAAGACAAGGCACGACTCCTACAACAGCTTTAGGTGTCGTGTCAGTGCACCGACCGCGCAGCAGTTCTGCAGCCGGAGATCTGGCCGAGGGGCTGTTTCTATAGGAGCTGGCGTCAACCTCGGCAATCTACTAAAAAAGTGGATTGACTACAGTCGAATTTGCATGCTGATAAAGCACAGACATCATGTGCCTTTTGGAATATGCGGTCAGTGAGGAAAAAATTATCGCTGGTTCATGATATCCTTACTGATGGCGTATATTTGTTTTGTATTGTTGAGTCTTGGCTTGCTGATGAAGAGAGTGCAGCATTTTCTGCATCTCTTCCGAATAACTTTGCAGCCATACATTATTGCCGTGATACAACAGGTGGGGGTATTGTTTTTGTGTACAACACAAGTTTTGTTGTACAAAATATATCCCTATCACTGTCTATCACCACATTTGAATATGTTTGTGTGCGTGTTGGAAACCAAGGACATGACACTATTTTCTGTGTGCTCACTATCTATAGACCCGGTTATACCTCTGGTTCTGTATTTATTGAGGAATTTTTTGCTGTAGTGGAATATCTACTTGTAAGATTTATTGATAATTTGTACATATGTGGAGATTTCAATTTGTGGATAGACCAGCCCCATTTGAAGGCCCATTCACAATCATTTTTGGAAAATATGGAGCTGAATGGATTGACGAATCATGTTAATAGTCCAACTCATGCTCATAATCACATACTAGACTTGCTTATCTCGCCCACCACTCTTATTAACGCAATTCGTGAAGTAATGGTGAGTCCAATTGATAGAAATTCATCGGACCACAGCCTCATCAGATTTAATTTAGCTATTCCTATTCCTCAGAAAATACGAAAAACAATATCTTTCTATGACTACGACCACATTGACACTGAAAATTTAACACACGGACTCTGTGAAAAATTTCACCTTATCAACTACTGCTTCCTCCCAATAGATACATTGTACACATACTTCTATCAAAACATTCGTGAAATTAGTGATCGATGTGTTCCATATATCTCAAAACATGTTAAACTACCTGAATCTGCTCCCTGGTTTAATGGCTCACTAAACCAATTGAAGAGAGTGAAACGGCAATGTGAACGCCGCTGGCACCGCTCTCGTTCACTTGAACACTGGACCGCGTTTTGCAGTGTTAGGTCCAGCTACACTCATAAGATCACTGAGACCAAACAGGCGTACTACAACAAAAAAATCTTAGATTCGCAGCCGGATACACTCTGGAAAGTACTGAACAACCTACTTGGTAATAGGCCCAGTCCAAATGCGCATCCCGAGAATGAAGCTCACATGCCGGATAGTTTCCGTATTTTTCTTCAAGAAAATATCATTAGATTGCATGGTTCTATCCAGGTTACGGACGACAAAAGATATGCAAGTATTACACCTGACTGCTCTCAGAGCCTCACTTGTTTCCAGCCAATTGATTACAACTCCTGTCTGCAACTAGTCAACAACACTAGTATGAAGGTCAATCTCTTGGATCCGATTAAATATAGCCGTATCAAATCGTTTGTAGTGCTCATTGTGCCGTTCATTGTCTATCTTGTAAATACCAGCTTTGTTCATAACAAGTTTTTAGCATCGAAAGAAGCAATTGTTACTCCTATTTTGAAACGAACTGGACTGGACGCGAAGTGTCTGAACAATTATAGGCCTGTGTCGCAAATTCCATGGGTATCAAAGCTCCTTGAATCGGCTATGTATGAGCAGTTGTGTTCCTTCCTGGAAGAAAATCATCTGTTTCTACCTCAGCAATCAGGGTTCAGAAAACATCACTCGTGTGCCAACTCGTTGTTGTGTACATACAATTACTCCCTGTCTGCGCTCCTACGTGGCCAGAATGTTATTCTTATGCAGCTTGATTTTTCGTCGGCTTTTGATACTGTGAGCCACGAAATATTGCTGCAAGATTTATCAAACTGCGGTATATCTGGAGGTGCACTCTCGCTTCTTCGAGATTACCTCAAAGATCGCTCGCAAACAGTTATTGTGAATGCAGCCCAGAGCCAGAGTTTCCCTCTGATGTCTGGTGTTCCGCAGGGCTCAGTTCTTGGTCCCCTTCTCTATAATGTGTATATATTATCAATAAAACAAGTTCTCGACAGATATAATGTGCAATACCAGATTTTCGCTGATGATATCCTTGTATATTTTGAGTTTGACGATCTTCAACAAGCTCATTCAGGTGTCAGCAAAATAATGCATGACATAACAACCTGGGCAGCGACCAAATGCCTGAAATTGAACAAGGAAAAGACTAAATTCATGGTTTTAACAAAAAACGAGCTGGCAATTCCCGCTAGTAATGACTTTGATGTTGTACATAAAAGCAGACTTCTGGGTGTTACAATTGATAGTCGCCTAACGTTTGAGGCTCATGTGTCTGAACTTGTGAGAACCTGTAATTATCATCTGCGCCGTGTGTATTTTATAAGAAAGAATTTAACTATTGGAGCCACTAAAAAACTTGTAGATTCTCTTATCATATCTAGACTGCAATATTGTGCTGTTTTGTTCTTCAATATCAATCACCGTATTCTACGGAAACTTCAGAGCATTGTAAATAAATCCTGTCGCCTTATATTCAATGTCCCTAGACGAACTTCTGTAGTGGAATATCTTGTCACACTAGCCTGGCTACCGGTCAAGGCTGACATTGAATACAACCTACTGTGTATGGTACATTCTGTCCTTGTATATGAATCACCGCTTTATCTAAGAAATATGTTGTCTTATAAACAAGTTTCTGTAGATTATGATTTTCGTCGAAACAATCAGCATCTACTTCATGAGCCAGCGTTTCCCACCCGCCACACCCATTATAATCGATGTTTTAGTTACATGGCTCCTAGATTATATAACAAATTACCACTCTCCATACGATCGTCCCGATCTGTGGATGTCTTCAAGAACAGGTTGAAAAGACACTTGCTTCAACAATCTTATGATCGTGTAAATTCCTGCATAAAGCCGGAGTATTCGCTGTGAATGAAATCATTTTGAATGTGTATGTTACAATTGTTGTAAATAATTACTATCATTCCATATAACTTGAATTGTCGGATTCGATGCATGTGTATTGTCTTGCTTTTACTTTGACCAATGTTTATTTATTTCGCTTTTCATTTCTAAATATCGTTTACTTTCGCGCGTCAGCATGTTATCATGTTGTATCGCCGCTGTCACTGGCCTTTGCGCATGTGCTACCAGTGTGTGTGTATGTACGTATGTGTATGTGTGTGTGTGTGTCTGTGTGTGTGTGTGTGTGTGTGTGTGTGTGTGAGGGTTGGTTTTATGCTTGTGTGTGCTTGTGTGTGTGTGTGTGTGTGTGTGTGTGTGTATGGGTGTGTTGGTGTGATGTTTTGGTCATGCATGGTGTGAATAACACCTGTTTTGAAACGAAGAAGGATTAGTGGCTGTCAGCGATGTTTTTCCACCTGTCTGTCCGCTTATACCTGTATATATGTGCGTGTGGTCCTTTTGCCCATACATCATGTTCACCTGCCGGAATGCCGAAGAATGCGAGCTGACCTGTCGGTGACAGTGATATATCCGCACTTCCGCTGTATGTACATGTGTTTGTGCCCTTGTGAATATTTGTACATGTATGTGTCTGTACAATGCCGCATTGTAAATATTGTACTGTCTGCGCATCTGAGACATTGTGTAGAGATTGCGCAATATAAATGTTTCAATAAATGAAAATGAAATGAAAATGTGTGCTTGCACAATATGCTGCCGTGGATTCGGAGGAGCGACGCTGGGGCTAGCCGTGACATGGGACGGCAGATACATGCGGGGTGTGCGGCGATGTTGTTTTTGGGCAGTGTGTCTGGTACATTGAGTGGATGAAGTGGTTCTCTGTGTGTGTGAGAGTTGTGTGTGTGAGAGAGTTTTGCGCGTAAGAGTGCGCTTGTGAATCGACCTGTATTTTCGAGACATTTGTATATTATAATCTGAAATACATCTTAATTACTGCTTTGCGCGGCTTGTTTCTTACACTCTTTTATTTTGTTAGCACCAGTTTTACTGTTTTACAAGCCTCTGTTTTACTTGGCGCTATATCAAGAACATGTTTGTTTGTTTGTTTATTTGTTACGTTTAGTAACAAGAATGTGACTGATTCACCTTAATGTTTGATACTTTTTCACACGACAAATACTTTTTTGTGTATATCAGGGGTCAACAAACTTTTTTCACAGTGGGCCGGATAACTGAAAGAATGACGAGCGCGGGCCGCAAAATCATTCTGTTCAATACTTACAAGCCAGAACGAAAGCTCTGGGAAAAAAGAGGAAAAACTAAGCTTAGCATTCCATGTTAATCAAAAAACAAAGACAACCAACATTTTATTTACTAAAAAGTTTTCAAAGAAGGCCACGTAAGCAAAAAGATGCATTAGGCCTAGTGTGCACATATCCGAATCTCACAAACTAAACAGCAAAAAAGTGAGATTGATTGTGAAACTGACGTTTGGCTTTCAAGATATCATCAATGTTTGGTTTGGAATTGCTGCATCCAATTAAGAGAATTGTTTTCAAATGTTCATCAGTCAATCTCATTCGACGTGTTGACTTCACATACTTCATTTTTGAAAACAATGAAACAAAGAAAACAGCTTATGTTTGCTCACAGACATAAGCTGTTCCAAACACTGATGCCATACCAGCGGCAAATTTCTTCAATTTCGGAAGCTCAGGATCAGGTAAGCAGCGGTAAAATTCGACAAGTTTTCTTTCTCTGTGCTTCTCTTCCAACAAGTCATTTGCTTGCAAATAAATGAGATCCAACTGTAGTTCAACTGGCACATCATCAAGGTTACAATCAAACTGATTCTGGAACAGAAGGATGTCACTCTCAGTTCTGTCGAGATCTAAAAATCTCTCCAAAAAATGCTTCTTCATGTCACAAATTATCTTTTTTGGAAAATCGAGGTTGACATCTTCAGCGATTGAAGCGCAAAACTATCTGAAACAGTGAAAATGAGAGAAATTCTCTCCTTCCAGTTGTGCTTCAAACAATGACAGCTTTCTCCGAAATCCTTTGATGATTCTGTAGAGATCACAGATGAGGTTATCCTTTCCCTGAAGTTTCAAGTTCAGTTCATTCATGTGGGATGTGATGTCGACCAAAAAAGACAACTTTGACAGCCAGATAGGATCTGACAGCTGTGGATCGGCTCTATCGTCTTCAGTCAGAAAAACATCTATTTAGTTTCGGAGCTTGTAAAAACAAAACATGACTTTACCACAGCTGAGCCACCTCACTGCTGTGTAATAAGGCAAGTCACAGAAATCAGAAGGAATTTCTTCAAGAAAAGCCTGGATCTGACGGTATTGAGTGCATGTCCCCGAATGAAGTTCACAGCAGAAACGACTGGTTTCAGTACACAAGAAATATCTATGGCTTTCCCACAGAGTGCAGCTGATGTATGATGCAGTGTATGAACAGAGCGCCTGGAACTTGAAGATCTTCCAGCTGAGTCCTGATCTGCCTCACCAGACCCTTCCTCCCTCCAGCCATGTTTTTACCTCCATCAACTGCAACACCTCGAAGCTGATTCCACTGAAGGTTATAGTCATGCAAAGTTTTCTGCATTTCCATGAAAATGTCTTTTCCAGTTGTTATTCCATGCATGCTGCAAACGGATGCAAACTCTTCTTTTATCTGAAAGTCCAAATTGACACCACGAATGATCACGAGAAGTTGTGACATACTCGAGATATCTGTGGACTCATCCAGCGCCAGATAATACCACAAGAATTTCCTAGCTTTCTCACGTATCTGTAGCTCTATGTTCTCTCCAAGTTATTCTGTTCTCCGCACAACTGAACTTGTCGAAAGGCTAATACTTCCAAACAAATCGGCTTTCTCAGGACACAACTCATTTGCTGCTTCCATCATACACGCTTTGACGAAGTTGCCATTAGTAAACGGCTTTCCTCGGACTGCCATCGTATGCACATTTTTTAACTTGTACGAGTGACAGATTAATTTTCAGCAAACTTTCACGTGAAGACGATTCTTTGAGCTTCTAAACCACGTTTCATGGACTCATATTTCTCAGAGCGTAACTTTCCAGAAAACTTTGAATATGTTGATAGATGTTTTGTTTCATAGTGGCGCCTAATATTGTACTCTTTCAAAACGGCAACACCTTCGCTACATATCACACAGCTAGCTTTCTGGTCCTTTGTTTCCACAAAGAAGTACTTTACTCCCCATTCTTCATTGAAAACGCGACACTCGGCGTCCACTTTTATTTCCTTAGAAGCCATAATGAAGGGTGAAGAAAACGGGATATGAAAATGAAAAAGAAATAGAATTAGAAACATAATTAATACCCTATTGAAACATAAGTAAAGCAGAAGATTCAGGGGTCACTGCACAGTGTGGCAAAAATTCATTGTGAACAATCTGCCACACTGTGCACTGGTGGAGCTACGGCTCACCAAAGGTACATATAAAGATTATAGGTACATTTAGTAATATAATATATCACATAATAAGGTGAGGTGAATAACACGAGGCTTCTATAGCATTATTATACTATGTTTGTTACTTTATGACCTCTAATCACACTTGTAGTCCACTTACCTATCACTGTCAAACGAAGAAATCCTTGTTACATACCTATAAAATGGATGACAGGCAAAAACCAGTAAATATTACTGGAGCGTCGGACCTGTGTTGACAGCCGGACTCATCTAGGGATAGGAAAGATGCGTGTTTGTGTGTGTAGTCATGGAAACCATGGTGACGTCAGAGCGTAGGCGAAGCTAACACGAGCCGAGAAAGGACGTCAGTTCATCGTCGACGAGCCTGGTGAACTGACGTCGTGTGCCGGATTCGGCCCGCGGGACGTAGTTTGGTGACCCCTGGTGTATATGATGAAAACTGGCATTATTAACAATATAGCTGATATTCCATTTACACATATGTACTTCATCATCACAGCGGAAATCAAAATGTTCTTTTTCTCTCTCGTCTTTTTCAAAGCTGAATTTGATGTCATCTGCCTGGCTGCACCAGAACATCTGCCTGGCTGTGTTCTTAAATTTTCTACTATATTTGATGTTATGCTCAGCAAGTGACTTCAACAAAGCATGAGACAACAATAAAAAATTAAAATAAACTATTTATCTGACGACTCCATAACAAGAGCGATTGTGGTAATCATGATCTTACACTTTTGTGTACAGTGGAAACCAGGCATAATTTTGTTATATCCTCTTTTCAGCGTCAGCATATGTAGACAATCCTAATGGTCGCATATGACGCATATTTTGTTGCCAAGTCTACAAACATTGAATCGTGACAACTAAAACCTCTTTGCTGAATGTCACACATAGAATGTCATCATTGATTCAATAATACCATCATCGTACTTATGAAAAATAGCATCCGTCTTCACATTTTCATTCAGTATAAGTATAAAGACAAGTTCATTTTTAGCCAATTATTCTCTGTTCTCATGCAAAATACTTGTTTTTCATCACCTTTTGTTGACATAAATTTACCTCAAATCATTGAAGGCTTGGATGAGATAGTCCTTTTAAAATGTGCCAATCCCCCTGAGTCCACCCAAAATCCAGGACATGAACATTTCGAGCATTGTTTCTCAGGTTTTGACGAGCCCCCGCATTAATTCCTTAGTCCCCTCAGCCCCCAACGGAAGTATCCTTACGCTGCCATTGCCCCAAATATAACACTTGTGCATCCAAAGGGATCATACAATGTGCATGATACATGCGAGTGAGTGAATACATGTTTGTGTGCGCGTGTGTTAGTTTGCGTGGAATAAATACGTTTTGGTCAAATTTCTGCACCAAAGTTCCCAGTGTTCCCATGTGGGAGCAATTTTATTTCCCAGAGTTCCCAGTGTTCCCATGTGGGAGCAATTTTACTTCCCAGTGTTCCCAGTGTTCCCATGTGGGAACAATTTTACTTTGCGCACCCTGACTTTCTGATTTTTATTTCTATTGTATTGTTATTCGTACTTATTTCTTCCTTAGGACTTAACTACAGCTGCAAATTAAAAAAATTAAAATTAATCAAATGTATACCAAGTTCTTGAAGGTAAGGTAAGGTAAGGTAATGTATATATATATATATATATATATATATATATATAGCTGTGGCAGCGTGGCTGCGTTTGTTTGGCGCATTCTCGTTGAGTACAGTGTATGTATGTGTGTATGTGTGTGTGCGGGTGTTGTGTGGTCAAGGTCGTGAAAGGGTCACGGTGTGTGCGTGTGCGTACGCTGATTGGTCATTAGTTAGTACGCTGGACATATTTGGTTGAGTGAGTGAGTCCTGTGCGTAACCGTGGTTGTGGCAGGTGTGCCCCCCTGGGAGTTCAATGGCGTATTGTGATATTTTTTCTTCTACCGTTGTTACAAGCCATTTCGGCTGTGGTCTCAGTCACCTACTCACGCGGCACTCTGGTCAGTGCGTCGGCTTTGTATGCAGCGGTGTGCATCAAAGTTACATCCAACTGAAGACCAAACTCATTCACCAGCTGACGGATCATATCTACACGCCGACGGATCAACATCTCGTTACTTGCCTTGGTGCGCAGCCTCGCACAGCCGCTCACCGCGTCACTCAACCAGCGACGCATAGTGGCCGAGTCCGTACGCAAGTCAATGCGGCGCATCTGCCACGAAATGGCACGGTTGTGCCCGCGAATGGCAGCGTCCAGTTCCGCCATGTTTATATGGTCGCAGTCAGTTTCCTTGCGCATCCAACTGGCATCTTCTATTACACCGCGCCGGGCACCTACACGACTACACCGGAGGCGAAAGAGCTGGCGTCGCACCACGCGATGGCGTGGTCACCACTAACCGACCAGGGGTCTCGAGCCGGATCACTGCGCGCCACACGCTCAACTACTTGCGAAAACTGGCGAAATCCGCACTGAGCATCCTTGAACAGCCGACCGCGTTCCAGAAACCATACCAGCCGTCTGCTAACCATTTTCTCAAACAGCTTGCAGAGACTGGAGGTCATGGATATCGGGCGATAATCAGACGGGTGATCGCCCGATTCGCCCTGTTTTGTAATGGGTATCACGATTGCCCGTCGCCAGGAGGCTGGAAACTGCCCACCATTCCACTGATCATTGAATACCTGCAGCAAAGTGGACAGCACTGCGGGCGACAGACGTTTCAGCATGAGGTTGTGAACCTCATCAGGTCCTTCAGCCACATCGCGAAGCGATCCCAAGGCTGTACTCAGCTCAGAAGCTGAAAAATCGCTGTTGATTGGCAGCTGACAGCTGATGGAGAAATCAACGGGTGATTTCTCGAACTGCTGTTTGATCGCCGCAAAATCAGGGTCGTCTACGTTTGCACGACAGCGCTCCGCTAAATATCGGCCAATTTCGTCAGTAGCATGCTCCGGAATTATCACATTCAATCCCCTGATCTTCAGAGAAGGCAGTGGAGTGGGACGGTACTTCCCAGAGATGCGCTTTATACGGTCCCATATGTTGGATATAGGACAATGCCGATTAATGCTGGATACATAGGACACCCACGAGGCCCGCTTCGCCTCGCGAAAGCTTCATCGAGCTTGTGCGCGAGCGTGGCAAAGCATGTTTGCCACCGTGCTGTTGCGCCGAAGGCGACCCCAGCAGCGACGTCGCTCTAGCAACGCCGCAGAACACGCGTCTGTCCACCAAGGAAAAGGACGCCGCCGGGTACGCAATGTCGTACGCGGAATGTTCTGCTTGGCACAGGTGACAATGGCCTCAGTAAAACCTTCGACGCTGGGTCGAAGTGTGGGTTTGACCATGGCTTCCAGTGTCAAGCAATCATAGCGGACCCAATCAGCTCGTTTGAAATTCCATCTCGGTTGTCGTGTTCCCATCCTAGGTACCTCATTGAGACAGATCCATATAGGGAAGTGATCACTCCCATACAGACTGTTCTCAACGGTCCAGCTCGTGGATGCCTACAGACTGGGACTGCACAGACTGAGGTCCAGAGCGGACATGCTTCCCGATGACATGGTACAATGCGTATATGTGCCTGTGTTTAAAACATCTATGTCTAAAACAGTTAAAATATCCTCCATAATAAAACCACGGCTACAATATGCATCACAACCCCAAAAAGGGCTGTGAGCATAAAAATCGCCCAAAAATAAAAAGAGGGTGAAAGTGAACTGATTTAAAACTCGACGTCAGCCCTTGGGAACGGGCGACCAGGCGGCAGGTACAATGAGCACACACTCACCTCCCTACCACCCAGCCAGCATCGAGCCGCAACCACCTGCAAATCTGACTGAATATGCAGGCGGCGACGGGGTACACTGGTGCGAGCAGCCAGCATAACCCCACCATGGTCTATAGTCGAGCTGGGATTATCATATCAAAAAAAATTAATGTCTAAACCGTTGTACCTTAAACCTTTCGTTGTATTTCACCAGCCATCCATTCTGGATCCACTGCTGCAGTTCATTCGTGTATTCAACTCGCAATGTGTTGTTTCCGCGGTATTCAGAAATCTTGTTTTTCAGAAGTTCCGGCAGTTTACCTTCAGCCCACTTCCAGCGGGCGGTCCAGAACCCATCCCTCTTGTGAAATGACAAACAGAAATCCTTTCCATCGACATTTATGTTCGCTACATTGCCTTTCACATCAGTTGTGCCAAAAGCCGTATGCGATGGTTGACGCGGACGCCGCTCGTCGACAGAACAAAATCGAGCGTTACCGTCTTGTGAAATTTCAACACCACCTAACGCAGTTATAGCGTTCATACCGAAAATGAATGCAAATCCCAACGGCTTAGACTCCGACATGACGACTTCAACGTCTGATAATCTCTTGTTGCCGACATTGAGGGTGACCACCCCTGCACCGAGTGCGGAAAAACGATCTCCACTCATTGTTAGCACGTGAGTTATTTGCGGCGACACCTCACGGCAACAAGAAACATGAGCAATACTCCTGCTACAACCTGTGTCGACAACGCTGTTTGATACCATTAACGATTAAATATGCGGTCGGCAGCACCTCGCTCAATTTGGTTTCGGAGAGAATGCCGGCGCTGAGCGCACCTCTCCGTCGTCGTTTCCCGGCCTTCGCGAAGATTTTGGATGTGTCCATGAATATTTACGATGGTTCGCCGCGACACAATTGCTGGGAGAGTTGTGTTTGATGTGCCCAATACCACCACATGAAAAACACTTGATGGCTCCATCCATCGACCGCTGGCGAATCGCACTAAGCGCGAAGCAGGATTCATTGTTCTGATTCTCTTGCAGAAATATCCGTGCTTTCTCAAGCAGTTGCGGCAGGTCCATTGAGTCCATCCGCGAACTTGCACGTAGTAGCTGACGAACTTCTGAGGGCAGAACGGCGACGAAAGCACATCCCAGACCCTTGTCAGGGACTCCACCAAAAAGTGACGCCAACCGCTTGAGGTCGGCGAGATAGACATCGGGAGTTTCATTAGTCCGTAACCTGCGATCATAAAATTGTTCATACGCTGTGTAGGGGTCTGCACCGAATGCAGCCCTGAGAGCGGAACAAATCTCCTCATGTCTCTTCCTCTCAAATGGTTTCAGTTGTTGATACACGGCAAACGCACCGCCAGAAAGACGCAGTGCAATCACAGTTGCCACATCAGAAATGTTGCGCAGCTCACACACCAGCGTGAGTCTATCGAGTCATTCACTGATATCTTGACCGTCCGATCGGCTGAATTCTGGAATTAGGCGCAAGTCCATGCTGCTACCCAGCTCAACGTTATTCACAGCCCTAGTCAGATGAGATCGAAAATATGCGTGTAGAAAGACGAAATAGCTTGTGGCACCCCGGCCGGACAACTGCAAAAGTCAGTCAGTACGAAGAACGATGATATTTGCAGAACATTCAAAATAACCAATAACACGAAACTCGTTACACATACTGATAATAAATAACACAGATTAGTGCGCACAATAATCCACTCGGATTCACAACACAATTCACCACGCAGAATCGCTTCAGCGAATTGCACCGCAACACCAAACAACCACTGAGCCGTGCGCGCTCGCTAGACACACTGAATTTGTACGTCCCCGAATGTCGTTAATCGATCAAATGGACTCGCCCGCAGAAGGGGTGGCCGCGCTACCCCGCACACATCACTTGCTAACCAGCGCACGACTAGAACGACATACGCAGACACGCACACATACATACATTAAACTACAAAAAGTTTGGTCATTTTTCATTGTATATTCAGCACGACGGGCAGGTTTAAATATGAGGCGGCTTAGTCTAACTATTTTGTGAAAATAAATATAAAAATATATAAATTTAGGCTTTTTATGGGTTTACTCTTTTCTTTTTAATTCATATTCCATTTCTCTTATTAATTGAATATAAATTTAATAGTATGAATTGTTCCGCACGACGGGTGGTTTTACATGCTATAATTTTAAATGTTTTCTACGTGTTTGTTTTCTGAATTATTCCGCACGAAGGGCAGGGTTAAATATGAGGCAGAATGAGGGATAATATTTTGTCAAAATAAAAAGAAAAATGTTCACATTAAGACTTTTCTATTGGTTAACATATTTGCAGGTCAATTTGTTTGCTTTTAATTTGTAATCATTTTTTATGGATTGAATATGAATTTTATTTGATGAATTGTTACGCACGACGGGCGAGTTTATAAAATGAATTATCTGTCTGTCTGTGTGTGTGTATGCTTGAATATGAGGTGGCATAATTGTGCGGGCTCAATGGTATAGATCAGGGGCTTCAAACGAAAACGAAGCGATGGATCATGCTTATGAAATAAAAATGTCCCGCGGGCAGCAACTATAGACAATAGGACGTTCAATTTCACCGTGTAGAATGAATTCATATACAAAAGTAATGGATTTGACATCCAGATCCAGAACAAATCGTGTTCGAGTTCTGAATTATTCAGCACGACGGGTGGGTTTAAATCTGAGGCGGGCTGTATAGTAAATAGTGATGTATTCAATGAAGATGATGACGACAATGAAATGATAGCACTGAAATGCACTCTTGAGAACAAAACTTATAATAAACAATCCACTGGTTCGCACGGCTGCAAACGACGACGCTGCAGCAGCTCGTACGCTGTGAACGAATCGACATCAAAAGCGTCGCGCAATGTTTTCTCCACTGTTTCGATGTCAAACTTGTCGTTCTCGGGAATCTGATCATACACTTTGTATGCGTGACCGAATAGTCTCAGTGGTACAACTGAAACCAGGTCCCGCACTTCATGCAGACGACAGGTCCACTTGAGGCGACTTAGCTACTCTGATACGTTTTCACCGACGTCACCACGAAATTCCGGAATCATCTTCACGTCGAAAGACGACTGGACATGCAGAGGAGCCTTCGATTCTTCGATAGACATTGCGATGATTATTGCCGAAATAGCTTGTAGAGTAAATAGAGATGTATTCAATGAAGATGATGACGACAATGAAATGATAGCACTGAAATGCACTCTTGAAAACAAAACTTATAATAAACAATAAACACTTTGTGGCCTAGCACCAACCACAATTACAAATACACCACCAGCACACGAACACCACCAACATTCACCACGCTCAAAACCAGACTGCTTGTAGCTCGCTTCAGCCACACGCACAGGCGTCACACGTCACAATGTGAAAGCACACCGACCAATCAGCACACAGTACTCGAGTCACGTGACAAGCCAAGTCACATGAACCACTCACACACGCATACATATATACGCACATACACGGTAGCTCGAATTCATGGAAAAGAGCAGGTACACCATTCGCGCACTTGAACATACACATACATACAGACATACAAACACACCTAAGCGGTTACACGATTTCATCACACTGTACATACACAATACGAATACCTATTACATGCCCCCATGGTGTTCACACCAATCAAATACAATACATAATCGAACCAATACAGCGGCAACAAAAACCTACACATGATACAGGTAATCAATAATTAAAACTAGTGCATAACATAGTCACGGTGCCAGGCAGGAGCTCTTCTCTGTCGTGTAGGGCGGCTGTGACTCACCGATTCACTGGCTTCTGCAGACACAGCATCACCGTCGTCGCCGCTACGAGGTCTGAAGTCGCGCACGTGACGCAGCATGCCGTCCAACTCGACCACCTGGTCAGACGCCACCGCCGTATCACGACCCTCGACAGACGGTTGAGTGCACCTCGTACCACTGTTGCGCACCCAAACTGGATCGCCGGTGTCAAATGCATCAGTTGTCTGACGCGGCGTCATACACGCTCCCTGTTCGCCCACAATATCACGCCATTGATAGTTGTACAGTACGTGTACAGGCGTTCCCTTGCGGTCACTGAAAGGACTCGTATTATACAGATGTACAGCTTCACCGATGGAACAGTTCTTGCGAGCAGCAATCACCTTCACAGTGCGGTGATTCCTTTCTATAATACCACTGCCACTGGGTCTGTACGCCGCTCGAAATGGCACCTCTATACTCCAGTTTGCTGCAAATGCTAGAAACTGCTGACTTCCGAATATAGTCGCATTGTCACACAATAGCTGAGTGGAGAAACCTCGCTCAAGGAACATCTATTCAAGGTGTCTCGTGATATTATCAGAGTCGGATCGCCTCAACAATCGCCACAAGGAAAATCTTGATGGTCCACAGTCAATCACGGACAGATATTCTTGACCTTGAAAGTGTGTGACGTCTATAGCGAGTCTGTGCCATATCTCTCCATCTGATAACTCACCTCTTGGCCATTTTCGCGGGGCAGGATCAATTGATTGGCAAGTGTTACAACTCGCCACCACGTTTTTCACTTGTCTTCTGGACACCGGAGAAGAACACTCCCTCCGCGCAAAAAATAGTGTTCTCCGCACGCCAGGGTGTCCGGCACGCTCGTGAATTTTGCGTATGTTCATCGTGTCATCACGTGGTACAACGGTTTCAGCGGCAGAAGCACTTTCAGTCAACCATTTCTGCGGCACACGAGTCAGCAAATCGGCGCGGCTTTTCTTTGATGGTACCAGCTCCACATCAATTATCAATTCAAGTTCGTCGGCTAATTGTTTTACTATGTTTAATCTGCGACGAATCAACAGCTCGTTCTGTGCCTTGGTGCGCACCCGCGTCCTACCGCTCAAAATGTCGTTAATCCATCGACACACTGTGACAGAGTCGGATTTGATCAAGAGGTTGGTCATATTCCAGCTCACCACCATATTGATCCCGCGAATTGCAGCGTCCAATTCCGCCATATTTATGTGAGCTGTCTTGTCTGATCTCAACCACGAGGCGTCTTCAACAATATCTCCGTCGACTTCGAGCATAACTCCGAGTGCTAAAGAGCTCGCGTCGGTCCATATTGTTGCCCTTTTTGAGTTGACATTCCAGTGGCCTCCCACAGGATCTACTTGCCGCACTTGTTTGTCGATGAAGGCTAACATATCGCGAATTTGGTTATCGTCGTCAATTCGGTCGTCTCAGCCTTTTGTAAGCTGATTGGCTCGTCGTTTAGCAAACGCTGTCAAAATTCTTAGCGAGCCACAGACCGGCATGTGGCCTACCAGCTTACCGCACCACGAAAATACGTTTCGGCGCGTTAGATCTGCCGGTGGTGGGTCGATTCTGTTGCCTCGACTACAAACCATATCTCCATTCTTTCTCGACACTCTCAGACCCAGCACACGAGCGCCATCTCTCAGGCTGTTTGGTTTCTTGCTCACCAAACCATATTTTCCAAGATGACCACGCACCTTTTCCGCGCTGACTACATTGAGATCAACAAAAATATCATCCAGATATGCGGAAGTCCCTGCGCTCACACACTCATCTTGCTTCAACACATAAACCAGTATTGTCTGCAGAACGGCGGGTGCCACACTCAGACCGAAACCCATCCTCGTTAAGCAGTATCGCTTGCCGTCAAATATCACTGTCTGATATGGCCACAACTCCTTTTCGACGTGAATTTGCAGATATGCTTTTTTCAAGTCCAGCACTGCTGCATTACTGCCACGACGCCGCCACTGGTGCAGCTTATTTGCGCACACATCAGCGGACCCTGTGTACGATGTAATGTGGTCGTTCAGCTCCCTGAAATCACACACGGGCCGGACTTTGTTCTTATTGGGCTGAATAACCGCCATGAAGGGATTAAGCCTTTTGGAGGACCCAACTCCTGCTCATCATACTCTCTTAGCCAGCCATTGTTTATCCACTTCTGAATTTCGTCTTCATACTCACGACGAGCACACTACTTCACATTGTACGTAGCTACTCTGTTATGAAGGTAGTCAGGCTCAGTGGACCGCCATTTCCATGCAGTTTTCCATGTGAGATGTTGTTCGTCAAAATAAACTGAAAATCCTTCTGTTCCAACAATACACTTCTGGGTGCCGTAATCACCAATCCTGCAGCTGGCTCTATCAGAGACTGGCTTGTACACTGTCGGTGTGAATCGGTGGGTCCAAACTTGACCTGCCCATCTCGATTCACTGCGACACCACCAAATGAGCTTACACCATTCATACCAAGAACAAAATTGTAATTCAAGGGACGAAAATTCACAACAATAGCTTCAACAATAGCTACACGACCAAATGCGTCCCGCAGTCGCACACTTGTCACACCTTCACATGCTTGTCTTAACCCGTTGATCAGAACTAGATCAGTATATGCCTTTGATTGCTCTCTGCATAGTGCAGCGTATATCAAATATTTAATGCAGCCAGTATCAACCAAAACATCACAATACACACCATTGACACGCATGTGCGCCGTAGGAGCGGAAACGCTCAGTGATGCTGCGGAGAAGGAACCGGCGCATTCGCTGCTTCTCCGTTGTTGTTTCCCGGACATATTGGGCTTACATGACCGGTCTCGCCACATCGGTAACATCGCACTACACGGGTGTTACCATCTTTGATCAAATTGTCTCTGTGAAATGATCCGGCGCATCCCCTGGCAAAATGGTCTGATTCTCCGCACTTGAAGCAGATGACATCTCGACTTCGGCGATTCGTACGGCTACCGGTTGTTGCTTTGCCAACGGTGACAGCTGCTACATTGATTGTGCGGCAATTATCTGCAACAAGCATTCTTGCTCTCTCCAACAACTGATGTAGGCTGAGAGTCTCTATCCTCGCACTGTTTCTCAGAGATGACCTCACGTGCTCAGGTAACCCAAAAAGAAACGATCCTTATATAGTTTTTTCGCTCATGCCTCCCGCAATTTGAGCAAGCCTTTTCATGTCTGCCAGATATGTATCCACTGGTTCGCACGGCTGCAAACGACGACGCTGCAGCAGCTCGTACGCTCTGAACGAATCGACATCAAAAGCGTCGCGCAATGTCTTCTCCACTGTTTCGATGTAAAACTTGTCGTTCTCGGGAATCTGATCATACACTTCGTATGCGTGACCAAATAGTCTCAGTGGTACAACTGAAACCAGGTCCCGCACTCCATGCAGACGAAAGGTCCACTTGAGACGACTTAGCCACTCTGATACGTTTTCACCGACGTCACCACGAAATTCCGGAATCATCTTCACGTCGAAAGACGACTGGACATGCAGAGGAGCCTTCGATTCTTCGATAGACATTGCGATGATTATTGCCGAAATAGCTTGTAGAGTAAATAGAGATGTATTCAATGAAGATGATGACGACAATGAAATGATATCACTGAAATGCACTCTTGAAAACAAAACTTATAATAAACAATAAACACTTTGTGGCCTAGCACCAACCACAATTACAAATACACCACCAACACAGGAACACCACCAACATTCACCACGCTCAAAACCAGACTGCTTCTAGCTCGCTTCAGCCACACACACAGGCGTCACACGTCACAATGTCAAAAAACACCGACCAATCAGCACACAGTATTCGAGTCACGTGACAAGCCAAGTCACATTAACCACTCACACACGCAGACATATATACGCACATACACGGTAACTCGCATTCATGGAAAAGAGCAGGCACACCATTCGCGCACTTGAACATACACATACATACAGACATACAAACACACCTACGCGGTTACACAATTTCATCACACTGTACATACACAATACGAATACCTATTCCACGTGCTGAGGGAAAATAGTTTGTCAAAATTAAACTAAAAATCACTAAATTTAGACTTTTCAATTGATATACTTTGTTTTATGAATTTTTCCGCACGACGGGCTGATAAAATCGACATTCGCACGTAATTTTGTATTTACAGGACGAATGATATTATAGACACAAAATGCTAATCAGTAAAATATACACATTTAACATGACTGCAAAGCCTACACAAACGAAAGTGCACTTGGCAACGCAATGGCGGATAGTGAGTGAACGAGTGCCGCCATGTTTCGTGACTTGTGGTTGCGACCTTGACCATCGTATAGTTTGCAGTGTCTCCGCTAGAGGCGCTGCCCGGTGACCCTGACTGATATCTCACATCCCCCCAGTTTCTGACTGGAAACTACAGATCTGTCAGGTAGTCCTTCAGATACGCTGGTGGTCGCCGAGCTCTACGCGGACGAGCCGGTGGCTGTGAAGCATCTGACGGATCGGCGTCTGTCAGACTTCTGCTTGGATGTGCTGTGTTCTCTACAGCGTGACGACCATCGGTCATAATATCGGTGGTTTCGGGAGTGTTTCTCGGAATTACTGCATGGCGCGTGCTACCGGTTTGCTGCGAGTGTGCGTGCTTTGCCGGGGATGTTGAGTGTGGCGGTAGCGGTTTGGTACCTCCATGTGCCGCCGGTGTCGACGGCGGCGATGACGGTGGTGTAGACGGCGCCGGCGGAGGAGACGGTGGTGACGACGCTGAAGACGGTGCCGGCGGATGAGACGCTGGTGGCGACGGTGGCAGCGACGGAGGTGACGACGATGGCGGCGGCGGCATTGACGGTGCTGCCTTGGATCGTGTCGTTGGAGTCGATGGATGGGCGTCAAATCCTTTGATGTGTCGGAGAAACCGTCTATTGCGCAATGACAGTCGACCCGATCCGTCCACCTTGACTAGGTACTGGTCGTACGGCTTTCCTTCGACGATGACGCCTGTTCTGTCCCAACGTTTTTCGTGGGCGCCGGTCTGGTTCTGCATCAGTACTCTGTTACCTGGTGTCATGGGCTTCAATTGACGTACGTGGCAGTTTAATTGATCAATCTGTCTCAGAAAACGTAGCCGAAGGGCCGACTCTGGGCGTCTCCAGGCGTCCCGCCACACAGGATGTACTGAACTGTTGTTAAATACATGTGTGTCGGGAGTGACAGGCAGGAGGTCTCTCAGCTGCCTGCCGAACACTATCTGAGACGGTGACATGCACGTCTCTGGATCCGGAGTGTTTCGATATTGGAGTAGACCGGCCGCGACCGCCTCTGAATTCATGACGCCCTGAGCGTTTGTATGAGACGCTAAGAGGCGCTTCATGGACTTGACGGTCACTTCGGCTCGTCCATTCGACTGGGGATGGTATGCAGACGATAGGCGGTGTCTCACGCCCCATCGGGTCAGAAACGACTATGTCTCCTGCGCCGTGAATTCCGGCCCGCCATCAGTGCTTATTTCCTCGGCTACTCCAAACGACGAGAAGTACGAAACGAGAGTGCTGATCAAACCTTTCGCACCTGACTTGCTGATGACAAGTTGCGGCCAGCCGCTGAACCTGTCAACGACCACTAGATATCCAGTTACACGTACGTCTGCAAAGTCAGCCGCTATGTGTTGAAACGGTCGAGTCGGTACATTCGGTAGAACAGGTGGCAACCGGGACTGTGAAGGTGCCATAGCCCAGCATGTGCGACATCTGGACCTAGTCAATTCAATATCTTTGCTGAGCCCTGGCCAGAAAACGATGTCGCGCGCTCGGCTGCTCATTCTGCTGGTGCCTTGATGAGCGGAGTGCAATGCACATAAAATGTCGTTTCTTAAAGCGTGGGGAACGACAATTCGGCTATTCATCATAAGAACGTCGTCAACTACGGAAAGATCGTCACGATACTGCCAAAATGGCTGCAAATCTTCTGGCACGGCGTCACGGGATGACGGGAACCCTCGCTCCACGAGCTTAATCAGCATCTGTAGATACTTGTCCGATGCAGTGTATTCTCTAACCCTGCCCCATGTGACGGCCTCCAGCGAGTCGGTGGCAGATCGAGCTGCCGCAACAACACCGGACTCAAGATCATCGCCTGCATACCACTCAGCTGGGACGCGTACCACAGCTAGCACACTGATGTGGTCATCCTCACCATCGCGAGCGCTGGGCTTCCGTGAAGTTGCATCTGCGGCAGGTATTGTACGTCCTGGTACGTGTACAATCTTATAACGCCACATCAGCGTCCGTTGTTTGAGACGAAAGAGGCGCGGGTTGGATATGTCGCCGAGAGCTCTATCACCAATACTTTGACGAGCGGTTTGTGATCTGTAGTGATTACTAGATCACGACACCCCATGGAGAAAAACTTGGTGTCCTCAAGTGCCCACGCTACGGCTAAATTTCGCCCTCGATCGGAGCATAGCGTTTGTCTGCATCGCGCAAGAACCGGGATCCAGCCGCTGTGATTTTCCACCCGTCGACGCAACACCCGGGCACTTGTGAATCGCATGAGCAGTGCTTTTGGCGCATCTAGTAACCCACGCCAGTCTGGGACCAGTCAGGATTCAGGCACGTCAACTTGTTGGGATCGAAGATCTCCACTCCGTGCCGTATCTCATAAATGATTGACTGCTTGGATTTTTGAAAAGCGTCCTCAAGCTGCGGATTCCAGTAGAAGTTAACCATCGGACTGAGGAGAGGCTTGAAAGGAGCCATAATGTTTGTGGTTCTTCCATACTGAGACACCTGATTCACGAGGCCGAACCAGGCACGTACATCGGTTATGTTCACGGGTCTCGGAAAGCTCGCGATTGCGTCTAGGTATTTTTGCAACGGCCGTTCCTCGTGACTGGTGATTTCGGAACCGGCAAAATTCACTGTTGTGGACGAAAACTTGAACTTGGCAGGATTCAGTATAACTCCGTTGTGTCCCACGTGGGTAAGATAATCAATTACTCGCCACCAGTGATCTGTGATGTTGGAGTCCCATATCAACGTGTCGTCCACGTATTTGGTCTTACGTGGTACGTCGGCAATTATGGCATCATAACGTTGCGTGTATGCGTCTTGCGACGCTAGAAAACCCATGGGCGCGCGTTTGTACCTGAAGCGACCTTGTTCGGTTAAAAACGTTGTCAAATGACGGTCCGCGGGCCGTATCTCTATGGAATGGAATCCATTTCATGCGTCCGTCACTGTTTTGATGGACATCGTTGGGACTGATCTCGCTTGTCTGACGGGAGGCACTGTGTAGTGCGTGTCTCTCTGGCTGTGCCGATTCAATGGTTGAAGGTCAACTGTTCGACGAGGGGAGCCATCTGACTTCGGAGTTAGCACCATGCTGTGCAACCATGTCACCGGTGTGTTTGCTGGTACTCGCTCTATAACTCCGAGGGCTACGTCTCTCTCCAGCTGCTCCGACACCTCCTCGCGCCAGTGGACCGGAACATTCGGTGGTCGTTTCGTCACCATGGGCCGTGCGTCGGGATCAACCTGAATCTCCATTGGGGGTCCTGTCATGGCCGGCAGAGGCTGGTGTGGACACGTGTTGAATGTCGACGATGCGAAGATTGCCAGTAACCAGTCCTTCATGGCATCAGCTGAACGCAGAGATGGAGCTATCGGAAGATGCGCTGGTCGTGGAGGTGGTGCAGATCGGTTTGGGCACCCACAAGGCGCCACGCTGGACTCAACGCGTGAACTAGTTACTTTCTGGCTTGCTGATGCGTCCGATTTGGCTCCAATTTTGGGAAAGTCGTGTTCAATCACTGTTCAATATGAATTAAAAAAGAGTGGAGTAAACCCATAAAAAAGTCTAAATTTCTATATTTTCAAATTTATTTTCACAAAATAGTTTGCCTAAACCGCCTCATATTTATACATGCCCGTCGTGCTGAATAATTCAGAACTCAGACACGAAACAATGAAAAATGACAACACTTTTTCATCATAATTTTTCCAAAATATTTTTATAACTTAACATCACCGTCTAGCATTGAAACCCGCCGGTTGTGCGGAGCAATTCATAAGATGAAATTCATATTTAATTCATAAACATATTGCAAATTAAAAACGAAAACATATATACTCATTAAAATCTTACTCAATTGAAAAGTCTAAATTTAATTATTTTTATATTTATTTTGACAACATATTTTCCTTTAACCCGCCTCATATTGAAACCCGCCCGTAGTGCTCAACAATTCATGAAATAAAATGCATATTGTATTGTATTGTATTGTATTTCAAAACGACACAGTAAACATATAATAACACCAAACAACATATTTTCATGTGTCGGGGGAAGCCATAAAGGCTTATATCCCTTGAAAAAAGCAAGAACAAATGAAATAAAAGAAGAAAATGAAAAAACATATATATACATTTTAGTTCAGTTGGAAATGTACAGTGGCAAGTAATAGACGCGTTGCTTGCTGTACCTTAAATTTACAGTTCAGCAAGAGCTCATTTTCATAATGAAATCATAAGAAGATCGGCAATCTCCACCAGGCAATTGAGTCAACATTGGGCTTTGTTATTTACATATATTTTAAGAGAATGGTGTTGAATAGGCATGTTGTGAATTTTTTCATAGACGTCATGTCACTCAGAATTATTTCTTTGTTCTTCACCAATTCATTCCACAGCTTCACACCGTTTATGGTCAAAGCTTGATTTCTGGCGTATGTTCTTCTGTGTTGAACTAGGAACAGGTCGGGACGACGAGGATTTGTTTCAAAACAAATCTGTAGATTTTTGTGCAATTTTTTATAAAAAACTTTGTACATTAATTTACATGTTTTGAAGTGTATAAGACCTGAAATATTCAATATTTTTCCTCTGGTGAAAAGTGGTTTGGATGGTGTGTTTCGTGGTAAATTGTATATGATTCTAACTATTCGTTTTTGCAAGACCTCTAATCTGTTCATGTATGATTTGCATGTGTGGCCCCATATTTCGCAAGCATATTCAAGATAAGGTTTAACCAGGGCATTGTAAAGCATTAAACTTTCTTCTCTTTGAAGTAAATGTCTCGCTTTACCAAGAATGAATGCAGCTTTTGATACTTTTCTTGCTGTGCAATTGATGTGATCTTTCCAGCATATCTTGCTATCGAGTGTCACGCCAAGAAAATTCATTGTTTCGACTCTGGATATGCTGGTATTATTGATAAAAATTTCGCCGTCCGGATCAACATTGAGTCTTGGAGACGAGAACAAGACAAATTTGGTTTTTTCGGTGTTTAA
The DNA here is from genome assembly GCA_916048095.2 of Sacculina carcini. Taxonomy (NCBI): domain Eukaryota; kingdom Metazoa; phylum Arthropoda; class Thecostraca; family Sacculinidae; genus Sacculina; species Sacculina carcini. Next base: position 8,282,839 of record OU696575.1, on the reverse strand, counting down.
CGACAGTTTGTTTTGTATAAGCCAGTCATTTAGAGCCCTTAATTCACTATTTGCAGTTTCGAAGGCTTCTTTCACCGTAGCGCCAGAGCAAACTAGGTTGGTATCGTCGGCAAACACTACTAGCTTACCGGAGGTAACTGCTTTAAACATGTCGTTTACATATAAAAGAAACAACGTTGGCCCCAGAATAGATCCTTGCGGTACTCCGTATTTTACTGTTTCTTTCTCGGAATATACGTTGTTTAATGAGACTATTTGGGATCTATCGCACAGGTAATCTCTAAATAGTGAAAGTGAAATGCCTCTAATGCCGTACATAGTTAATTTATTCAGCAGGATAGTATGGTCTAAAGTATCGAAGGCATTTTTAAGGTCGATGAAAACACCAATGGAACACAATTTTCTGTCAACTTGCTTGGAGATCTCCTCGGTCAAGTCTAGAATGGCGTGTGACGTATTTTTACCTGGGCGAAAACCGTATTGATTTTGATCTATAAGATTATATTAATTTATGTACTCATTGATTCTGATGTGAATTAATTTTTCTAATAGTTTGGAGAACTGGGGTAGCAGTGAAATTGGCCTGTAATTTGCACACACATTTGTATCTCCACTCTTGTACAATGGGATCACCTTAGCAATTTTCATTTGTGATGGAAACTTGCCTGATGAGAGTGATAGGTTGAAAATATACTCTAACGGATGAATAATGAATGTACTTGCTAATTTGATCATCTGCATGTTGAGACCGAATATATCAAACGAATATTTGTTTTTTAAACATTTGATTATACGTGAAATTTCAAAGGCGTTAGTTGGTCGCATGAAAAAAGACTTACTAAAATTCGATGATGTTTTGTTTTTAACACATGAATTTTGAATGGATGAGTTTTCAATTTGTTTGGCCAAGTTGGATCCAATGTTTGCAAAGTAACTGTTCAGTGTATTGCATATACCATATGTGTTTGTGATCTTTGTATTATTGAATGCAATTTCCCGTGGAATGACCCTACTCTTGGGTTTTCTTCGAATTGCTTCGTTCAAAATCATCCAAGTTCCTCTGATGTTATTTTTGTTCTCGTTCAGTAAATTCCTATAGTAATGTCTTTTTTGCATCCTTAATAAATTATTCAGCTTATTTCAGTAGTTTTTGTAAATGATTTCACTCTCCAGTGTTTTCTCCCTTTGATATTTTTTATATAAGGTATTTTTTTGTAAACATGATATTACCAAACCTTTTGTCAGCCAACTCTTCTTTTTACGACGGTGAGCGTTTTTCATCTTGTATGGAAAGTGTTTATCGACAAGTGCGACAAATATTTCATGAAAATTATTAAAACTAGATTCTGCATCATTTGTGTAAATAACATCCCAGCTGAGCTCCTGGAGGTCATTTACAAAATTGATCTTAGCCGAGTCCGTTATTTGTCTTGAGTACGACGAGTCTTCACTCTCAGGTGTGTTGTTCTTGTATGTTGTTATTGCGAACACTGGTAGGTGATCACTGATGTCACTTATAATAGTACCACTGTGTATTTGTGTGTTGATATCATTGGTGAAAATGTTATCTATCAGAGTAGTTGACCTTTTGTCTATACGTGTAGGGACATTTATCAGCGGTCTGAAACCGTGACTATAGACGGTATCTAGTATTTTTCCTGTTTGCTGCAATTCTGTCTGTAACATATTGATATTGAAATCACCCATGACAAACCAAGTTTTATTGTTGTTAATGTCCAACAGATTGCTGAGATGATCCACAAATACGTCAACCGATGAATTCGGAGATTTGTAAATACATGAAAATAACATTTGATTGTTGTTGAGCGTGACTTCCACTGTTATTATTTCACATACGTCTTCAACTACATTGGATTTAGCGATAATTTTGGAAGCTTTTAAGCTAGACCTGACGTAAAGAAGAACACCGCCACCTCTTTTGTGCTCACGTGATGTACAGAACATATCATAATTATCCAGTTTGAAGTAGTCGATGCTCAAACCTGGGTTGAACCACGTTTCTGAGATTCCTATGACATCAAATTTGTGCTCTATAATCTCCAAGGTAGTCGTCAATTGGCAGAAATTTTTCTTTAGACTTCGAGCGTTGACATGCAGCATTTTCAGTAAGTTGTCATTGGTGAAAGAAGAATTAAATTCCGCTTCTGTGTACTCATCACAGTTTGCTTGCATGTTATTGAAAAACTCTTCCTGGTGGAGAAAGTGCTGATCATCTTTTACACCGATCATATCCTGAGCTATGTACAGGGTGAAATTAACATTGGTACATCATGAAAAAGTGTAACGGCAAGACAAAATTGCTGATTATGAATTGAGATAAAACGTGATTTTATCATTCAACCAACATTGATAAGACTGACTACATTGAAAGTGAAAATACTGATAATGGAAGTTGAACATTAATCCATATATGAAACTGTGCATTCTAAGATACACAATGCGAAAAAGACAAAAATAAACAAGTGTTGCTGTAATTAGTATTATTAAGAGGTGCCGTTGTGATGTTTAGCACGGGAGTTGTTGATTTATCTGTAGTGTAATTTAAACTGTTTTGGCGTTATCGATTTAACAAGCGGGAGGAATTGTGTGGAATGTGGTAGATTGAACTGAATGAATAAATTGAATTGAATTGGCTTTACAATTAACACGGCAAGCCTTCACAACAACAACAACAAAAAACATGGCTCACCAAAACACCTCCGTTTGTCGGCATTCACTTGGCATTGCTGTATTTTCATAGTACCTTGTTGCCTCGCACAGCGTATTTTCGTGATTTTTGAAATTTGTTGCTTCGGCCAGCACATTGCCGTGCAGTTGCTGAGTTGGAGCGAGCTGGCAGCTGGGGAGAATGTTCAGATGGCAGCTCACCAGATGGACCTGTCTGTCGAATAACATCTTCCATGGAGTGGACGTGCACAGCTCGGGCATTTTGTGAGATCCGAATTTTGATCTGACCGAGATCAGTCCATACACTGTGAATTTTTCCCTCTCTCTTCATTTTCCTCACTTCAAACATGAGCTTGGAATTTTCTTGAGTGAGATGATCATTCACGTAGATGTTTTTGCAGCGGGGATTTTTCAACGTTTTTCTCGAGCCAAAGAACTTGTTTCGCACAGCCATGTTTTCAAATTTGATCAGAAGTGGTCTTGGCTTATCGTTCTGGGTCTTGCCAATGCGGTGAGCTTTCTCTATGTCAGCTGATGAAATACTGATGTTCATATCATCGGCTATTTTCTTCACGACTTCAATTGAGTCTTCATTAGGGTCCTCCTTCACACCTGACACACACACGTTTTTTGTTCTTGATTTTTGGTCAATCTGGTTGATCAGACGTTTTGTTTCTTTCAGCTCTTTCTTCAGTTCTTCAATCTCTTCTTGCTTTCCTGCCAGTGCTTCCGAGACTGCTGCACGAATTGCTGGCTCCACGATAGTTTCTTTAATCACTCTAAGGATGTCTTCATTTCTAAGGCATTCAGCCATGGCGTTTCTCAATTCTCCAGTTGCGACCATTGCCGTTACACTTGATATAACTAATCAGAAATTTTGATGAAAAGTTTCAAAGTGAAGTTGTATGAGAACAATATCGCTAAATCACGGGAGCAACGCACACGCGTCCACACTCACTGACCGTTGAAACTGAACTTCAATCCATATTCAATCCTTCGATCCTTCAATCCTTTATTAAATCCATAGAATAAACTGTATAAAAATTAAAAAGCAACAAATTTAACCTGTAAATACGTTCACCAATAAAAACTCTAAATGTGAATATTTTAATTATAAATTTGACAAAATATTATCCCTTAATCCACCTCATATTTAAACCTACTCGTCGTGCGGAATAATTCAGAACACTAACACGTACAAAATAATGAAAATTCTAGCATGTAAACCCGCCCGTCGTGCAAAACAGTTCCTACTATTAAATTTGTTTTGAATTCATAAGATAAAATAAATATGAATTAATCAAGAAAAGAGTAAACCCGCAAAAATCTTATTTAAACCTGCCCGTCGTGCTGAATAATTTAGAACTCTGACACAAAACAATGAAAAATGAATAATTATTTATCATAATGTTTTCAAAATATATTTACAACTCAACATCACCATCTAGCATTAAAACCCGCCCTTTGTGCAGAACAATAAATAAAGTAAAATGAATATTGAATTAATAAAAAATGATTAGAAATTAAAAAAGAAAAAGTAAACCCATAAAAAGTCTTAACCAATAGAAAAGTCTAAATGTGAATGTTTTATTTTAGATGTGGCAAAATATTTTCCCTCGAACTGCCTCGTATTTAAACCCGCCCGTCGTGCGGAACTATAAATAGAATATAATGAATCAAAAAGCAATGAATCAAAAGCTTATCCAATAGAAAAATATAAATTTGTAAATTCTTGTTTTAATTATTCACGAAGTTTTTTTCGTCAACAGTGCTCAAGTCCACACCCATTCTTCGTGTGTAGTAATTCATAAGTGTAACACTATCAAAACAATGAAACCTTCTCTCATCTCTATAATTCCAGATTTATGCGTCCGCTAAAACAGCATATCCATATAGTTGGCATTGCATGATATTACAACCCATATCCTTATGCAACTTAAGCTTATGCAACTTGAAATTAAACCAATTAAATTATACAGTAAGATTCAGTAGTTAACTTTGTTCCCAGTAGTATTTTACCCGCCCATCGGTCGGAACAATTAATGTGTAAATATTGAGGACAACAAAGCCTTTCTATTCAGTATAGTGTAGCATTAATTAAACTGTACCCAATAAAACCACACCATCCATGCTTGGAGCAAATATGATGCATTTTTAATTGTGGTTGGGCTTCAGTGAAATTTAATCGGTGTATAATCCTGTGTAATCGCAAGTGCGCATAATAGCTGTCAAATTGACAATATGTCCTTTTGACTTTACACCGCCGTAACTTCCTTCATATATACCTTGGAAAATTACAAATTATACCGTATTGTAGAAAACAAGATTTCTAGCACGATGGTATAATTTATTTTTATGTATAACAAATAGTTACTGAGAAATAGTAGAAAAATGAATTAATTTTAGTCGCCCGGTGTTCAAGTGTAATTTTGGATGTATTTGAGAATTTTGCCAATTTTACACGTTTTTTGTATCATTTGTGGGTATAAATTATAGCTTATCTTGTAGAACACAAAATTATCTACACAGTAGTATATTCCTGTGTAATCGCAAGTGCGCATAATAGCTGTCAAATTGGCAATTTGTCCTTTTGACTTTACACCGCCGTAACTTCCTTCAGATATACTTTGGAAAATTTCAAATTATACCGTATTGTAGAAAACAAGATTTCTAGCACGATGGTATACATTATTTTTTTGTATAACAAATTGTTACTGAGAAATAGTAGAAGAATGAATTAATTTTAGACGCCCGGTGTTCAAGTGAAATTTTGGATGTATTTTAGAATTTTGCCAATTTTACACGTTTTTTGTATCAATCTTTATGCATTCTTAATTGTGATTGGGCTTCAGTGAATTTTAATCAGTGTATATTCCTGTGTAATCGCAAGTGCGCATAATAGCTGTCAAATTGGCAGTATGTCCTTTTGACTTTACACCGCCGTAACTTCCTTCAGATACACTTTGGGAAATTACAAATTATACCGTATTGTAGAAAAAATAATTTTTAGCACGATGGTATAATTTATTTTTATGTGTAACAAATAGTTACTGAGAAATAGTAGAAAAATGAATATATTTTAGTCGCCCGGTGTTCAAGTGTAATTTTGGATGTATTTGAGAATTTTGCCAATTTTACACGTTTTTTGTATAATTTGTGGGTATAAATTATAGCTTATATTGTAGAACACAAAATTATCTACACAGTAGTATATTCCTGTGTAATCGCAAGTGCGCATAATAGCTGTCAAATTGGCAATATGTCCTTTTGACTTTACACCGCCGTAACTTCCTTCAGATACACTTTGGAAAATTTCTAATTATACCGTATTGCAGAAAAAAGATTTATAGCATGATGGTATAATTTATTTTTATGTGTAACAAATATTTACTGAGAAATAGTAGAAAAATTAATTAATATTAGTCGCCCGGTGTTCAAGTGTAATTTTGGATGTATTTGAGAATTTTGCCAATTTTACACGTTTTTTGTATCATTTGTGGGTATAAATTATAGCTTATCTTGTCGAACACAAAATTATCTACACAGTAGTGTATTCCTGTGTAATCGCAAGTGCGTAAATTGTGATTGGACTTCAGTGAAATTAAATCAGTGTATATTCATGTGTAATCGCAAGTGCGCATAATAGGTGCCAAATTGGTAATATGTGCTTTTGACTTTACACCGCCCTGACTTTCTTCAGATAAAGTTTGGAAAATTACAAATTATACCGTATTGTAGAAAACAAAATTTCTAGCACGATGGTATAATTAATTTTTATGTGTAACAAATAGTTACTGAGAAATAGTAGACAAATTAATATATTTTAGTCGCCCGGTGTTCAAGTGTAATTTTGGATGTATTTGAGAATTTTGCCAATTTTACACGTTTTTTTGTATCATTTGTGGGTATAAATTGTACTTTTATTGTAGAACACAAAATTCTCTACACAATAGGTAATTTTATAGCTGTAAATTTGCTGGTTTATGAGGAATAGATAGCGGAATATTGACCAAAATATTCACGTTTTTTGTGCTAATTTTGCCATTTTGTCATTTACACTTCACACCGCCGTAACTTTTTTTTAATACACTTAGGAAAATTAAAATTTATACGTTATTGTCGAAAACAAAATTTCCAGCATGATGGTATTATTTATTTAGATGTGTGATAATTAGTTTTTGAGAAATAGAGAAAAAAGTGTAGAAAATCGCACGCGTGGAGTTTAAATATAATTTTGAATGTAGATTGATTTTTTTTCCATTTTACATAGCTTATATTTAATTTTTGGGTATGAATTATAATTTGTTGAGTAGAACAGATAATTTTCTACACATTGGTAAAATTTATATAGTTGTACCATTGCTGGTTCGAGAGGAGTAGTCTACAGAAAATTGACCAAAATTTTCACATTTTTCATGGTTCATTTTGTCTGTTCACCGCTATTACTTTTTTTATTCTATTTTTGAAATCAAAAATTCTATCCAAAGTGTAAACAAGAAAATTTCCAACATGATGGTACAAATTTTCAGCGGATACGCCAAGTGATGGCCGAGTAGCAGCTCATAGAAAATGGACCAAGGAGGGTGGGACACACACACACAGACACACACACACACACACACACACACACACACACACACACACACACACACACACACACACACACACACACACACACACACACACACACACACACACACACACACACAGAGTATCTCTTTTATATATATATATATATATATATATATATATATATATATATATATATATATATATATATAAATTATCTGTCGGCTTGTGTGTATGTATGCTTGGATATGAGGTGGCATAACTGAGCGGGCTAAAATTGTATAGATCGGGGGCTTTAAACGTAAACTAAGCGATGGATCATGTTTATGAGATAATAATATCCCGGGGGCATCAACTGTAGACAATAGAACGTTTAATTTCACCGTGTAAAACGATTTCATATACAAAACTAACGGATTTGACTTCAAGGTCCAGAACGGATCGTGTTCGAGTTCTGAATTATTCCGCACGACGGGCGGGTTTAAATATGAGGCAGGTTGAGGGAAAATATTTTGTCCAAATGAAAATATACAATTCAATTTATACTTTTCAATTGATTAAGATTTGTAGGTGTTCTCCCTTTCTTGCAATATTTTTATTAATTAAATATGAATTTCATCATATTAATTGTTCCGCACAACGGGCTGGTTTTTAGGCTAGGCGGGTTTTAGGCTTTTCTATTGGTAAATATTATTATGAGTTTAACTTTTTCTCTTTAAATTTGTATTCGTTTTATTCTATGAATTGAATATTTAGTTTACTTTATTAATTGCTCTGCACGACGGGCGGGCTTATATGTTAGTATATATATATGTGTGTGTGTGTGTGTGTGGGTGTGTGTGCGTTTGTATATATCATATGTTTTGGGACAACAATTCAGTGTCGGACCGTTTTGGAAATTCCTCGCTTTGCTGGTGTTAGAATTTATAACTAGGATTTCTAATGATTCAAGCTAGTATTTAATTTGGAGCTGTAATATGGAAAATTCAAGTACAAATACCATCGAATCACCTTGCAATGCGATAATAAGGAAACACATCACATTCTTAATTTTATGGTACACAGTTATGCCGCAATTTGTAAGTGATGCACCATCAGTTGGACGACTGCTATCTACCATATACCTCGGTTTTTCATTGGGTTTATATGGTGACCGCCAAATTTTGTGCTTTGTGAGAGTCCAAGATTATTCTATTTGTGGATGATACCAATATATTGCATGAGGAAAAACATTATGATAACCTACATGATGTTAAAAACACGGATATTGCTCTGATACATAGATGGCTAGTCAGTAATAAATTGCCTATAAATACGGAGAGATCGACTTGCATGCATTCTTCAATGAAGTCCGCCAACAGTAGAAATGAAAATAAAATTAATGACACAAAGATAAAGAAAGCCGTCGTTACCAAGTTTCTAGGAATCGTCCTGGACAATATACTCAATTGGAAAGAACAAATTAACAAGGTAAACCATAACCTGGGCAGAATCAACTTTGTTCTTCGCAAAACCCGGTATGTATTCGACACGATGTCAAATAAACAAATATATGAGTCTCTGTTCAAACCATACCTACAGTATGTGATTGGAGCATGGGGCAGTACATACGTTTCCAATTTATGAACCATCATACTTGCTCAGAAAAGAGCTATTAGACTAGTTTCTAACAAAAAATATCATGATAACACGTCGCCTCTTTTCAAACAGCTGAAAATACTAAGGTTCATTGATCTAGTCTAATACTCAACTCTGATAAAACACCCGAATGCGCCAAGCGTATAATATGAAATTGCCCAGCAATATGCAAGATAAATTTTCATTGAGTGAGAGACACCGGGAATAATTAACAATAACATTTACACGCACAAAAGCAAAAAATTGGAGTTTTTTCCACAACGGTAAAAAATTATGGAATCAATTACACTGGTCTGCGTAATTTATAAGGTCAAGGGTTTCTCAACTGTTTTTAGGTCACTTTTTCACACTGATTACGGAAATGGAATCCGTTCTGCTGGATTAGCTCGATATTTTAAGATACGTTATTTGGCCCATATGAAAAAAACCATGCTGATTGGTTTACTATTGTTAATGCCACTGAAGGATATATGTTTAAACTGCAAACTGATGCACCATAAGTGTATTCCGATCACAGTACATACTCACTACTGCGAAACAAATGGCCTTTTCACGGACTTCCGAATGTGTTGAGCAGATGGGACGTCCCTCTTCAAGCACCAGCAATAGTCCGCCAGGTAGTTAACGTCCCACCGACCCTGGTACCGTTCTTCTACCACACGTATGTCTTTGTGGAAACGTTATCCCTGCTCTTCACTATAATCGCCACAGTTATCTGGGATATCATCGAGATGGGACCGTAGAAAGTGTATCTTTATAGACATACGAGCACCAAGTTGCTGAAAACTATCCATCAACTCATCGACGACCTTCAGGTATTCCGGACTTCTGTAGTTACCCAGGAAGTTAATGGTGATCGACTTGTAGGCCAGAAACTCAGAGAGCTCATACTGATATATTATGATGACATTAGATATGATGCATGCAGCAGGAGAGAAGGTTGACAATTGGGTATCTGTATGCCCACTGCAATATGCATAATAATACATCAGTGTGTGAGCTGTTATCCTTGACTTAGTGTGAAAACTCGAGCTAATTGAGAAAACTGGATGGTTTTTTCGGATTCAGCACACAAAACTTGTATAAAAACAGCTGAGAAATATCCAACCTTTTGAAAAAAATTTGAAACGCAGGTCAGTGTTATCGGCGTCACTGAAGAAAATATGAAAGATGTCAGAATTAAAAAAACAACTGTACAGTCATTATATAAGACAATATTAAATTGAGATTGACATTGATGGGTCCTCACCGCCACCTTCACGGATGAATATTGTATGTTTCCCTGTACATATGTGTTTCTTGTATTTTTTAAATGTTCTTGTTTTTGAGGCAGCACAAGCCCTTAAAGCTTCTTATGCCTCGCAATCACAAAATTTTCTCAATATGTTTTCTGTTCCGTTCTGAATGGCAAAATACGTTTGATTTGATTTGATTTGAGTCCCGCCCAAGCCGTATATATAACCTCTGCTCTAATATTACCCATGACAACAGTGTATACGCTACTCTAAAACGCACATGTTATCGATTTTACTGACAGACATACATTTATGAGTACACGTTAGTATATGCACACTCATACACGCTCACACGTGGTCATGTATTTGTGTACGTGTCTGTGTGTGTATGTGTGTCCCTGCGTGTCTGTTCGTGTCAGCCCAGGTGCATGTACCAATTTACAGTTTGTTTATTATTCGCATATATCACCTAGGTGATTACGTGTACATGCATATTGACTTGTACGTGTGGGTGTAGTTGTGTTTCTCTCTCTCTCTCTGTATGTGTGTGTGTGTGTGTCCGCACGTGCAAATGAATGCATGCCTGCAGTGTTTAAGCACATAACATACATACATCGGTGAGTAAATTGAGTCGCGTTCCATTATGAAATTCCTGATTGTTTCCTTTGGACGCTCAAATGTCTAATCGGGCACCATCCATAATTTGTATCACCCATAATAGGCTTTGAGTGGCATTCTGCTAGGCTATTTTTGACCGTTGTTGTAATTTAGTTTGGCGCAGCTGATCAGTCTTCAAAATGGCTGCTTGGCTTGCTAGTTGATGATTCATTTTTCCCAATCGGAAATGTTCACTTTGTTCAATTACTACCGACAGAAGAGGTCGTCTTCTTCCAAGTTGCAGATTCTGCAAACTACAGGCCAACTCTACAGAATCGCGTCATAAAACAGTGATGGTGTCCCCTGGTGTCCCGGCCAAGGCACCGAACTATCACCAACAAAGTGTAAGTGACCCGTAACTAAGTATATACTATATATACACTAAATATATAATAATATATATACTAAATATATACTATAAATATAACTAAATATATACTATATATATAATTGAATGTATACTATAAATATAACGAAATATATACTATAAATATAACAAAATATACGGTACTATAAATAACTAAAACGTTATTCTGCCAACTCACCGAGCCCCCCCCCCCGTTGGAGCGACACTCGACTCGCCCCTGCGACAGCCAGCCAACACCACTTTCACACCTACCAGACAATGCCACCTAGAAGTGACACCTGGTTGTTGACATAAATAGCATGTGAATGATTGTTCGAATGTTGTAGTGATTGTGTTGGTATTTACGTTGTTATTGTGTTCTCATGTGATTTGTGTCTGATGATGGAGTCTGGTAACTCCAAAACGTTACGTAATATAAGGAAGTTGTTGAGTTGTCTGAATAGAAGAGATCAGATATCGGCTAGAGACATGGAATCGACCAAAAACAAAATTGCTAAATGTGAAATCGCAATCCAATTTAGTCTCGTTTGCAAGCGCGAATATATATCTATATCTATATATATAAAAGAGATCCTCTGTGTGTGTGTGTGTGTGTGTGTGTGTGTGTGTGTGTGTGTGTCTGTGTGTGTGTCCCACCCTCCTTGGTCCATTTTCTATGAGCTGGCACTCGGCCATCACTTGGCGTACCCGCTAACGATTTATACCATCATGTTGGAAATTTTCTTGTCTACACTGTAGATTAAATTTTTAGTTTTAAAAATAGAACCAAAAACAGTTATAGCGGTGAACAGACAAAATGAACCCTGAAAAATGCGAAAATTTTGGTCAATTTTCTGTAGACTACTCCTCCTGAACCAGCAATGGTACAACTATATAAATTATACCACTCTGTAGAAAAGTATTTTTTCTACTCAACAAATTATAATTCATACCCAAAAATTAAATATAAGCTATGTAAAATGGAAAAAAATTCAATCTACATTCAAAATTATATTTAAACTCCACGCGTCCGATTTTCTACACTTTTTTCTCTATTTCTCAAAAACTAATTATCACACATCTAAATAAATAATACCATCATGCTCGGAATTTCGTTTTCTACAATAAGGTATAAATTTTAATTTTCCAAAGTGTATTAAAAAAAGTTACGGCGGTGTGAATTGTAAATGACAAAAAAGCAAAATTAGCACAAAAAACGTGAATATTTTGGTCAATATTCCGCTATCTATTCCTCATAAACTAGCAAAGTTACAGCTATAAAATTACCTATTGTGTAGAGATTTTTGTGTTCTACAATAAAAGTACAATTTATACCCAAAAATGATACAAAAAACGTGTAAAATTGGCAAAATTCTCAAATACATCCAAAATTACACTTGAACACCGGGCGACTAAAATATATTCATTTGTCTACTATTTCTCAGTAACTATTTGTTACACATAAAACTTAATTATACCATCGTGCTAGAAATCTTGTTTTCTACAATACGGTATAATTTGAAATTTTCAAAAGTTTATCTGAAGGAAGTCACGGCGGTGTAAAGTCAAAAGCACATATTACCAATTTGGCACCTATTATGCGCACTTGCGATTACACCTGAATATACACTGATTTAATTTCACTGAAGTCAAATCACAATTTACGCACTTGAGATTACACAGGAATATACTACTGTGTAGAGAATTTTGTGTTCTACAAGATAAGCTATAATTTATACCCACAAATGATACAAAAACGTGTAAAATTGGCAAAATTCTCAAATACATCCAAAATTACACTTGAACACCGGGCGACTAAAGTTAATTAATTTGTCTACTATTTCTCAGTAACTATTTGTTACACATAAAAATAAATTATACCATCACGCTATAAATCTTGTTTTCTGCAATACGGTATAATTTGAAATTTTCCAAATTGTATCTGAAGTAAGTTACGGCGGTGTAAAGTCAAAAGGACATATTGCCAATTTGACAGCTATTATGCGCACTTGCGATTACACAGGAATATACACCGATTAAATTTCACTGAAGCCCAACCACAATAAAAAATGCATCATATTTGCTCCAAGCATGGATAGTGTGGTTTTATTGGGTACAGTTTAATTAATGCTACACTATACTGAATAGAAAGGCTTTATTGTCCTCAATATTTACACATGAATTGTTCCGACCGATGGGCGGGTAAAATACTACTGGGAACAAAGTTAACTACTGAATCCTACTGTATAATTTAATTGGTTTAATTTCAAGTTGCATAAGCTTAAGCTGCATAAGGATATGGGTTGTAATATCATGCAATGCCAACTATATGAATATGCTGTTTTAGCGGACGCATAAATCTGGAATTATAGAGATGAGAGAAGGTTTCATTGTTTTGATAGTGTTACACTTATGAATTACTACACACGAAGAATGGGTGTGAACTTGAGCACTGTTGACGAAAAAAACTTCGTGAATAATTAAAACAAGAATTTACAAATTTATATTTTTCTATTGGATAAGCTATCTGCTTTTTGATTCATTATATTCTATTTATAGTTCCGCACGACGGGCGGGTTTAAATAAGAGGCAGTTCGAGGGAAAATATTTTGCCACATCTAAAATAAAACATTCACATTTAGACATTTCTATTGGTTAAGACTTTTTATGGGTTTACTTTTTCTTTTTTAATTTCTAATCATTTTTTATTAATTCAATATTCATTTTACTTTATTTATTGTTCTGCACAAAGGGCGGGTTTTAATGCTAGATGGTGATGTTGAGTTATAAATATATTTTGAAAACATTATGATAAACAAATTAGTCATTTTTCATTGTTTTGTGTCAGAGTTCTCAGTTATTCAGCACGACGGGCAGGTTTAAATAGGATTTTTTTGGGTTTACTCAACTCTTATTTAATTCATATTTATTTTCTCTTATGAATTGAATACAAATTTAATCGTATGAACTGTTTCGCACGACGGGCGGGTTTCCATGCTAGAATTTGCATTGTTTGTTACATGTTTGTGTTCTGAATTATTCCGCACAATGGTTGGGTTTATATATGAGGCGGGTTGAGGGAAAATATTATTTAAAAATAAAAATATAAATATTCACACTTTTACTTTCATATCTGAGTTTTCATTTTCTTTTTAAATTAGGAATATTTTTTATGAATATGAATTTTTATGAATATTAATTCCATTTTATGAGTTCCTCCGCACAACGGGCGGGTTTAAATGCTAGTATATATATATATATATATATATATATATATATATATATATATATATATATATATATATATATATATAAGAGAGATCCTCTGTCTGTGTGTCTGTCTAACTGTCTGTCTGTTTTTCTGTCCCACCCTCCTTGGTCCATATTCTGCAAGCTGCTACTCGGTAACCACTTGATGTACCCGCTAAAAATTTACATCATTACTTTGGAAATTTTCTTGTCTAAACGATAGGTTAAATTTAAAATTGTGAAAATTAAACCAAAAAAAGTTAGAACGGTGAAAAATACAATGAACCCTGAAAAATGAGAAAATTTTGGTCAATATTCCGCCATTCACTCCTCATAAACAAGCAATGGAACAGCTATAAAAATTATACCACTGTGTAGAAACTTTTCTGTTCTACAAGAAAAAGTTTATTTCATATTCAAAAATTGAATTTAAAATATGTAAAAATAACAAAATTACAATCTACATTCATAATTTCATTTTAACTTATGGCGACCGATTGTATTTATTTTTTTCTCTATTTCGTACCAAATCAATGTCACACATCTAAATAAATTATACCATCATGATGGGAATTTTGTGTTCTACAACACGGTAAAATTTTTTAATTTCCAAAGTGTATTTAAAAAAAGTTACGGCGGTGTGAAGTCAAAATGACAAAGTCAAAAAGGCAAAATTGGCACAAATAACGTGAATAATTTGGTCAATATTCCGCTATTATTTTTCATAAACCATCAATGATACAGCTATAACAATTATACTATTGTGTAGAAATTTTAGTGTTCTACAAGATAATTTATAATATATATCCACAAATGATACAAAAAACGTGTAAAATCGTCGAAATTTATAAGATACATCCAAAATTACACTTGAACACCGGGCGATTAAAATTAATTAATTTTTCTACTATTTTTCAATAACTATATGTTACAAATAAAAATAAATTATACCATCAATTTTGTGTTCTACAATGCGGTATAATTTGATATTTCCCAAAATGTATTTGAGGAAGTTACAGCGGTGTAAATTTAAAAGGACATATTGCCAATTTGACAGCTATTTTGCGCATTTGCGACTACACATGAGTATACACTGATTAAATTTCACTTAAGCCCAATCACAATTAAGAATGCATCATATTAGCTCCAAGCATGGATGGTTTGGTTTTATTGCGTACAGTTTAATTAATGATACATTATACTGAATAGAAAGGCTTTCTTGTCCTCAATATTTACACATGAATGGTTCCGCACGACGGGAGGGTAAAATGCTACTGGTAACAAAGTAAACTACTGAATTTGACTGTGTAATTTAATTGGTTTAGTTTCAAGCTGCATACGCTCAAGTTGCATATAGATATGGGTTGTAATATCATGCAATGCCAAATATCGGGACCAATCCGAGCTCTTGATGCCAGGTTTCAGTAAGCCATTGCTAATCAAACGTGACTCAAAAAACAGGCGGCGTGGCATGACAGTGTACGTACGCAAAGGCTTTTCAGCAACGAGAATTACAGCGCACGACTGCACTTGTCATTAAGTTATGCTGCTGCGTGTCAACACCGCCTTGATGAATTTTTACATCTTTGGAGCCTACCGAAATACAGACAGTAACGACTCTATCTACGAATGTCTCTTGTCAGAAATGTCAACAATTCAGGAGAAGGACACCAAGTCAGCATTTGTATTTGTGGGAGACATGAACGCCCATCACGTGAGTAACTTGTCGACATCTCCTACAGACGCTCATGGTAGAGCAGCATATGATTTCTGCAACATTTCTGGCTGCTCCCAAATGGTGTCCGGTCCCACACATCAAGCGGGAAACTGTTTGGACTTGGTTATGACAGACGTCTCAGATATCGTGAGTGTAAACGTGGAAGCTCCAATAGGAAGTTCAGATCACTCGTCGCTGTCCGTGAAGTTGACATTGAAACAGAAGGTTTCTCCTTACACGATTTCAAGGCTCGTGCACATGAAGAACAATGTTGACTGGGTGAAGGTGAATGATGAATTGAAAGCAATTAAAGTTTCAAATATGCAGCAGAAGGAATGCTCCATCGATGCATTGAACAAATACATTACCGATGTCATCTCAAGGAGAGTGCCTACTAAAAAACTACGTTTTCGCTCTGATGACAAAGCCTGGTTCACCAACGAATGTCGCAACGCACGTGAATCCAAGCAGGAGGCTTACCACAAGTGGCTCCAATCACGCTCAGCCGATTCATGGAATGTCTACACTGAGGCCAGACGGCATGCTGAGCATGTGTATTCAGAAGCGGAAACACGTCACTCAAAGAAACTTGCTGAAAAGCAAACATCTGCCAATGACGCCCACAAATAGGGTCAACGTTGAAATCGTCATTGTTTGGACATGACCTGTCTGTCCCTCCTTTATTTTCAGCGAACGGTGAGCTCAAAATCAAACCAACAGAGAAGGCAGAGCTGCTTATGGATTACTTCAATACCAGGCAATGTCAAGGGTCCATTCCGTCTGACGATTCATCTGTCCTCGCCCCGAAAATCAAAGGCATTGCCTTCCAATCAAAAGAAGTGGCGAATCTCATGAAAGACCTTGATGCCCACGGAGGAACAGACCCTCTGAATATGTTTCCGCTATTTTTCAAGGACACGGCAGATACTCTAGCTCCGAAGCTCAGTGCTCTTTTCAGGCGCTTGATGAAGACTGGTTCGTTTCCATCATGTTGGCGGGTTGCGAATATCACGCCCATACCAAAAGGAACCAATTCAGCTGATGTTGCAAACTACCGGTCAATATCAATTACGCCGATTCTGTCCAAAATATTCGAGCACTTGATACCTTCCAGACTGTCCAAGTACCTGGAGAGCAACAATCTGCTGTCGGAAAACAAATTTGCATACCGCAAAAAACTCAGCACGACTGACGCTCTGCTTACTATCACGCATGAGTTCCAGCAAGTGCTAGACAAAGGCAGTGAAGCCTGGATTGTGCAGTTGGATTTCTCGGCAGCATTTGACCGTGTGAGCCACCAGGGCTTGTTGCAAAAACTGAGAAACATTGGAGTCGGCGGCCGTTTGCTAAGTGTTTTGCATCAATTTCTATCCAATCGCGTACAACGTGTTGCCATCGATGGAGCATACAGTGGCTGGCAGAGCATTGTGTCCGGTGTCCCGCAGGGAAGTGTGTTGGGTCCTATTTTGTTCAACATTTACACCGCTGACCTGAACACAACCACACGCAACCCTGTATATGGATATGCTGATGATATCACCTTGATGGCTGTAATTTCATCTCCTTCGCACAGACCACAGGTGCGTCAAACGGTCAACGACGATCTCAGCAGCGTCCTGAAGTGGTGTGAGAGGTGGAATATGATGCTGAACACTTCGAAATCTAAATGCTTGTTGGCTTCTAGGTCACGTACCGTTCATCCTTCACATGGAGCTATCCTTATAAATGACGCCCAACTCAGCGTGTGTGATGAGCTCAAAATATTGGGAGTACATGTAGACTCAAAGCTGACGTTTGAGAGTCACATTCGGAAGCTAGTTTGTTCGGCATCGCGGAAACTGGGACTTATAAGAAAGGCATATCGGATGTTCGGTAGCAGCACGATCTCAAAAAGTTGTTTTCGCTGTTTCATTTTGCCAATTCTGGAGTACTGCGCCCCCGTGTGGTCTTCTGCTGCGGATTGTCACCTCAATCTCATCAACAGAGTTTTTAGAACTTGCAAGTTCTTCTGTGGTGACTTGGTTCTTGGTGATTTTTGCCATCGTCGAAAGGTCAGCAGCGTGTGCATGCTGTACAAGATCAAGCACAACGACCATCATCCGATGAGCAAGTCAATTCCTGATGATTTCGTGGCAGCAAGAAGCACACGGTTTACATCCAAACAGCATTCCCAGTGCATGGCTCCAATTCGTTGTCGTACAAAACAATTCCAACGTTGCTTTCTTCCGGCCACTGTGTCTACTTGGAACACGTTGAAGGAGGAGGCTTTCTCGCATAACAATTTGAAGAAATTCAAGGCCAAAGTAAATGAAATGCTACTGAAAGATCGGAATTGACTGTTGAGTCTTATTAATTGTATATATATTCATATTTATTGTTATTTATTCATGCTTATTGTTATTTATTCATGCTTATTGTTATTTATTTTCTATTTATTTATATTTATTCCTATTTTACTCTCTATTTATTACTATTTATTATTGGTTGTTGTTATTTATTAAATTATACTTTTACTCAGTGTTGGCTGTTGTTGTTTATTGAATCATATTTATTGTTGTTGCTGTTTATTGAGTCATATTTATTGTTGTTGTTGTTTATTGAATCATATTTGTTGTTGTTGATGTTTATTGACTCATAATTATTGTTGTTGTTGTTTATTGAATCATATTTATTGTTGTTGCTGTTTATTGAATCATATTTATTGTTGTTGTTGTTTATTGAATCATATTTATTGGTGTTATTGCTTATTGAATCATATTTATTTGTGTTGTTGTTACTTATTGAATCATATTTATATTTATTGTTGGATGTTTCTTATTGAATCATATGTATTGCTCTTGATTGTTATTGATTACTTATTTATTAACATTTATTCTTATTTATTGATGGCTGTTATTTACTGAATCACATATTTATTGTTGATTGTTATTATTTATTGAGGAACGTGGGCGGAGTGACATTATGGATTGTTATCGGATGATGGTTTATTATTTATTGTTATTTATTTATTATTTCCTTTCCAACTCTCTTTCTAGACTTTTTTCTCTTCGAACTCTCTTTCTCTCTGAATCTTTTGGGTGCTTCCGGTACATGGGGCCACCTTAGTGGGGTAATAGTGCTTGCACTCTTCCCATGCTAATGGATTTGCCTGTAATTAATAATAATAATATATGCATCTGCTGTTTTAGCGGAAGCATAAATCTGGAATTATAGAGATGACAGAATGTTTCATTGTTTTGATAGTGTTACACTTCTGAATTATTACACACGAAGGACGGGTTTGAATTTGAGCAGTGTTGAGGGAAAACACTTCGTCAATAATTAAAACAAGAATTTACAAATATAAATTTTTCTGTTGGATAAGCTTTTTGCTTTTTGATTCCTTATATTTTATTAATCGTTCCGCACGACGGACGGGTCTAAATATGAGGCTGTTCGAGGGAAAATATTTTGCCACATCTAAAATAAACACATTCATATTTAGACTTTTCTATTGGTTAATACTTTTTATGGGTTTATTTTTTCTTTTTATATTTGTATTCGTTTTCTTTTATGAATTCAATATTTATTTTACTTTATTAATTGTTCTACAAAACGGGAGGGTTTCCATGCTAGATGATGCTAATTTAAAAATATATTTTTTATACATTATGATTAAAAATTTAGTCATTTTTCATTGTTTTGTGTCTGAGTTCAGAATTATTCAGCACGATGGGCAGGTTTAAATATGAGGCGGTATAGGCAAACAATTATGTAAAAATAATATAAAAGTATAGAAATTTAGACTCTTATGGGTTTACTCTTATCTATATTAATTCTTTAGGCGGGTTTACATGCTAGAATTTTCATTGTTTGTTACGTGTTTGTGTTCTGAATTATTTAGCACGACGGGCAGGTTCAAATATGAGGCGGATGGAGGGATAATATTTTGTCAAATTTAAAATAAAAATATTCAGATTTAGGGTTTTTTATTGGTGAACGTATATACAGGCTAAATTTTTTGCTTTTTAATTTTTATTCAGTTCATTTTATGGATTGAATATGAATTTTACTTTATGAATTGTTCAACACGACGGGCGGGTTCAAATATATATATATATATATATATATATATATATATATATATATATATATATATATATATATATATATATATTATGTATATATAAAATAAATTATCTGTCTGTCTGTGTGTGTATGTATGCTGGAATATGAGGAGACATAATTGCGCGGGTTCAATGGTATAGATCAGGGGCTTCAAACGCAAACGAAGCGATGGCTCATTTTTATTAAATAAAAATGTCCCGCGGGCAGCAACTATACACAATAAAACGTTCAATTTCACCGTATAGAATGAATTCATATACAAAACTTATGGATTTGACTTCAAGATCCAGAACGGATCGTGTTCGAGTTCTGAATTATTCCGCACGTCGGGCGGGTTTAAATGAGGCGGGCTGAGTGTAAATATTTTGTTAAAATATAATTAACAATCATGAAAATTCGACTTTTCAATTGATTAAGGCTTTTATGAGTTTACCTTATTTATCTTTTAATTTGCAATATTTTTATGAATTGTTCCGCACAACGGGCGGGTTTTAATGCTAGTATACTATAAATATAACTAAGTATATACTATAAATATAACTAAATATATACTATATAATCACCTGCTACTAAATATATGGTAAAAAAATTAAGCACATCGACGCATGGGACAGAGAAGCTACTTATAATTATTATTACCAACGAATATATGCGTGTATAAGACTCATAACTGCATACAAATGACATGTAATGATAGGCATTGTCCGAAATGGTATCTTCAAGTTCAACTGTATTCGTCCACACAAAAGCTTCGCCTATCATGATGTGAATAATAATACGGAAATATATACACATTCATACACACTCCCATATATATATATATATATATACATACATTTTTGGACTCCGAATCCGAGCCCGAATCTTCGCTGGTTTTGGGGTTTGAACCTCCGACTAGTGAACCTGATTTTCAAAGTTTCGGTGCAACATTCATTCCGAACCTTTGTCTGCGATCCTCGGAATCTAGAAAAAACAGCAAAACGAACCTTAATTCCGATACCTTCCGAACATTTCCAAACCTAAATTTTACTCATTCCGAATTTCCGAATCTGAATTTCCGATTAATAAAAAGGCTTCTTCTATGGATATCCAAGTGAACCAACCGAAAATACTGCCACACGTTTATAGTCTTGGTGTATATATTGATGCCTCACTCAGTTTCTCTCACCACATTAAAATTAATATACGAAAGTCTCGTAACATCGTACTACGTAACATCTAAATGTCACGTAAATACCTAGATCAACGTTCCTCCATTGCTCTAATTAATGCTTTTATCTTCCCCCATCTCAATTATTGTTCCTCTTTGTTTTATTCTCTACCAAAAAAGACATTTCTTCCTTCCAATCTATTCTCAACCAATCGTGCCGATTTGTTTTCAGACTTCCTTCCCGTCATCCCACCTCTCGATGCCTAAAAACATTGACATGGCTTCCTTTCAAATATATGACCCAATAAAAAATATGTTGTCTCACTTTCAAATTGATCAACTCCCCTTACCCTCCGCCTTATCTGATGGAGCTGGTAGTGCCAGTCTCACACAACACTAATACTTGGTCATCTAGTGCCCTTCTAGAACCCCGAGCAGTTTCCGAATCATCATGGTCTTCCAACTCCTTCCAATACATTGCCCCCCGTCTGTTCAAGAAATTTGCCCGTTCAATTACATTTTCCAGCTCCTATAAATCTTTCAGCAGCAAATTATGTAAATATCTTTTGGTGTGTACATAGATTCTTGAGCCCACACCGATATTAATCGTTTTTCAGTAGTATACGTGTTTTTGTGTGACTCTTGTGTGTCTTATTCCGCTGTGAGCTTAAGTTTTTCATGATGCATTTTCATTTGTGTGTACATTAAGTGATTTATATGTATAATTTAATCTCTGCCAATACTTTGTTGTATAAAGTGGCAATACATTTTTGATTTCTTATTTCTTCAAGATATTTACATCATGTATTTGAATCAGAGCGGCCGTGTTTGCTGCTGCCATCTAAGGCCGCTATTAAAGCAGGACTATCTAAAGTGTGCTTGGTGGCATAATGCTTCTTCAAGTTGGTGTCATTTTGAAGCTTCATCCTCTCAGTGCATTTTTTCTTGGCGCAGAGGGCAAACCCGCCGTCCCTGCCGCCAACAAACTTGAAGAAGGGCTTGAGAATGTCCCAGTCTCTGTAGAGGTCCATATTCCTCCTGGAACCATGACCCCCCTTGGCTTGCTCGGCCTCGGTGTCGACAACGTCCATTTTCTCGGCTCTACTTGTGCCAGGCATCAGCTCCGGACTCGAAATTTTTGGCAGTTGGATATCGCTGGTGTCAGATTCGCTCTCAGCAAGGCTGCTTGGGTTCCTGGACCTTGGTGTATCCGACTGAGCACTTGGGTTTCCCGACCTCAGTGTGGATATCACTTACTTATTCATTGTCACATGTCAGCGCTGAGTGTGATGTGAGTAGAGTAGACTAGCCTCCTTGGATGTCCTCTCCAGAGTGTTGTCAGTGCAACGGTTGAAGAATATCTGATTATATTAGCACTGCTTAATAACTAAATGCGCCGGTGACTGCGCATGCGCGGTCGTTGCGCATCACTAGCAAGCTTTCTGATTGGCTGGAATCCAGCTGCAGTCACAACATGACGAGTCTGTGTGGTACAGATAAAGCAACGAGTTAAACACCACCAGTCCATTTTCAAGTTCAAAAAGGGGCAGTTCAGACAGTAATACCAGTCTTTGTTTCGCACTACTAAGCACAGTTACACAGGCCTGCATAACGAGCACATTTCGAGCAGTGGTCATTCGAGACATACACACACACACACACACACACACACACACACACGACATTCATGGTTTGACCTCGGTCGTGTACGGTTGTGCTTCTTGTGCTCAAACGATATCAGTGCTTTTCAAACTAGATTGAGTACTAAGCACTGCAGTCATGGCAGTAGCCACGAAGCGTGGCAGAACAATTTCAACGCAGACTGCAAGTGACATCGACGCTCCTGTTGACGTCACCTTGATAGTGACTAGGAACGATACAAACGGAGGTATCTCGTGTCTCCCCACGCAGGCAGCGGCTGCCCTGAACAATTCGCCACTGGCTCGACACATAATTGAGCTGCGCCCTTTTGGTAAGAGTTCGGCCATCATACAGGTGAAAAACAATGCAATTGATTACCCCAAGTGCCAAGGAATCATCAAAGGTGAGAGTTTCACTGTTCAAACAGCACACTCCCAGTAGACATAGGTAGCCAAGCGTTAATATACGTTTAAGAAGGATGAAAATCATGGCAGGTTCAGCCCAATGAACAAAGAGCAAGTCAAAGTGGAGGGTATAATCGGTATCATCAAAACAATGACTCTCAAGTACTAGACGTATCATGGGAGCCCACGAAAAGACACACTCAAAGCGCGTACATGAAAATTACAGTGAAAGGGCCAATATCAACGCAAGTATTAATAATATTATTATTTTTTAACAACACAAACTATATTTTCACATTTGAACATGCACATGAGCACTATCATAATTGTATATCGAGATGCCGTGTGGGACCCGAAGACGTAAGGACAAAGCGTCCTGTCTCGATCTCCTGAGATCCCACACAATACAAGAAACATAAAACATAAACAATGGTCATATGTACACAAAGACAACAACACAAATCTTATATGATATTGTAATACCCAATTGACACTCTGGATATTTTCATACAACAATGTAACTAATTATCTGCACGACAGAACATCAAATATAACGATACCAACACAACCAAAAAACTACACGCCGTCCCAACACACCACCAACGTCCTCATTGCGGCGTCACTACCGCACAACGGATATTACTTAGATAAATAATAGTAGTCACAACATTTGAAACTTTTGAAAATAACTCTCTATATCTATCTGGAGCGCGTCGTGGTCATGTAAATCGACGTGGTGCAGGGACAGTCTCCTCCGGCCCGACAGCTTCCTCCGTCGGATGGTCAGTAATTTGTTCAGCGCTTGTTGGATGACCCGGAACGTGGTCGGCGCTGGTCGGAGTCACAAGTCCTTCCTCCTCCTCTTCATCAGACGTATCTTTGGTGTGGTTCAGGTTGACGTTTGGACACGGTTTGAAGAGTGAACTGTTTCGCGTAACGGTATGAAGTTTGCGTCGAGCGGTTATCATTGTATCCTTCACTCGATCGACAGTATACGGTGTCGGTATGAAATTTGGAGTCAGCTTGTCCTTTTTGGCTGCTGGTAAAACGACTTGATCTCCTACTCTCAGTCGTTGATGTTTGCTTCTTTTGTCGGCATAAAATTTCATCTTGGTCTTCGCGGAGGTGTCGTGATCGCGAACTGTGTTGTCATCCAATGGTGGAAAACTTTCAGGTAACAAAGACCTCACAGACCTGCCAAACAGCAGCTCACACGGTGACTTTCCAGTCGAAGAATGATGTGTAGATCTGTACTGCCGTAGAAACGTATTCAAAGCTTGTTGGAGATGTTTTTGCTCTACAGATGCTGCAGACAAGGCTCGTTTCAGTGTTTTCATGAATCGTTCAGCGTGCCCATTTGCTCTAGGCCACCAGGGAGTTACTTTACGGTGCTGAAAACCGAGGTAGTTGGATAGTTGTTCGATTTGATGACCATTAAATGGTGGACCATTGTCTGTCTTGACGATCTTTGGTGTGCCAAACATGATGAATGCTGAGTCCAGAAGTGGTGCTGTGGCATCGAATGATGTACTTGATGTGGGATACACTATCGGGAATCGAGAATAGTCGTCAATGATGTCAAACAGATATATGCCCTTCGGTAAAGGACCCATAAAATCAACGCTCACTTCATGCCATGGTAGGATTGGCAGGTTGCTCATTGAACATGGATCAGGTTTGTTGGGGCTGCTGGTTGATTGGCATGCCATGCATTTGCTGATGGTGTCTTCTACTTTCTTTTCTATACCTGGAAAACATACTATCTCACGAAGTATACTCTTGGTTTTCACAATGCCTTGATGTCCAGCATGTGCCAGGCTGATGACTCGGTTTTTAGACACGGTGGTATGATGATTCTGTTGCCTCGAAGAATGGTTCCCCGGTCAGACGATAAGGTAAGTTCATCTCCGACGTTGTGAATGCTATTCAGGAAGTGCTGATCGACATCAGGATTTGATTGGTCAATCTTCCAGTAATCTGACTCTATCAGCTCTGTCAGACCAATCATGGTAGGATCACGGGCGGCGTGATACTGAACTTCTTCGAGCGTCATCGCCTTCGGGATTACGTTTTGGATGATGTAGTACACATATTCTTCAGCATCCTCTGATTCAGATGAGTTGGTGACCTCGTCGATAGGGTGGCGGGATATATAGTCAGCTGGATTAGATTTTCCAGTCTTGTACTTGATGTGGATATCGTATGGCTGAAGACGAAGTCCCCATCTCTCGATTCTTGCTGGTGGTTTAGATTTGGGGTTGTTCCAAATGACTTCAACTGGTTTGTGATCGGTTACAACGATGACAGGTTGACCGCAAACGTAGATCCTGAAATGTTCACATCCCCATACGATGGCGTGGGCTTCTCGTTCGGCTTGAGTGTACCGCTCTTCCACGGGTGATAGAGCTCGACTAGCATAAGCTACGATATCGGTGACTTCACCATGTTCCCCACTGCGCTGAGATAAGATAGCAGCTATGCCGTGTGGACTAGCATCGACACTTACTTATGTGTGCTTGCTCGGATCAAAATACGACAAAGTTGATTGACTAGATAATCTCCGCTTGATCGTCTGAAATGCCGATTCTTCTTCACTGCTCCATTTCCACGGTGTATCTTTTCGTGTAAGAGCACGTAGAGGTGTAGTGATGTCAGCATAAATATTTATGAAATGTGAAAGGTAGTTGGACATACCCAAGAGGCTTCGTACTTCGCCGACGTTTGATGGTGCTGACATGGTTGATAATGCTTTCACCTTAGCGGGATCTGCAGATATGCCTTCATTGGAAAATTTGAATCCATAAAATGTCAGATATGATGCATCAAATTAACATTTCTTTGGTTGAATAGTTAAACCACTCTCATGAAGACGACGAATTACATTGCGTAACGCTTGCTCATGTTCGGATTGTGTCTTGCCATAGATGATGATGTCGTCTGCAAAATTTCGTACGTTTCGAATTCCGGCGAGAACTTGCTCGATCGTTCTTTGGAAAACTTCTGCTGCAGAACAGATGCCAAAATTCAGTCGTTTGTATCGGAAATTTCCTACATGGGTAGAAAATGCGGTGATTTCTCGGCTCTCTCGGTTGAGTTCTAGCTGGTGATATCCACTGCGAAGATCAATCTTACTGAAATATCCGGCTCCTTTGATATCATGAATGATGTCGTCCACTGTTGGAGAGATATGGCGCTCACGCTAAATTGCCATGTTTGGGCAGCGCATGTCGACACAAATGCGATTTTCTGACCGATTTTTCGGTTTGGGAACACAGGCGATAGGTGACACCCAAGGTGTTGGTCCAGATACCGGTTCAATGATGTCTTGTTCCAACAATGAGTTGATTTCAGCTTCTATAGCTCTCCGCATGTGAAAAGGAATTCTGCGTTGAGGTTGAGCCACTGGTGTTACGTTTTCGTTTACGTGGATTTCACTTGGTGACCTCTCAGCTTGCCGATTCCCTGGTCGACAGGATACTCTTTCAGGAGTGTCTGAATCACACTGCCAGACAGTTGCTGCACAGAACGGACTATCTGAAGTAAACCGAGTTCCTTGGCGGTCTCATAGCCCTCAATTGAATCGATGCTAGATTTAACCACATAAAAACATATTTCAACACACTTCTCACCTTTCGACAATTGCACATCAACAGCTCCAAGAACATTTAACGGCGTCTTCGATCCATACGCGTACAATTTTGTGTTGGTCGAACGAAGTTTTGGTCTTGGTCGAAATGAATCATACACACCTTTCTCGAGTACGTTTGCGTTAGCTCCAGAGTCGATGAGCATTGGCAATGGTTGATCATTCATATACACATGAACAATAGGTGTTTTTGTAGATTGTTGATCGATTGAAAACACATACTCAGCATGATCCTTGCAGGTAGATTGATCAGAGTCTCTGGCGACTTATATTTGTCTGACGTTTATCCCCCTGTCAGTCTGATTAGTTGTCACGCTTCGTTGTGCACGCTGGTCGCTGATGATTGGTGGTCGGTGATTGTTCGTGGCTGGTGATCTTTGGCTGTTTGTGGTTGATGGTCGCTGACCGTTTGTGACTGGTGATCGCTGACGACACATCTTGCTGAAGTGGTTTCTCTTTCCGCAGGAGTAGCACTCTTTTCCGCGAGATGGACACGATTTTTTTCCTCCAGGCTGTGGACAATGTCCGCCGCACAGACCACAGATGGTAGAATTAGTGTTGGTTGCGATGGGTATGTTGGTGTGCCTTACGATAATTTTGACGCTCCTGGTCATTACGAGCACAAACTCTGTTGACGGCCGGTTATTTGTGATGGTTTTCAATCTCTCTCGCCTGCCTTTGTGCGTTCTCCATTGCACAGCCTGCAAATAGAGCGCTAATTTTTCCAGGATAACTCAATTAAATTTGGCATTTTGGTTGATAAAATATCATTCCAGACAATTGGTGCCCGCACAGATGGAGAATGAGTCTCAAAAGTATGCTTGGTATAGGTTTGAGTGAAATGTTGAGTGCTTCTGGTATGAAAGTTATAGTTTTTAGAGATAAGATCTTCTGTAGAGGGCTTGGCAAGTCATGGTTGAAAAAATTAAAAAACATGATAAATAGCTGAGATATAACTATATCATCAAATTTGAGAATATTAAGGGACCTGAACATAGGTGAAGTATGGGATAAAAAGTGTGCCTTATTGATGGTCCTAATTGCCCTTTTCTGCAAAATCCTGACTTGTTCTGCGAAATCCTGATCCTGATTTGTCTAGTATGTGAGTTTTCACGTCAGCCCATATACATCTTCGATCCTAGGCTATCCCAATTGCTTGCAGTTGGGTCACAACAAACATTCATGCAGGGGAACTGTTCACTGCTCTCGATGCAGTGGCCCCCACAAGCATCAAACAATATCTCCCGATGAGAAAATGGAAGATTCAAAGTGCACACAACCACCCAAGTGTTTCCAATATGGGGGTGCACACCGCCCATTTTCGGATGAGTGCCCCGTCAACCGATACGCTAAACAAATTTTCTAAAACGGGCTTCAAAACAACACTCCACTCCCACAAATCAACAAGGAAATGAGAACCTTAGTTCTAGCGTCGGGAAAGAAAATTCAGCTCAGCAAGACAACCACCGTAAATACTTCAAGCAAGGTAGATTCGGTGGTACCAGCTAGACCACGGCCCCAGCTCCTCTGAACAAAGCCCCACTCGCACAAACAGAAAACACTCCCCATCGCTGTCTCAAAAAAATCGGACGAAAAAAGCACTTCCACGCACGTATGCGATGGCCACCTCGAACCGGTTTTCGTCTCTCAGTGAAGATAAGCACGAGTTTATCGACGAGTAAGAAAACTCTGAGGGCCAGAGAAAAGTTCTCCCGCACTAAGCACGAGTCTTCACTCGCACTCCGCCCAAAATCTAAAGGAACAAACAATCCGTCATTCAAACAAAAATCCAAACGATTCCGAAAAAACATCAAACCAAGACATCGCAGAATGCCCAACAAGAAAACGTAGACAGCGACAGCTCAGCAGTGGATGAGGCTTCTAGGGGTACCCTTCAATTCCCAACGCAGAAAATGTAAACACAGAATCCCGGCACAAACCCAGCCGACGCGATTTCACGTGGAGGGCCAAAAAATAGTCGGGTACTCATCCCTTTACAGAAATCAAACTATTTATCCCTGTCTCAACTCACTCCTATCATTACTCAAGGTATCTATCTATATGTGATGGAATTGGAAACCACTTTTCTGTGAGCGCATGGGATTGGTGGGAGACTACCCACTTAGCGACAATGACATTTTGATACAGACTTCACGGCCGCTCTCAACCTCTACATAATTCGACCCGTGCCATGGGCGCGCGAAGACCATACCGGAGCTAAAAATGTCCCTTTGAGACAATCCGCTAGAGGGCTCTGAAACTGGCCGTTTGAGACAAAAAGCGAGAGTGCGGAAAATGCGCTAAGCAGAGCCTGTGATAATAAGCCGCTCATCGCGATTAACGTAGGTTAGGTTTGGTTAGGTTAGGTTAGGTGGGCTGCTTAGTTTTGGTTAGGTTAGGTTAGTTTGGTTAGGTTAGGTTAGGCTAGGCTAGGTGACAAGACCAACATCTTCATATTTATTGACAACTTATACAGACAGCCCGTAATTTATACAGAGCGCCCTATGTAGGATTTTTTCTCGAATTTCAAATTTTAGCTCCAGCACTAGTTGAACTTGTGTGCGCCTATGCTGCCTTCCGGACTAGGACGGCAAAGAGAGAGTATGAGAATTAGGCCTCAAAATGACACTGCCGCTAACAGGTCTATATCCAGTTTGGTGTGTGTGTGTGTGTGTGTGTGTGTGTGTGTGCGGCTGGTCTGTCGTGTGTTTAGGTGTGTTGGTGTTGACCTTGGCGAAGGTCAAAGGCCGGTTGTGTAAGCGTAGGGAGTTGGTGTGTGGAGCGGATAGTGTGCGGTTGTGCAGGTGTGTGTGGTCGTGTAGGTGTTTGTTGAGTAGGGTTGTGTACAATCAGGTGTATTGGTTACTGCGTTTTGTGTTGATCGTGTTCATCTTCATTCTTTTGTTCTGTATTTTTCGTCACTGTCATTCATCGCTGTGCAATAAATCGCTTGTGAGAAGCGTGTGTACAATGGCAACGAGAGCGGTGAAACAACAAGCTATTTCGGCACCGACTTCAGCTCCAAATGTGTTGCGCTCCGACATGATGAAGTGTTTCAACGGCACAGGTGATGTGATCGCATGGCTCAAAAAAGCTGAATTGGTCGCTAAGCTTACTGGAGTCAACGATTTGCAGAGTTTTGTGCCTTTATTTCTAGAGGGAGCAGCATTGGCCTTGTATCTTGAGTTGAGTGTTGAGGCTCAATCAGATTATGAGTTGATTAAGTCGAAACTTCGAGAGGCATTTTCAAGCACTCCGGTGGATTCTTTCGTGTTATTGAAGAGTGTGATATGGCGTGGTGGGCAAGTTGATGTATATGCGAATGAAATACGTCGGTTAGCGGGCCTGTGTGGGTTTGGAGGTGATGCATTGGAGCTCGCCGTAAAGTTGGCGTTTACCAGTGGGTTTCCAGGCAGGATCTCGGCAGGGTTGCAGGAATATGATGTGCAACAGACGACAATGGAGGCTCTTCTCACCAAGGCTCGGATACTGGCGCGGTCGGTGGTCAGTGCTGTGGCCACTGAGCCCAGCGTCGCAGCTGACACCAGTGTTTCCGCGACAGCTCAGCGCCCTGTTGAGCGGTGTAATGGATTCGTTGGACGGTGTTTTAATTGTGGAGGTCCACATATGGCTCGTCATTGCAAGAAGAATGTGCCCCGGTGTTTCAAATGTGGCACAGTTGGTCACAGGGCAGTGCACTGCCAGTTGGGAACGATGGTGGGGAAGTTGCTGCGCCAGCGGCTTCCCCCGCGATGTTGTGATGGCGCGAACAAATAATCTTCCATACGTGACGGTTTCGATTTGCGGACGGCAAGTAAAGGCCTTGTTGGACACAGGATGTTCTACATCTATTATTTCAAGTAAATTTAGTGTTCCGAGCCACAGTGAAGTGACACGTGTTATGACGGTGGACGGCCGTGAAGTTGTGTGCTCAAATTCGTGTGTGATTGATCTTGTCATCAATACAATACGACTTAAAACTCGAGTCCTTGTCTTCCCTAGGATTGTTAGTGACTATGAGGTCATTCTGGGCATGGATGTTATTGGACAATTTGAAAATGTTACCGTTTCAAAAGATGGTGTGAAATTTGGCTCGTTGAGAAGTGAACGTGTCAGCAATGTTTGTAATGAAATGGCTGACTCTGCTACAGCATGCAAAAGAGCGTCGGAAAAAATTGTTGACGAGGATTTCGTTTCGAACTTCAATGGCTCATATTGGGAAGTGCAGTGGCTATTGAAAAATAAATCGCCGTTATTGACAAAATCCATTGGTTGTTACAAACAGACAATGAGAGGAGTGACAAAGAATGCGTTTGACTGTGAAGTGAAGAGATGGATAGAAGAAGGCATACTGGTTCCTTGGCACGAGCATGTGGAGAAAGGCGTTCTGCCTCTGTTGGCAGTCGTTCAAGAAACGAAGGGGAAAATTCGCCCTGTAATTGACTTCAGGGAATTGAACGCCTACGTTAAGAGCCACACTGGGGATGAGTGGATTGATGTTTGTGCTGAGAAGTTACGACAATGGCGGCGTATGTCAGGCGCCACAGCGATGGTGGATTTAAAATCAGCCTACCTGCACATTCGGATCGACCCGAGCTTGTGGAAGTATCAATTGGTCCGACATGGCGGGAGAACCTACTGTCTAACTAGGCTTGGTTTTGGTCTTTGTTCGGGACCCAGAATTATGACAAGAATTCTACGCAGTGTCTTGGATAAATCAGAGAGAATAGCAAACGCCACTGATTCATACGTAGACGACATCATTGTCGACACGTCGAAAGTCGAGGCCAGTGAAGTGGTCCGACATCTGAATTTGTACGGACTTGCGGCAAAGGACTTGCGGCAAAGGACTTGCGGCAGCGTCCATTGATGGTGGCAGTGTACTCGGTCTGAAAGTGCAAATGAATCATGATGGTATCTTGGAATTTCGCAGAGGAAACGAGATCCCGGAATTGAAACAGGACTTGACCAAGCGAGAATTGTTCTCCATATGTGGCAAGCTGGTGGAACATTACCCACATTACGCAGGATGGCTTAGACCAGCGTGCAGTTTTATAAAACGACAAGCCTCATCTTGCGACTGGGATGATCCAGTGCCTCGTGCTGTTTTGGATATGACTGAGGAAATGTTGAATCGAACCAGAGGCGAAGATCCGGTGAAGGGGAAATGGTTGGTGTCGCATACCAAAGCCGGTGTGATATGGTGCGACGCCAGCAATTTAGCCATCGGAGCAGCTGTAGAAGTGGATGGTGTTTTAGTGGAAGATGCGTCGTGGCAACGAAAGAAAAGTGACCTTGCACATATTAATATTGCGGAACTGGAGGCAGTGTCCCGAGGACTGAACCTGGCGTTGAAGTGGGGATTGAATAAAATTGATATACGCACTGACTCTTCAACAGTGGCTGGCTGGCTCCAGTCAACATTGACATGTGAGAGAAGGGTGAGAATAAAAGGAGCTGCTGAAGTGTTGATAAAGCGCCGGCTCGGTATCATCAAAGATTTAGTAAATGAACTGAGTTTGAGCGTGAACATTTCTCTCGTAGCGACCGCTGCTAACAAAGCTGATCTGTTGACACGAGTTAAAAAAGACTGGATACGAGAGCATGCTACTGAACGGGACGGCGGATTGTGTGGTGTAACAATGGAGCAGGTTAAGGATTTATATTGTTTACATCATATGGGAGTCGAGCGATCACTGTTCCTCTCAAAGAAGGTCGACCCTGGAGTATCACGGGAGCAAGTAGAAAACGTAGTAAGACATTGCGTGCAGTGTCAGTCCATCGATCCGGCTCCTGTAGGACATGAACCGGGTGTGCTCCACGTGTCGACTAACTGGAGCCGACTAGCAGTCGACGTGACTCATTTCAGACACCGCGGGTATTTGACCATGATAGATTGCGGCCCGGGCCGATTTGCTTTGTGGCGGGAACTAAGAATGGAAACGGCAGAAGAAGTATCAGCGATTTTGGAAAGTGTGTTTCTAGAGCGTGGACCAGTAGACCAAGTCCTGATGGATAACGGAACAATATTCAAGTCGGCCTTGTTCCGAGAAATGCTGAAGCGATGGAATGTTGGCAGCTTTTATAGAGCGGCATACCGCCCGAGTGGAAATGGGATTATCGAAAGGCATCATCGGACAATAAAAAGAATGTCAGAAAGAACAAACGTGTCTCCGTTGACAGATGTGTTCTGGTATAACGCAGCTGCAAAGAACGGACAGCAAGAAGAGAGCGCACCGCAACGACATGTCTACACTTATACATGGCGTCATCCCAGAGCTATGCCTAGCATAGATGACACACAAGGCGGATCAAAAGTTAAAATTGGCGACGAAGTCTGGGTCAAGCCTGTGCCTGCCAGATGCACATCCCATTGGTCGCAAGGAACAGTGACTGGGATTCAGTCTCAAAACAACATTTCAGTAGATGGCGTACCGAGGCACTTGACTGACTTGAGGCCTGTAGTAGTTGAAAATGCTGGAGGCTCTGCAACGGAAAATTTACATGAAACGAGTGGTTCTGATGACATACCTCGCAGATCTACTAGAGTGAGAAGACAGCCGATTAGGTTTCAAGATTACGTTCTGGAAAGTGATGATCATTGATCTTAAGATCAAGAGGGAGTGTGATGGAATTGGAAACCACTTGTCTGTGAGCGCATGGGTTTGGTGTGCAAGTGTGTGTGTGTGTGTGTGTGTGGGTGTGTGTGTGTGTGTGTGTGCGCGCGGCTGGTCTGTCGTGTGTTTAGGTGTGTTGGTGTTGACCTTGGCGAAGGTCAAAGGCCGGTTGTGTAAGCGTAGGGAGTTGGTGTGTGGAGCGGATAGTGTGCGGTTGTGCAGGTGTGTGTGGTCGTGTAGGTGTGTGCTGAGTAGGGTTGTGTACAATCGGGTGTATTGGTTACTGCGTTTTGTGTTGATCGTGTTCATCTTCATTCTTTTGTTCTGTATTTTTCGTCAATGTCATTCATCGCTGTGCAATAAATCGCTTGTGAGAAGCGTGTGTACAATGGCAACGAGAGCGGTGAAACAACACTATATCAACAAGGAGAATCCCTCAAAAAGAATATTCTGCCCCTCTTGCCTAGGATTATGGAATGCCTTACATCAAACACCAACACATCTCCACAACACGCAAGGTCCACCAAAAATCAATATGACTACTAGAATTTGTTTGTGGAACGCGTGCTCCCTAGTATACAAACAAGGCGAAATACAATATTTTCTCCAAGAGACTGCTATAGATATTCTAGGAATTACAGAGACATGGCTTGGCCGCCAACACCCATTTTCGATACCAGGGTACCAAGTCTATAGAGGAGACCGCCCTTCACGGGTGAGTAACAGTGGGGAGGAGTTCTCATTGCTTTAAGAGACACAACACCATCAATATCCATTCAGTTATCCCACCCTCAAAACCACTCCATGGACACAGCGGTGGTTGAACTGGTAACCTACCTAGGACCAATCTCCATTCTAAATATATACTCCCCTCCAAACAAATTGTATTATACGACGAAACATTTACTGAAATGAAACAAAGAAAACTGTACCACAAATGATACGCTCACCACGTCAAGCCGACAATCAGAAATCCCAACACAGCACATGAACAGCACGCATAGCAACAAACACCACAAAGCTCCTGTTCTACACACTGACTGTCCGGTTCCGCCCCGCGCGCACAAACCCTCACATTCTCTCTCTGTCACAATGACCTTCGTTCGTTCGTTATTTGTGTTTATGGGGTGCATATGGCCATATGCATATGCATATGCATGCAGGCAGGCCATATGCATGACCATATGGCACCCCCCCAGTCTATTTACAGCCCAAACACCCTAAAATGATGGACATGAGGAATGTAATGATGAAATAAATAAGTGTGATAGTGAACAAAATGAATGTGAAAGTCAAGAAATAAAACTCAATAAATAATTCTAAAAGGCAAAAGCCGTAAAAACTAAAAAATGCGGCCCTCAATGACCGCCGATCGCTCCTGTCCGAGAACATCGTGAATAGTCCGAACGGATCCAAGAAAACCTTGACGCGCCTCTGAGAATGATGGGCATACCATTAGGATGTGCTGCAGGCAGAGACGTGCATTACATGCGCTGCACGTGGGTTCAGGTTGTCCGAGTAGAAGATGGCGATGCGTATCGTACGTGTGACAAACACGCAGACGACAGAGCGCCACTTCCTCGGACCTCTTCCGGCGACAAAAGCACATCCAATGTCCGATTTCAGGCTTCACAGCTTTTAATTTGTTAGAACCACATTCGTCCCAGGAGAGCTGCCAGCGAGAACGGATAAAACGATGTATAATAGGATAAAAGTCCGAATACGGAATGGGAAAGTTGAAATAAAATGAATAAAAGCCTCGTTCAGCAGCTCTTTTTGCGGCTCTGTCAGCTCGCTCGTTGCCCAAAATACCAATATGGGCCGGAATCCAGCATAACTTTACATGCTTGCCCTGGTGGTGGATGATATCAAGAGAGATAAAAATCTTCTGTAAAAGAGGATGTAAGGAGAAAGACGATAATGAAGTTAAAGCACTAAGAGAGTCGGATAGAGCTAAAAACAATGAAAATGAAGATGAGCGAATAAAAACCAGGGCCAGCAGAATAGCGTACAGCTCAACCGTGTAAATGGAAGCGCTCGGTGGCAGCGTGCTCGAGCGGCACGTACCTCCACTTACAAACGCACAACCCACACCACTGGCCGAATTAGAGCCATCAGTGTACACGGCAGTATACCGTCCGTAAGAATGAATTCGCTCCAGTGTGTTTGAGCGAAGCACACTGGGCACTGTACGGTGTTTCGGCAGAGCTGCTAGCGAGACGTCAACCTCGGGTGTGACCAATTCCCAGGGTGATTCCGCCGTGTATTCTTGTCTGAGGACGTCGTTAGTACCCATCCCGCATGACTCCAGCAGTGCCTTCATTTTGCTGCAAAACAGCACAGAACACTGAGGTCCTGGAAGGTGATGCTGCTCAGGCACATGCTGGAAAAATACTACGTCATACGCGGGGTTTTCATGGGTGCTTGCCAGCTTGCAAGAATAACGCATGCCCAGCTCTTGACGACGGAGCGCCAGCGGAGCCTCATTAGCCTCAACGAGTAGGCTGACGATTGGCGACGTGCGAAACGCGCCGGTGGCAATGCATATCCCTGCGTGGTGTACGGCATTCAAACAGATTTTTGCTGGCTCCGAAGCCAGATCATATACGATGCTTGCGTAATCGAGAAGCGACCTGACTAACGAGCGGTACAGAAGGAGAAGGAACTGTCGACCTCAGATTCCAGGACCTCAGTGTTCTGTGCTGTTTTGCAGCAAAATGAAGGCACTGCTGGAGTCATGCGGGATGGGTGCTAACGACGTCCTCAGACAAGAATACACGGCGGAGTCACCCTGAGAATTGGTCACACCCGAGGTTGACGTCTCGCTAGCAGCTCTGCCGAAACACCATATGCATGCATATGCATATGCATATGCATATGGCCATATGTACCCCATAAACACAAATAACGAACGAACGAAGGTCATTGTGACAGAGAGAGAATGTGAGGGTTTGTGCGCGCGGGGCGGAACCGGGCAGTCAGTGTGTAGAACAGGAGCTTTGTGGTGTTTGTTGCTATGCGTGCTGTTCATGTGCTGTGTTGGGATTTCTGATTGTCGGCTTGACGTGGTGAGCGTATCATTTGTGGTACAGTTTTCTTTGTTTCATTTCAGTAAATGTTTCGTCGTATAATACAATTTGTTTGGAGGGGAGTATATATTTAGAATGGAGATTGGTCCTAGGTAGGTTACCAGTTCAACCACCGCTGTGTCCATGGAGTGGCTTTGAGGGTGGGATAACTGAATGGATATTGATGGTGTTGTGTCTCTTAAAGCAATGAGAACTCCTCCCCACTGTTACTCACCCGTAAAGGGCGGTCTCCTCTATAGACTTGGTACCCTGGTATCTAAAATGGTGTTGGCGGCCAAGCCATGTCTCTGTCATTCCTAGAATATCTATAGCAGTCTCTAGGAGAAAATATTGTATTTCGCCTTGTTTGTATACTAGGGAGCACGCGTTCCACAAACAAATTCTAGTAGTCATATTGATTTTTGGTTGACCTTGCGTGTTGTGGAGATGTGCTGGTGTTTGATGTAAGGCATTACATAATCCTAGGCAAGAGGGGCAGAATATTCTTTTTGAGGGATTCTCCTTGTTGATATAGATAGATACCTTGAGTAATGATAGGAGTGAGTTGAGACAGGGATAAATAGTTTGATTTCTGTAAAGGGATGAGTACCCGATTACTTTTTAGCCCTCCACGTGAAATCGCGTCGGCTGGGTTTGTGCCGGGATTCTGTGTTTACATTTTCTGCGTTGGGAATTGAAGGGTACCCCTAGAAGCCTCATCCACTGCTGAGCTGTCGCTGTCTACGTTTTCTTGTTGGGCATTCTGCGATGTCTTGGTTCGATGTTTTTTTCGGAATCGTTTGGATTTTTGTTTGAATAACGGATTGTTTGTTCCTTTAGATTTTGGGCGGAGTGCGAGTGAAGACTCGTGCTTGGTGCGGGAGAACTTTTCTCTGGCCCTCAGAGTTATCTTACTCGTCAATAAACTCGTGCTTATCTTCACTGAGAGACGAAAACCGGTTCGAGGTGGCCATCGCATACGTGCGTGGAATTGCTTTTTTGGTCCGATTTTTTTGAGACAGCGATGGGGAGTGTTTTCTGTTTGTGCGAGTGGGGACTTGTTCAGAGGAGCTGGGGCCGTGGTCTAGCTGGTACCACCGAATCTACCTTGCTTGAAGTATTTACGGTGGTTGTTTTGCTGAGTTGAATTTTCTTTCCCGACGCTAGAACTAAGGTTCTCATTTCCTTGTTGATTTGTGGGAGTGGAGTGTTGTTTTGGAGCCCGTTTTGGAAAATTTGTTTAGCGAATCGGTTGACGGGGCACTCATCCGAAAATGGGCGGTGTGCACCCCCACATTGGAAACACTTGGGTGGTTGTGTGCACTTTGAATCTTCCATTTTCTCATCGGGAGATATTGTTTGATGCTTGTGGGGGCCACTGCATCGAGAGCAGTGAACAGTTCCCCTGCATGAATGTTTGTTGTGACCCAACTGCAAGCAATTGGGATAGCGTAGGATCGATGATGTATATGGGCTGACGTGAAAACTCACATACTAGACAAATCAGGATCAGGATTTCGCAGAACAAGTCAGGATTTCGCAGAAAAGGGCAATTAGGACCATCAATAAGGCACACTTTTTATCCCATACTTCACCTATGTTCAGGTCCCTAAATATTCTCAAATTTGATGATATAGTTAAATCTCAGCTATTTATCATGTTTTTTAATTTTTTCAACCATGACTTGCCAAGCCCTCTACAGAAGACCTTCTCTCTAAAAACAATAACTTTCATACCAGAAGCACTCAACATTTCACTCAAACCTATACCAAGCATACTTTTGAGACACATTCTCCATCTGTGCGGGCACCAATTGTCTGGAATGATATTTATTTTGAAAACATTATGATAAAAAAGTTTAGTCATTTTGCATTGTTTTGTGTCAGAGTTCTGAATTATTCAGCAATACGGGCAGGTTTGAATAGGATTTTTTTGGGTTTACTCTTTTTCTTGATTAATTCATATTTATTTTATCTTATGAATTGAATACAAATTTAATAGTATGAACTGTTTCGCACGACGGGCGGTTTTACATGCTAGAATTTTCATTGTTTTGTACGTGTTAGTGTTCTGAATTATTCCGCACGACGGGTAGGTTTAAATATGAGGTGGATTAAGGGATAATATTTTGTCAAATTTATAATTAAAACATTCACATTTAGAGTTTTTATTGGTGAAC
Source organism: Sacculina carcini (assembly GCA_916048095.2). NCBI lineage: Eukaryota > Metazoa > Arthropoda > Thecostraca > Sacculinidae > Sacculina > Sacculina carcini. The sequence goes on along the minus strand of OU696575.1, from coordinate 8,243,928 downwards.
GTATTTACAGGTTAAATTTTTTGTTTTTAAATTTTTATACAGTTTATTCTATGGATTGAATATGCATTTTATTTTATGAATTGTTGAGCACGACGGGCGGGTTTCCATATGAGGCGGGTTAAGGGAAAATATGTTGCCAAAATAAAAATAAAAATAATTAAATTTAGACTTTTCAATTGAGTAAGATTTTAATGAGTATATCTGTTTTCTTTTCTAATTTGCAATATGTTTATGAATTAAATATGAATTTCATAATGAATTTCAAATATGAATTTTTCCGCACAACTGGCGGGTTACAATGCTAGACGGTGATGTTAAGTTATAAAAATATTTTGGAAGCATTATGATGAAAAAGTGTAGTCATTTTTCATTGTTTCGTGTCTGAGTTCTGAATTATTCAGCACGACGGGCATGTATTAATATGAGGCGATTTAGGCAAAATATTTTGTGAAAATAAATATGAAAATATAGAAATTTAGACTTTTTTATGGATTTACTCCACTCTTTTTTTATTCATATTCCTTTTCTCTTATGAATTGAATACAAATTTAATAGTATGAACTGTTTCGCACGACGGGCGGGATTACATGCTAGAATTTTCATTGTTTGTTACGTGTTTGTGTTCTGAATTATTCCGCACAATGGGTGGGCTTATAAATGAGGCGGGTTGAGGGAAAAAATTATGTCAAAATAAAAATATAAATATTCACACTTGGACTTTTCTATTGATTAAGACACTTATGAATTTTCATTTTCTATTTTAATTTGGAATTTTTTTTTATTAATATGAATTTTTATGAATATTAATTCCATTTTATGAATTCCTCCGCACAACGAGCGGGTTTTTATGCTAGGATATAAATGTAAAAGAAATTATCTGTCTGTCTGTGTGCGTGTATGCTTGAATATGAGGTGACCTAACTGCGCGGGTTCAATGGTATAGATCAGGGGCTTCAAACGTAAACTAAGCGATGGATCATGTTTATGAGATAATAATGTCCCGGGGGCATCAACTGTAGACAATAGAACGTTTAATTTCACCGTGTAAAACGATTTCATATACAAAACTAACGGATTTGACTTCAAGGTCCAGAACGGATCGTGTTCGAGTTCTGAATTATTCCGCACGACGGGCAGGTTTAAATATGAGGCGGGTTGACGGATAATATTTTGTCAAAATAACAATAAAAATAATGAAATTTAGACTTTTCAATTGATTAGGATTTGTATGGATTTACTATACTCTTTTTTAATTTGCAATATGTTTACTAATTAAATATGAATTTAACTTTATGAATTGCTCCGCACAACGGGCGGGTTTTAATGCTATATATAAATATTAAAGAAATTATCTGTCTGTCTGTATGCGTGTATGCTTGAATATGAGGTAACCTAACTGCGCGGGCTCAATGGTATAGATCAGGGGCTTCAAACGTAAACTAAGCGATGAATCATGTTTATGAGATAATAATGTCCCGGGGGCATCAACTGCAGACAAAATAGAACGTTTAATTTCACCGTGTAAAACGAGTTCATATACAAAACTAACGGATTTGACTTCAAGGTCCATAACGGATCGTGTTCGAGTTCTGAATTATTCCGCACGACGGGCAGATATAAATATGAGGCGGGTTGAGGGATAATATTTTGTCAAAATAAAAAAAAAATAATGAAATTTAGACTTTTCAATTGATTAGGATTTCTATGGGTTTACTATAATTTTTTTTTATTTGCAATATGTTTACTAATTAAATATGAATTTAACTTTATGAATTGCTCCGCACAACGGGCGGGTTTTAATGCTAGTATATATATATAAGAGATCATCTGTCCGTGTATGTGTGAGTGTGTGTCTGAAACCACACGCCTTGGTCCATTTCTGTCAGCTACTACTCCGCAATCACTTGGCGTACACTCCATTAATATACACCATCACGTAGGAAATGTTGTTGAAACGATGAGCTAAATTGTAAAGTTGACAAATAATTTATAAAAACTTTATGACGGTGAAAAGTCAAAATCAGCTCTTAAAAATGCGAAAATGTTTGTAAATATTCTGCCATCCACTCCTCATAAATCAGCAATGGCACAGCTATACAAAATATACCACAGTGTTGACCATATTTACTCTACAGAATAAACTATAATTCATACCAAAAAAGTGTTTTAAAACGTGTAAAATTGACAAAATTTAAATCAATATTAAAAATTATATTTGAATTTCGGACGTCCATTTATTTGCTTTTTCTCTATTTCTCAACAACTGATTATCACATATCTAAATAAATTATGCCATCATGCTGGAAAATTTGCCATCTACGAAACAGTATTTTTACACACATAAACGGTATTATTTATTTTCCAAAGTACACTGTAAAAAACTTTCGGCGGTTTTTCAGTGCGAAATTTGTCATTTGGACAAATTTCGCACTGAAAAACGTGAATATTTTGGTCAATATTCTGCCATCTACTCCTCATAAACCAGCAGTGGAACATCTACAAAAATTACACTATTGTGTTCTACAGGATAGGCTATAATTCATACCCAAAAATTATTCTTATGTATTATATCAATTGTATGTTTGTGTGTATGTGTGTGTGTGTGTGTTTGTGTGTGTGTGGATGGGTGATGTATTGATCTGTCATGATTGTGTGTGTCATATTGTTTTTGTGTATTTTTTCTCTTTCTCTTTCTCTTATTCTCCACGTTCAAAGTGCGCAGGGGCTGCATGAGGCAGTTTATAGCGCTTGCGCTCTTTCTGTGTCACTTTGTTCGTTTTGTTCAATAATAATAATAGTAATAATTCACTAAATGCGTGAAATGAACGAAATTCAAATCTACTTCAAAACATTTACTTGGCGCCCGGCGATTAATATTTATAAATTTTCTCCATATTTTTCGACAATTGTTTGTGACACATCAAAATATAGTGTACCATTGTGTTAGAAATTTTGGTTTCTGCAATACAATATAGTTTTTATTTTTCCATCGCGTAGTTAAAGAAAGATACGGTGGTGTAAAGTCACAATGACCTGTTGTCAATTGACGACGAATTTCCTCGTATGAAAATTACTTGGCCTAAGCGACAAATTCTGTATAATGTTCTGGAAGTCTGCTGGAAATTACGTGACGTATTTGCAGAGACACTTGTGATTACTGTAAGGTCAAAATGCACGAGAAAAAGCTCGTATACTCGCACAGCAAGCGGTTCCGCACGGCGTCGGTATTGACCCTTTGTTCAGGTGGCATTTCCGACCACACAGAAAAGACCCCACCAGTTAGACGATGAAGCACCACCGATATCACAGTAGCTCCTCGCGTCCGACAGAGTAGATCACACCGCGACCACCACTCTACGATGTCACCTGTTCCGTCGTACTCAGGCATGAGGCGGACGTCAAGTGGCTGATCATGTTGCTCGCCGCCAGACATCGTTACATTGGTTTTCATGTTGAGCCGAAATACCTTGTAAAAAACTAAAAAACTAGAACTGTATTAACAGGCAGGCGCGCGTGTGCATCACATCCCCACGCGCGCCTACAAGAGGTCGCCACACTCCTACCCTTCGAACACAACTCCTAATAGCCTAATGCACAAATATGTATCTGTAGTGTTATGTGAATGTGGTGCATGTATGTTTTTCTGTGCAGCGCTTCCACTTTACCGCATGTTGTAGATTTACACGTTTAGTTGGCTCTTTAAGCCAGGTGTGCATGTAGTGTTATGTGCATGCAGTGCATGTATGTTTGTCTGGCGCGCATTGCATGTATTTAGTGGCTCTGTGTGTCTGTGTCTGTGCTCCAGTATGTCACGGTGTGAGTGTGGAGTCGTGTTCGAGGTGTTGTCGGGAGTGGGGTGACGTCTTGTAAACGGAATTAAAGAACAAAAATATATTACAGACGGGCAATTATGCCCCAGGCGCGCCTACAAGACGTCACACCACTCCCAACAACACCTCGAACATGACTCCACGCTCACACCGTGATATACGGGAGCACAGACACAGCCACACACAGCTAATGAATGCATACAATGCGCGACAGACAAGCATACTTTCACTGAATGCACATAACACTACAGTATCACAATGCACTCGGTAAGAAACTACAACTCCTTATCTCACACCGCGTCTCCTCATTCCTCCACGCACGAAGTCAACACTCGCTGCGACAGCACGACCAGCACGCGTAACAACGTCCAAAGTGGCACTGCCAAATGCACACGCACGCATACCTACTCGCTTTTTCCTCTGGTAGGTAACACTACCGTAACCTTGACACGACCCTCAAACGCAAGCACGCGCGCTCTGGTCAACAAACACGGGCTGCACATATTAATTACACATGAATATATACTGATATAATTGCACTTAATCCCAATCACAGTTACAAATGCATCATATTAACTCCAAACATTGATGGTGTGGTTTTATTGCGTACAGACTAACTCTGGCTGCACTGCACTGGCTATAAGAAGGCTTTATTGTCCCAAATATTTACACGATTTGAACCCAAAAACATCCCTAAAAGCGAAGTTTGTGTTTCTATGAGCTTATTGTCATTGCATCTCTGCTTGAATATAGAGTGGCATAATTGCGCGGGCTCATTGATATACATCAGGGATTTCGAATGTGAACGAAGCGATGGAATACAAATAGCCCGCGGGCAGCATCTATAGACAATAGAACGTTCAATTTCACAGTGTAGAATGAATCCATATACAAAACTTAGGGATCCAAAACCACCCATGAGGATTTGAATTAAATAATGTATAATTAAATCGCGTTATGCAATAAATGTGAATTTATATTTCTTACCTTTTGGTTTCTATAATATAGTGGCGGTCTGCGAGAAAATAATGAATATGATGAATGGTGCTGCGATGAATGATGAATTAGGTTTGGTTATATTGGTTTAAATAGGTTGAGTGGGTTTCTGATTATTCATGACAGGCGGAAAGTCACTGACCCCAGATATTGTGAATCGAGCATAACAAGCTGTATCAAACTGAAGGGTAGCTTTGTTGAAACTTCAAGTCATCCTTATGGGTATTTCGTTGCCAAGTCCTTATTGGATATTATAAAAAGATATTCCCGTGAATTCCAAATATTGCAAATTCAAAATATTACTGGGAACAAAATAAGTTTTGCTATTTAAAAACAAAACAAATTTATATGTAACTTTTTATAAAATTAAAACAAAATATTATGTTTGTGCCCACAATCTAGCTAAAAATATCAACTCATTTTAGGAATAAATATTGGCATAATGTAGAAACGAGTAACGCGTACCTGATAGGTGGGTACAAATGACAGCTTTCTAGCAGTAAATATTCAAGCGGAAGTAATATAGTACTTGATCAAATAATGCTGGGGAATGATGTGATGATAAAAATAAATCTTGGAAACATTTTGGTGAAAAAGAACTATGAATGATACGTAGCAGAACATGGATAGCATATGGGCTGTAGTACTGGTATAATACCAGCTATATGTAGCTGTATTGGTATAATACCAGCTATGTATACAACGCTTTAGCGGAACATGAACCAGGAAAAATACATATGAATTGTTTACCCTTTTTCATTTTTTTTGTTCGTGTTTGATTTCTGAATTATTCCGCAAATTTTTCCGAATTCAAAATCACATTGCACATTTCTCGTATTTCAAACGATCCTGTTCCAATTGATGGTGGCAATTTCCTTGGATTGAGTCTACGAAGAAACATCAAGGGTGTACTCATGTTTGAAAGAGGAAACTATGTACCGAACGTGGGAAACCATAAGACCAAGAGGGAATTGATCTCAATCTGTGGAAAACTACTAGGGCATTATCCAGTAGCAGGATGGCTGAGGACTTCATGCAGCTATATATAGCGATTGACTTATTACAACGGGTGGGGCACTGTCGTGAATCTATGGCGGGTTTGGTTGTCACAAGTAAAAAGACACGTGAGTGGTCGGTTGCGACTAAGGCCGTTTCCTGTGATGTCATCCTTTTTATACCCTGGGTCACGGCGGAGCTGAATTTTGACCAATCAGCATACAGGTCATTGACCCAGGGCAGTGGAACAAAGAACAACATAACAAAACATCATGAAATAAATAATACAGCGATAAATTGAATAAACCATAGGAGATTAGAGAGATAATTAAGATCACAAACTTAACCAATATATAAACAATGTACGCCCGGAAACCCTGCAGCGAAACCTAAATAAATAACGAGAGATTCAAATTCGGCACCACAAGAATATTAAGGTTTTTGGTGGAAAGGAATTAATACTGGAAAAACGAGGAAAAGGAAACAAATGAATAATAAACAATTTCGAATAACGCGCGAAGTAAGACCAAAGAAAATATAATAAAATCAAGGCGACGCAGGCGCTACAACACTCCCCCGCCAGATGCGGGGCATGTAGCTGAGAAATTCACTGCGAACATCACGAGATCATCCTAAGATTTATAAAAAAAATCTGACTCTACATCTGAAACAAAAGAAAACACGGATTAGGCGATAATAGTAGCGCGTTATGACGAACACCAATACAGGAGCAGGAAGTTACGGATAACTATAATGACTGGAGGTGTATGGAACAGCAAATGAAGCGTGATACAGTATCGCAAGAGAAGGACGCAAACACGTTCCAAACACAGGAATCACATCAACACTCCGGGCACATGAAATCAAACAGTGGCAACACACTTTCACACACATTCACACTCGCAGAACATTCATGCACCTCAAGCATACAGTAGAACTCACATACGCATCATTCATACATTCACTCAATCAGACGAGGTGCATCATTCATCCATTCAACACATTCAAAAGCATGAGACACTCACAACAAACGACGACAAATGGCGCGAAAGTACGCCGGAACATCCGGAAAGACATTCGCATAAATAAACTCAAGTAATAAACATACGTGAGTTCACGCAAAGGAGTTTCTCACATATCACACTACCAGGACATAATTAAAATGATAACAGCGGAAAAGGACAAAATGTGAGATCACAAGTAGAATACAATATCACAGTGCGCCACCCGAGCGGAGTGAGCCGGTGAGGACGCACACGTCGGTCCACAGGAAAAATGAATGATCCTGCAGTACAAATATAATCTGAAAATAACTAAACAAAGTCACAAACAGATCAGTACGCATATTACACAGTCACACAATATCAGACATACACACAGGGACACGTGCACACACAAATAGCACGCAGGCACTCACCAATCAAATTCAAGCATAAAAAACACAATCATACGTAGATATGCAATCATATCACAACAAGCACACATGCACACAACACACACACACATATGAGATGTATACATAGGACACTGATCACTCAAATGAAAAGGAATGGGAGCGCCCAAGGAAAGCAAGGACGCTAAACGTCTTGAGACGTCTAAACCCCACAATTAAATACATGAAAACAGTAAGAAAACACATAAGAAAATATGTCAGCTGACACACTAGTTGCCAGCTAGAAATATAAAAAATCTGGTTGTTGTTTATACGTGACGGCGCGGCCCGCTCTGGTGCGAACAATTCTGGGCGCCGAGGTGCGCGGAGCGGGCACCGGTGCGGGTCAAGACTGTGGTGGTGCTCGCCTGGCGACCGGCACTGGCGAACGTGGAACAGGTGCTGACGACAGCGACTGCGGACTCTTGACTAACGCCGGCTTTAGACGGTCAATAGAGATGGTTTCGGTAGTGCCGGTAGGTAACTCGATTCGGAACACCTTCGGCGATCTGGATATGACACGGAAAGGACCGCGATATGGTGCCTCCAGTGGCTGGCGGACTCGGTCCACGCGCACCCACACCTGATCGCAAGTCATCAATCGCGGCGGCACGTAGGTCGACGGTGTAGAATGAGCCGTGCCGGCCGACATGCTGTGGAAGTCTACTTCCTGCATCCTTCGGGTCAAATCCATCACGAACTCGAGCTGCGCCTTGATCGAGACGGTATCGCACGTCGGAACTCGTGGACACAGCAGGTAGCCCCCGGTGACGGCTGTAAACGGAGAGATGCCGGATTCGGTAGGCAGCAGTCGGACGCCCAGCATCACTACAGGCAGCGCCGAGAGCCAGCACTGACGACGGGCCATGATGGCACTCTTGATCACGCGATGAAGCCGTTCAAGGAGTCCGTTAGATTGAGGGTGATATGCAGTAGTTCTCACTCGGTGGTCGTCGGGGTCACCACTATGGCGGGTTTGGTTGTCACAAGTAAAAAGACACGTGAGTGGTCGGTTGCGACTAAGGCCGTTTCCTGTATTGTCATCCTTTTTATACCCTGGGTCACGGCGGAGCTGAATTTTGACCAATCAGCATACAGGTCATTGACCCAGGGCAGTGGAACAAAGAACAACATAACAAAACATCATGAAATAAATAATACAGCGATAAATTGAATAAACCATAGTTGATTAGAGAGATAATTAAGATCACAAACTGAACCAATATATAAACAATGTACGCCCGGAAACCCTGCAGCGAAACCTAAATTAATAACAAGAGATTCAAATTCGGCACCACAAGAATATTAAGGTTTTTGGTGGAAAGGAATTAATACTGGAAAAACGAGGAAAAGGAAACAAATGAATAATAAACAATTTCGAATAACGCGCGAAGAAAGAACAAAGAAAATATAATAAAATCAAGGCGACGCAGGCGCTACAAATCAAATAGCGTTGAAATTGACCCAAGAGATGGTGAGAAGAGTGCAGTTGGACGATCGGTTGGTGGACGTTGGAATGTTCCACAAGTTGAATCTGGTATTGTCTGGTGTGATGCAAGTGATATAGGAATTGGAGCTTAAATTCATAATGTTGTGGTCAAAGAGGCAGATTGGCTGCGTAAAAAGACGGATATTTATTACATCAACGTCGCAGAACTGGAAGCAATGACCAGAGGGATCAACATCGCAATTAAATGAGGTTTAAAAAATATCCAAATTAGGACGGATTCTGCGACAGTTGTGGGATGGATACAATCAACGTTCTCGGGTGAATGCAGAGTAAGACCAAGGGTGCCGCTGAGATCCTAGTGACACGAAGACTTGGTGTCTTGAACGACCTGGTGAATAAGTTTCAGTTGGAGCTGAACATTCAATTGGTGACTACAACGCGTAACAAAGCTAATGTTATGACCCGAGTGAGGAATGAGTATCTAGGGACTTTCGGAGCGGATGACGAACCAATCATGTGTGGATTGAGTGTGAATATAGTGAAAAAGTTACATAATGAACATCCCATGGGGTTTGATCGCACACTCTTTCTGGCCAGAAAATTTGATCAAAATGTGATGCGTTGTCAAGTCCAGCGTGTAGTTAGAACATGTCGACAATGTCAATCAATCGATCCAGCGCCCATCGTTCATCCCCAAGAAGAACTTCATGCTGCAGAGAACTGGAGACGATTAGCAATCGATGTAACTCACTACCGGCAAATTCTTTTTCTATCAGTGCTAGATTGTGGACCCGGGAGATTCGCTATATGGAGAAAGTTGCGCACTGAATCGGCCGAGGAAGTTTACAACATCATGGAAAATATTTTTGGCGAAAGAGGTCCAGTTAGAGAAGTTCTCATGGACAACAGCACCGTCTTCAGATCAGCGCTACTGCAGCAGACCTTTAACGGCTGGAAGGTGGGTAGATACTTTAGAGCGGGGTATCGCCCCTGTGGGAATGGAAACGTCGAGAGAAATCACCGCACAATTAAAGCAATTGCAGAAAGAGCCCAGATATCACGATTGATGACCGTGTTCTGGTACAATATCTCACCGAAGAATAAATAGGGCGAGTCATCGGTACCTCAACGTCTTCTGCATACTTATGAATGACGACATTCTAGCATGGAGTATGAAGTAACAGGGAATAACACGGATGAACGCGATATAAGTATTAAAATGGAGAGGAAGTTTGGGTGAAGCCGGCGGATGCAAAATGTACGTCACACTGGTCAAGAGGAGTTGTTACTGGAATCCAATCAGCAACTAACATATCGGTGGATGGCGTACCTCGTCATGTGCTAAGCATCAGACCTGTGCTTGAAGAAGAAGAAGAAGAGAACAACGATAACGACAAGGAAAAAATCGGAAATGCAGAGCCAGATATGAGTGTTGAAAGCGAGCAAGGTAGCGACCTGCTTCGTAGGTCCACTAGAGAACGGAGGCTTCCTAAGCGCTTCAGTTATTATGTATTAAAGGGTGATTGAGTGATCTTGAGATCATGGATAAGTGTAGTGTGAGCGAGTGAGCATGTGAGCGTGTGACATAGGACATTGATATTGTACGTGGTACTTGCCTTTGGTGTTGAGTGTGTGTGCGCGTGTAAGTGTGTGCGTGTGTGTTTGTGTGTATGTGTATGTAATACGACTGGGCGTTTGTGAATTGTGAACGAGTCAGTTGTGTTGTGGGAGTGAGCGCGTGCTGGCGTGATTTTGGAAGTTGTGATTTGCTATATTGATTTTTTTCTCAGTTACAAGTCTTCATGATGGATATGAAACCGCATAACCTTTAAATATATTTTGAAAACTGATGATATATGTACTAGGAATAATACGTAGCAGAATAAATGGTGCATAAGGGCTGTTATATTGGTTGAATCCAAAAAACAACTTTATGAATATGATGCATTAGCAGAAGCATCTGTTGACATCATTATTTCTTCGGTAATCAACGGCAAATCCACCACAAAGCAATACCATATATTCTCTCACACAGCATGCACCGAACACCAACTTGCGCAGAATCGAATCGTACATTATGCATAAAGTTGACAATTCACGGTGTATTTCGCCAAATGTTTTCACACAACACTCCCACTAAAACATGTTATGAAATCCACACGCACAAACGAGAACCTGTAACGCAATGAAGAGCAGCCGAACCAAGAAACACAAAATAACACTTCGATACACAACATTCCTATCAAGCTGCATGCTGACCAGTGAAGTGTTAATTATTCATCATCTGACTGAGTGTCTCTTCTAGTCTCTTCCTGTTAACACATTTGGTAAACACATCCGCCAAATAATTATCTGATGGAACATATTGAACATTGATCAAACCATTCTCTATTTCCGACCTGATAAAGTGGTACTTAATGTCTTTGTGTTTTGACATTTGATGAAGTACACGATTATTTGCTAAGCCTATGGCTCCCTGGTTATCGCAAAAATACGTGGTACACTTTCCAAAATTACCGCCAATTACGACAGATAGTTGTTTCAAAAAGTTGGCCTCCTTTATAGCCTCAACCATGGCCATATATTCGGCTTCACACGATGATAAAGCTACTGTGGCTTCCACGATATGGGGGAACTGTGTGGAGTCATTCGGAAACACTAGCCCGATATACTTCTACGATCTGATGAGCTACCCTGATCTGCATCACAGAATCCAACAAGCTCAATACTCGAAGATCGGCGATACACGAGATGTCTGTTTATAGTACCGTTGAGATAGCGCAGAACTTCTTTAGCTATATTCATTGTTATTTATTACCTTATTTATTAATATTTATTCTTATTTATTGATGGCTGTTATTTACTGAATCACATATTTATTGTTGATTGTTATTATTTATTGAGGAACGTGGGCGGAGTGACATTATGGATTGTTATCGGATGATGGTTTATTATTTATTGTTAATTATTTATTATTTTCTTTCCAACTCTCTTTCTAGACTTTTTTCTCTTCGAACTCTCTTTCTCTCTGAATCTTTTGGGCGCTTCCGGTACATGGGGCCACCTTAGAGTGGTAATAGTGCTTGCACTCTTCCCATGCTACTGGATTTGCCTGTAATTAATAATAATAATAAAATAATATTCATATGTATGATAGTTGGCTTGCTCATATATTGCGATAATCTGGTAATAATGTAACTTAGATCAGGTCGCTTTCCGGTCATCAGGTGCAAAATACTTCCCACTTTTTCTCTATATAGTTTGAAATCAGTGGGTTCACCATCGTTGTCACATTCACTTAACAAACCAGCATCGCAAGGCGTTGATTTAGGTCCACAATCCTGCATTCCATACCTGGTCAATATCTTTTGCAAAATCTGCTTGATCTATGCTCATCATATCATTTGTGCGATTGAACCTCATTCCAAGAAAGGATGATATTTCACCTAAATATTTCATTTTGAAGCGATTGCATAGTTGCTTGCGAATTTAGAGCACACACGATTAAAAAGATGATGCAATAATCATGCCATCTACCCATACAAAAATCAAACAGGACCTTTCTTGATCTGTTGGACTATACACACATGCATGAGTTTACGATCTTTAAAAACCAATTTGTGTCAAGAAAGATTGTAAGACATTATTGCAATTTCGGTCACTCTGCTTAAGGCCGTAGATGGAACGCTTAAGTTTGTAAACAAACTTCACTTCAATATTGCCGCTAACTTCGAATCCTCGAATCCGCGATCACAGCCTTCTCCACTGATGTGTTTAAATGCGTAATTATAGATAAATATATATTATATTTCGGCTGGTCTACATATATATCGTATAATATTGGCGCGTATAAATATGCAGTGCAAGCATCCATCTGGTGGACGGTCTAATTTGCTTGTACTGCCATTTGCATCATCATTCTGATGGATGTGATCCTGGCAGTAGGTTTCCTCATTATCTAATCCCTGTTTTTGTGAGAAAACTTTCGCTACATACCTGGCTTTATATTTGTTATTGCTTCCTTGCTTCAATGTAAATACCCATCGTCCTCCCACTGAATGTTTATCTTCGGGTAAAGGCACAATACTATACGTGTCATTTTCCTTGAAAGCGTTCATCTCCTTTGGCATTGAATTATATCAGTCACGTGCATTCTCTGATGACATTGCTTCTTCATATGTACGAGGTGCATTCAGTTGATAGCAAAAGTGAACCAACGGGTTCACTCCATCTGAATCTGAATCAATTTCACAAATGTAGTCACCTAGGTACTTTGGTTCGCTTAGGGTACCGTTGGCGACTTTCACTTAAGTCCCCTGTTGATTCATTGGTGTTCTCTCCCCCTGGACCACCACTCAAAGTATCACGTACTCTTTCTTCCACTTCTACCAGACTTGTTTATTGCGCGGACTCTGTCTCTGCCCCCACTGAATCTAGAGCTACACTTGGTGCAGGTACATCACAAACGTCCCCATCTACGTCTGGTTGTACATCTTCTCTGCAATCCTCACTTGCGAGTGTATCATGTTCACTGAATTTTACCGATCGCAAATTTCTCACATTTCCATGTTCGTGGAATTAAACCAAATATGCGGGACTACTCCAGTCATATCCAATAAACACACCCCTTTCGCTCCGGGCATCTATTTTACTTTTGCCATGAACATCAGCATGACACGTTACTCCAAACGGTCTCATATTGCTTACGTCAGGTTTGTTTCCTGTGAATGCTTCGTATGGTGTTCTCTTCAACGTGCTTAAGCAGCATCAATTACGAATATGAGCCGATGCCATCACGGCACACACCCACAATTCCTTCGGTAACTTAGCCTGAATGAGCAAACACCTCGCAATTTCGAAAAGGGTTCGCCGTGACCTTTCCGCGGTTCCATTCTGGTGAGGTGAATGCGGGGCAGACTGTTCATGTTAAATACTATGTTTGATCAGGATTTTCTGGAAATCATTAGCAGTGTACTCAGTTCCTTGAGCTGTTCTCAGTCTCTTAACGCGACCATAAATCAGCATCTAAAACAGCATTTAAGATATACATTCATACGCATTCATTAGGACTGAACAAGCACAATATAAACGTATGTTTTCAGGAATATTTTGAAACAAATTTTCGCATATTACAGGTCAACTGGCGTGAGGTGACATTGAGAAGAAGATTGACAGTTGACTGTCAGATAATCGCATGTATCATCACGTCTGGTACCGCCGTCGTGATGACTGGAGTAGCCATGTACGTTGGCGCGAAAGTTGCACTGGCTGGTACTGTAAAAGTGTGACAAAATTAATCTTCACTAATTTTGTTGAGTGGAATAAGTGTGAATCGGGTCATGCTTAAATGCTTTTTATACTGGAATGCAATACAGTAATGAGTCGAAACATGTTGTAATGTCAACATACTTTGACTGTGCTTACCTATAATTAAAGTACATTAGAAGTTTCATATGGTTTCTAAGCAAGTCATTAAGACGCGGTTATTAACTCAGGAGCCATGTTATTGTAGATGTGACACCTAAGCTTACAATTTCTGTTTAATTTATTTTTGGTATCACCATTAGGGGTTGCTGTATGCGGAATGTCCTGTGTTCCCGTATGCGGTCCGGTAGGTTGAGATTCTACTCACTGTTTGATATTCATCCAGGTGACAACGTTTTGTTGCTGGCTGGTCCGGTGCTTGCTGGATGCGGCGTGATTATACTCCTGCTTTCTGTGGAGGTATGTGTTCGGCGATACAAGAACAGCCAGCAGGCGGAAGACCTGAGCTCAGGTAAGTGGACTAGTGTGTCAGCCAAGCAACTACTTTAGTCTCTGGTGAATAAAGCACTTGTCACGGAAGCAAAGACTAATGTGTAAGATGTTAACGTAGCCACTTTTATCCACTGACAGTCATCGTTTACACTGAAAAACAAATTTTATTTTTTTTTCTACTGGAAATGTGTATAGTGGTTTAGACTAATTTGGGTACGCTAATTTCAAAGATTATAACCGTTTTGCTGTATCACGCCAGTGTTTTCAGCAGCAGAAATATTCCCATTGCCTAGAAGTCAGGATTTCAATGAAATTTGCATGTGTTTTTGGTATGTATATTTCGTACAGTTGTTGTTAACTTGTGTTAATTTTCCTTCCTTCAGATAAAGATGAGTAGGCATTCCTGTGCTAATCATCCTGACAACTTCTGTTATGTCTGTGGTCGGTACACCAAATAAGATCAAAAGCGAAATATATCTTCTGCAGTGAAAACGAAGGCCGCCTACTTTTACTATTTCGGGTGTAAGGTGGGGGGCCAAGAACAAAGCTGGGCACCAAACATCTGCTGCATAAGCTGCCACACAGCCGTGAATCAGTGGTTGGTGGGTAAGCTCGTGAGCATGCCATTTGCAGTGCCCATGATATGCCACAGAATCATCATGCTGATTGATATTTCTGTTGCACAAACATCGCCGGCTTCAACAAGAAGAATAAAATTCACACCAAGTACGCTGACTGCAACTCTTCTCGTAAACCTGTGCCTCATGATGACGAGAACCCCGTTCCAACACCTCCGGCTGATCAAAACATAGCTGTAAGCAGTGGTGAAGAGAATGGTGATGATGATGAACCTTTTGAGCCCGACACTCAAGAGCCACACCTCCTGAACCAGGGGTACTTAAATGATCTTGTATGATATCTCTCGCTGTCAAAGGCTAAGGCAGAGCTGCTTAGATTAAGGCTGCAGTAGTGGAATATGCTTGAACCTAACACCAATATATCCTTGTTCAGAGCACGTCACAGAAACATGGCTGAGTTCTTTGAGATGGAAGACACAATGACATTCTGCAGTGACATCAACGGTCTGTTGAAAGAACTTGGGTGTGATTACGATCCTGCAGACTGGCGCCTCTTCATCTACTCTGGGAAGAATAGCTTGAAGGCTGTTTTGCATGACAATGACTCCAAGAAACCATCAGTCCCACTGGCTCATGCGTTCGGCATGACAGCTGCTGGAGTCCTTCAGGAAACTTGGCTCCAGTATGTCCCTGAAAATACATTTCCTACACCAGCACCTGAACTTCTTCCCTGACAACTTGGGAGCTGTCTCGGACGAGCACGGCGATCGATTCTACCAAGAGATTTCTCTCATGGAGACGCGTTATGAAATAAATGAACACATGAATATTGGTAAATTTCTTTAAAATCCTGACTTCCAGGCAATGGGAATATTTCTGCTGCTGAAAATACTGACGTGATGCAGCAAAACGGTTACGATTTTTGAAATCAGCGTACCCAAATTAGTCTAAATCAGTTTACACATCTACAGTACAAATTGTTGTTCATTGTTATCAACACATGATAAATCAAACATTACTTATATTGTATTGACTCAGTTCTCAGCAAATCATACACTGTCAACTTATCAACTTTTAAACAGATACAATACTATCAATTATCATGCGAGCAATAAGCACGCGGTTTACATCCAGATATCATTCCCAGTGTATGGCTCCAATTTGTTGCCGTACAAATATTTTCAACGTTTCTCCCTCCCGACCACTGTGATTACTTTAAACGCGTTGAAATAGGATGTATTATACGATAACAATTTGAAAAATCTTAAGGCTAAAGTCTATGAAATGCTACTGAAATGGTCGAATATACTATTAATTATTAATTATTTATACATATAATTATATTTATTGATATTTTTTCTCTATTTTTTCATCTTTATTGTTACATTTATTTTTAAAGATATATATATATATATATATATATATATATATATATATATATATATATATCTATATATATAAAAGAGATCCTCTGTGTGTGTGTCTGTGTGTGTGTGTGTCTGTGTGTGTGTGCTCACCATCCTTGGTCCATTTTCTATCAGCTAATACTCGGCCACCACTTGGCGTACCCGCTAACAATATGTACCATCACGTTGGAAATTTTCTTGTCTACACGATAGGATAAATTTCAAATTTTAAAAATAAGACCAAAAAAAGTTATCGGGGTGAAAACACAAAATGAACCCTGAAAAATGCGAAAATTGTGGTCAATGCTCTGCCATCTACTCCTCATAAACCAGAAATGGTACAGCCAAACAGATTATACCACTGTGTAGAGAATTTTCTGTTCTACAAGATAGGTTATAATTCATATCCAAAAATAGAACATAAAACATGTAAACATGACAAAATTTCAATCTATATTCAAAATTATATTTATACTCCACGCGTCCGATTTTCTATACTTTTTTCTCTATGTATCAAAAACTAATTATCACACAACTAAATAAATAATACCATCATGCTGGGAATTTTGTTTGCTACAACACGGTATAATTTTTCATTTTCCAAAGTGTATTAAAAAAAAGTTACGGCGGTGTAAAGTCAAAATGACAAAGTCAAAAATGCAAAATTAGCACTGGAAACCGTGAATGTTTTGGTAAATATTCCCCTATCTATTCCTCATAAACCAGCAATGGTACAGCTATAAAAATTATACTATTGTGTAGATAATTTTGTGTTCTACAAGAAAAGGTATAATTTATACCCACAAATGATACAAAAAATGTGTAAAATTGGCAAAATTGTCAAATACATCCAAAATTACACTTGATCACCGGGCGCCTAAATTAATTCATTTTTCCACCTATTTCTCAGGAACTATTTGTCACACATTAAAATAAATTATATCATCGTGCTGGAAATTGTATTTTTTAAAATGCGGTATAATTCTTAATTTTCCAAAGTGTATCTGAAGGAAGTGACGGCGGTGTAAAGTCAAAAGGACATATTGCCAATTTGACAGCTATTATGCGCACTTGCGATTACACAGGAATATACTACTGTGTAGAAAATTTTGTGTTCTACAAGAAAAGGTGTAATTTATACCCACAAATGATACAAAAAACGTGTAAAATTGGCAAAATTCTCAAATACATCCAAAATTACACTTGAACACCGGGTGACTACAATTTATTCATTTTTATACCCATTTCTCAGGAACTATTTGTCATACATTAAAATTAATTATACCATCGTGCTAGAAATTTTGTTTTCTACAGTACGGTATAATTATTAATTTTCCAAAGTGTATCTGAAGGAAGTTACGCCGGTGTAAAGTCAAAATGTCATGTTGCCAATTTGACAGCTATTATGCGTACTTGCGATTACACATGAATATACACTGATTAAATTTCACTGAAGTCCAATCACAATTTACGCACTTGCGATTACACAGGAATATACTACTGTGTAGAGAATTTTGTGTTCTACAAGATAAGCTATAATTTATACCCACAAATGATACAAAAAACGTGTAAAATTGGCAAAATTCTCAAATACATCCAAAATTACACTTGAACACCGGGCGACTAAAATTAATTCATTTTTCTACTATTTCTCAGTAACTATTTGTTACACATAAAAATAAATTATACCATCGTTCTACAAAATCTTTTCTTCTACAATACGGTATAAATTTGTAATTTTCCAAAGGGTATCTGAAGGAAGTTACGGCGGTGTAAAGTCAAAAGGACATATTGCCAATTTGACAGCTACTATGCGCACTTGCGATTACACAGGAATATACACCGATTAAATTTCACTGAAGCCCAATCACAATTAAGAATGCATCATATTATCTCCAAGCATGGATGGTGTGGTTTTATTGCGTACAGTTTAATTAATGCTACACTCTACTGAATATAAAGGCTTTATTGTCCTCAATAACGTTCCGCACGACGGGCGGGTAAAATGCTATTGGGAACAAAGTAAACTACTGAATTTAACTGTGTAATTTAATTGGTTTAATTTCAAGTTGCATAAGCATAAGTTGCATAAGGATATGGTTGCAATATCATGTAATGCCAACTTATGCTGTTTTAGCGGAAGCATTAACCTGGAATTATAGAGATGACAGAAGGTTGCATTGTTTTGATAGTGTTGTGGAAAAACATGTTTTCTAAATTGAAACATAAATTTCACATTTAGACTTTTAGATTAGCTATAACTTTCCTGTGGGTTTGTTTTTCTTTTTCAATTTGCACTAATTTTTTTATGAATTGAATATTAATTATATTTTATGAACTGTTCCGCACGACGGGCGAATTAAATGTATCTATAAAGAGTGGGTTTAAATGATAGCGAGGTATATGATATTTTGCTAGCAGTAAATATTCTAGCGATAAAAGTAGAATAGCTCTTAAGCAAATGATTTTGGAGAATGATGTGAACCTTTAAATATATTTTGCGATCTGATGATATATGTATTAGGAATAATACGTAGCAGAATATAGATTGCATAATATAATATCGGCTGTAATATCAAGGGCTGAATTATCGATGTAATCCAAAAAATAACAACTGTATGAATATGATGCATTAGTGGAAGCATTAACCGGGAATTATGAGATAATATGATAATGGTGTAAAATTATATCGCATTATGCAACAAATGTGAATTTAGCTACCTTACAGTTTGGTCCCGATACTATATTGGCGGGTTGAGAGAAAAGTATTGGTGGGCCGCGTGTTTGGGACCCCTGGGGTAGATAATCTCAGTCTTCTGATTACAAATTATGATCGCATCAGTATATTTTGTGATCACAAACTAATAAGTTAAATCACCTCAGACTAGGCTGAGAGCGGTCAAGATTGAATGGTTGGGTTGGGTTGGGTAGGTTTGACTCAGGTTATATTGGGTTTTAATGATAGCGGAAAATATATAAATTTTAACAATAAATATTATAGCGGTAAAAGTGAAATAGTACTTGAGCAAATGATATTGGGGAATGATGTTAAGTAATAAATATAGTTTGGAAACAGTCTGATGAAAAGATTTCATCATCTTTCATTGTTTGTTTCGTGTTTGTGTTCTGAATTATACCACACGACGGGCAGATTTATATATCAGGCGGGTTGAGGGATAATATTTGTCAAAATAAGAACAAAAATATTCACATTTAGACTTTTCTATTGGTTAAGATATTTATAGGTTACATTTTTTGCTTTTCAATTTGTATTCATTATATTTTATGGATTTGATATGAATTTTATTGTATGAATTGTTCCGCACGACGGGTGGGTTTAAAAAAGTGTTTTTAGATCATTTTTTCAAATGGTTCATTTAAAAAAAGGTTTTTTTTTTTAAAATAAAAATGTTCCGCGGGCAGCAACTATAGACAATAGAACTCCAGTTAACTAACTGTTAACCAGTTAACTCCAGTCAACTATAGACAATAGAACTCGTGTTCGAGTTCTGAATTATTCAGCACGACGGGCGGGTTTAAAAATGACTCAGGCGGACTGAGGGGAAATATTGTGTCGAAATAAAAATAATTATACTTATAATTTTCAATTGATTAATATTTTTATGAGTGTACCCTATTTCATTTTTATTTTTCCATATTTTTTATGAATTGAATATGAATTTCATGTTATGAATTGCTCCGCACAACGGGCGGGTTTTAATGCTATATCTATATATATAAAAGAGATCCTCTGTGTGTCTGTGTGTGTATCTGTCTGTCTGTCTGTGTGTCTGTTCGACCCTCCTTGGTCCATTTTCTATCAGCTATTATTCGGCCACCACTCAGCCTACCCGCTAACAATTTATACCATCACGTTGGAAATTTTCTTGTCTACACTTTAGATTAAATTTTAAATTTCAAAAATGAAATCAAAAAAAGTTATAGCGGTGAAAAGACAAAATGAACCCTGAAAAATGCGAAAATTGTGGTCAATGCTCTGCCATCTACTCCTCATAAACCAGAAATGGTACAGCCAAACAGATTATACCACTGTGTAGAGAATTTTCTGTTCTACAAGATAGGCTATAATTAATATCCAAAAATTAAATATAAAATATGTAAAAATGACAAAATTTCAGTCTACATTCAAAATTATATTTAAGCTCGACGCGTCCGATTTTCTGTACTTTTTTCTCTATTTCTCAGCAACTAAACATCACACATCTAAATAAATATTACCATCATGCTGGGAATTTTGTTTTCTACAGCACGGTATAAATTTTAATTTTCCAGAGCGTATTAAGAAAAAGTTACGGCGGTGTGAAGTCAAAATGACAAAGTCAAAAAGGCACTGAAAAACGCGAATATTTTGATCAATATTCCGCTATCTATTCCTCTTAACCCATTAATGCCGAGAATTTCGAAATGTTAATTTTTTAGATTTTTTTCAAGAAATGTTATTTCTGGGGCACTTTCTGCATGTTCACGAAGTTTTGTAGAAAAAAAATGTTTTTAACAAGGTTTTTCAGACTGGCAACTATAGTTGCCACTCGGCAGTGGCATAGACAAAAAACAGTACATTCTTAAACTTTTTGAGCATCATTCAAAACATTGAGAAAAAAACATATAAGTGAGACTTATACTCAAAAACATATTAATCTTATAACATTCCGAGTTTGATTAAATTAAAAATGTCACTATTATATTCAAACTTGGCTTCAAATGTTAGATACCATGTTACTGTAAAATATAAGCATTTACACATGAATGTTTATGAAGGTATATTTATTATATTTCAATGACAAAAATATGCATATATGTACACACACATAAATATATAATATATATACACATAATATATACATCATCACACATAATATATATATATATATATATATATATATATATATATATATATATTTAGTGAGATGGAAGGACATCAAAGCCGTCATAGTCATGAGTAATAAGCACGGTATAGAGCCAACAAGAAAAATATACTGAACAAACGTCAAACAAAAACCGTGCTTGTTACTGATAACTGTGACAGCTTTGTTGTCCTTCCATCTCACTAAAGAGAGGTCATCAACAAAAACTGAAGTAACATAGCCTCGGTTCTGCTTATTCACCATGCTGCTGTGCATCAAAGATGAATCTTTCGGCACTCGATTTTATCTGATAGTGCATGTCCCTGCAATGCCCATCGTGGAAAGCTGCTCCAAAAGACGCACAGAAGAAAAGAAGTTGTCAAATGTGACATGGTGACCAGGATTCAGTTGACATTTCGAAGCGAGTCCCAACACGACATCTGCTGCTTGTCCAAGTCCGGAACTGTCCAATTGTGTCACTGACCCACAATAAGGTTCCGAGTGAAGCATGAAACCGTCAGACGTACATATGCTCCACAGTTTGAAGCCGAATCGCACAGGTTTGCTCCTGATGCATTGCTTTGTAGGATGGTGGCCGCAGTAGGGTACCATACACTCATCAATAGAAAGTTCCTCCGGAGGTAAGATGAGCTTGTTATTTGTATTTGTGATTTCAAAAACCGGCCGAACTTTGTGATAGGAATCTGGTTTGTTCACACTTATTTTGGAGTTGTCTGCAAGATGTAATCTTCGTAGTAGATGTGCCACCAGAGCGTTGAATACATCACCGTCTCGACGCCAATACAACCTCCTATTTGGGACACTTGAATATCCAGACAGTATCATGATGGACAAAGCTACTCGTATATTGCTTTCTGTGATAACGGATGTTTCAAGACCTTTTGGGTGGAGTATATAATGCTTTGTTCAACTAGATGGCCGATGAGCTCATCAGATAGGAACAAATTCAAGCATTGAGATGGAGTCTTGATTTTACCTCTCAAACCATCGATTGGTTTGGGCGCCATTGTGTCACAAAATTGAGGCACTTTCTGGCCAAGTCTGCGTCTGCTATTTGTCCATCTTTTTTGGCTGTTTGTCCCTTCTTGGTATTTTTGGTCTTCGTTGTGTCGACGTGTCAGGCTGAGAGTGACTCGTTGAAGCCGTTGCACATGAAGATTCCACGTCATCTCTGTCTGTCATCAATTCAGCTGGGGCACACAAAATCCTTCGAGGCAAATGATTTGGGTCTGAATTCGCTTCTCCGTCACTGGCATCAGAATCTGCAGTCAGTATCTGCATCTGGGAGTTCACTTGGAGGCTGTAAGATTAGTATATGTAGGTGGTCGCTGCTGGCGTCTGCATCAGCTGGATCATCCAAGTTATCCAAAACTTCATTCATAGTACATCTGAAATGAATATTTTATTTGAAACATATATGTTTCAATTGTTAACATAAGGCAAATATATCTAGAGTCAATTAATGAAACATAGAGCTGATAAATCTCTTTTTAAATCTTGAGAACTTTCCATATGACAATATTTTGTACACGTAAGTGCCGAGTGGCAACTATAGTTGCCACTCTCCGAAAACACTGATTTATTATCTAATTATATTAAAAAATTGCAAATATATGTACATATTTGGAAAGATCAAGCTTCACTCTAAAAGATGAGACAAAAAAACAAAACAAATTCGCATTTAGTAGGAAATCACATGCCTCTGATCAATGCGCTGTTCAGCCATGTCGGACACTCACTGAATAATCTCGCATGTGTGGATTGCTCGCTGCGTAGAACGTGTCTTATCTCATCGTAAGAGAAAGAGGAGATTCTCCCCTTTCGAACGGTGGTCGTTGGTAAACAAATGTCTGTTTGATTTAGATTATAGAGAGCTTGTTTTTGGTGGCAACTATAGTTGCCACTCGGCATTAATGGGTTAAACCAGCAGAGTTACAGTTATAAAAATTATACTATTGTGTAGAAAATTTTGTGTTCTACAAGAAACGCTATAATTTATACCCACAAATGATACAAAAAACGTGTAAAATTGGAAAAATTCTCAAATACATCCAAAATTACACTTGTACACCGTGCGACTAAAATTAATTCATTTTTCTACCTATTTCTCAAGAACTATTTGTTACACATACAAATACATTATACCATTGTGCTGGAAAGTTTGTTTTCTACAATACGGTATAATTCTTAATTTTCCTAAGTGTATCTGAAGGAAGTTACGGCGGTGTAAAGTCAAATGGACATATTGCCAATTTGACAGCTATTATGCGCACTTGCGATTACACAGGAATATACTACTGTGTAGAGAATTTTGTGTTCTACAAGAAAATGTATAATTTATACCCACAAATGATACAAAAAACGTGTAAAATTGGCAAAATTCTCAAATACATCCAAAATTACACTTGAACACCGGGTGACTACAATTTATTCATTTTTATACCCATTTCTCAGGAACTATTTGTCATACATTAAAATTAATTATACCATCGTGCTAGAAATTTTGTTTTCTACAATACGGTATAATTATTAATTTTCCAAAGTGTATCTGAAGGAAGTTACGCCGGTGTAAAGTCAAAAGGACATATTGCCAATTTGACAGCTATTATGCGCACTTGCGATTACACAGGAATATACTACTGTGTAGAGAATTTTGTGTTCTACAAGAAAAGTTATAATTTATACCCACAAATGATACAAAAAACGTGTAAAATTGGCAAAATTCTCAAATACATCCAAAATTACACTTGAACACCGGGCGACAAAAATTAATTCATTTTTCTACTATTTCTCAGTAACTATTTGTTACACATAAAAATAAATTATACCATCGTTCTAGAAATCTTATCTTCTACAATACGGTATAATTTGTAATTTTCCAAAGGGTATCTGAAGGAAGTTACGGCGGTGTAAAGTCAAAAGGACATATTGCCAATTTGACAGCTATTATGCGCACTTGCGATTACACAGGAATATACACCGATTAAATTTCACTGAAGCCCAATCACAATTAAGAATGCATCATATTATCTCCAAGCATGGATGGTGTGGTTTTATTGCGTACAGTTTAATTAATGCTACACTCTACTGAATATAAAGGCTTTATTGTCCTCAATAACGTTCCGCACGACGGGCGGGTAAAATGCTATTGGGAACAAAGTAAACTACTGAATTTAACTGTGTAATTTAATTGGTTTAATTTCAAGTTGCATAAGCATAAGTTGCATAAGGATATGGGTTGCAATATCATGTAATGCCAACTTATGCTGTTTTAGCGGAAGCATTAACCTGGAATTATAGAGATGACAGAAGGTTGCATTGTTTTGATAGTGTTGTGGAAAAACATGTTTTCTAAATTGAAACATAAATTTCACATTTAGACTTTTAGATTAGCTATAACTTTCCTGTGGGTTTGTTTTTCTTTTTCAATTTGCACTAATTTTTTTATGAATTGAATATTAATTATATTTTATGAACTGTTCCGCACGACGGGCGAATTAAATGTATCTATAAAGAGTGGGTTTAAATGATAGCGAGGTATATGATATTTTGCTAGCAGTAAATATTCTAGCGATAAAAGTAGAATAGCTCTTAAGCAAATGATTTTGGAGAATGATGTGAACCTTTAAATATATTTTGCGATCTGATGATATATGTATTAGGAATAATACGTAGCAGAATATAGATTGCATAATATAATATCGGCTGTAATATCAAGGGCTGCATTATCGATGTAATCCAAAAAATAACAACTGTATGAATATGATGCATTAGTGGAAGCATTAACCGGGAATTATGAGATAATATGATAATGGTGTAAAATTATATCGCATTATGCAACAAATGTGAATTTAGCTACCTTACAGTTTGGTCCCGATACTATATTGGCGGGTTGAGAGAAAAGTATTGGTGGGCCGCGTGTTTGGGACCCCTGGGGTAGATAATCTCAGTCTTCTGATTACAAATTATGATCGCATCAGTATATTTTGTGATCACAAACTAATAAGTTAAATCACCTCAGACTAGGCTGAGAGCGGTCAAGATTGAATGGTTGGGTTGGGTTGGGTAGGTTTGACTCAGGTTATATTGGGTTTTAATGATAGCGGAAAATATATAAATTTTAACAATAAATATTATAGCGGTAAAAGTGAAATAGTACTTAAGCAAATGATATTGGGGAATGATGTTAAGTAATAAATATAGTTTGGAAACAGTCTGATGAAAAGATTTCATCATCTTTCATTGTTTGTTTCGTGTTTGTGTTCTGAATTATACCACAAGACGGGCAGATTTATATATCAGGCGGGTTGAGGGATAATATTTGTCAAAATAAGAACAACAATATTCACATTTAGACTTTTCTATTGGTTAAGATATTTATAGGTTACATTTTTTGCTTTTCAATTTGTATTCATTATATTTTATGGATTTGATATGAATTTTATTGTATGAATTGTTCCGCACGACGGGTGGGTTTAAAAAAGTGTTTTTAGATCATTTTTTCAAATGGTTCATTTAAAAAAAAGTTTTTTTTTTTAAAATAAAAATGTTCCGCGGGCAGCAACTATAGACAATAGAACTTTCAATTTACCCTGTAGAATTAATCCATACACAAAACCAATGGATTTGACTTCAAGATGCAATACGGATCGTGTTCGAGTTCTGAATTATTCAGCACGACGGGCGGGTTTAAAAATGACTCAGGCGGACTGAGGGGAAATATTGTGTCGAAATAAAAATAATTAAACTTATAATTTTCAATTGATTAATATTTTTATGAGTGTACCCTATTTCATTTTTATTTTTCCATATTTTTTATGAATTGAATATGAATTTCATGTTATGAATTGCTCCGCACAACGGGCGGGTTTTAATGCTATATATATACATAAAGAAGAAATTATCTGTCTGTCTGTGTATGTATGCTTGAATATGAGGTGACATAATTGCGCTGGCTCATGGTTCGCTGGTTCAATTATCAGGGGCTTCAAACGCAAACGAAGCGATGGCTCATTTTTATGAAATAAAAATGTCCCGCGGGCAGCAATAAAACGTTCAATTTCACCCTATAGAATGAATTCATATACAAAACTAATGGATTTGACTTCAAGAACCAGAACGGATGGTGTTCGAGTTCTGAATTTTTCCTCACGTCGGGCGGGTTTAAATATGAGGCGGGTTGAGTGAAAATATTTTGTCAAAATAAAATTAAAAATAATGAAATTTAGACTTTTTAATTGATTAAGGTCTTCATGAGTTTGCCTTATTTATTTTTAATTTGCAATATTTTTATGAATTGTTCCGCACAACGGGCGGGTTTTAATGCGGTTTTAATGCTATATATATACATAAAGAAGAAATTATCTGTCTGTCTGTGTATGTATGCTTGAATATGAGGTGACATAATTGCGCTGGTTCATGGTTCGCTGGTTCAATGATCAGGGGCTTCAAACGCAAACGAAGCGATGGCTCATTTTTATGAAATAAAAATGTCCCGCGGGCAGCAATAAAACGTTCAATTTCACCGTGTAGAATGAATTCATATACAAAACTAATGGATTTGACTTCAAGAACCAGAACGGATGGTGTTCGAGTTCTGAATTATTCCGCACGTCGGCCGGGTTTAAATAAGAGGCGGGCTGAGTGAAAATATTTTGTCAAAATGTAAATTAAAAATAATGAAATTTAGACTTTTTAATTGATTAAGGTTTTTATGAGTTTGCCTTATTTATTTTTAATTTGCAATATTTTTATGAATTCTTCCGCACAACGGGCGGGTTTTAATGCTAGTATATACATAAAGAAGAAATTATCTGTCTGTCTGTGTATGTATGCTTGAATATGAGGTGACATAATTGCGCTGGCTCATGGTTCGCTGGTTCAATTATCAGGGGCTTCAAACGCAAACGAAGCGATGGCTCTTTTTTATGAAATAAAAATGTCCCGCGGGCAGCAATAAAACGTTCAATTTCACCGTATAGAATGAATTCATATACAAAACTAATGGATTTGACTTCAAGAACCAGAACGGATGGTGTTCGAGTTCTGAATTTTTCCTCACGTCGGGCGGGTTTAAATATGAGGCGGGTTGAGTGAAAATATTTTGTCAAAATAAAATTAAAAATAATGAAATTTAGACTTTTTAATTGATTAAGGTCTTCATGAGTTTGCCTTATTTATTTTTAATTTGCAATATTTTTATGAATTTTTCCGCAAAACGGGCGGGTTTTAATGCGGTTTTAATGCTATATATATATACATAAAGAAGAAATTATCTGTCTGTCTGTGTATGTATGCTTGAATATGAGGTGACATAATTGCGCTGGTTCATGGTTCGCTGGTTCAATGATCAGAAGCTTCAAACGCAAACGAAGCGATGGCTCATTTTTATGAAATAAAAATGTCCCGCGGGCAGCAATAAAACGTTCAATTTCACCGTGTAGAATGAATTCATAAATATATATATATATATATATACATAAAGAAGAAATTATCTGTCTGTCTGTGTATGTATGCTTGAATATGAGGTGACATAATTGCGCTGGTTCATGGTTCGCTGGTTCAATGATCAGAAGCTTCAAACGCAAACGAAGCGATGGCTCATTTTTATGAAATAAAAATGTCCCGCGGGCAGCAATAAAACGTTCAATTTCACCGTGTAGAATGAATTCATATACAAAACTAATGGATTTGACTTCAAGAACCAGAACGGATGGTGTTCGAGTTCTGAATTATTCCGCACGTCGGCCGGGTTTAAATATGAGGCGGGCTGAGTGAAAATATTTTGTCAAAATGTAAATTAAAAATAATGAAATTTAGACTTTTTAATTGATTAAGGTTTTTATGAGTTTGCCTTATTTATTTTTAATTTGCAATATTTTTATGAATTCTTCCGCACAACGGGCGGGTTTTAATGCTAGTATATATATATATATTAGTACAGTTCAGTTTCAGCGGTCAGTGAGTGTGGACGCGTGTGCGTTGCTTCCGTGATTTAGCGATATTGTTCTCATACAACTTCACTTTAAAACTTTTCATCAAAATTTATTATTATTTATCTTAAGTGTAAAGGCAATGGTCGCAACTGGAGAATTGAGAAATGCCATGACTGAATGACTTAGAAATGAAGACATCCTTCGAGTGATAAAAGAAACTATCGTGGAGCCAGCAATTCGTGCAGCAGTCTCGGAAGCACTGGTAGGCAAGCAAGAATAGATAGAAGAACTGAAGAAAGAAGCAAAACGTCTGATCGACCAGATTGACCAAAAATCAAGAGCAAAAAACGTGTGTGTGCCGGGTGTGAAGAAGGATCCTAATGAAGACTCAATTGAAGTCGTGAAGAAAATAGCCGAAGATATGAGCATCAGTATTTCATCAGCCGACATAGAGAAAGCTCGCCGCATTGGCAAGAATCAGAACGATGAGCCAAGGCCACTTCTGATCAAATTTGAAAAGATGGAAGTGCGAAACAAGTTATTTGGCTGGAGAAAAACGTTGAAAAATCCCCGCTGCAAAAACATCTACGTGAATGATCATCTCACTCAAGCAAATTCCAAGCTCTTGTTTGTATTGACGAAAATGAAGAGAGAGGGAAAATTCACAGTGTATGGACTGATCTCGGCCAGATCGAAATTCGGATCTCCGAAAATGCTCGAGCTGTGCACGTCCACTCCATGGAAGATGTTATTCGACAGACAGGTCCATCTGGTGTGCTACCATCTGAACATTCTCCCCAGCTGCCAGCTCGCTCCAACACATCAACTGCTCGACAAGGTGCTGGCCGAAGCAAAAACTTCCAAAAATCACGAAAATTCGCTGTGCGAGGCAACAAAGCACTATGAAAATACAGCAATGCTAAGTAGAAGACCGACAAACAGAAGTTTTTTGGTAAGTCATGTTTTTTGTTTTTTTGTTGTTGTATTTTTCGCATTGTGTATCTTAGCCCTGTACACTTTCATAAATGAATTAATGTTTAACGGAACAAGCAGCTTCCATTATCAGTATTTTCATATCAAGGAAGTCAGTCTTATGAATGTTGGTTGAATGATAAAATCACACAGTGGTATGATTGTGAACGTGAAGGTTGATTTTTGTGACGAATGTGTATGCGCGTGTGTGTATGACCTAAAAGCACGCTTAGCAAACGCTGACTGTCGTAGAGAACGCATAGAATATCGGACATGGAATGGAATTGTCTGGTCAGGAGAATCCCTGCTACTGGTACTGTGTAGCCCAGTACAACCAGTCTCATAGTCGAGTGGTCGGCGACTAAACCGGCTCCCCCACTGGTTCCCACCATTGAGGAGGGTGGCTAGACACCCAGCAGGAATAAAAATAAAACCTGTCCAAGGGCGTAAGAACTACTCGCTAGCCAACGGCCATCTAGCATTTGTTTATATTCTTTTATATCCTATGCTTTTTTATTCTCTTTTTAATTTTCACTTTGCTATATTTTCTCTATTCCCATTCAATGTTTTCTCTCTTTCCATTATATTCTCTATTACATTACATTATTCATATATCTATATGTGTATGCATGTGTATGTGTATATATGTGCGTGTGTATGTATTCGTGTACATGTGTTTGTGTCTCTGTATGCATTCAATTTGGCAAGATGATTTTTAACGAAGCAATTCGAAGAAAACCCAACAGAAACGTCATTCAACGGGAAATGCAAAATTTCCGTGTTAAAACAAAATACCATCGAATTTTAATAAGTCTTTTTCCTGCGACCAACTGACGCCTTTGAAATGTTTTGTATAATCAAACGTTTAAATTAATTTATTATGTATTGAGGAACGTGGGCGGAGTGACATTATGGATTGTTATCGGATGATGGTTTTTTATTTATTGTTATATATTTATTATTTTCTTTCCAACTCTCTTTCTAGACTTTTTTCTCTTCGAACTCTCTTTCTCTGTGAATCGTTTGGGCGCTTCTGGTACATGGGGCCACCTTAGGGTGGTAATAGTGCTTGTACTATTCCATGCTACTGGATTTGCCTGTAATTAATAATAATAATAATAATTATAAGAATAAAATTGCATACCATAATACAAATATCACAAACACATATGGTATATGCAATCCACTGAACAATTACTCTGCAAGCATTGGATCCAACTTCGCCAAACAAATTGAAAACTCATCCATTCAAAATTTCCGTGTTAAAACAAAACACCATCGAATTTTAATAAGTCTTTTTCCTGCGACCAACTGACGCCTTTGAAATGTTTTCTATAATCAAATGTTTAAAAAACAAATATTCGTTTGATATATTCGGTCTCAACATGCAGATGATCAAATTAGCAAGTACATTAATAAGTCATTCATTAGAGTATATTTTCAACCTATGACTCTCATCAGGCAAGTTTACATCACAAATGAAAATTGCTAAGGTGATCCCTTTGTACAAGAGTGGAGATACAAATGTTTGTGCAAATTACAAGCCAATTCCGCTGCTACCCCAGTTCTCCAAACTATTAGAAAAAATCATTCACATCAGAATCAATGAGTAAATAAATAAATATAATCTTATAGATCAAAATCAATACGGTCTTCGCCCAGGTAAAAATACGTCACACGCCATTCTAGAATTGACCGAGGAGATATCCAAGCAAGTTGACAAAAAATTGTGTTCCATTGGTGTTTTCATCGACCTTAAGAAGGCCTTCAATACTTTAGACCATAATATCCTGCTGAATAAATTACCTATGTACGGCATTAGAGGCATTTCACTTTCACTATTTAGAGATTACTTGTGCGATAGATCCCAAATAGTCTCATTAAACAACGTATATTCCGAAAAAGAAACAGTAAAATACGGCGTACCAAAAGGATATATTATGGGGCCAACGTTGTTTCTTCTATATGTAAACGACATGTTTAAAGCAGTTAGTTCCGGTAAGCTGGTAGTGTTTGCCGATGATACCAACATAGCTTACTATGGCGCTACGGTGAAATAAGCCTTCGGAACTGCAAATAGTGGATTAAGGGCTCTAAATGACTCGCTTATACAAAACAAATTGTCGTTAAACACCGAAAAATCCAAATTTGTCTTGTTCTCGTCTCCAAGACTCAATGTTGATCCGGACGGTGAAATGATTATCAATAATACCAGCATATCCAGAGTCGAAACAATAAATTTTCTTGGTGTAACGCCCGATAGCAAGATATGCTGGAAAGACCACATAAATTGCACAGCAAGAAGAGTATCAAAAGCCGCATTCATTCTTGGTAAAGCGAGACACTTACTACGAAGAGAATGCTTGCAATGCCCTGGTTAAACCCTATCTTGAATATGGCTGCGAAATATGGGGCCACACATGCAAGTCATACATGAATTTTATACATACATAAAGATTAGAGGTCTTGCAAAAACTCACTGTTCGAATCATATACAACTTACCACGAAATACACCATCCAAACCGTTTTTCACCGGAGGACAAATATTGAATATGTCAGGTCTTATACACTTCAAAACGTGTATATTAATGTACAAATTAATGTTTAGTGTAAGTTTTTCTTATAAAATATTGCGCAAAAATCTACGGATTTGTTTTGAAACAAATCCTCGTCATCCCGATCTATTCCTAGTTCAACACAGAAAAACATACGTCAGAAATCAGGCTTTGACCATAAACGGTTTGAAGCTGTGGAATGAATTGGTGAAGAACAAAGAAATAATTCTGAGTGACATGACGTCTATGAAAAATGCACAACATGCTTATTCAACACCATTCTCTTGAAATATATGCACAAAAAAAACAATGTTGACTCAATTTCCTGGTGGAGATTGCTGATCTTATTATGATCTCATTATGAAAGTGAGCTCTTGTTGAATTGTAAATTTAAGGTACAGCAAGCCACGCGTCTATTACTTGCGACTGTAAATTTCCAACTGAACTGAACAGTTGATATATGTTTTTTCTTTTTATCATTTTTGTATTATATTATATTTGTTCTTGCTTTTTTCAAGAGATATAAGCCTGTATGGCTTCCCCCGACACATGAAAATATGTTGTTTGGTTTCATGATAAATATTTACTGTGTCGTTTCGAAATACAAATACAATACAAATACAATATTCCGCATAAAGAAGCTGCACTCACGCACCCGGTAATGTTATGTGGTGGAAAAGTATACTTCATCGGGCACAATTATTGCTGTATTTGTACAACGTTTCGCCTCAACAAGGCTTTATCAAGTACTCACCAAAGCTATTTCGGCAATATGTCAAGAATATCAGAAAGCATGATAAAGCTGTTCAGCGGAAATGGCGACGTGGTCGCATGGATAAAGAAATTGAGGTTGGTTGCTAAGCTGCAGAAAGTTGATGACGTAGCAAGTCTTTTACCGCTATATTTGGAAGGTGATGCGCTCGCTACATATCTGTCAATGGAAGAAGCTGATCAGAAAAATGCTGATGAAATTGAAAGCAAATTAAAAGAAGCCTTCTCTTATAGCCCATTTGTGGCGCATGCGAAACTGATGATAGTGCGATGGACTGGCGAACCAGTGGACGCGTTTGCCAACGAAATTCGCTGATTGGCTGGGCTAGCTGGATTCAAGAGAGAAGCTCTCGAGAAGACGTTGAAGTTGACCTTTGTGAACGGACTATCAGAAAACTCAAGTGAAGAGCTGCAACAAGTTAAGGACATCTTAGACCTTTCAATGAGCGGTATACTTGTATTGACCACAGCGAGAGTGCTCACAGGAAATGTTGATAGAAATGTTGCTGCAATGTCCAACACTCAGATAGGCGAGCGAAGATCAAGTTTCAGCGGGAAATGTTTTAAGTGTGGTGGGCCGCAAATGGCGCGCGAGTGCACAAAAAATGACGCGACAGGTGTTTCAAGTGCGGTGGAGAATGTCGTGTGTCATACCAGGGTTTGAAAAAACCGAATTTTTTTCAAAAATATCAAAAACCATGTTTTTTTAGAAAAAAGCAAAAAAACATCGGGTTTTTTGGGTTTGTTTACACTTTGCACACACAAATCAAAAAAATTATTGTACCATGCTATTTAGTATATAGATAAACATATTTCAGTACCACTTACCAAGAATTTTATAAATATTAAAAAAAATCATACAACTGTACACACAGGATCTTGAATTTCAGGCATCTACAGGCAACGAAAGTTGTAGCATCTACAGGCAACGAAAGTTTTAAACCGCTTCCAATTGCAAAAGCAATCGATGTTAAACACCCACATATGTTTACAAAGTCCAAATCCAAATACCCATTGGCCTTATTCATGATAACCAAGTGACTAAAATTCGTTTTGTCCATGGAAGTTAATTCATTTTTCTTTACAGAGTAAACACAGTTTTTTTTCAACTCAGAGGTATCTAAAAATAGTGTCTTTCATAGAAACTCAAACGTTTTGTCGTAAAAATGTAGGATTGCTCATAAATACCAGCTAAAATGCTTCCCCAGCAAAAACCAAAAATGTTAATAAAATGATTCCCATATCGCGCAAACCCATAAAATCATGCCACAAACTAATATTTATTAAGATTTAAAACTATATTAATTAACTCATTTACTTATTCTGAAAATATTTCATCATTCCTATATGAGAAAAATCATTTATGTCAAAAAAACAATTTAAATACATGTTTTTTATAAAGAAAACACTTGGTTTAAACCATGGCTTAAACTAAATGGTCTAAACCAAACATACCCTGTGTTATACCAATGTCATAGGACCAGGGAAACGTGGAAAGGGGTGCTGGTGCGCTAACAGTTATCCCTTCGCTTCTGTAATGGCGCAATTTTGTAAAATGCCGATTATTGACGTTCTTGTTGATGAAGAGAGAGTGGGTGCATTAGTGGACACAGGATGTACAATGACCATGGTGAAAATTTCACTAGTAAAACAGTACATGAATGGGGGAACAGTGAGTGCGTCCGACGGAAGAAGAGTGCGATGTAGGGGTGATATATGTTTAAATGTGTGTGTTAATGGAAGTCGTTTGAGAATACGGGCAATGGTGATTGATGAAATTGTTAATAATATAGATGTTGTGCTTGGAATGGATGACATTACCGAATTTGGTGGAGTGACCATGAATGGAGAAAATGTTGTGTTCTGAAGAAACCGTTGTTCAACAGTGTCGACGAATAGGTCCAGAAAGTTCAATCAAGCAGAAACGGCCTGTGAGATCAAAGATACGGATTTTGATGGACAATTTGATGGAAGACGATGGACCGTCAGGTGGCATTGGAATAATAGAGGTCCTCCTGTGTTGATTAACTGTGTCAGTAATTATAGGAAAGAATTACCACCCCAGAGTAAATAAAAATATGAGAGAGAGGTACAAATGTGGATAGACGAAAGTATTCTCAGGCCATGGTCCAGTCAAATTAAATGTAGAATTTTTCCACTGATGGCAGTCGAACAGAAAAATATGGGTAAGGTACGACCTGTGCTAGATTACAGGGAGGTGAATCAGTTTGTGCAAAGTCACACGGGTGGCGTTGAGATTGATGTATGTGCAGAAAAAATTAGAGAGTGGGGGCAAGTAGATGGATATCAGATTTTGGTTGATTTGAAGTCGGTTTATTTGCAAATTTGTGTTGCCGACGAATTAAGAAAGTATCAACTAGTGAATTTTTGCGGTAAACATACAGCCTTACTCGCTTGGCCTTCGGTTTGAGTGTCACATCTCGCATAATGTCAAACATTATTGAAAAAGTACTGGCAAAGCCCAAGAGAATCGGGGCCGCGACAAGCTCATACGTCGATGACATTCTCGTTAATAAGTCCATGGTAAGTGCTGATGAGGTGATTGAGCATTTGAAAAAAATTTGACTGACAACAAAAGAGCCGGATCAATTAGATGGAGGAACAGCCCTGGGGCTAAAGTAGAAAAAAGGAAATTCGATAGAATGGAATTCTCGCGAGGAAACACTGTACCCGACATACCTGATACAGTCACGAGAAAGGAACTATTCTCTATATGTGGAAAATTGATGGGCCACTATCCAGTCGCTGGCAGGTTGAGAACAGCCAGCAGTTTCATCAAGAGAAAAGCGGAGGGTGTGTGCTGGGATGATCCTATTGGAGATAGTGCAACCAAGATGATATGTGAATCAGTCTAAAAGATTAAAAAATCGGATCCCGTGAGAGGCAAGTGGAATGTTCCTAAGGCAACACATTGAGTAGTATGGTGTGATGCCAGTAGTTTAGCGATTGGAGTAGTGCTGGAGATACATGGTGATGTGGTAGAGGAAGCTGCGTGGTTGAGAAACAAACACGATTACAATCACATCAACGTTGCAGAGCTAGACGCAATATTAATGGGTTGAAATCGTGCATTGAAATGGGGTTTGCGCCATATCAGTCTAATCACTGACTCAGCCACAGTCCAAGGCTGGGTTAACAGGGTTTTGACGGAGGAAAGAAGTCCCCGTACAAAAGGATCAGCCGAGATGATTGTAAAACGTAGGTTGTGCACGATGAAGCAACTGATTGATGAGTTTGAGTTGGAGGTGGATATAAAATGTATTCCATCTGCGAAAAATAAGGTGGATGAACTGATAAGGGTGAAGCGGCAATGGTTGAGTGACAGTGAGATGGAGGGCAGCAATGATATAGTGAAGCTTGTGGATGCAGTGAGCGTTCAAGAATTACATAGCATGCACCACGTAGGTGTTGATCGCACCTTATATTTGGCCAGGAAAGCTGATAAAAATGTGCACGCGAGATGAGGTCAAGAATGTAGTATATATATAATGACGGATTTAAACACAGCAGTAGAGAAGGCTGTGTTCGCGTAATTTTGCGGAGGCAAAACCTCACGGCCCCGGCTGGCACACCGCAGGTCCGGCCGCCACACGGGTTATCGCAGTCACGGCCAGTACAGAAAACTGCACGGCTGCGCGCACAAGAAACTCGCTCTGCGGCTATTGGGCTATAACTTTAAGAAACGAACCCAACCGTTTCACCTCGCCAGGGAATCGAACCCTGGACCTCTCGTGCACAAAGGATGCATTGCAACGGTGTGAGAGGTGTCAATCTATTGACCCAGCACCTGCTCACCATAACACGGGTCACTTATCAGTTGAAAGCAATTGGAAGCGAATAGCGATCGACGTTACGCACTACAGAGGTGGAGTTTATCTTACGCTGATCGATTGTGGATCCAGTCGCATATCCATATGGAAAGAATGAGTTATATAGACGGCAGAATGTATCGTTAAGAATTTGCACAATCTGTTTTTGGAGAGAGGACGAGTGAATTTAGTAGTACTGGATAATTGGACTGCTTTTAGATCTACTCAACAGAAGAGTTTGTTTGAAAGGTGGAACATCAAGAGTTGGTTCAGGGCAGCATATATGCTAAGTGGAACGGTTTCATTGAACAAAACCACAAAACTATCAAACCTATCGCAGAAAGATAAGGTATACACCCACAAGAAGTGGTGTTTTGGTATAATATGACACCAAAACATGGCTTGAAGGAAGACAGTGTACCGTACAAATCTATATTCAGTTACAACTGGAGACACCCGGCATCGGTGCCCAGCGTGAAGTGCAAAGAAATGTATCCGTCTATCAGCATTGGAGACGAGCTCTGGGTGAAACAGCCTCAGACTAGATGCACAACTGGCTGGAGGAGAGGCTGTGTTACTGGGATCAATTCAGAAAACAACATGTCTGTTGACGGCGTGCCAGGGCACGTCTTGGACGTGCGCAGCATTACAACACAGCTTGATCAAGATCTTTCAGAAGAAAATGATGAAAGGTTTGATGAAGAAACCACAGAACTTCCAAGACAATATCCCAGAAGAGAAAGGATACCTCCTGAATTGATGCACGATTATGTATGAATTGTTCTGTGTATTTATTGTATTATCTTCAGAACAGGTGGGCGTGTTGTGTTAACAGTGTACATTTAGTTCGTGTATTTTTGTAATAATTGATAAGCTGGTTGCCATGGCAATGGATGAATCAACAATGTCGGGAGGAGTTAGTTTTGTTTGGGGGAAAGAACGGATTGCGGTGACGTAGTGAGAAGTGTTAATAGTTCAGTGTTTGATAATATAGTTTTTATAATATAAAACACCGGATCGATTCCCGGATCGTCGATTCCGGATCGAACATCGGATCGTCGAGTACTTGATAAAGCCTTGTTCAGGCGAAACGTACAAATACAGCAACAATTGTGCCCGCTGAAGTATACTGTTTCATCATATATATTTAATTTTCCAAAGTTTATCTAAAGGAAGTTATGGCGGTGTAATGTCAAAATATCATGCTGCCAATTTGACAGCTATTATGCGCACTTGCGATTACACATGAATATACATTGATTTAATTTCACTGAAGCCTAATCACAATTAAGAATGCATCATATTTGCTCCAAACATGGATGGTATGGTTTTATTGCGTAGAGTTTAATTTATGCTACACTATACTGAATATAAGGCTTTATTGTCCTCAATATTTACACATGAATAATTACGCACGACGGGCGGGTAAAATGCTACTGGGAACAAAGTAAACTACTGAATTTTACTGTGTACTATAATTGGTGTAATTTCAAGTTGCATAAGCTTAAGTTGCATAAGGATATGGGTTGAAATATCTTGCAATGCCAACTATATGCATATGCTGTTTTAACGGAAGCATTAATCTGGAATTAAAGAGATGAAAGGAAGTTTCATTGTTTCGATATTGTTAAACTTCTGAATTACTACACACGAAGGACGGGTGTGAATTTGAGCAGTGTTGAGGGAAAAAACTTCGTCAATAATTAAAACAAGAGTTTACAAATTTATATTTTTCTATTGGATAAGCTTTTTGCTTTTTGATTCATGATATTTTCTTTATAGTTCCGCACGACGGGCGGGTTTAAATACGAGGCTGTTCGGGAAAAATATTTTGCCACATCTAAAATATATACATTCATATTTTTACTTTTCTATTGAGTAAGACTATGTGGGTTAACTTTTTCTTTTTAAATTTCCAATCGCTTTTTATTAATTCAATTTTAATTTAGTTTATTAATTGTTCTGCACAACGAGCGGGTTTTAATGCTAGATGGTGATGTTAAGTTATACATATATTTCTGAAACATTATTATGAAAAAGCTTAGTCATTTCTCGTTGTTTCGTGTCTGAGTTTTGAATTATTCAGCACGACGGGCAGGTTTAAATATGAGGCGGTTTAGGCAAACTATTTTGACAAAATACTATATAAATATATAAATTTTGATGTTTTATGGGCTTACTGTTTTCAATTTTAATTCATATTCTTTTTCTCTTATGATTTGAATACAAATGTAATATTATGAATAGTTCCGCACGACGGGCGGGTTTACATGCTAGAATTTTCATTGTTTGTTACGTGTTTGTGTTCTGATTACTTCGCACTACGGGCAGGTTCAAATATGAGGCGGATTGAGGGATAATATTTAGTCAAATTTAAAATTAAATAATAACATCTAGAGTTTTATATTGGTGAACGTATATACAGGTTAAATTTTGTGCTTTATAATTTGTATTCAGTATTTTATGGATTAAATATGAATTTTACTTTATGAATTGTTCAGCACGACGGGCGAGTTCATATATATATATATATATATATATATATAAAAGAGATCCTCTGTCTGTCTGTCTGTCTGTCTGTCTGTCTGTCTGTCTGTTTGTCTGTCCCACCCTCCTTGGTCCATTTTCAGCAAGCTACTACTCGGTAACGATTTAGTGTACCTGACAAAAATTTATACCATTACGTTGGAAATTTTCTTGTCTACACGATAGGATACATTTTAAATTTTAAAAATAAAATATATAGCGATAAAAGTAGAATAGCTCATAAGCAAATGATTTTGGAGAATGATGTGAACCTTTAAATATATTTTGCGATCTGATGATATATGTATTAGGAATAATACGTAGCAGAATATAGATTGCATGATATAATATCGGCTGTAATATCAAGGGCTGTAATATCGGTGTAATCCAAAAAATAACAACTGTATGAATATTATGCATTAGTGGAAGCATTAACCGGGAATTATGAGATAATATGATAATGGTGTATAATTATATCGCATTATGCAACAAATGTGAATTTAGCTGCCTTACAGCTTGGTCCCGATACTATATTGGCGGGTTGAGAGAAAAGTATTGGTGGGCCGCGTGTTTGGGACCCCTGGGGTAGATAATATCAGTCTTCTGATTACAAATTATGATCGCATCAGTATATTTTGTGATCACAAACTAATAAGTTAAATCACCTCAGACTAGGCTGAGTGCGGTCAAGATTGGATGGTTGGGTTGGGTTGGGTAGGTTTGACTCAGGTTATATTGGGTTTTAATGATAGCGGAAAATATATAAATTTTAGCAATAAATATTATAGCGGTAAAAGTAAAATAGTACTTAAGCAAATGATATTGGGGAATGATGTTAAGTAATAAATATAGTTTGGAAACATTCTGATGAAAAGATTTCATCATCTTTCATTGTTTGTTTCGTGGTTGTGTTCTGAATTATACCACACGACGGGCAGATTTATATATCAGGCGGGTTGAGGGATAATATTTGTCAAAATAAGAACAAAAATATTCACATTTAGACTTTTCTATTGGTTAAGATATTTATAGGTTACGTTTTTTGGTTTTCAATTTGTATTAAATATATTTTATGGATTTGATATGAATATTATTGTATGAATTGTTCCGCACGACGGGCGGGTTTAAAAAAGTGTTTTTGGTTCATTTTTTTCAAATGGTTCATTTAAAAAAAGGTAATTTTTTTTAAAATAAACATGCTCCGCGGTCAGCAACTATAGACCATAGAACGTTCAATTTACCCTGTAGAATTAATCCATACACAAAACCCATGGATTTGACTTCAAGGTCCAGAACGGATCGTGTTCGAGTTCTTAATTATTCAGCACGACGGGCGGGTATAAAAATGACTCAGGCGGACTGAGGGGAAATATTTTGTCGAAATAAATATAATTAAACTTATAATTTTCAATAGATGAATATTTTTATGAGTGTACCCTATTTCATTTTTATTTTTACATATTTTTTTATGAATTGAATATGAATTTCATGTTATGAATTGCTCCGCACAACGGGCGGGTTTTAATGCTATATATATACATAAATAATCTTATAGTCTTCATATGTACATAAAGAAGAAATTATCTGTCTGTCTGTGTATGTATGCTTGAATATGAGGTGACATAATTGCGCTGGTTCATGGTTCGCTGGTTCAATGATCAGGGGCTTCAAACGCAAACGAAGCGATGGCTCATTTTTATGAAATAAAAATGTCCCGCGGGCAGCAATAAAACGTTCAATTTCACCGTGTAGAATGAATTCATATACGAAATTAATGGATTTGACTTCAACAACAACAACAACAATAACAGACAGTTTTGTCGTGATTAAGAAGGAGGTATCTGGAGGCAGCCCATGACGAAATATGGGAAAGAAGTTTAGATATCAAAGTATAATTATGTAAAGATAGGGGAAAGTAAATTTGTACATCGTCAGCATAGACGTGAAAGGAAATAGGGTATTCTCTGAGGACAGAACAAAGGGACGAGTCGTAGAGGTTGAGAAGGAGTGGTCCCAGGAGAGAACCCTGTGGGACGCCAGAAGTCAACGGAACATTGGCAGACATCGGGGAATTACAGCGGACAGAAAAGGAACGTTTATGAAGGTAGGAAGAGACAAGAGAAAGAGCTGAGGAAGAAAGGCCAATATGGGCGAGATCTTCACAAAGAATGGAATGATTGACGAGATCAAAGGCAGATGAAAAATCTAATGATATTAGCAGAACAGATTTGCCGAAGGAAAAGTTAGAAGAAATGTCATTAGTGAGGCGAATAAGGAGAGTTTCAATTGAATGATTAGATATAGAGCCTGATTGACAAGGATCAAGGACCGGAGTAATAATCGGACGAAGTTGTTCAAGGATAGCGTGTTCAAGAGCGTGTCTATAGCGTCTAAAACGTCTAAAACGTCGTAGCGTGTCTAAAACGTCTTTATACCCTGCCGCATTGGACATGACGTTTTTTTCACCCGATACAGCAGGAAGTAGGCAATTTTGCGTTGCACCGCGCAGCTGTTTAACTTATAACTTGTGTTACAGTTGCAATTGGAAGATAAATTCAACAACAACAACAACAACAACATGTATTTAATATAGCGCACTTTCGAGGACAAAGGCGCGAGCAGGAGCAGAGTAATAAAGTGTAGACACAGAGCGGTATGGGGACAATATGGAGCACAAATCGACAGAAAGTACATGGGTACTTGCAAAATTGAACACATACATACCCACATACACACAAACACATACACACAAACACATGCACAAGAACACATACACACGCACATATATACACATACACATGCATACACATATACATATATGAATAATGTAATGTAATAGAGCATATAATGGAAAGAGAGAAAATATATAATGGGAATATAGAATAAAAAAGCATAGGATAAAGAATAATTAAAATAAATGCTAGATGGCCGTTGGCTAGCGAGTAGCTCTTCCGCCCTTGGACAGGTTTTATTTTTAGTCCTGCTGGGTGTCTAGCCACCCTCCTCACTGGTGGGAACCAGAGGGGGAGCCGGTTTAGTCGCCGACGACTCGACTATGAGACTGGTTGTACTGGGCTACACAGTACCAGTAGCAAGACCAGTACCAGTACCAGTACCAGTACAAGAACTAGAACGGATGGTGTTCGAGCTCTGAATTATTCCGCACGTCGGCCGGGTTTAAATATGAGGCGGGCTGAGTGAAAATATTTTGTCAAAATAAGATTAAAAGTAATGAAATTTAGACTATTTAATTGATTAAGGTTTTTATGAGTTTGCCTTATTTGTTTTTAATTTGCAATATTTTTATGAATTTCTCCGCACAACGGGCGGGTTTTAATGCTATATGTGTATATACAGGTTAAATTGTGTGCTTTATAATTTGTATTCAGTATTCTATGGAGTAAATATGAATTTTACTTTATGAATTGTTCAGCACGACGGGCGAGTTCATATATATATATATATATATATATATATATATATATATATATATATATATATATATATATATATATATATTCTCTCTCAAACAAACGAGATTAAAATCGATTGCGCATTCGCAGTTGACTAGTTTTTTCCGCGTTGTTTCGATATTCCTTGCGAGTTGCTGGTCTCTTTTGTCAAGTCTGTTCAGCAATTGACCGATGTTTTGCTGGCGTAATATTTCGGAGTTAACTATCTCCATTCTCACACACTGGTAGACATTGGTGGTATTTATTCCTCGAGACGTCTTTCGGCTAACATTAGCCATCTTCAGGAGTTACACTGACCAGAAATTCAAATTACAGTGCTAAGATACAATACAAAGCATGACATCGTTAAACACGTGCATATATACATATATACACATATATCCACACACATACATATACATGCATGCATATACACACAAACATATACATACATACACACACATACATATACATATATATCGGCGTCGTCACGCTTGTGCTGCAGCAAGGGCACACCCAGTCGGCTCAGACCGTGGGGCTTTCTGAGTCGGTAAAATGCCGTTTTCTTCAACTTGCACGTTCATGACTGGTCTCAAGTTGGTGATGTAAATTGCTTCAAGCAGTTTCAGACGCCGTATGTCACGTTCTTGGTCAATGATTTCTGTGCTTTCTACTATCTGCTCCCTATTGATCTTTTGTTTGTGCACCGAGATGTTGTGCTTTTGGATTGCACCATTGCTGAGGTGGCACGTCAGCCGTCGCGACAGCGTTGTGGTCGTCATACCGATGTATGAATGAGGCCCACACTCCTCATTTGGACAGGTGTATCGGTATACGACATGGTGCTGCTGCAACTTGCTGGGCTTCTCCATCATGGGCCTGTTTTTCATAACTACATTGACAGTTTTTCGCGACTGATAATAAACTACCAATTTGACCTTTTTGTGTCGATAGGCTATAATTCATACCCAAAAATTGCACTCAAAATGTGTGAAGTTGG
Organism: Sacculina carcini; assembly: GCA_916048095.2. Taxonomy (NCBI): domain Eukaryota; kingdom Metazoa; phylum Arthropoda; class Thecostraca; family Sacculinidae; genus Sacculina; species Sacculina carcini. The sequence goes on along the minus strand of OU696575.1, from coordinate 8,200,555 downwards.
CAAAATTAAAATCTACGCCCAAAATTTTACTTGAACACCGTGCGGCTAAAATTTATTCATTCTCTACGTATTTTTCAGTAACTATTTGTCACACATTAAAATAAATTATACCATCGTGTTGGATTTTTTTCCTACAATACGCTATAATTTTTAATTTTCCAAAATGTACCTAAAGGCAGTTACGGCGGTGTAAAGTCAAAAGGACATATTGCCAATTTGACAGCTTTATGCGCACTTGCGATTACACAGGAATATACACCGATTAAATTTCACTGGTGCCCAATCACAATTAAGAATACATCATATTAGCTCCAAGCATGGATGGTGTGGTCTTATTGCGTACAGTTTAATTAATGCTACACTATACTGAATAGAAAGGCTTTATTGTCCTCAACATTTACACACGAATTGTTCCGCACGACAGGCGGGTAAAATGCTACTGGGAACAAAGTATACTACTGAATTCAACTGTGTAATTTAATTGGCTTAATTTCAAGTTGCATACGCTTAAGTTGCATAAGGGTATGGGTTGAAATATCATTTAATGCCAGCTATATGCATATGCTGCTTTAGCGGAAGCATTAACCTGGAATTAGAGATGTCAGAAAGTTTCATTGTTTTGATAGTGTTACACTTCTGAATTACTACACACGAAGGACGGGTTTAAATATGAGGAGTGTTGAGGAAAAAAACTCCGTCAATGATTAATACAAGAATTTAATAATTTAGATTTTCCATTGGATAAGCTTTTTGGTTTTTTATTCATTTTGTTTTATTAATTGTTCCGCACGACGGGCGGGTTTAAATATGAGGCTGTTCGAGGGAAAATATTTTGCCACATCTAAATTAAAACATTCAATTTAGACTTTTTTATTGATTAAGAGTTGTTATGTGTTTACTTTTTTCTATTTAAATTTGTATTAGTTTTCTTTTATGAATTCAATATTTATTTTATTTCATTGATTGTTCTGCACAACGGGCGGGTTTCAATGCTAGATGATGTTAAGTTATAAATATATTTTGGGAACATTATGATGAAAAAGTGTAGTCAATTTTCATTGTTTCGTGTCTGAGTTCTGAATTATTCAGCACGACGGGAAGGTTTAAATATGAGGCGGTTTAGGCAAGCTATAGCGGAAAATATGAGCGGAACATTTAATATACCGGAAAATATAATATATTTGTATAGCGGAAAATTTGATAATTTTAGCAGTAAATATTATAGCGTTAAAAGAAGAATAGTACTTGAACAAATGATGTTGGGAATCATATTAAGTTATAAATATATGTGGGAAACATTTTATGACAATGTTTAGTCATTTTTCATCAAGTTACTTTGTGTTTGTTTCGTGTTTGAGTTTTGAATTGTTCCGCACGTCGGGCAGCTTTAAATTTGAGGCGGGCTGAGGAAAACATTTTGTCAAAATTGAAATATTTATTTCACATTTAGACTTATATATTGGCTAAAATTTTACTATGGGTTTACTTTTCTCTTTCAATTTGCATTCCTTCTGTTTTATTAATTGAATATTTATTATATTTTATTAACTGTTCCGCACGAAGGGCGGGCTTAAATGTCTGTATATAGAGTGGGCTTAAATGACAGCGAGGTATATGATATTTTGCTAGCATTATATATTCTAGCGGTAAAATTAGAATAGATCTTAAGCAAATGATGTTGGATAATGATGTGAGCCTTTCAATATATTTTGCAATCTGATGATAAATGTACTAGGAATAATACGTAGCAGAACGTAGATTGCAAAAGGGTTGTAGTACAGGTGTAATCCAAAAATATCAGCCTTATGCATATTATGCATTAGCGGAAGCATTAACCAGAAATTATGAGATAATGTTTTTAATTTGCCATTTGCTTGGGTTTAATTTCTAAATTGTTCCTGACGACGGGCTGGCTTAAGTCAATTTCGTCAATTATTAGAATAAGAATATGCAAATTCAGAATTATAACTTTGTTTTGGTTTAGATTTTACAATTTAGAGTTTTCTATTACACAGACTTTTTGCTTTTAAATATGTATTACTTGTATTTTATTAATTGTTCTGCACGACGGGCGGGTTTAAATATTAAATATTACCGTGTAGAATGAGTTCATATACAAAACTCACGGGCTTCACTTCAAGATCCAGACTAACTAATGAAAATGTGAATATGTAAATCATATTGTAAAATAAATGTGATTTAATCAGTCTTACAGTCTGGTTTCCATACTATAATGGCGAGCTGCGAGAAAAGTATTGATGACCGCGTGTTTGAGACCCCTGGCGTAGATAATCTCTGTGGAAGTGCGCAGCGTAAAGAAAGTTACCTCAACAGATGTCGCTAGCAGTCGGGCATCGAGAGTGGGTCGTCTGCTTAGCGCTAGCAGTCGGGCATCGAGAGTGGGTCGTCTGCTGATCCTACTGAGCCGTTTAAGTGAACGGCAGTGAAGTTTTGAAGCCCGCGTGTTTCGTGTGTGTTGCTCTTGCGAGTCGCTACTTACATTTGTGTTACAGTGTTGTTTGTGCGTTATGGTTATCTTGTTAATACAGTCTCAGACTTGAACATGGCGCAGCCGACAGGATCCAGTGATACTCATTCAATGAGTGATTCTTCATTTTCATGGAGCGGGAAAATTTCTGTGCCAGCAAAACTGGATCTATCTATTGACCGAAGCGAAGCGTTCACGTTGTGGCGAGAGCGCTGGACCGACTACGTGCTACTTTCCGGTCTAAAAAGTCAGAGTCGGGAAGTTCAGAGGGCAGTATTTCGGTCGTGCATCAGCGACGAAAGTCTGAGAATTGTAAAAAGCCTCGATATCGCCGAAACAGACAAGAACAATGTGGACGTAATCTTGCGACACTTGGATGTTTATGCCAAAGGGCAAGTAAACGAGGTGATCGAGCGCAAACACTTCAACTCACGTGTGCAAAGAAGTGGCGAGTGCTTTGACGATTTTCTCATCAGCCTGCGCGAATTGGGCATGTCGTGTAACTTTTGTGACAAATGTCAAGATAGTCTCGTCCGCGATCGCATCGTGGTGGGCATGCGAGACACAGCCACCATTAAGAAGCTGTGTAGCGTTAAAAGCTTGGACCTTCCGACGGCTATCGATATTTGTAGAGCAGAAGAAGCCGCCAGTCGCGATACGGAGAAAATAGAGACCGATAGAGTCGGCAGAGTGCACGGTGTTCGCAGTAGCTTCAATAAGCATGCCAGCCGAGCACCTTCGATTTCTGAACCAGAGTGTCCCCGGTGCGGAAGACACCACGCGCGCAAAATCAAGTGCGCAGCACATGACCAGAAGTGCAGAAGATGCGGCAAATTAGGTCATTTTGCCACGAAATGCAAGACATCCCTCGATGACAGAGATCGCGCCGAGAACATAACCGTTGCCAACAAACAGTGGAAAAACAGGTAGGTGTCAGCAGCGATTGTTTCAAGCGTCATGTCAGTCCGAGCTCCCCGTGTGGATGTTGTCGTCGATGGACATGTGACGGTGTCTGCGTTGCCGGACACAGGAGCCGACATTACAGTGGCTGGGGTGGATGTGCTGGAAAAATTTGAGCACATCAACAACCTGCTGCCCAGCACGGATCGACCGTATTCAGCCGATGGCACCAGAATGTGTCCAGTCGGTATATGTCCAACGACCGTTTCCCTCGGCGAGTTGTCAGTCGAAGTGGACGTGCATGTACTCAAAGGAGTATCCGGAATGCTTCTGTCGTGGAACGTGTGTCGAGAATTGGGCATCATTTCGAGGGACTATCCGAATCAACTGAGCCCGTCCGCGGTGAACATCGTCGCAGAGGCCAACGATCGAAAGCTTATATCGTCAGCTGAAGATGTCATCAGCGAATTTCGCGACGTCTTCAGTGAAGAGATTAAATGCTTGCCGGGTGAATCGTTCAAGATCAGAGTCGCCGATGGTAGCAGACCTCACAGCGTCACCGCGCCGCGTCGGGTGCCACTCCCGCTACGTGATGCCTTGAAAGAGGAACTGCACTCACTGGAGTCACAAGGTATCATCATACGTGTAACAGAACCAACGGAATGGTGTTCCCCGATCGTGGTGACGCCGAAGAAAGGTGGGAAAATTCGTCTGTGTGTCGATCTCACCAAACTCAACCGATGCATTCAGAGAGAATTGTTTCAGTCCAGCACACCAGCGGAGTGTGTAGCATCTATGGTAACGACTGAAGCAAAATATTTTGCAGTGTTTGACGCAGCTAAAGGCTATCATCAGTGCCCGCTCAGTCAGGAAAGCCAATCGTTGACCACCTTCATCACTCCGTTTGGTCGATACATGTTCCGCCGTGTGCCGTACGGCATCTCGTCGATATCTGACCACTACAATCGTCGGATGAACGAGGCTCTTGAGGGACTGACAGGAGTCCAAAGACTAGTAGATGACGTCATCATTTATGGCAGCTCAAAAGAGGAGCTTCAAGAACGTGCCACCAATGTCTTGGTCAGATGCCGTCAGCGGAAAATAACTTTGAATCGCAACAAAGTTCAGTATATGTTGCCACGGTGTAAATTCGCAGGATTCGAAGTCAGCGCAAGCGGGTATTCTATCGACACTGCTCTGAACGAAGCTATCTCGAAATTTCCGGTTCCGACAAACTTGACGAATCTGCGCTCATTCTTTGGTCTGTGCAACCAAATCGGTTCATTTTCGCCGGATCTGTCAAAATGGTTGGTTCCTCTTCGTGGATTGTTGAGCACGAAAAACACGTTTTTGTGGGAAGACCGGCATACTGCAGCATTTCATGAAGCACGAAAAGCTTTCTCATCACAAGATGTGCTGAAATATTTCGACGCTAAAGCTCCGACATACCTGCATACTGATGCTAGTCGTCTGAACGGGCTTGGTTTCATGCTTCAACAAAAACAGCCGAATGGTGAAATGGGCGTCGTGCAATGTGGATCGCGCTTTCTGAACGACGCAGAAAGCCGTTATGCCGCGATCGAATTGGAGCTGCTGGCCATAGTGTGGGCATTAAAAAAATGTCGCCCGTTTCTTTCCGGTCTTGAACACTTCGAGGTTTTAACAGATCACCGGCCATTAGTACCAATCCTCAACTCAAAATCGATCGATGACCTGGCTAATCCGCGACTACAGCGTTTGCGGTTTAAGCTGGAAGAGATTGGACCATTCTCCGCTCGATGGGTCCCGGGGAAGCAGCACACTGCCGCTGACGCGCTTTCGCGGCATCCCGTTTCGCCCGCAACGGAGAAAGAAGAGGCCGATGACGGCACGACCATCGCTGCGTGCGTCACTACGGATCCAGAGATCCCCGACCTCAATCTACAGCAGCTGAAGGCGGAGTCTGCAGCTGACCTTGAGCTACAGATGCTCCAGCAAACCATCATGGACGGATTTCCGGATCGCAAAGGCGATATGAACAACAAGCTTCAACGCTACTGGCCTGTACACGAACGACTGTCGGTGGAAGACGATCTGGTGTTCCTTGGTCGCCGGCTGGTCATCCCGAAGTCCATGAGGTCACAAATATTGCGTGACTTGCACGCGAGTCATGCGGGCAAAGAAAAAACCAAGCAGCGAGCTCGGCAGGCCGTTTATTGGCCCGGTATTGATGTCGACATCGACAACATCACCAAACATTGTGGTAAATGCCAACAATACCTACAATCACAGGCTCCAGAAACCATGACGCGTCATGCAAAGGCTACTCGACCGTTCGAATACGTCTCCGTCGACATTGCTGAACACGAAGGACACAAGTTCATCGTGCTGGTGGACCATCTCTCAGGGTGGCAATTCGTCAACGACCTGGGATCATCGGCGGTCACAAGACGTCTACTTGATACTTTCCGTACCATCTTCTGCATGGTGGGCGTGCCTGTGATAATCTACTCTGACGGAGGACCGCAGCTCACATCGGGAGAATTCGCTCGATTTGCGGAGCTATGGCGTTTCCAACACGTGCGCTCATCACCCCATTACCCGCAATCGAACGGAAGAGCCGAGGCCGCCGTCAAATTGGCCAAAGCGCTCATTAAAAAGTGCTGGGATGGGGGGAGAGGAGGCCTTGACGCTGACAGCTGGGCCAAAGGCATACTTCAGCAGAGGAACACGCCTGGACCAGACAGCAGATTGCCGGCGGAGATTCTCTACGGTCGTCCGGTGAGAGACATGGTGCCTGCACACAGACGACAGTTCAGCTCAGAGTGGCAGAAGTCCAGCGAAGAAGCGGAGCGCGTGATGGACACGTACGAGTGCAAATCCGAGGAGAGGTACAACCAGGGCACCAGAGACTTAACCGAGCTAAGCCCGGGAAACAACGTCGCGGTCCAGTGTCACGCGACCAAGGAATGGACCAGGTATGGAGTGATCGTCGAGAAATTGCCGCATCGTCGATACCTTGTCAAGATGCTCAACGGACGAGTGGTAGCTCGCAACCGACGACACATTCGCCTGAGATTCGGCCACGCTCTGAGGCCAGACGTCCAGCCAACAAGTGCATCATCCGAAGGAGACGCAGCACAGAGGAGCGAGGAGCCATGGAGATCAACTCGCTCTCGTCGTCGTCCCCAAAAGCTCATCGAAGTCATGAAAATGACTAGGGGGGCGTGTGGAAGTGCGCAGCGTAAAGAAAGTTAAATCAACAGATGTCGCTAGCAGTCGGGCATCGAGAGTGGGTCGTCTGCTTAGCGCTAGCAGTCGGGCATCGAGAGTGGGTTGTCTGCTGATCCTACTGAGCCGTTTAAGTGAACGGCAGTGAAGTTTTGAAGCCCGCGTGTTTCGTGTGTGTTGCTCTTGCGAGTCGCTACTTTCATTTGTGTTACAGTGTTGTTTGTGCGTTATGGTTATCTTGTTAATACAGTCTCAGACTTGAACAATCTCAAACTTCTGATTAGAAATTATGATTAAATCGGTTCAATTTGTGATCACAAACTAATAAGTTGGATCACCTCAGATTAGGTTGGGTTAGGTCAAGATGGGGTGGTTGAGTTGGGCTCGGTAGGTTTGGGTCAAGTTATATTGGGTTTAAATCATACCGAAATATATGAGAGCGGTTAAAGTTGCGGTAGAGGTAAAAGTAGATTAGTACTTGAGCAAATGATATTGGGGAATGATGTTAAGTTCTAAATATGTTTCGGAAACATTCTGATGAAAAGTTTTCACCATTTTTAATTGTGCTCGTTTCGTGTTGTATTTCTGAATTATTTCGCACGACGGGCGGGTTCAAATATGAGGCGGGTTGAGGGAAAATATTTTGTCAAAATTGGAACAAAACTGATTAAATTTGGACTTTTCATTTGGTTCAGATTTTTATGAGTTTACTTTTTTGAATTTGCAATATTTTTTATGAGTAAAGTATGAATTTTATTACATGAATTGCTCCGCACAAAGGGCGGTTTTTCATGCTGATAGAAAACAATATATCTACATTCAGCAGCACACATTATTATGGTATCACGTTGTAAAATATGATTTACGACTGTTACTCAAAGTCATATTCGGGTAGAAAGCATGTATATACGCTGTTCAACTGGAAAGACCACATGATCATGAGAGATTCAGCTATATCGCGCACACTGGCCATTTGAGGTGTGCTGAGATTCTGAGAACAAACATCAATTTGCCAGAGTATTTGTGGTACTTGTGGCTCACACCTGCCGTCTTATAAACCAGTCATGTAGAAGCTCACCGACACATACAAACACATTTGCATACACATACACACCAACACGTATTCACACCAACACACTCACACACATAAACACACACAGCTCAATGAATAAAAAAAATTAGGGTGACCTTTTGTTGCAAATGCAACTTTTGTATAATAGAATCTATTTGTCATAAGGAGCCCAAAAATCAATATTTTATTGATCTGAAATAAGTATTAAATAAGCTATAAATGCAACTTTTTGTTTTTAGCGCAAATTTATCATTTTTGAGATCAACTATTTAGAATTATGACAATTTTTAACTTTTTTAACAATTATTTCACAATATCCAGAATAATTGTCTGTTGTAAAGTTGTAAAATGCAGCATATGTTTATGTATTGTCAACAAAAACTCGATATACCTGTATCTGGAAGACTTGTGAACATTGTGTCCGTGTGTAGTGCTAGACATACTGCGTGTACATAACACCGCATTCGGACAAAAATGTATAGACACAATACAGACATAGACAATATAACATAGACATAAATACTGTAATTTTTCATTATACTCATTAAAACATACAATTTGTGTATGTACATGTCTTATATAGTATTTATACAACTAAATGAACTGTTTGGGCTCAATCTAGCATAATCATTAATATATTTTATCGGTAAATATAGGTGTAATGTTGAAATATGGAATACAGGGCGGGTTTAAATGCTAGGGGATATATGATAGGAGTCATATTAGACTTCTAAGGCCAGCATAAAAAGCACAAAATACATCCAGGCTGCATGCCTGAATTATAATAATGTCAAGAGTTATAATTAAAGTCAAATATCTAGAATTATTATGGCGTGGACCAATAAGAATGAATAACACATATTCCTAACATATACACGTAATACGATATTACAACTTATAGCAAATTTTTAAAGCTCAATACTAAATTAGGACTTTTCTATGGATTTCACTTTTAGCTGTTTGATTTGTATTCGCTTTTTTATTAATTGACCCGCACGACGGGCGGGTTTAAATGCAGGTTATATCGGACTTAAGTGATAGCGGAATATATAATTTTACTTATATCTATATATATAAAAGAGATCCTCTGTCTGTCTGTCTGTCTGTGTGTTTGTCTGTCCCACCCTCCTTGGTCACATTTTCAGCAAGCTGCTACTCGGTAACCACTTAATGTACCCGCCAACAATTTATACCATTACGTTGGAAAATTTCTTGTCTACACGATAGGATAAATTTAAAATTTTAAAAATAAAACCAAAAAAAGTTATCGCGGTGAAAAGACAAAATGAACCCTGAAAAATGCAAAAATTTTGGTCAATATTCCTACATCTACTCCTCATAAACCAGAAATGGTACAGCCAAACAGATTATACCACTGTGTAGAAAATATTCTGTTCTACACGATAGGCTATAATTAATATCCAAAAATTAAATATAAAATATGTAAAAATGACAAAATTTCAGTCTACATTCAAAATTATATTTAAGCTCGACGCGTCCGATTTTTTGTACTTTTTTCTCTATTTCTCAGCAACTAACTATGACACATCTAAATAAATATTACCATCATGCTGGGAATTTTGTTTTCTACAGCACGGTATAATTTTTAATTTTACAGAGTGTATTAAAAAAAAGTTACGGCGGTGTGAAGTCAAAATGACAAAGTCAAAAATGCAAAATTAGCACTGGAAACCGTGAATATTTTGGTAAATATTCCGCTATATATTCCTCATAAACCAGAAATGGTACAGCTATAAAAATTTAACTATTGTGTAGAGAATTTTGTGTTCTACAAGAAATATTCTAATTTATACCCACAAATGATACAAAAAACGTGTAAAATTGGCAAAATTCTCAAATACATCCAAAATTACACTTGAACACCGGGTGACTAAAATTAATTCATTTTTCTACTATTTCTCAGTAACTATTTGTCACACATCAAAATTAATTATACCATCGTGCTAGAAATTTTGTTTTCTACAATACGGTATAATTCTTCATTTTCCAAAGTATATCTGAAGGAAGTTACGGCGGTGTAAAGTTAAAAGGACATATTGCCAATTTGACAGCTATTATGCGCAATTGCGATTACACAGGAATATACTACTGTGTAGAGAATTTTGTGTTCTACAAGAAAAGGTGTAATTTATACCCACAAATGATACAAAAAACGTGTAAAATTGGCAAAATTCTCAAATACATCCAAAATTACACTTGATCACCGGGTGACTACAATTGATTCATTTTTATACCCATTTCTCAGGAACTGTTTGTCATACATTAAAATTAATTATACCATCGTGCTAGAAATTTTGTTTTCTACAGTACGGTATAATTCTTAATTTTCCAAAGTGTATCTGAACGAAGTTACGGCGGTGTAAAGTCAAAATGTCATGTTGCCAATTTGACAGCTATTATGCGCCCTTGCGATTACACAGGAATATACACTGATTAAATTTCACTGAAGCCCAATCACAATTATGAATGCATCATATTATCTCCAAGCATGGATGGTGTGGTTTTATTGCGTACAGTTTAATTAATGACGACGGGCGGATAAAATGCTGCTGGGAACAAAGTAAACTACTGAATTTTACTGTGTAATTTAATTGGTTTAATTTCAAGTTGCATACGCTTAAGCTGCATAAGGATATGGGCTGTAATATCATGCAATGCCAACTATATGCATATGCTGTTTTAGCGGACGCATAAATCTGGAATTATAGAGATGACAGAAAGTTTCATTGTTTCGATAGTGTTACGCTTCTGAATTACTACACACGAAGGACGGGTGTGAATTTGAGCAGTGTTGAGGGAAAAACATCGTCAATAATTAAAACAAGAATTTACAAATTTGACTTTTTCTGTTGGTCGTTTTTCATCCATTTTCTTTGTGTTTGTTTCGTGTTTGAGTTCTGAATTATTCCGCACGACGGGCAGCTTTAAATAAGAGGTGGGTTGTGAAAAAACATGTTTTCTAAATTGAAACATAAATTTCACATTTCGACTTTTATATTGGCTAAAACTTTCCTATGGGTTTGTTTTTCTTTTTCAATTTTCACTAATTTTTTTATGAATTGAATATTAATTATATTTTATGAACTGTTCCGCACGACGGGCGGGCTTGAATGTATCTATAAAGAGTGGGTTTAAATGATAGCGAGGTATATGATATTTTGCTAGCAGTAAATATTCTAGCGATAAAAGTAGAATAGCTCTTAAGCAAATGATTTTGGAGAATGATGTGAACCTTTAAATATATTTTGCGATCTGATGATATATGTATTAAGAATAATACGTAGCAGAATATAGATTGCATAATATAATATCGGCTGTAATATCAAGGGCTGTAATATCGGTGTAATCCAAAAAATAACAACTGTAGGAATATGATGCATTAGTGGAAGCATTAACCGGGAATCATGAGATAATATGATAATGGTGTATAATTATATCGCATTATGCAACAAATGTGAATTTAGCTGCCTTACAGTTTGGTTCCGATACTATATTGGCGGGATAAGTATTGGTGGGCCGCGTGTTTGGGACCCCTGGGGTAGATAATCTCAGTCTTCTGATTACAAATTATGATCGCATCAGTATATTTTGTGATCACAAACTAATAAGTTAAATCACCTCAGACTAGGCTGAGAGCGGTCAAGATTGGATGGTTGGGTTGGGTTGGGTAGGTTTGACTCAGGTTATATTGGGTTTTAATGATAGCGGAAAATATATAAATTTTAACAATAAATATTATAGCGGTAAAAGTGAAATAGTACTTAAGCAAATGATATTGGGGAATGATGTTAAGTAATAAATATAGTTTGGAAACATTCTGATGAAAAGATTTCATCATCTTTCATTGTTTGTTTCGTGTTTGTGTTCTGAATTATACCACACGACGGGCAGATTTATATATCAGGCGGGTTGAGGGATAATATTTGTCAAAATAAGAACAAAAATATTCAAATTCAGACTTTTATATTGGTTAAGATATTTATAGGTTACATTTTTTGGTTTTCAATTTGTATTCATTATATTTTATGGATTTGATATGAATTTTATTGTATGAATTGCTCCGCACAACGGGCGGGTTTTAATGCTATATATATACATAAAGAAGAAATTATCTGTCTGTCTGTGTATGTATGCTTGAATATGAGGTGACATAATTGCGCTGGTTCATGGTTCGCTGGTTCAATGATCAGGGGCTTGAAACGCAAACGAAGCGATGGCTCATTTTTATGAAATAAAAATGTCCCGCGGGCAGCAATAAAACGTTCAATTTCACCGTATAGAATGAATTCATATACAAAACTAATGGATTTGACTTCAAGAACCAGAACGGATGGTGTTCGAGTTCTGAATTATTCCTCACGTCGGGCGGGTTTAAATATGAGGCGGGCTGAGTGAAAATATTTTGTCAAAATAAAATTAAAAATAATGAAATTTAGACTTTTTAATTAATTAAGGTCTTCATGAGTTTGCCTTATTTATTTTTAATTTGCAATATTTTTATGAATTGTTCCGCACAACGGGCGGGTTTTAATGCGGTTTTAATGCTATATATATACATAAAGAAGAAATGATCTGTCTGTCTGTGTATGTATGCTTGAATATGAGGTGACATAATTGCGCTGGTTCATGGTTCGCTGGTTCAATGACCAGGGGCTTCAAACGCAAACGAAGCAATGGCTCATTTTTATGAAATAAAAATGTCACGCGGGCATTTGGACTTTTCTATTGGTCAAGATATTTATATCTTACATTTTTTGCTTTTCAATTTGTATTCATTATATTTTATGGATTTGATATGAATTTTATTGTATGAATTGTTCCGCACGACGGGTGGGTTTAAAAAAAGTGTTTTTAGTTCATTTTTTCAAATGGTTCATGATTTGCTTGATTGTATGAATTGCTCCGCACAACGGGCGGGTATTAATGCCATATATATACATAAAGAAGAAATTATATGTCTGTCTGTGTATGTATGCTTGAATATGAGGTGACATAATTGCGCAGGTTCAATGGTATATTTAAACATAAAGAAGAAATTATCTGTCTGTCTGTGTGTGTATGCTTGAATATGAGGTGACATAATTGCGCGGGTTCAATGGTATAGTTCAGGGGCTTAATTGTTCCGCACGACGGGCGGGTAAAATGCTACTGGGAACAAAGTAAACTACTGAATTATTGTACCATATAGAACCATTAAATAAAAAACCATTATTATATAATAAAGAACCATTTGAATATTAGTTAGTTAGTTGTCATTAGCTGGTTTATATATAAAGAACCATTGGTGTTGGGGCTTAATTGTTCCGCACGACGGGCGGGTTCAAATATGAGGCTGTTCGAGGGAAAATGTTAAATGTTTTGCTTTTTAATTTGTATTCAGTTTATTTTATGGATTGAATATGCATTTTATTTTATGGATTGAATATGCATTTTATTTTATAAATTGTTCAGCACGACGGGCGGGTTTAAATATGAGACGGGCTGAAGGAAAATATGTTGTCAAAAAATATAATTGAATTTAGACTTTTCAATTGAGTAAGATTTTAATGAGTATATATGTTTTCTTTTTCAATTTGCAATATGTTTATGAATTAAATATGAATTTCATCTTATGAATTGCTCCGCACAACTGGCGGGTTTCAATGCTAGACGGTGATATTAAGTTATTAAAATATTTTGGAAACATTATGATGAAAAAGTGTAGTCATTTTTCATTGTTTCGTGTCTGAGTTCTGAATTATTCAGCACGACGGGCATGTATAAATATGAGGCGGTTTAGGCAAACTATTTTGTGAAAATAAATATGAAAATATAGAAATTTAGACTTTTGTATGGGTTTACTCAACTCTTTTTTAATTCATATTCCTTTTCTCTCATGAATTGAATACAAATTTAATAGTATGAACTGTTTCGCACGACGGGCGGGTTTACATGCTAGGATTTTCATTGTTTGTTACGTGTTTGTGTTCTGAATTATTCCGCACAATGGGTTGGTTTATATATGAGGCGGGTTGAGGGAAAATATTATGTCAAAACAAAAATAAAATTATTAACACTTGGACTTTTCTATTGAGTAAGACACTGATGAGTTTTCATTTTCTTTTTTAATTTGGAATATTTTTATGAATATGAATTATTATGAATATTAATTCCATTTTATGAATTCCTCCGCACAACGGGCGGGTTTTAATGCTAGTAATATATAAAAGAGATCCTCTGTGTGTCTGTCTGTGTGTGTGTGTGTGTGTGTGTGTTCGACCCTCCTTGGTCCATTTTCTATCAGCTATTATTCGGCCACCACTCAGCCTACCCGCTAACAATTTATACCATCACGTTGGAAATTTTCTTGTCTACACTTTAGATTAAATTTTAAATTTCAAAAATGAAATCAAAAAAAGTTATAGCGGTGAAAAGACAAAATGAACCCTGAAAAATGCGAAAATTGTGGTCAATGCTCTGCCATCTACTCCTCATAAACCAGAAATGGTACAGCCAAACAGATTATACCACTGTGTAGAGAATTTTCTGTTCTACAAGATAGGTTATAATTCATATCCGAAAATAGAACATAAAAGATGTAAACATGACAAAATTTCAATCTATATTCAAAATTATATTTATACTCCACGCGTCCGATTTTCTATACTTTTTTCTCTATGTATCAAAAACTAATTATCACACAACTAAATAAATAATACCATCATGCTGGGAATTTTGTTTGCCACAACACGGTATAATTTTTAATTTTCCAAAGTGTATTAAAAAAAAGTTACGGCGGTGTGAAGTCAAAATGACAAAGTCAAAAATGCAAAATTAGCACTGGAAACCGTGAATGTTTTGGTAAATATTCCCCTATCTATTCCTCATAAACCAGCAATGGTACAGCTATAAAAATTATAATATTGTGTAGATAATTTTGTTTTCTACAAGAAAAGTTATAATTTATACCCACAAATGATACAAAAAATGTGTAAAATTGGCAAAATTTTCAAATACATCCAAAATTACACTTGATCACCGGGCGCCTAAATTAATTCATTTTTCTACCTATTTCTCAGGAACTATTTGTCACACATTAAAATAAATTATATCATCCTGCTGGAAATTGTATTTTTGTAAATGCGGTATAATTCTTAATTTTCCAAAGTGTATCTGAAGGAAGTGACGGCGGTGTAAAGTCAAAAGGACATATTGCCAATTTGACAGCTATTATGCGCACTTGCGATTACACAGGAATATACTACTGTGTAGAGAATTTTGTGTTCTACAAGAAAAGGTGTAATTTATACCCACAAATGATACAAAAAACGTGTAAAATTGGCAAAATTCTCAAATACATCCAAAATGACACTTGAACACCGGGTGACTACAATTTATTCATTTTTATACCCATTTCTCAGGAACTATTTGTCATACATTAAAATTAATTATACCATCGTGCTAGAAATTTTGTTTCCTACAGTACGGTATAATTATTAATTTTCCAAAGTGTATCTGAAGGAAGTTACGCCGGTGTAAAGTCAAAATGTCATGTTGCCAATTTGACAGCTATTATGCGTACTTGCGATTACACATGAATATACACTGATTAAATTTCACTGAAGTCCAATCACAATTTACGCACTTGCGATTACACAGGAATATACTACTGTGTAGAGAATTTTGTGTTCTACAAGATAAGCTATAATTTATACCCACAAATGATACAAAAAACGTGTAAAATTGGCAAAATTCTCAAATACATCCAAAATTACACTTGAACACCGGGCGACTAAAATTAATTCATTTTTCTACTATTTCTCAGTAACTATTTGTTACACATAAAAATAAATTATACCATCGTTCTACAAAATCTTTTCTTCTACAATACGGTATAAATTTGTAATTTTCCAAAGGGTATCTGAAGGAAGTTACGGCGGTGTAAAGTCAAAAGGACATATTGCCAATTTGACAGCTACTATGCGCACTTGCGATTACACAGGAATATACACCGATTAAATTTCACTGAAGCCCAATCACAATTAAGAATGCATCATATTATCTCCAAGCATGGATGGTGTGGTTTTATTGCGTACAGTTTAATTAATGCTACACTCTACTGAATATAAAGGCTTTATTGTCCTCAATAACGTTCCGCACGACGGGCGGGTAAAATGCTATTGGGAACAAAGTAAACTACTGAATTTAACTGTGTAATTTAATTGGTTTAATTTCAAGTTGCATAAGCATAAGTTGCATAAGGATATGGGTTGCAATATCATGTAATGCCAACTTATGCTGTTTTAGCGGAAGCATTAACCTGGAATTATAGAGATGACAGAAGGTTGCATTGTTTTGATAGTGTTGTGGAAAAACATGTTTTCTAAATTGAAACATAAATTTCACATTTAGACTTTTAGATTAGCTATAACTTTCCTGTGGGTTTGTTTTTCTTTTTCAATTTGCACTAATTTTTTTATGAATTGAATATTAATTATATTTTATGAACTGTTCCGCACGACGGGCGAATTAAATGTATCTATAAAGAGTGGGTTTAAATGATTGCGAGGTATATGATATTTTGCTAGCAGTAAATATTCTAGCGATAAAAGTAGAATAGCTCTTAAGCAAATGATTTTGGAGAATGATGTGAACCTTTAAATATATTTTGCGATCTGATGATATATGTATTAGGAATAATACGTAGCAGAATATAGATTGCATAATATAATATCGGCTGTAATATCAAGGGCTGCATTATCGATGTAATCCAAAAAATAACAACTGTATGAATATGATGCATTAGTGGAAGCATTAACCGGGAATTATGAGATAATATGATAATGGTGTAAAATTATATCGCATTATGCAACAAATGTGAATTTAGCTACCTTACAGTTTGGTCCCGATACTATATTGGCGGGTTGAGAGAAAAGTATTGGTGGGCCGCGTGTTTGGGACCCCTGGGGTAGATAATCTCAGTCTTCTGATTACAAATTATGATCGCATCAGTATATTTTGTGATCACAAACTAATAAGTTAAATCACCTCAGACTAGGCTGAGAGCGGTCAAGATTGAATGGTTGGGTTGGGTTGGGTAGGTTTGACTCAGGTTATATTGGGTTTTAATGATAGCGGAAAATATATAAATTTTAACAATAAATATTATAGCGGTAAAAGTGAAATAGTACTTGAGCAAATGATATTGGGGAATGATGTTAAGTAATAAATATAGTTTGGAAACAGTCTGATGAAAAGATTTCATCATCTTTCATTGTTTGTTTCGTGTTTGTGTTCTGAATTATACCACACGACGGGCAGATTTATATATCAGGCGGGTTGAGGGATAATATTTGTCAAAATAGGAACAAAAATATTCACATTTAGACTTTTCTATTGGTTAAGATATTTATAGGTTACATTTTTTGCTTTTCAATTTGTATTCATTATATTTTATGGATTTGATATGAATTTTATTGTATGAATTGTTCCGCACGACGGGTGGGTTTAAAAAAGTGTTTTTAGATCATTTTTTCAAATGGTTCATTTAAAAAAAGGTTTTTTTTTTAAAATAAAAATGTTCCGCGGGCAGCAACTATAGACAATAGAACTCCAGTTAACTAACTGTTAACCAGTTAACTCCAGTCAACTATAGACAATAGAGCTCGTGTTCGAGTTCTGAATTATTCAGCACGACGGGCGGGTTTAAAAATGACTCAGGCGGACTGAGGGGAAATATTGTGTCGAAATAAAAATAATTAAACTTATAATTTTCAATTGATTAATATTTTTATGAGTGTACCCTATTTCATTTTTATTTTTCCATATTTTTTATGAATTGAATATGAATTTCATGTTATGAATTGCTCCGCACAACGGGCGGGTTTTAATGCTATATATATACATAAAGAAGAAATTATCTGTCTGTCTGTGTATGTATGCTTGAATATGAGGTGACATAATTGCGCTGGCTCATGGTTCGCTGGTTCAATTATCAGGGGCTTCAAACGCAAACGAAGCGATGGCTCATTTTTATGAAATAAAAATGTCCCGCGGGCAGCAATAAAACGTTCAATTTCACCGTATAGAATGAATTCATATACAAAACTAATGGATTTGACTTCAAGAACCAGAACGGATGGTGTTCGAGTTCTGAATTTTTCCTCACGTCGGGCGGGTTTAAATATGAGGCGGGTTGAGTGAAAATATTTTGTCAAAATAAAATTAAAAATAATGAAATTTAGACTTTTTAATTGATTAAGGTCTTCATGAGTTTGCCTTATTTATTTTTAATTTGCAATATTTTTATGAATTTTTCCGCAAAACGGGCGGGTTTTAATGCGGTTTTAATGCTATATATATATACATAAAGAAGAAATTATCTGTCTGTCTGTGTATGTATGCTTGAATATGAGGTGACATAATTGCGCTGGTTCATGGTTCGCTGGTTCAATGATCAGAAGCTTCAAACGCAAACGAAGCGATGGCTCATTTTTATGAAATAAAAATGTCCCGCGGGCAGCAATAAAACGTTCAATTTCACCGTGTAGAATGAATTCATATACAAAACTAATGGATTTGACTTCAAGAACCAGAACGGATGGTGTTCGAGTTCTGAATTATTCCGCACGTCGGCCGGGTTTAAATATGAGGCGGGCTGAGTGAAAATATTTTGTCAAAATGTAAATTAAAAATAATGAAATTTAGACTTTTTAATTGATTAAGGTTTTTATGAGTTTGCCTTATTTATTTTTAATTTGCAATATTTTTATGAATTCTTCCGCACAACGGGCGGGTTTTAATGCTGGTATATATATATATTAGTACAGTTCAGTTTCAGCGGTCAGTGAGTGTGGACGCGTGTGCGTTGCTTCCGTGATTTAGCGATATTGTTCTCATACAACTTCACTTTAAAACTTTTCATCAAAATTTCTTATTATTTATCTTAAGTGTAAAGGCAATGGTCGCAACTGGAGAATTGAGAAATGCCATGACTGAATGACTTAGAAATGAAGACATCCTTCGAGTGATAAAAGAAACTATCGTGGAGCCAGCAATTCGTGCAGCAGTCTCGGAAGCACTGGTAGGCAAGCAAGAATAGATAGAAGAACTGAAGAAAGAAGCAAAACGTCTGATCGACCAGATTGACCAAAAATCAAGAGCAAAAAACGTGTGTGTGCCGGGTGTGAAGAAGGATCCTAATGAAGACTCAATTGAAGTCGTGAAGAAAATAGCCGAAGATATGAGCATCAGTATTTCATCAGCCGACATAGAGAAAGCTCGCCGCATTGGCAAGACTCAGAACGATGAGCCAAGGCCACTTCTGATCAAATTTGAAAAGATGGAAGTGCGAAACAAGTTATTTGGCTGGAGAAAAACGTTGAAAAATCCCCGCTGCAAAAACATCTACGTG
Source organism: Sacculina carcini (assembly GCA_916048095.2). Lineage (NCBI taxonomy): Eukaryota > Metazoa > Arthropoda > Thecostraca > Sacculinidae > Sacculina > Sacculina carcini. The sequence continues at coordinate 8,181,472 of OU696575.1, read as the reverse complement.
AATGATCATCTCACTCAAGCAAATTCCAAGCTCTTGTTTGTATTGACGAAAATGAAGAGAGAGGGAAAATTCACAGTGTATGGACTGATCTCGGCCAGATCGAAATTCGGATCTCCGAAAATGCCCGAGCTGTGCACGTCCACTCCATGGAAGATGTTATTCGACAGACAGGTCCATCTGGTGTGCTACCATCTGAACATTCTCCCCAGCTGCCAGCTCGCTCCAACACATCAACTGCTCGACAAGGTGCTGGCCGAAGCAAAAACTTCCAAAAATCACGAAAATTCGCTGTGCGAGGCAACAAAGCACTATGAAAATACAGCAATGCTAAGTAGAAGACCGACAAACAGAAGTTTTTTGGTAAGTCATGTTTTTTGTTTTTTTTTGTTGTATTTTTCGCATTGTGTATCTTAGCCCTGTACACTTTCATAAATGAATTAATGTTTAACGGAACAAGCAGCTTCCATTATCAGTATTTTCATATCAAGGAAGTCAGTCTTATGAATGTTGGTTGAATGATAAAATCACACAGTGGTATGATTGTGAACGTGAAGGTTGATTTTTGTGACGAATGTGTATGCGCGTGTGTGTATGACCTAAAAGCACGCTTAGCAAACGCTGACTGTCGTAGAGAACGCATAGAATATCGGACATGGAATGGAATTGTCTGGTCAGGAGAATCCCTGCTACTGGTACTGTGTAGCCCAGTACAACCAGTCTCATAGTCGAGTGGTCGGCGACTAAACCGGCTCCCCCACTGGTTCCCACCATTGAGGAGGGTGGCTAGACACCCAGCAGGAATAAAAATAAAACCTGTCCAAGGGCGTAAGAACTACTCGCTAGCCAACGGCCATCTAGCATTTGTTTATATTCTTTTATATCCTATGCTTTTTTATTCTCTTTTTAATTTTCACTTTGCTATATTTTCTCTATTCCCATTCAATGTTTTCTCTCTTTCCATTATATTCTCTATTACATTACATTATTCATATATCTATATGTGTATGCATGTGTATGTGTATATATGTGCGTGTGTATGTATTCGTGTACATGTGTTTGTGTCTCTGTATGCATTCAATTTGGCAAGATGATTTTTAACGAAGCAATTCGAAGAAAACCCAACAGAAACGTCATTCAACGGGAAATGCAAAATTTCCGTGTTAAAACAAAATACCATCGAATTTTAATAAGTCTTTTTCCTGCGACCAACTGACGCCTTTGAAATGTTTTGTATAATCAAACGTTTAAATTAATTTATTATGTATTGAGGAACGTGGGCGGAGTGACATTATGGATTGTTATCGGATGATGGTTTTTTATTTATTGTTATATATTTATTATTTTCTTTCCAACTCTCTTTCTAGACTTTTTTATCTTCGAACTCTCTTTCTCTGTGAATCGTTTGGGCGCTTCTGGTACATGGGGCCACCTTAGGGTGGTAATAGTGCTTGCACTCTTCCCATGCTACTGGATTTGCCTGTAATTAATAATAATAATAATAATTATAAGAATAAAATTGCATACCATAATACAAATATCACAAACACATATGGTATATGCAATCCACTGAACAATTACTCTGCAAGCATTGGATCCAACTTCGCCAAACAAATTGAAAACTCATCCATTCAAAATTTCCGTGTTAAAACAAAACACCATCGAATTTTAATAAGTCTTTTTCCTGCGACCAACTGACGCCTTTGAAATGTTTTCTATAATCAAATGTTTAAAAAACAAATATTCGTTTGATATATTCGGTCTCAACATGCAGATGATCAAATTAGCAAGTACATTAATAAGTCATTCATTAGAGTATATTTTCAACCTATGACTCTCATCAGGCAAGTTTACATCACAAATGAAAATTGCTAAGGTGATCCCTTTGTACAAGAGTGGAGATACAAATGTTTGTGCAAATTACAAGCCAATTCCGCTGCTACCCCAGTTCTCCAAACTATTAGAAAAAATCATTCACATCAGAATCAATGAGTAAATAAATAAATATAATCTTATAGATCAAAATCAATACGGTCTTCGCCCAGGTAAAAATACGTCACACGCCATTCTAGAATTGACCGAGGAGATATCCAAGCAAGTTGACAAAAAATTGTGTTCCATTGGTGTTTTCATCGACCTTAAGAAGGCCTTCAATACTTTAGACCATAATATCCTGCTGAATAAATTACCTATGTACGGCATTAGAGGCATTTCACTTTCACTATTTAGAGATTACTTGTGCGATAGATCCCAAATAGTCTCATTAAACAACGTATATTCCGAAAAAGAAACAGTAAAATACGGCGTACCAAAAGGATATATTATGGGGCCAACGTTGTTTCTTCTATATGTAAACGACATGTTTAAATCAGTTAGTTCCGGTAAGCTGGTAGTGTTTGCCGATGATACCAACATAGCTTACTATGGCGCTACGGTGAAATAAGCCTTCGGAACTGCAAATAGTGGATTAAGGGCTCTAAATGACTCGCTTATACAAAACAAATTGTCGTTAAACACCGAAAAATCCAAATTTGTCTTGTTCTCGTCTCCAAGACTCAATGTTGATCCGGACGGTGAAATGATTATCAATAATACCAGCATATCCAGAGTCGAAACAATAAATTTTCTTGGTGTAACGCCCGATAGCAAGATATGCTGGAAAGACCACATAAATTGCACAGCAAGAAGAGTATCAAAAGCCGCATTCATTCTTGGTAAAGCGAGACACTTACTACGAAGAGAATGCTTGCAATGCCCTGGTTAAACCCTATCTTGAATATGGCTGCGAAATATGGGGCCACACATGCAAGTCATACATGAATTTTATACATACATAAAGATTAGAGGTCTTGCAAAAACTAATTGTTCGAATCATATACAACTTACCACGAAATACACCATCCAAACCGTTTTTCACCGGAGGACAAATATTGAATATGTCAGGTCTTATACACTTCAAAACGTGTATATTAATGTACAAATTAATGTTTAGTGTAAGTTTTTTTTATAAAATATTGCGCAAAAATCTACGGATTTGTTTTGAAACAAATCCTCGTCATCCCGATCTATTCCTAGTTCAACACAGAAAAACATACGTCAGAAATCAGGCTTTGACCATAAACGGTTTGAAGCTGTGGAATGAATTGGTGAAGAACAAAGAAATAATTCTGAGTGACATGACGTCTATGAAAAATGCACAACATGCTTATTCAACACCATTCTCTTGAAATATATGCACAAAAAAAACAATGTTGACTCAATTTCCTGGTGGAGATTGCTGATCTTATTATGATCTCATTATGAAAGTGAGCTCTTGTTGAATTGTAAATTTAAGGTACAGCAAGCCACGCGTCTATTACTTGCGACTGTAAATTTCCAACTGAACTGAACAGTTGATATATGTTTTTTCTTTTTATCATTTTTGTATTATATTATATTTGTTCTTGCTTTTTTCAAGAGATATAAGCCTGTATGGCTTCCCCCGACACATGAAAATATGTTGTTTGGTTTCATGATAAATATTTACTGTGTCGTTTCGAAATACAAATACAATACAAATACAATATTCCGCATAAAGAAGCTGCACTCACGCACCCGGTAATGTTATGTGGTGGAAAAGTATACTTCATCGGGCACAATTATTGCTGTATTTGTACAACGTTTCGCCTCAACAAGGCTTTATCAAGTACTCACCAAAGCTATTTCGGCAATATGTCAAGAATATCAGAAAGCATGATAAAGCTGTTCAGCGGAAATGGCGACGTGGTCGCATGGATAAAGAAATTGAGGTTGGTTGCTAAGCTGCAGAAAGTTGATGACGTAGCAAGTCTTTTACCGCTATATTTGGAAGGTGATGCGCTCGCTACATATCTGTCAATGGAAGAAGCTGATCAGAAAAATGCTAATGAAATTGAAAGCAAATTAAAAGAAGCCTTCTCTTATAGCCCATTTGTGGCGCATGCGAAACTGATGATAGTGCGATGGACTGGCGAACCAGTGGACGCGTTTGCCAACGAAATTCGCTGATTGGCTGGGCTAGCTGGATTCAAGAGAGAAGCTCTCGAGAAGACGTTGAAGTTGACCTTTGTGAACGGACTATCAGAAAACTCAAGTGAAGAGCTGCAACAAGTTAAGGACATCTTAGACCTTTCAATGAGCGGTATACTTGTATTGACCACAGCGAGAGTGCTCACAGGAAATGTTGATAGAAATGTTGCTGCAATGTCCAACACTCAGATAGGCGAGCGAAGATCAAGTTTCAGCGGGAAATGTTTTAAGTGTGGTGGGCCGCAAATGGCGCGCGAGTGCACAAAAATTGACGCGACAGGTGTTTCAAGTGCGGTGGAGAATGTCGTGTGTCATACCAGGGTTTGAAAAAACCGATTTTTTTTCAAAAATATCAAAAACCATGTTTTTTTAGAAAAAAGCAAAAAAACATCGGGTTTTTTGGGTTTGTTTACACTTTGCACACACAAATCAAAAAAATTATTGTACCATGCTATTTAGTATATAGATAAACATATTTCAGTACCACTTACCAAGAATTTTATAAATATTAAAAAAAATCATAGAACTGTACACACAGGATCTTGAATTTCAGGCATCTACAGGCAACGAAAGTTGTAGCATCTACAGGCAACGAAAGTTTTATACCGCTTCCAATTGCAAAAGCAATCGATGTTAAACACCCACATATGTTTACAAAGTCCAAATCCAAATACCCATTGGCCTTATTCATGATAACCAAGTGACTAAAATTCGTTTTGTCCATGGAAGTTAATTCATTTTTCTTTACAGAGTAAACACAGTTTTTTTTCAACTCAGAGGTATCTAAAAATAGTGTCTTTCATAGAAACTCAAACGTTTTGTCGTAAAAATGTAGGATTGCTCATAAATACCAGCTAAAATGCTTCCCCAGCAAAAACCAAAAATGTTAATAAAATGATTCCCATATCGCGCAAACCCATAAAATCATGCCACAAACTAATATTTATTAAGATTTAAAACTATATTAATTAACTCATTTACTTATTCTGAAAATATTTCATCATTCCTATATGAGAAAAATCATTTATGTCAAAAAAACAATTTAAATACATGTTTTTTATAAAGAAAACACTTGGTTTAAACCATGGCTTAAACTAAATGGTCTAAACCAAACATACCCTGTGTTATACCAATGTCATAGGACCAGGGAAACGTGGAAAGGGGTGCTGGTGCGCTAACAGTTATCCCTTCGCTTCTGTAATGGCGCAATTCTGTAAAATGCCGATTATTGACGTTCTTGTTGATGAAGAGAGAGTGGGTGCATTAGTGGACACAGGATGTACAATGACCATGGTGAAAATTTCACTAGTAAAACAGTACATGAATGGGGGAACAGTGAGTGCGTCCGACGGAAGAAGAGTGCGATGTAGGGGTGATATATGTTTAAATGTGTGTGTTAATGGAAGTCGTTTGAGAATACGGGCAATGGTGATTGATGAAATTGTTAATAATATAGATGTTGTGCTTGGAATGGATGACATTACCGAATTTGGTGGAGTGACCATGAATGGAGAAAATGTTGTGTTCTGAAGAAACCGTTGTTCAACAGTGTCGACGAATAGGTCCAGAAAGTTCAATCAAGCAGAAACGGCCTGTGAGATCAAAGATACGGATTTTGATGGACAATTTGATGGAAGACGATGGACCGTCAGGTGGCATTGGAATAATAGAGGTCCTCCTGTGTTGATTAACTGTGTCAGTAATTATAGGAAAGAATTACCACCCCAGAGTAAATAAAAATATGAGAGAGAGGTACAAATGTGGATAGACGAAAGTATTCTCAGGCCATGGTCCAGTCAAATTAAATGTAGAATTTTTCCACTGATGGCAGTCGAACAGAAAAATATGGGTAAGGTACGACCTGTGCTAGATTACAGGGAGGTGAATCAGTTTGTGCAAAGTCACACGGGTGGCGTTGAGATTGATGTATGTGCAGAAAAAATTAGAGAGTGGGGGCAAGTAGATGGATATCAGATTTTGGTTGATTTGAAGTCGGTTTATTTGCAAATTTGTGTTGCCGACGAATTAAGAAAGTATCAACTAGTGAATTTTTGCGGTAAACATACAGCCTTACTCGCTTGGCCTTCGGTTTGAGTGTCACATCTCGCATAATGTCAAACATTATTGAAAAAGTACTGGCAAAGCCCAAGAGAATCGGGGCCGCGACAAGCTCATACGTCGATGACATTCTCGTTAATAAGTCCATGGTAAGTGCTGATGAGGTGATTGAGCATTTGAAAAAAATTTGACTGACAACAAAAGAGCCGGATCAATTAGATGGAGGAACAGCCCTGGGGCTAAAGTAGAAAAAAGGAAATTCGATAGAATGGAATTCTCGCGAGGAAACACTGTACCCGACATACCTGATACAGTCACGAGAAAGGAACTATTCTCTATATGTGGAAAATTGATGGGCCACTATCCAGTCGCTGGCAGGTTGAGAACAGCCAGCAGTTTCATCAAGAGAAAAGCGGAGGGTGTGTGCTGGGATGATCCTATTGGAGATAGTGCAACCAAGATGATATGTGAATCAGTCTAAAAGATTAAAAAATCGGATCCCGTGAGAGGCAAGTGGAATGTTCCTAAGGCAACACATTGAGTAGTATGGTGTGATGCCAGTAGTTTAGCGATTGGAGTAGTGCTGGAGATACATGGTGATGTGGTAGAGGAAGCTGCGTGGTTGAGAAACAAACACGATTACAATCACATCAACGTTGCAGAGCTAGACGCAATATTAATGGGTTGAAATCGTGCATTGAAATGGGGTTTGCGCCATATCAGTCTAATCACTGACTCAGCCACAGTCCAAGGCTGGGTTAACAGGGCTTTGACGGAGGAAAGAAGTCCCCGTACAAAAGGATCAGCCGAGATGATTGTAAAACGTAGGTTGTGCACGATGAAGCAACTGATTGATGAGTTTGAGTTGGAGGTGGATATAAAATGTATTCCATCTGCGAAAAATAAGGTGGATGAACGGATAAGGGTGAAGCGGCAATGGTTGAGTGACAGTGAGATGGAGGGCAGCAATGATATAGTGAAGCTTGTGGATGCAGTGAGCGTTCAAGAATTACATAGCATGCACCACGTAGGTGTTGATCGCACCTTATATTTGGCCAGGAAAGCTGATAAAAATGTGCACGCGAGATGAGGTCAAGAATGTAGTATATATATAATGACGGATTTAAACACAGCAGTAGAGAAGGCTGTGTTCGCGTAATTTTGCGGAGGCAAAACCTCACGGCCCCGGCTGGCACACCGCAGGTCCGGCCGCCACACGGGTTATCGCAGTCACGGCCAGTACAGAAAACTGCACGGCTGCGCGCACAAGAAACTCGCTCTGCGGCTATTGGGCTATAACTTTAAGAAACGAACCCAACCGTTTCACCTCGCCAGGGAATCGAACCCTGGACCTCTCGTGCACAAAGGATGCATTGCAACGGTGTGAGAGGTGTCAATCTATTGACCCAGCACCTGCTCACCATAACACGGGTCACTTATCAGTTGAAAGCAATTGGAAGCGAATAGCGATCGACGTTACGCACTACAGAGGTGGAGTTTATCTTACGCTGATCGATTGTGGATCCAGTCGCATATCCATATGGAAAGAATGAGTTATATAGACGGCAGAATGTATCGTTAAGAATTTGCACAATCTGTTTTTGGAGAGAGGACGAGTGAATTTAGTAGTACTGGATAATTGGACTGCTTTTAGATCTACTCAACAGAAGAGTTTGTTTGAAAGGTGGAACATCAAGAGTTGGTTCAGGGCAGCATATATGCTAAGTGGAACGGTTTCATTGAACAAAACCACAAAACTATCAAACCTATCGCAGAAAAATATGGTATACACCCACAAGAAGTGGTGTTTTGGTATAATATGACACCAAAACATGGCTTGAAGGAAGACAGTGTACCGTACAAATCTATATTCAGTTACAACTGGAGACACCCGGCATCGGTGCCCAGCGTGAAGTGCAAAGAAATGCATCCGTCTATCAGCATTGGAGACGAGCTCTGGGTGAAACAGCCTCAGACTAGATGCACAACTGGCTGGAGGAGAGGCTGTGTTACTGGGATCAATTCAGAAAACAACATGTCTGTTGACGGCGTGCCAGGGCACGTCTTGGACGTGCGCAGCATTACAACACAGCTTGATCAAGATCTTTCAGAAGAAAATGATGAAAGGTTTGATGAAGAAACCACAGAACTTCCAAGACAATATCCCAGAAGAGAAAGGATACCTCCTGAATTGATGCACGATTATGTATGAATTGTTCTGTGTATTTATTGTATTATCTTCAGAACAGGTGGGCGTGTTGTGTTAACAGTGTACATTTAGTTCGTGTATTTTTGTAATAATTGATAAGCTGGTTGCCATGGCAATGGATGAATCAACAATGTCGGGAGGAGTTAGTTTTGTTTGGGGGAAAGAACGGATTGCGGTGACGTAGTGAGAAGTGTTAATAGTTCAGTGTTTGATAATATAGTTTTTATAATATAAAACACCGGATCGATTCCCGGATCGTCGATTCCGGATCGAACATCGGATCGTCGAGTACTTGATAAAGCCTTGTTCAGGCGAAACGTACAAATACAGCAACAATTGTGCCCGCTGAAGTATACTGTTTCATCATATATATTTAATTTTCCAAAGTTTATCTAAAGGAAGTTATGGCGGTGTAATGTCAAAATATCATGCTGCCAATTTGACAGCTATTATGCGCACTTGCGATTACACATGAATATACATTGATTTAATTTCACTGAAGCCTAATCACAATTAAGAATGCATCATATTTGCTCCAAACATGGATGGTATGGTTTTATTGCGTAGAGTTTAATTTATGCTACACTATACTGAATATAAGGCTTTATTGTCCTCAATATTTACACATGAATAATTACGCACGACGGGCGGGTAAAATGCTACTGGGAACAAAGTAAACTACTGAATTTTACTGTGTACTATAATTGGTGTAATTTCAAGTTGCATAAGCTTAAGTTGCATAAGGATATGGGTTGAAATATCTTGCAATGCCAACTATATGCATATGCTGTTTTAACGGAAGCATTAATCTGGAATTAAAGAGATGAAAGGAAGTTTCATTGTTTCGATATTGTTAAACTTCTGAATTACTACACACGAAGGACGGGTGTGAATTTGAGCAGTGTTGAGGGAAAAAACTTCGTCAATAATTAAAACAAGAGTTTACAAATTTATATTTTTCTATTGGATAAGCTTTTTGCTTTTTGATTCATGATATTTTCTTTATAGTTCCGCACGACGGGCGGGTTTAAATACGAGGCTGTTCGGGAAAAATATTTTGCCACATCTAAAATATATACATTCATATTTTTACTTTTCTATTGAGTAAGACTATGTGGGTTAACTTTTTCTTTTTAAATTTCCAATCGCTTTTTATTAATTCAATTTTAATTTAGTTTATTAATTGTTCTGCACAACGAGCGGGTTTTAATGCTAGATGGTGATGTTAAGTTATACATATATTTCTGAAACATTATTATGAAAAAGCTTAGTCATTTCTCGTTGTTTCGTGTCTGAGTTTTGAATTATTCAGCACGACGGGCAGGTTTAAATATGAGGCGGTTTAGGCAAACTATTTTGACAAAATACTATATAAATATATAAATTTTGATGTTTTATGGGCTTACTGTTTTCAATTTTAATTCATATTCTTTTTCTCTTATGATTTGAATACAAATGTAATATTATGAATAGTTCCGCACGACGGGCGGGTTTACATGCTAGAATTTTCATTGTTTGTTACGTGTTTGTGTTCTGATTACTTCGCACTACGGGCAGGTTCAAATATGAGGCGGATTGAGGGATAATATTTAGTCAAATTTAAAATTAAATAATAACATCTAGAGTTTTATATTGGTGAACGTATATACAGGTTAAATTTTGTGCTTTATAATTTGTATTCAGTATTTTATGGATTAAATATGAATTTTACTTTATGAATTGTTCAGCACGACGGGCGAGTTCATATATATATATATATATATATATATATATATATATATATATATATATATATATATATATATATATATATATATATATATATATCTATATATATAAAAGAGATCCTCTGTCTGTCTGTCTGTCTGTCTGTCTGTCTGTCTGTCTGTTTGTCTGTCCCACCCTCCTTGGTCCATTTTCAGCAAGCTACTACTCGGTAACGATTTAGTGTACCTGACAAAAATTTATACCATTACGTTGGAAATTTTCTTGTCTACACGATAGGATACATTTTAAATTTTAAAAATAAAATATATAGCGATAAAAGTAGAATAGCTCATAAGCAAATGATTTTGGAGAATGATGTGAACCTTTAAATATATTTTGCGATCTGATGATATATGTATTAGGAATAATACGTAGCAGAATATAGATTGCATGATATAATATCGGCTGTAATATCAAGGGCTGTAATATCGGTGTAATCCAAAAAATAACAACTGTATGAATATTATGCATTAGTGGAAGCATTAACCGGGAATTATGAGATAATATGATAATGGTGTATAATTATATCGCATTATGCAACAAATGTGAATTTAGCTGCCTTACAGCTTGGTCCCGATACTATATTGGCGGGTTGAGAGAAAAGTATTGGTGGGCCGCGTGTTTGGGACCCCTGGGGTAGATAATATCAGTCTTCTGATTACAAATTATGATCGCATCAGTATATTTTGTGATCACAAACTAATAAGTTAAATCACCTCAGACTAGGCTGAGTGCGGTCAAGATTGGATGGTTGGGTTGGGTTGGGTAGGTTTGACTCAGGTTATATTGGGTTTTAATGATAGCGGAAAATATATAAATTTTAGCAATAAATATTATAGCGGTAAAAGTAAAATAGTACTTAAGCAAATGATATTGGGGAATGATGTTAAGTAATAAATATAGTTTGGAAACATTCTGATGAAAAGATTTCATCATCTTTCATTGTTTGTTTCGTGGTTGTGTTCTGAATTATACCACACGACGGGCAGATTTATATATCAGGCGGGTTGAGGGATAATATTTGTCAAAATAAGAACAAAAATATTCACATTTAGACTTTTCTATTGGTTAAGATATTTATAGGTTACGTTTTTTGGTTTTCAATTTGTATTAAATATATTTTATGGATTTGATATGAATATTATTGTATGAATTGTTCCGCACGACGGGCGGGTTTAAAAAAGTGTTTTTGGTTCATTTTTTTCAAATGGTTCATTTAAAAAAAGGTAATTTTTTTTAAAATAAACATGCTCCGCGGTCAGCAACTATAGACCATAGAACGTTCAATTTACCCTGTAGAATTAATCCATACACAAAACCCATGGATTTGACTTCAAGGTCCAGAACGGATCGTGTTCGAGTTCTTAATTATTCAGCACGACGGGCGGGTATAAAAATGACTCAGGCGGACTGAGGGGAAATATTTTGTCGAAATAAAAATAATTAAACTTATAATTTTCAATAGATGAATATTTGTATGAGTGTACCCTATTTCATTTTTATTTTTACATATTTTTTTATGAATTGAATATGAATTTCATGTTATGAATTGCTCCGCACAACGGGCGGGTTTTAATGCTATATATATACATAAATAATCTTATAGTCTTCATATGTACATAAAGAAGAAATTATCTGTCTGTCTGTGTATGTATGCTTGAATATGAGGTGACATAATTGCGCTGGTTCATGGTTCGCTGGTTCAATGATCAGGGGCTTCAAACGCAAACGAAGCGATGGCTCATTTTTATGAAATAAAAATGTCCCGCGGGCAGCAATAAAACGTTCAATTTCACCGTGTAGAATGAATTCATATACGAAATTAATGGATTTGACTTCAACAACAACAACAACAATAACAGACAGTTTTGTCGTGATTAAGAAGGAGGTATCTGGAGGCAGCCCATGACGAAATATGGGAAAGAAGTTTAGATATCAAAGTATAATTATGTAAAGATAGGGGAAAGTAAATTTGTACATCGTCAGCATAGACGTGAAAGGAAATAGGGTATTCTCTGAGGACAGAACAAAGGGACGAGTCGTAGAGGTTGAGAAGGAGTGGTCCCAGGAGAGAACCCTGTGGGACGCCAGAAGTCAACGGAACATTGGCAGACATCGGGGAATTACAGCGGACAGAAAAGGAACGTTTATGAAGGTAGGAAGAGACAAGAGAAAGAGCTGAGGAAGAAAGGCCAATATGGGCGAGATCTTCACAAAGAATGGAATGATTGACGAGATCAAAGGCAGATGAAAAATCTAATGATATTAGCAGAACAGATTTGCCGAAGGAAAAGTTAGAAGAAATGTCATTAGTGAGGCGAATAAGGAGAGTTTCAATTGAATGATTAGATATAGAGCCTGATTGACAAGGATCAAGGACCGGAGTAATAATCGGACGAAGTTGTTCAAGGATAGCGTGTTCAAGAGCGTGTCTATAGCGTCTAAAACGTCTAAAACGTCGTAGCGTGTCTAAAACGTCTTTATACCCTGCCGCATTGGACATGACGTTTTTTTCACCCGATACAGCAGGAAGTAGGCAATTTTGCGTTGCACCGCGCAGCTGTTTAACTTATAACTTGTGTTACAGTTGCAATTGGAAGATATATTCAACAACAACAACAACAACAACATGTATTTAATATAGCGCACTTTCGAGGACAAAGGCGCGAGCAGGAGCAGAGTAATAAAGTGTAGACACAGAGCGGTATGGGGACAATATGGAGCACAAATCGACAGAAAGTACATGGGTACTTGCAAAATTAAACACATACATACCCACATACACACAAACACATACACACAAACACATGCACAAGAACACATACACACGCACATATATACACATACACATGCATACACATATACATATATGAATAATGTAATGTAATAGAGCATATAATGGAAAGAGAGAAAATATATAATGGGAATATAGAATAAAAAAGCATAGGATAATGAATAATTAAAATAAATGCTAGATGGCCGTTGGCTAGCGAGTAGCTCTTCCGCCCTTGGACAGGTTTTATTTTTAGTCCTGCTGGGTGTCTAGCCACCCTCCTCACTGGTGGGAACCAGAGGGGGAGCCGGTTTAGTCGCCGACGACTCGACTATGAGACTGGTTGTACTGGGCTACACAGTACCAGTAGCAAGACCAGTACCAGTACCAGTACTATGAAACATACAATTTGTGTATGTACATGTCTTATATAGTATTTATACAACTAAATGAACTGTTTGGGCTCAATCTAGCATAATCATTAATATATTTTATCGGTAAATATAGGTGTAATGTTGAAATATGGAATACAGGGCGGGTTTAAATGCTAGGGGATATATGATAGGAGTCATATTAGACTTCTAAGGCCAGCATAAAAAGCACAAAATACATCCAGGCTGCATGCCTGAATTATAATAATGTCAAGAGTTATAATTAAAGTCAAATATCTAGAATTATTATGGCGTGGACCAATAAGAATGAATAACACATATTCCTAACATATACACGTAATACGATATTACAACTTATAGCAAATTTTTAAAGCTCAATACTAAATTAGGACTTTTCTATGGATTTCACTTTTAGCTGTTTGATTTGTATTCGCTTTTTTATTAATTGACCCGCACGACGGGCGGGTTTAAATGCAGGTTATATCGGACTTAAGTGATAGCGGAATATATAATTTTACTTGTAAATATTATATCGGTAAAAGTAGAACAGCACTTGAGCAAATGATGTTGGGGAATGCTGTTAAGTTATAAATACATTTTGGAAATACTCTGATGAAATGTTTAATCATTTTTCATCATTTTCATTGATTAATTCGTGTTTGAACTCTGAACCATTCCGAAAGACCGGCATGTTTAAATAGGAGGTCATTAGAGGTAAATAGTTTGCCAAAATTAAAATAAAATATTCACATCCTGACATTTCTATTGGTTAAGACTTTTCATGAGTTTACTTTTTTCTTAATATGAGTTATATTGTATGGATAGTTCCGCGCAACGGGCGGGTTTCAATGCTAGATGGTGATGTTAAGTTATAAATATATTTCGGAAACATTATGATGAAAAAGTGTAGTCGTTTTTCATCGTTTCGTGTCTGTGTTCTGAATTAGTCAGCTCGACGGGCAGGTTTAAATATGAGGCGGTTTAGGCAAACTATTTTGTCAAAATAAATATATAAATATAGAAATTTAGACATTTTATGGGCTTACTCTTTTTTAATTCATATTCCTTTTCTCTTATTAATTGAATACAAATCTAATAGTATGAATTGTTCCGGTCGACGGGCGGGTTTAAATGCTAGAATTTTCATTGTTTGTTACGTGTTTGTGGTCTGAATTATTCCGCACGACGGGCAGGCTCAGATATGAGACGGGTTAAGGGATAATATTTTGTCAAAATAAAAATAAAAATAATTCAATTTAGACTTTTCAATTAATTAAGATTGTTATGAATTTACATTTTTCATTCTTCATTTGAAACGGATGATATCAAGAAAAAACTCAACAGGCTGATCGAACAGTTTAACAAATCTGACGACACACACAAACTGGCCACGTTGACTGGCGAATTCGCACCTGGATACGTATGTGGCAACGCCAAAACGCATAAGCCTGGTCATCCATTGAGACCAATAATTTCGCAAATCCCGACTGCCACATACAATGTTGCAAAAAAGCTGAACCAAATCCTGCGACCATACATGCAGTCTGATTACAGGTTGAGCAGCTCCCAGGATTTTTTGGAATTATTGAGAACAGAAAATCAGGAAGGTGATATAATTGCAAGTTTGGATGTTGAAAGCCTCTTTACGACCCAGTCGTCCGCACCATCGACATAGTAATGGATCGCGTGTACAGATGTGACAAAACGCAACCACTGAAAACACCTGAGAGAGTATTGTGTGCTCTGTTGCGTGTCTGCAACAAGGAAGTTCCTTCATCAGTCCCACTGGGCAGCTATACCAGCAGGTGGATGGAATAGCGATGGGTAGTCCCTTGGGTGTTCTTTTCGCTGATTTCTTCATGGGTGCAGCGGAGACAAATGTGCTCAAAAACAGCAAGCCGGAAATATACTGTCGGTATGTTGATGACATATTTACCAGGGTCACATCACCGAATGAAATTGAACACCTGAAATTGGCACTTGAAAGAGTAACATCACTTAAACTCACCAAAGAATGTGCGCAGAATGATCGTTTGGCATTCCTCGATGTGCTAGTTGAGTTGAACGGTTGAAATACAATCACCAGTGTTTACACCAAGTCCAGCAACGCAGGTTTGTGCCTGAATGGTCAGAGCGTGTGTCCGAAAAGATACTTACGCTCCGCGATTTCTGCGTACGTCCGACGTGCCCTGACTCATTGTTCATCATGGAAATCGACGCACAACGAGCTCGAAAGAATCAAGCAAGTTTTGGTGAACAATGGATATTGCAACAGGGTCGACGGACGCGTCCACCAGTCTAAACTATAAGGGTATACAAATATACTACAAAAATATAATGTCGACAGCACACAGAGTGGACGAGCGTGTGATGAGAGATATTGTGACCAAAAATGTGACAGCCTGTGACGAAAATACTCGAGTAAAACTTGTTATTTATTACAACACACAAATACAGCAGACTTGGTTCTTCGAAACAAGCCGGAGAGTGACAAGCCCGCGCAGCTGCAGCAGCATCACGTCGTGTACCAATTTCAATGCAGCGTCAAGAGGTGTGGACCTCACACATACATTGGCATAACGACGACGACGCTGTCGCGGCGGCTGACTTGCCACCTCAACAACGGTGCAATCAAGAGGCATTTCAGTTCGGCGCATGACAGAAAAATCACACGTCAAGACATCGTCGAAGGAAAACAGGTTTTGGCCCGCGAAAACGACGCACGGCGATTGCCCATGTTAGAGGCGGTATATATCACCCAGCTGAAGCCCACGCTGAATATACAGCTCGGAGAAACCTGCACCTGGTTGCTGACATCAGCACCTGGTTGCTGACAGAAATAGCATGTGAATGATTGTTTGAATGTTGTAGTGATTGTGTGTTGGTATTTGCGTTGTTATTGTGTTCTCATGTGACTTGTGTCTGATGCTGGGGTCTGGTAACTCCGAAACGTTACGTAATATAGGGAAGTTGTTAAGTTGTCTGAATAGAAGCGATCAGAAATCGGCTAGCGACCTGGAATCGACCAAAAACAAAATTGCTAAATGTGAAAGCGCAATCCAGTTTAGTCTCGTTTGCAAGCGCGAATATATATATATATATATATATATATATATATATATATATATATATATATATATAAGAGCTCCTCTGTGTGTCCGTGTGTGTGTGTGTGTGTGTCTGTCCCACCCTCCTTGGTCCATTTTCTATCAGCTGTTACTCGGCCATCACTTAGCGTATTATTATTATTATTATTAATTACAGGCAAATCCAGTAGCATTGGATGAGTGCAAGCACTATTACCACCCTAAGGTGGCCCCATGTACCGGAAGCGCCCAAAAGATTCAGAGAGAAAGAGAGTGCGAAAAGAAAAAAGTCTAGAAAGAGAGTTGGAAAGGAAATAATAAATAAATAACAATAAATAATAAACCATCATCCGATAACAATCCATTATGTAACTCCGCCCACGTTCCTAAATAAATAATAACAATCAACAATCAATATGTGATTCAGTAAATAACAGCCATGAATAAATAAGAATAAATACTAATAAATAAGTAATAAATAACAATCAAGAACAATAAATATGATAGATAAATATATAGATATCAATAAGAAACATCCAACAATAAATATAAATATGATTCAATAAGTAACAACAACACATTTAAATATGATTCAATAAACAACGACACCAATAAATATGATTCAATAAACAACAACAACAATAAATATGATTCAATAAACACCAACAACAATAAATATGACTCAATAAACAACAACAACAATAAATATGACTCAATAAACAGCAACAACAATAAATATGATTCAATAAACAACAACAGCCAACACTGAGTAAAAGTATAATTTAATAAATAACAACAACCAATAATAAATAGTAATAAATAGAGAGTAAAATAGGAATAAATATAAATAAATAGAAAATAAATAACAATAAGCATGAATAAATAACAATAAGCATGAATAAATAACAATAAATATGAATATATATACAATTAATAAGACTCAACAGTCAATTCCGATCTTTCAGTAGCATTTCATTTACTTTGGCCTTGAATTTCTTCAAATTGTTATGCGAGATAGCCTCCTCCTTCAACGTGTTCCAAGTAGACACAGTGGCCGGAAGAAAGCAACGTTGGAATTGTTTTGTACGACAATGAATTGGAGCCATGCACTGGGAATGCCGTCTGGATGTAAACCGCGTGCTTCTTGCTGCCACGAAATCATCAGGAATTGACTTGCTCATCGGATGATGGTCGTTGTGCTTGATCTTGTACAGCATGCACACGCTGCTGACCTTTCGACGATGGCAAAAATCACCAAGAACCAAGTCACCACAGAAGAACTTGCAAGCTCTAGCAACTCTGTTGATGAGATTGAGGTGACAATCCGCAGCAGAAGACCACACGGGGGCGCAGTACTCCAGAATTGGCAAAATGAAACAGCGAAAACAACTTTTTGAGATCGTGCTGCTACCGAACATCCGATATGCCTTTGTTATAAGTCCCAGTTTCCGCGATGCCGAACAAACTAGCTTCCGAATGTGACTCTCAAACGTCAGCTTTGAGTCTACATGTACTCCCAATATTTTGAGCTCATCACACACGCTGAGTTGGGCGTCATTTATAAGGATAGCTCCAAGTGAAGGATGAACGGTACGTGACCTTGAAAATAACAAGCATTTAGATTTCGAAGTGTTCAGCATCATATTCCACCTCTCACACCACTTCAGGACGCTGCTGAGATCGTCGTTGACCGTTTGACGCACCTGTGGTCTGTCCGAAGGAGATCAAATTACAGCCATCAAGGTGATATCATCAGCATATCCATATACAGGGTTGCGTGTGGTTGTGTACAGGTCAGCGGTGTAAATGTTGAACAAAATAGGACCCAACACACTTCCCTGCGGGATACCGGACACAATGCTCTGCCAGCCACTGTATGCTCCATCGATGGCAACACGTTGTACGCGATTGGATAGAAATTGATGCAAAACACTTAGCAAACGGCCGCCGACTCCAATGTTTCTCAGTTTTTGCAACAAGCCCTGGTGGCTCACACGGTCAAATGCTGCCGAGAAATCCAACTGCACAATCCAGGCTTCACTGCCTTTGTCTAGCACTTGCTGGAGCTCATGCGTGATAGTAAGCAGAGCGTCAGTCGTGCTGAGTTTTTTGCGGTATGCAAATTTGTTTTCCGACAGCAGATTGTTGCTCTCCAGGTACTTGGACAGTCTGGAAGGTATCAAGTGCTCGAATATTTTGGACAGAATCGGCGTAATTGATATTGGCCGGTAGTTTGCAACATCAGCTGAATTGGTTCCTTTTGGTATGAGCGTGATATTCGCAACCCGCCAACATGATGGAAACGAACCAGTTTTCATCAAGCGCCTGAAAAGAGCACTGAGCTTCGGAGCTAGAGTATCTGCCGTGTTCTTGAAAAATAGCGGAAACATATTCAGAGGGTCTGTTCCTCCGTCGGCATCAAGGTATTTCATGAGATTCGCCACTTCCTTTGATCGGAAGGCAATGCCTTTGATTTTCGTATACGCTAAAAATTTATACCATCATGTTGGAAATTTTCTTGTCTACAGTGTAGGTGAAATTTTTAATTTTAAAATGAAATCAAAAAAAATTATAGGGGTGAAAAGACAAAATGAACTCTGAAAAATGCGAAAATTTGATAAATATTCTGCAGACTACTCTTCCTAAACCAGCAGTGGTACAACTATACAAATTATACCACTGTGTAGACATTTTTTTGTTCTACTAAAAAAATTATAATTTGTACCTAAAAATTGAATATAAAACATGTAAAATGGAATTAATTCAATCTACATTCAAATTTATATTTAAACTCCACGCGTCCGATTTTCTATACTTTTTTCTCTATTTCTCAAATATAATTATCACACATCTAAATAAATAATACCATAATGCTGGGATTATCGTGTTTTCTACAACACAATATAATTTCTAATTTTCCAAAGTGTATTAAAAAAGTTACAGTGGTGTGAAGTGTAAATGACAAAGTCAAAAAGGCAAAATTGGCAAAAAAACGTGAATATTTTGGTCAATATTCCGCTATCTATTCCTCATAAACCAGCAATGGTACAGCTATAAAAATTATACTATTGTGTAGATAATTTTGTTTTCTACAAGAAAAAGTATATTTAATACCCACAAATGATAAAAAACGTGTAAAATTGGCAAAATTCTCAAATATATCCAAAATTGCACTTGAACATCCGGCGATTAAAATTAATTCATTTTCTATTATTTCTCAGTACCTATTTGTTATAAATAAAAATAAATTATACCATCGTGCTAGAAATCTTGTTTTCTACAATACGGTATAACTTGTAATTTTCCAAACTATATCTGAAGGAAGTTACGGCGGTGTAAAGTTAAAAGGACATATTGCCAATTTGACAGCTATTATGCGCACTTGCGATTACACAGGAATATACTACTGTGTAGATAATTAGTTTTCTACA
The DNA here is from genome assembly GCA_916048095.2 of Sacculina carcini. Taxonomy (NCBI): domain Eukaryota; kingdom Metazoa; phylum Arthropoda; class Thecostraca; family Sacculinidae; genus Sacculina; species Sacculina carcini. The sequence continues at coordinate 8,161,712 of OU696575.1, read as the reverse complement.
AGATAAGCTATAATTTATACCCACAAATGATACAAAAAACGTGTAAAATTGGCAAAATTCTCAAATACATCCAAATCTTCAAACACAATCTACATCTACATCAAATCTATTTATGGGTTTACTCCACTCTTTTTTAATTCATATTCCATTTCTCTTATGAATTGAATACAAATTTAATAGTATGAACTGTTTCACACGACGGGCGGGTTCACATGCTAGAATTTTCATTGTTTGTTACGTGTTTGTGTTCTGAATTATTCCGCACAATGGGTGGGTATATATATGAGGCCGGCTGAGGGAAAATATTATGTCAAAATAAAAATAAAAATATTCACACTCGGAATTTTCTATTGAGACACTTATGAGTTTTCATTTTCTTTTTTAATTTGGAATATTTTTTATGAATATGAATTTTTATGAATATTAATTCCATTTTATGAATTCCTCCGCACAACGTATATATATATATATATATATACGTATATACGTATACGTATACGTATATATATACGTATACGTATATATATATATATATATACTAGCATTAAAACCCGCCCGTTGTGCGGAACAATTCATACAATAAAATTCATATCAAATCCATAAAATATAATGGATACAAATTGAAAACCAAAAAATGTAACCTATAAATATCTTAACCAATAGAAAAGTCTAAATGTGAATATTTTTGTTCTTATTTTTACAAATATTATCCCTCAACCCGCCTCATATATAAATCTGCCCGTCGTGTGGTATAATTCATAACACAAACACGAAACAAACAATGAAAGATGATGAAATCTTTTCATCAGAATGTTTCCAAAGTATATTTATTACTTAACATCATTCACAAATATCATTTGCTCAAGTACTATTTTACTTTTACCGCTATAATATTTATTGCTAAAATTTATATATTTCCGCTATCATTAAAACCCAATATAACCTGAGTCAAACCTACCCAACCCAACCCAACCATCCAATCTTGACCGCTCTCAGCCTAGTCTGAGGTAATTTAACTTATTAGTTTGTGATCACAAAATATACTGATGCGATCATAATTTGTAATCAGAAGACTGAGATTATCTACCCCAAGGGTCCCAAACACGCGGCCCACCAATACTTATCTCTCAACCCGCCATTATAGTATCGGGACCAAACTGTAAGGCAGCTAAATTCACATTTGTTGCATAATGCGATATAATTATACACCATTATCATATTATCTCATAATTCCTGGTTAATGCTTCCACTAATGCATCATATTCATACAGTTGTCATTTTTGGGATTACACCGATATTACAGCCCTTGATATTACAGCCGATAATATATTATGCAATCTATATTCTGCTACGTATTATTCCTAATACATATATCATCAGATCGCAAAATATATTTAAAGGTTCACATCATTCTCCAAAATCATTTGCTTAAGAGCTATTCTACTTTATCGCTAGAATATTTACTGCTAGCAAAATATCATATACCTCGCTATCATATACCTCCATATATCATATACCTATCATATATCATATATATCATATCATATACCTCGCAACCCACTCTTCATAGACACATTTAAGCCCGCCCGTCGTGCGGGACAGTTCATAAAATATAATTAATATTAAATTCATAAAAAAATTAGTGAAAATTGAAAAAGAAAAACAAACCCATAGGAAAGTTTTAGCCAATATAAAAGTCTAAATGTGAAATTTATGTTTCAATTTAGAAAACATGTTTTTCCACAACCAGCCTCATATTTAAAGCTGCCCGTCGTGCGGAATAATTAAGAACTCAAACACGAAACAAACACAAAGAAAATTGATGAAAAACGACCAACAGAAAAAGTCAAATTTGTAAATTCTTGTTTTAATTCTTGACGATGTTTTTCCCTCAACACTGCTCAAATTCACACCCGTCCTTCGTGTGTAGTAATTCAGAAGTGTAACACTATCAAAACAATGAAACTTTCTGTCATCTCTATAATTCCAGACTTATGCGTCCGCTAAAACAGCATATTCATATAGTTGGCATTGCATGATATTACAACCCATATCCTTATGCAACTTAAGCTTATGCAACTTGAAATTAAACCAATTAAATTATACAGTAAAATTCAGTAGTTAACTTTGTTCCCAGTAGTATTTTACCCGCCCGTCGTGCGGAACGTTATTGAGGACAATAAAGCCTTTATATTCAGTATAGTGTAGCATTAATTAAACTGTACGCAATAAAACCACACCATCCATGCTTGGAGATAATATGATGCATTCTTAATTGTGATTGGGCTTCAGTGAAATTTAATCGGTGTATATTCCTGGGTAATCGCAAGTGCGCATAATAGCTGTCAAATTGGCAATATGTCCTTTTGACTTTACACCGCCGTAACTTCCTTCAGATACCCTTTGGAAAATTACAAATTATACCGTATTGTAGAAAACAATATTTCTAGCACGATGGTATAATTTATTTTTATGTATAACAAATAGTTACTGAGAAATAGTAGAAAAATAAATTAATTTTAGTCGCCCGGTGTTCAAGTGTTATTTAGGATGTATTTGAGAATTTTGCCAATTTTACACGTTTTTTGTTTCATTTGTGGATATAAATGATAACTTATCTTGTGGAACACAAGATTATCTACACAGTAGTATATTCCTGTGTAATCGCAAGTGCGCATAATAGCTGTCAAATTGGCAATATGTCCTTTTGACTTTACACCGCCGTAACTTCCTTCAGATATACTTTGGAAAATTACAAATTTTACCGTATTGTAGAAAACAAAATTTCTAGCACGATGGTATAATTTATTCTTATGTATAACTAATAATTATTGAGAAATAGTAGAAAAATTAATTAATTTTAGTCACCCGGTGTTCAAGTTTAATTTTGGATGTATTTGAGAATTTTGCCAATTTTACACGTTTTTTGTATCGTTTGTGGGTAAAAATTATAACTTTTCTTGTAGAACACAAAATTATCTACACAATAGTATAATTTTGATAGCTGTACCATTGCTGGTTTATGAGGAATAGATAGCGGAATATTGACCAAAATATTCACGTTTTTGTGTGCTAATTTTGCTTTTTTGACTTTGTCATTTACACTTCACACCGCCGTAACTTTTGTTTAATACACTTTGAAAAATTAAAAATTATACCGTGTTGTAGCAAACAAAATTCCCAGCATGATGGTATTTTTATTGAGATGTTTGATAATTAGTTTTTGAGAAATAGAGAAAAAAGTATATAAAATCGGACGCGTGGAGTTTAAATACATTTTTGAATGTATATTGAATTTTTTTCCATTTTACATGTTTTATATTCAATTTTTGGGTATAAATTATAGTTCGTTGAGTAGATCAAAAACATTTCTACATAGTGGTGTAATTTGTATAGTTGTACTATTGCTGGTTTAGGAAGAGTGGTCTTCAGAAAATTGACCAAAATTTTCGCATTTTTCAGGGTTCATTTCGTCTTTTCACCGCTATAACTTTTTTTGCTTTCATTTTTGAAATTTAAAAATTAATCTAAAGTGTAGACAAGAAAATTTGCAACGTGATGGTATAAATTGTTAGCGGGTAGGCCGAGTCGTGGCTAAATAATAGCTGATAGAAAATGGACCAAGGAGGGTTGGACAGACACACAGACACACACACACACACACAGAGGATCTCTTTTATATATATAGACTAGCATTAAAACCCGCCCGTTGTGCGGAACAATTCATAAAAATATTGCAAATTAAAAATAAATATGGCAAACTCATGAAAACCTTAATCAATTAAAAGGTCTGAATTTCATTGTTTTTAATTTTATTTTGACAAAATATTTTCACTCAACCCGCCTCATATCTAAACCCGCCCGACGTGAGGAATAATTCAGAACTCGAACACCATCCGTTCTGGTTCTTGAAGTCAAATCCATTAGTTTTGTATATGAATTCATTCTAAACGGTGAAATTAAACGTTTTATTGCTGCCCGCAGGACATTTTTATTTTATAAAAATGAGCCATCCCTTCGTTTGCGTTTGAAGCCCCTGGTCTATACCATTGAATCCGCGCAATTATGTCACCTCATATTCAAGCATACATACACAGACAGACAGATAATTTCTTCTTTATGTATAGATATACCATTGAACCTGCGCAATTATGTCACCTCATATTCAAGCATACATACACAGACAGACAGATAATTTCTTCTTTATGTATACATATAGCATTAAAACCCGCCCGTTGTGCGGAGCAATTCATAACATGAAATTCATATTCAATTAATAAAAAAATATGGAAAAATAAAAATGAATTAGGGTACACTCATAAAAATATTAATCAATTGAAAATTATAAGTTTAATTATTTTTATTTCGACAAAATATTTCCCCTCAGTCCGCCTGAGTCATTTTTAAACCCGCCCGTCGTGCTGAATAATTCAGAACTCGAACACGATCCGTTCTGAATCTTGAAGTCAAATCCATTGGTTTTGTGTATGGATTAATTCTACAGGGGAAATTGAACGTTCTATTGTCTATAGTTGCTGCCCGCGGAACATTTTTATTTAAAAAAAAATACCTTTTTTAAATGAACCATTTGAAAAAATGATCTAAAACACTTTTTTAAACCCACCCGTCGTGCGGAACAATTCATACAATAAAAGTCATATCAAATCCATGAAATATAATGAATACAAATTGAAAACCAAAAAATGTAACCTATAAATATCTTAACCAATAGAAAAGTCTAAATTTGAATATTTTTGTTCTTATTTTGACAAATATTATCCCTCAAGCCGCCTGATATATAAATCTGCCCGTCGTGTGGTATAATTCAGAACACAAGCACGAAACAAACAATGAAAGATGGTGAAATCTTTTCATCAGAATGCTTCCAAACTATATTTATTACTCAACATCATTCCCCGACATCATTTGCTTAAGTATTATTTTACTTTTACCGCTATAATATTTATTGCTAAAATTTATATATTTTCCGCTATCATTAAAACCCAATATAACCTGAGTCAAACCTACCCAACCCAACCCAACCATCCAATCTTGACCGCACCCAGCCTAGTCTGAGGTGATTTAACTTATTAGTTTGTGATCACAAAATATACTGATTCGATCATAATTTGTAATCAGAAGACTGAGATTACCTACCCCAGGGGTCCCAAACACGCGGCCCACCAATACTTTTCTCTCAACCCGCCAATATAGTATCGGAACCAAATTGTTACAAACAGCTAAATTCACATTTGTTGCATAATGTGATATATTTATACACCATTTAAGTCACATTTACATTAGTGAGTCTGGATCTTGAAGTCAAGCCCGTGAGTTTTGTATATGGATTCATTCCACATGGTAAAATTGAATGTTTGAATCCACCCGTCGTGCGGAACAATTAATAAAACAAAAGTAATACATATTTAAATGCAAACAGCCAGTCTAATAGAAAACTCTAAATCGAAAAATCTATACCAATAGAAAATTCCTGTTCTGAATTTGCATATTCTTATTCTAATAATTGACGGAATATTATTCAGTCAACCCGCCTCATACTTAAGCCCGCCTGTCGTCAGGGATAATTTCGAAATGTAAACACAAAATAACAATAAATTTTTTAGTATATATATGAACTTTTTTCCATAATATTATCTCATAATTCCCGGTTAATGCTTCCACTAATGCATCATATTCATACAGTTGTTATTTTTTGGATTACACCCATATTACAGCCCTTTAATATTACAGCCGATATTATATTATGCAATCTATATTCTGCTACGTATTATTCCTAATACATATATCATCAGATCGCAAAATTATTTGAAGGTTCACATCATTCTCCACCATCATTTGCTCAAGAGCTATTCTACTTTTAACGCTGGAATATTTACTGCTAGCAAAATATCATATACCTCGCTATCATTTAAACCCACTCTTTATAGATACATTCAAGCCCGCCCGTCGTGCGGAAAAGTTCATAAAATATAATTAATATTCAATTCATAGCAAATTAGTGCAAATTGAAAAAGAAAAACAAACCCATAGAAAAGATTTAGCCAATATAAAAGTCCAAATGTGAAATTTATGTTTCAATTTAGAAAACATGTTTTTCCACAACCCGCCTCATATTTAAAGCTGCCCGTCGTGCCGAATAATTCAGAACTCAAACACGAAACAAACACAAAGAAAATTGATAAAAAACGACCAATAGAAAAAGTTAAATTTGTAAATTCTTGTTTTAATTATTGACGATGTTTTTTCCCTCAACAGTGCTAAAGTTCACACCCATCCTTCGTGTGTAGTAATTCTGAAGTGTAACACTATCAAAACAATGTAACTTTCTTTCATCTTTATAATTCCAGATTAATGCTTCCGCTAAAACAGCAGATGCATATAGCTGGCATTGCATGATGTTACAACCCGTATCCTTATGCAACTTGAAATTGAACCAATTAAATTACACAGTAAAATTTAGTAGTTTACTTTGTTCCCAGTAGCATTTTACCCGCCCGTCGTGCGGAACGATTCATGTGTAAATATTACGGACAATAAAGCCTTTATATTCAGTATAGTGTAGCATTAATTAAACTGTACGCAATAAAAACACACCATCCATGCTTGGAGCTAATATGATACATTCTTAATTGTGATTGGGCTTCAGTGAAATTTTATCGGTGTATATTCCTGTGAAATCGCAAGTGCGCATAATAGCTGTCAAATTGGCAATATGTTTCTTTGACTTTACACCGCCGTAACTTCCTTCAGATACACTTTGGAAAATTAAAAATTATACTGGATTGTAGAAAACAAAATTTCCAGCACGATGGTATATTTTATTTTTATGTGTAACAAATAGTTACTGGCAAATAGTAGAAAAAAGAATTAAGTTCACTCGCCCGGTGTTCAAGTGTAATTTTGGATGTATTTGAGAATTTTGCCAATTTTACACGTATTTTGTATCATTTGTGGGTATAAATTATAGCTTATCTTGTAGAACACAAAATTCTCTACAGAGTAGTATATTCCTGTGTAATCGCAAGTGCGTGAATTGTGATTGGACTTCAGTGAAATTAAATCAGTGTATATTCATGTGTAATCGCATGTGCGCATAATAGCTGTCAAATTGGCAACATGACATTTTAACTTTACACCGCCGTAACTTCCTTCAGATACACTTTGGAAAATTACAAATTATACCGTATTGTAGAAAACAAGATTTCTAGCACGATGGTATAATTTATTTGTTTATATAACAAATACTTACTGAGAAATAGTAGAAAAATGAATTAATTTTAGTCGGCCGGTGTTCAAGTGTTATTTAGGATGTATTTGAGAATTTTGCCAATTTTACACGTTTTTTGTTTCATTTGTGGATATAAATTATAGCTTATCCTGTAGAACACAAGATTAACTACACAGTAGTATATTCCTGTGTAATCGCAAGTGCGCATAATAGCTGTCAAATTGGCAATATGTCCTTTTGACTTTACACCGCCGTAACTTCCTTCAGATATACTTTGGAAAATTACAAGTTATACCGTATTGTAGAAAACAAGATTTCTAGCACGATGGTATAATTTATTCTTATGTTTAACTAATAGTTACTGAAAAATAGTAGAAAAATGAATTAATTTTAGTCACCCGGTGTTCAAGTGTAATTTTGGATGTATTTGAGAATTTTGCCAATTTTACACGTTTTTTGTATCATTTGTGGGTATAAATAATAACTTTTCTTGTAGAACACAAAATTATCTACACAATAGTATAATTTTTATAGCTGTACCATTGCTGGTTTATGAGGAATAGATAGCGGAATATTGACCAAAATATTCACGTTTCTTGTGCTAATTGTGCCTTTTTGCCTTTTTGTCATTTACACTTCACACCGCCGTAACTTTTTTTAATACACTTTGGAAAATTAAAAATTATACCGTGTTGTAGCAAACAAAATTCCCAGCATGATGGTATTATTTATTTAGATGTGTGATAATTAGTTTTTGAGAAATAGAGAAAAAAGTGTAGAAAATCGCATGCGTGGAGTTTAAATATAATTTTGAATGTAGATTGAATTTTTTTCCATTTTACATAGCTTATATTTAATTTTTGGGTATAAATTATAATTTGTTGAGTAGAAAAAATACTTTTCTACAGAGTGGTATAATTTATATAGTTGTACCATTGCTGGTTCAGGAGGAGTAGTCTACAGAAAATTGACCAAAATGTTCGCATTTTTCAGGGTTCATTTTGTCTTTTCACCGCTATAAATTTTTTTGATTTCATTTTTGAAATTTAAAACTTAATTTAAAGTGTAGACAACAAAATTTTCAACGTGATGGTATAAATTGTTAGCAGGTAGGCCAAGTGGTGGCCAAATAATAGCTGATAGAAAATGGACCAAGGAGGGTTGAACAGACACACAGACACACACACACACACACAGAGGATCTCTTTTATATATATAGATATATCTTGGAAGTAGGCCATTTGTAATGCATGCTCTGTTAAATTCTACAGCATTTTCTGTGTTGTTTCTTTTGTATGTACATTTCTCTATACGTCTCACCAGCTTCTTCTGGTTCTCAGAGAGCTTTCCCAGTAGTACCGAAAAACTCATTTTTGCCCGAGGCACCTTTCGACATATATTAATGTCATCTTCAGGGGCATATATATATACACATAGCAATCGTAAATAAATATACACTAAACTGAAAATCAAATTTGAATGAGACGTTAAATACTCTAGAAAATTCCAATATAAAAGTATATAAAATTCATGCCGAGTGCACATTTGCACTGCCGTTTGATGTAGATAAATTCTGGCTAGGTGCAGGATGTTGTGATGCGCTTCTCTGTTGGTTGTTGATGTTGTTTTGCTGTCTAATAGATGGAAGAATTACGTCAGGCTGTTGTTGGACGTTTATAGTTGGCTTCCGCGTACAAATCAACACTGCCTCTATCATTTTGAGCTTTCTGATGTTATGCTCCTGGCAAATGATGGATGTATTGTCAGTGAGGATTGTTCTGTTGAGCTTGATCTTATGCTCTTGCGCGTAGTGCCGAAAAATAGCGCCGTCGTGCAAGTGAGCAGTGAGTCGCTTGTGCAAAGTTGTTGTTGTGTGGCCGATGTATATCAGAATTATTTTCGGCACTACGCGCAAGAGCATAAGATCAAGCTCAACAGAACAATCCTCACTGACAATACATCCATCATTTGCCAGGAGCATAACATCAGAAAGCTCAAAATGATAGAGGCAGTGTTGATTTGTACGCGGAAGCCAACTATAAACGTCCAACAACAGCCTGACGTAATTCTTCCATCTATTAGACAGCAAAACAACATCAACAACCAACAGAGAAGCGCATCACAACATCCTGCACCTAGCCAGAATTTATCTACATCAAACGGCAGTGCAAATGTGCACTCGGCATGAATTTTATATACTTTTATATTGGAATTTTCTAGAGTATTTAACGTCTCATTCAAATTTGATTTTCAGTTTAGTGTATATTTATTTACGATTGCTATGTGTATATATATATGCCCCTGAAGATGACATTAATATATGTCGAAAGGTGCCTCGGGCAAAAATGAGTTTTTCGGTACTACTGGGAAAGCTCTCTGAGAACCAGAAGAAGCTGGTGAGACGTATAGAGAAATGTACATACAAAAGAAACAACACAGAAAATGCTGTAGAATTTAACAGAGCATGCATTACAAATGGCCTACTTCCAAGATATACCCTTCGTCGAAAGGCTAACAGCAGAAATTCTCCAGATGAGAGAGGTTTATACATCAAAGAAGAACTCAGCAGAAAACAAGAACAGCTTGTACAACATGAGTATGAACTCAAAAGACTACAAGATGAGTGGACAAGGACTGCGCCTGATAATGAGACCAAAGCTCTCATCAACAGAGCCATTGAAAGGTTATCACAAGACCATCTTTTCGCAGAGAGAAAACGGACGGGACATAAACTGTCAACACTATACGGTGGGTCAATTAAATTAGCAGATAAGGTTGATCAATACGTCAATTTAAGTACCAAAGTATTGACAGAAACACAAAAAGAGTTATTGAATCTTGGATTCAACTGCCAGTACATGTCCAAAGAGAAACAATTTAACAAACGCATTGAGCTTGAAATCCTGCTAGACGACATATACCATCATGAAAAAAGTGGCAAATTAGAAACATCACCAACATTACAGGCTGAGATTATAAGAGAGGCCCAAATCCGAAGAGGTCACGCCAGAACATCAATCTTCACTGCGAATTTACAACAAGCAGCAAAGGAGTTGAGAGACGATTCAAGCATTGTAATTAGGAAAGCCGATAAATCTTCATCATATGTCATTTTAGGAAGCGAGCAATATCACAACAAGCTGGGCCAAATACTAAATGATAACAGCAAATTCAGGAAAATCGCGAGAAATCCAACTGCTTCTCTCAAAACTGAACTAAACAAACTCATAAGAAAGTGCAATAGTAGAAGCACAACGAAACTTTCACTTATAGAAGGAGACCATAAACTTGCATATATATACGGAAATGTCAAAACACACAAGCTAGATTATCCATTACGTCCTATCATTAGTCAAGTACCATCGTTGACGTATAAATTAGCGAAACAATTGAATGGCTTGATTTCGCCGCATATTCCATCAGCATTCAGTCTCAGATCATCAACTGAGCTAATAGACATTTTGAGAGCTGCAACACCATCTCGCCTTATGTGTTCTCTTGACGTGGAATCCTTATTCACGAATGTTCCGGTGGATGAGACGATTAATATCATTTGTGATTATATATATCATAAACATGCTGCAGTACTGGACATTCCTGAGCATCATCTTCGTAGGTTATTAAGTGCGTGTACCAAAGAATCACCGTTCCTCTCACCTGACGGTGACATGTACGTACAATGTGACGGAGTAGCTATGGGCTCACCCCTTGGAGTTACTTTTGCCAATTTCTACATGGGTCACCTAGAAGAAGAATGCTTTAAAAACCATCCGGACATGAAACCATCTATATATGTACGGTATATAGATGACATTTTTGTAAACATGGAAGACGAAATGAACTTGCATGCAATCAAGGACTACTTTGAAAAAAACTCCTGTTTAAAATTTACCATCGAAAATGAAGCAAACAACCAACTCCCATTTCTGGACATACTGATTCAAAGAGACGTAACATCATTCATAACATCGGTGCAAGTGAAATCCACAAATCTAGGTTTTTGCATGAATGCAAAGAGTGAATGCCCAGAGCAATACAAACGCAGTGTAATTAGCTCGTACATCAAGAGGGCGCTAACTCACTGTTCAACATGGACTAATACAGACGCGGAAATCAATAGAGTCGGCAAATTATTGACTAATAATGGCTACACACAAAAAGACATCGATGACGTAATCAGACAAAAACTACATGACTTCATGATTACGAATGAAAACAACCGAGACAGAGACCAAGATACACTCAAATTATATTACAGAAACACTATGAGCTCAAATTACAAACAAGACGAGACTGCACTTCAGAAAATCATTAGGAAACACGTTACTCCATGTCAACCAGAAACAAAAATTAAACTAGTCATTTACTACAAAACTCGAAAAACATACCAGTCGATTGTCAAGAATAGCTGCCTACCAAGGACCGAAGAGACGCAAAAAGTGAACGTCGTGTATTCACATAAATGCCAAACTGGAGACTGCAGTCTCCGTAATTCTGAATACATCGGCCACACAACAACAACTTTGCACAAGCGACTCACTGCTCACTTGCACGACGGCGCTATTTTTCGGCACTACGCGCAAGAGCATAAGATCAAGCTCAACAGAACAATCCTCACTGACAATACATCCATCATTTGCCAGGAGCATAACATCAGAAAGCTCAAAATGATAGAGGCAGTGTTGATTTGTACGCGGAAGCCAACTATAAACGTCCAACAACAGCCTGACGTAATTCTTCCATCTATTAGACAGCAAAACAACATCAACAACCAACAGAGAAGCGCATCACAACATCCTGCACCTAGCCAGAATTTATCTACATCAAACGGCAGTGCAAATGTGCACTCGGCATGAATTTTATATACTTTTATATTGGAATTTTCTAGAGTATTTAACGTCTCATTCAAATTTGATTTTCAGTTTAGTGTATATTTATTTACGATTGCTATGTGTATATATATATGCCCCTGAAGATGACATTAATATATGTCGAAAGGTGCCTCGGGCAAAAATGAGTTTTTCGGTACTACTGGGAAAGCTCTCTGAGAACCAGAAGAAGCTGGTGAGACGTATAGAGAAATGTACATACAAAAGAAACAACACAGAAAATGCTGTAGAATTTAACAGAGCATGCATATATAGATATATATATATATATATATATATATATATATATATATATATATATATATATATATATATATATATATATATATATATATATATGAATATTATGTAAATGAATCACTTCATCGGTTACAATCAATATATTTGAGTACGAACGTTTTCGCCAAACGGCTTCTTCAGGTAATTTTCCGTTAATTCAAATTAACGGCCAAATTGCACAATTATATAGCAGACAATAAAAATCACATGCATAATAACAATTGAGTAACTCTCGTAATGAGGTGCTGAAAAAAGAGAATCCATTGCCAATCGCGTTATCTTTAGAATTGGCATTGTAAATATATTCCCTTGCAACCGTTGATGAGCGATCCATCATCATGCTGTCGTATGTAGGCTGCTTCAGCGTACTTTCTTGTCGATTAATCTCTGATGCCACTGTGGACGATACACCAGCTGATGGATAATAGACAGTTGGTGTGATGCTCATTGTTGTGTTCGAACATCATACCGTTCAGTTTTGGGCTAATATGCTCCTGCACTCGTATTTTCACAGGTCGACAGGTTTCACCTTTGTAGAATCTTCCACAGATCGTACAAGTTATCTTATAAATCACATTCTTCTGCCAACATTGTGACCTTTTCGTCGCATAGGAGCATGTAAAGCAGACAGACTACCATGCCAGTCGCTCTTTGGGAGGTGCAAATATTGTTTTTAGTGGGCGACCCAAGTCAATGAAAATCCGCCCTTTGTCTGCGATACCCGTACTTCTGAGCAGTGATTGACACTGTCGCTTGTTTGCCTCTCCCAAATATGGCAACTTTACTTAATATTTGCCGGCGTCTTCTTTTTCTCTTCCATGTCCAGTATTGCCCGCATTCCTTAGTACCCTATATTTCGTTTTTTCGATCACATGCATGGGATTAATAGGATTCATAGGACTAAAAATATTGTTTCTGCCATCCTTTTCCTCTTCTACAGTCAAACTCAAACATGAGTTTAATTTGAGTTCATTCTTCGGACACACTACCACTTCTTCCTTGGCACATATAAATATATCGTCAATATACCTAGCTTATAATCAATACACCAAGCGGAGATCCCATTGTAACGCCATCACATTGGACATACATCTTTACATCTGGAGCGCAAAATGGTACTTATTTGGTGCAAGCACACAACAGCTCCCTAAGATATTTCCCTAAGATGTCAGGATGCGGAAGTCGCTGTTGATTTGAACAAAACATGCAAATTGAACGACCTATTACCAAAATATACATACAGTCGCAAGACCAGCAGCCGACGACTTACTCCAACGGACAAACTGAAATATATCAAAGAAAAATTAGGAAGATAAGATAGTATCTTAGCGCAGACAATGCTGCATCTGGAAGAACTGCGTCAAGAATGGAAGGATGTAAACGTCCCTAAAGATACGAAACCCCAGATTGATGAAACACTATCGACTCTTGCCGATAACCATATGTCAGAATTGTGGATGAGGACGGGCAAAAAAATATATACGCTCAATGGTGGTATGGCTGACTTTCCTAAGAAACGTGATCAGTTCAATAACCTCAGCAGTCACCAATTGACAGACAAACAAAAACAAGTTTTCAATTTGCGTCTTAATTGCCATCGGATGAATAAAAAGAAATTGTTAGCCAAACGCATTGAACTTGAATTGTTGCTGAATGACATACAAAAACAGCAAAAGATGGGAAAGGTAACAACATGTCCTGACCTACAAGCTGAAATTATTCGTGAGTCAAAAGACATGCGTGGACATACAAACACGTCAATTATTTCACGTGAACTTCAGCTGCAGCAGATGCACTGATAAATAATGAGTGTCAAATGCAATGTCAAAACCCACAAGTATAGCAATCCATTGATTCCGATAATCTCACAAATACCAACTGCAACCTACAGTGTTCTACGAATTTCTAGAAATTCTACGACCATATGTGTAGAGTGACTACAGCTTGAGCAGCTCACATGACTTTCTGGAAGTGCTGAGGAATGGAAAGCATATTATTAAGCATTATATTATTTATTACAAAACGCAGAGGACGGCAAACTTGGTTCTCCGCAACAAACCAGAATGTGACAAGCCTGCGCAGCTGCAGCATCATCACGTCGTTTAACAATTCACATGAAATGTTGAGGGGTGTGGACCTCAAAGTTATATTGGTATGACGACGACCACGCTGTTGCGGCGGCTGACTTGCCACCTGAGCAACGGCACCATCTAAAAACATTTCAGCTCGGCTCACAAACAAAAACTGACACGTGAGGATATTGATCGCGGTACTGAGGTGTTTGCGTATGAAAACGACACACGTCGACTGCGCCTGCTTGAAGCAGCGTACATCTCCCAGCTGAGGCCACCAATAAACATTCGACAGGAACAACATGGTGTACTTCCAGCTCAGCGAGCCCCCCCCCCCCCCATCTGAGCGAAACTCGACTCTTCTTTGCGACAGTCAGACGCCCGCACATCCGCCTGATGATAGCACCTTGGCGTGATCCCTGGTCGCTAGCACCTAGGCGCGACTATAGTCATCGTAAATAAATATTCGCCCACATTTTGAACAATTGTTTATATTCGTTGTGTATTGTATATCATGTGTATTGTGCTTTTATGAATTATCTGAACATGGAGTCAGCAAACTCCAAAACGTTACAGAATATAGGGACGCTTTTGAAGTGTTTGAGTCAAAGCGACCAGAACCTGGCAAGAGATTTATAATCCACCAGGAAAGAGATTGCAAAATGCGAAATTGCAATTGACTTTAACCCATTAGCCGGCAGTGATCTAAAAATAGATCACCAATTTCAACTATTTTTTTCTCAGAATTGTTTTTTGATATGATGAAAATAATTCATTTATTATAATATTTGTACCTTGACTTATGACTTAACCTTGACTATATTACTTATGATATTTTAATATAATTAATTACTTTGGAGTTTTTAACTTGTCCTAATAGAGCATTGAAGTAGACCATTTTTAACATTTATCGGAGGTTCTCTTTGTTGACCTACAACATAAACACACGACCTCGAGTAGAAAAATAATTGGTTTGAATAATATATCTATTACCTCATGCTGCTTCACAACAAATTTCAATGCTCTGATAATTATAACTTCTGTATAGGAGCGATTTACATTCAGTGATCCAAAAATAGATCACTGCCGGTTTACGCTTATAACGCTTATTACGTTTTCTTTTCTTTCTTCATATATGTCGAAGACTTCAAATATATAACAACGAACATATACAATTTTTCCAAATGTGGGCGAATGTTTAAATACAATGACTATAGTCGCGCCTAGGTGCTAGCCACCAGGGATCACGCCAAGGTGCTATCATCAGGCGCTGACAAAAGTTCATCGTTTGTAGTACTGAAAAAAGATGAATATATGAGCAAAATGAATGAAATATTGAGCGATAGCACAAAGTTAAAAAATATACGACGAAATCCAACAGACGACATCAAAAAGAAACTCAGGTTGATTGCTCACTCCAACAAATCTGACAGCACACACAAACTGCCTATGTTGACTGGGGAGTTTTCACCCGGTTACGCGTACGGCAATGTCAAAACCCACAAGTATAGCAATCCATTGATTCCGATAATCTCACAAATACCAACTGCAACCTACAGTGTTCTACGAATTTCTAGAAATTCTACGACCATATGTGTAGAGTGACTACAGCTTGAGCAGCTCACATGACTTTCTGGAAGTGCTGAGGAATGGAAAGCATATTATTAAGCATTATATTATTTATTACAAAACGCAGAGGACGGCAAACTTGGTTCTCCGCAACAAACCAGAATGTGACAAGCCTGCGCAGCTGCAGCATCATCACGTCGTTTAACAATTCACATGAAATGTTGAGGGGTGTGGACCTCAAAGTTATATTGGTATGACGACGACCACGCTGTTGCGGCGGCTGACTTGCCACCTGAGCAACGGCACCATCTAAAAACATTTCAGCTCGGCTCACAAACAAAAACTGACACGTGAGGATATTGATCGCGGTACTGAGGTGTTTGCGTATGAAAACGACACACGTCGACTGCGCCTGCTTGAAGCAGCGTACATCTCCCAGCTGAGGCCACCAATAAACATTCGACAGGAACAACATGGTGTACTTCCAGCTCAGCGAGCCCCCCCCCCCCATCTGAGCGAAACTCGACTCTTCTTTGCGACAGTCAGACGCCCGCACATCCGCCTGATGATAGCACCTTGGCGTGATCCCTGGTCGCTAGCACCTAGGCGCGACTATAGTCATCGTAAATAAATATTCGCCCACATTTTGAACAATTGTTTATATTCGTTGTGTATTGTATATCATGTGTATTGTGCTTTTATGAATTATCTGAACATGGAGTCAGCAAACTCCAAAACGTTACAGAATATAGGGACGCTTTTGAAGTGTTTGAGTCAAAGCGACCAGAACCTGGCAAGAGATTTAGAATCCACCAGGAAAATGATTGCAAAATGCGAAATTGCAATTGACTTTATCTCGTTTGTAAGCGCGAATATATATATATATATATATATATATATATATATATATATATATATATATATATATATATATTTGAAGTCTTCGACATATATGAAGAAAGAAAAGAAAACACAAATGACTGCCAATCTTTGTCAAACGTTTCGGTCTTGAGACCTTCGTCAGTGACTATAAACAGGTCACTGACCTGTTTATAGTCACTGACGAGAATATATATATATATATATATATATATATATATATATATATATATATATATATATATATATATATATATTCTCTCAAACAAACGAGATTGAAATCGATTGCGCATTCGCAGTTGACTAGTTTTTTCCGCGTTGTTTCGATATTCCTTACGAGTTGTTGGTCTCTTTTGTCAAGTCTGTTCAGCAATTGAACGATGTTTTGTTGGCGTAATATTTCGGAGTTAACTATATCCATTCTCACACACTGGTAGACATTGGTGGTATTTATTTCTCGAGACGTCTTTCGGCTAACATTAGCCATCTTCAAGAGTTACACTGACCAGAAATTCAAATTACAGTGCTAAGATACAATACAAAGCATGAAATCGTTAAACACGTGCTTAAATCTACAGGGTACCTCTCATGCGACACCAGTTGTAATCTAACAATTAAAACACAATACAATTATTACATGAAATATATATATATATATACATATATACACACATATACACACACATACATATACATGCGTGCATATACACACAAACATATACATACATACACACACATACATATACTTTGGAAGGAGGCCATTATGTATGCACAATTTGTTGAAATCAACAGCAATCTGGGCACTGTTGTGCTGGTACGATAGCTTCTCTATGCTTCGCACAATATTTCTGTGTTCAGGAGAAAACACACTCAGTTGTTCACTGAAGTTTATTCCTCGAGGTACCTTTCGGCTATCACTAGCCATCGTCAGGAGAAGTAGATATAACACAATTCAATACACAGCAAAATACACAATATCAAACAATACAGGATAAACGGTGTTTATAAACAAGGTGGACAATATATCACTCATGTGCCAATGTGGCGCCTACATAATGACACCTATGCGGCAAACGGGTGAGACAAAATTAGCACCTATGTGCCAAGGTCGATTGGTGTCGCATGGATGGGAAGGCGACATCTGGCTGTTGATGAAT
Organism: Sacculina carcini; assembly: GCA_916048095.2. Lineage (NCBI taxonomy): Eukaryota > Metazoa > Arthropoda > Thecostraca > Sacculinidae > Sacculina > Sacculina carcini. The sequence continues at coordinate 8,143,618 of OU696575.1, read as the reverse complement.
GTTAATTTCACATTAATTTTTATTAATAAATACAGCTTCAATTATTTTGAGCCTACGGATGTCATTCTCCCTGTAAATGGTTTCGGTTTTTTCATTCATAGTCTTTCGGTCCAATTTCATTTGATGCTGCTGGTGGTAGTGCCTGGCAATGGCTCCGTCTTGAAGGTGTGTTGAAATGTGTTTGGACAGCGTTGTTGTTGTGTAGCCAATGTAATGCGAGTTTCGGTGACTGCAGTCACCAGTTGTACATGTATGCTGGTACACTACATTGGTTTATTGCAACATGCTGGTCTTGAGAAGGCAACTGTTCTTCATCACTAAGCTGCGTGTTTTGCGTGTCATGTAATAAATGACAAGCTGCAGCTTGGAGCCTTCTTCTGTTGGCTGCACGTTTCTATGGACGATTCTTCTGATGGCGTTTTCATCATCTCGATAGGCAGAAGACATGATGTTCTTGTAGTACAATTTGATGGTCAATGTCTCTTTGTGTTTCTTCTCTTCTTCGATATATTTTGACAATTTGTCGCGTATTACACGATCAATGGTCGTTTGTTCGTAGCCGTTGTTAACCAGTAGCTGCCGGACTCTTTTCAGCTCTGTGCTCGTTGCAGACCATGTTGAACAATGCGTAATCGCTCTGTTCACGAACGACCGTATCACGCTCATCTTATACGCTTGCGGGCACTCACTAGCGGCGTTCAGAAAGGAAGCCTAGGTCTGTATTTTTCGTATAGACGGCTGTGGAAAATGAGGTCTCATGTCGCTCTACTGCAACGTCCAGGAAACTCAGCTTGCAATTCGCTTCCTGCTGATGTGTGAACTTCAAACATGAGTTTCGCTGAAGCTGATTTGCCAACTGAAGTACGGCGTCTTCCTCGGCACATATAAATACATCATCGACGTACCTGGCGTATATTGGTGGCTTGCAAGTCGGTTATGTTGCAAACGTAGTTGCTTCGACGTGGCCCATGTAGAAATTGGCGAAAAGCACGCCGAGAGCAGAACCAATCGCTACACCGTCGTGTTGGATGTACATCTTCCCATCTAGTGCGTAGAACGGTGCTTCTTTCGTGCAGGCACACAACAATTCTCGGAGATACGCCTCAAGAATGTCGAATTTTTGTTGTGAGCTCCGGTAGAGATGGTAACAGATGATATCTATGGTCTCGTCAACAGGAACATTTGTGAATAGTGATTCAACATCCATCGTGTGCATTTTCCCGTTGGGCTGAGTCGCTTTCAGAATTTTCAAAAATTATTCTGATGACTTTATGCAAAAATCATCGGGCAAGTATGGTGAAATCAAGGCGTTGAGCTCTTATGCCAGTTTGTATGTGACCGACGGTGTCTGGCTTATAATTGGGCGAATAGGATAACCATCTTTATGCGTTTTTATGCTGCCGTACGCATAGCCCAATCTATGCGTTCATGGTCAATGCGTTCATGGTTCGTTGGTCAATGATCTCTGTGCTTTCTACTATCTGCTCCCTATTGATCTTTTGTTTGTGCACCGAGATGATGTGCTTTTGGATTGTACCATTGCTGAGGTGGCACGTCAGCCGTCGCGACAGCGTTTTGGTCGTTATACCGATGTATGAATGAGGCCCACACTCCTCATTTGGACGGGTGTATCGGTATACGACATGGTGCTGCTGCAACTTGCTGGGCTTCTCCATCATGGGCCTGTTTTTCATAACAACATTGACAGTTTTTCGCGAGTGAAAATAAACTACCAATTTGACCTTTTTGTGTCGCTGGTGGCCTTCACGTTTTTCGCGATAATTTATCGCATGATTCTTTCATCCACGCGATATGAAGAGCTCATGATGTTTTTGTAGTGCATATAAATCGCTAGTGCATCTTCATTTTCGGGCCAATCGCGAATGAATTGTTTGTTGAGCGTTTCCTTTATGACTTTGGACACAGCTTCATTTGAGTAGCCGTTGTTCCCGAGTACCTGTGTCAAGCGCGCAAGCTCGTGATATGTTGACTCCCATTCTGAGCATTGGGTGATTGCACGACGAACGTAGGTACTGATGGTGGATCGTTTGTATTTGTTCGGGCACTCGCTTGCAGCATTGAGGCACATTTCATTCGTCGGCTTAGTGTACACACACGTTTTCATCTTTCTTCCTTCGAGCTGCATGAGGACGTCTAGGAATGGCAGTTGTCCGTTTTGTGCATGTTCGCTGGTGTATGTCAGGCCGGTTGTGTCTTCGAATGCTTTTTTGATTGTGGTAACTTCGTCTTTTGATTTGACGCACAGAAGCACGTCGTCAACATAACGGCAATATACAAGTGGTTTGTGCAGTTTCATGATGTTTGTTTCTGCGTTGCCCACGTTGTGTTCTCATGTGATTTGTGTCTGATGATGGAGTCTGGTAACTCCGAAACGTTACGTAATATAGCGAAGTTGTTCAGTTGTCTGAATAGAAGCGATCAGAAATTGGCTAGAGACATGGAATCGACCAAAAAGAAAATTGCTAAATGTCAAATAGCAATCCAGTTTAATCTCGTTTGCAAGCGCGAAAATTTACTGCCTGGCTACACCAAAATCATATATATATATATATATATATATATATATATATATATATATATATATATATATATATATATATATATATATATATATATATATATATATATTATAATTTTCTTTTTAGTCGATTCCATGTCTCTAGCCAATTTCTGATCGCTTCTATTCAGACAACTCAGCAACTTCCCTATTTTACGTAACGTTTCGGAGTTACCAGACTACATCATCAGAAACAAATCACATGAGAACACAATAACAACGCAAATACCAACAGAACAATCATTACAACATTCAAACAATTATTCACATGCTACTTATGTCAGCAACCAGGTGTCACTCCTATGTGTCATTGTCTGGTAGGTGTGAAAGTGGTGTTGGCTGGCTGTCACAGGGGCGCATCGAGGTTCGTTCCAACGGGGGTGCTCGGTGAGTTGGCAGAATACCGCTTTCTTCGAGCTGTATATTCAGCGTCGGCTTCAGCTGGGTGATATATACCGCCTCTAACATGGACAATCGCCGTGATTCGTTTTCGCGGGCCAGAACATGTGTACCTTCGGCGATGTCTTGACGTGTGATTTTTCTGTCATGCGCCGAACTGAAATGCCTCTTGATTGCACCGTTGTTGAGGTGGCAAGTCAGCCGCCGGGACAGTGTTGTCGTCGTCATGCCAATGTATGTGTGAGGTCCACACCCCTCGACGTTGCATTGAAATTGGTACACGACGTGATGCTGCTGCTGCTGCGCGGGCTTGTCACTCTCCGGCTCTCCGGGACTATAGTCCGCCCCGGCGTCGCTGGTTGGCTGTATTGCTGAAAGTTCTGCGAAGCGGATGCTGCTCCGTGTTCGCTCGGTGTACAGCTCTCGCCCTCTCCATAAGCTGATCTTGTGCGCGTGTGTGTGTGCTTGCGTAAGCGATTGCCGTTAACATTGCAAAACATGTGCTGCCCGTATTCTACATATAGTTTAGATAACGTGTGCATAGTGAAGCAAAATACAAACAATGATGCCACTCAAATCACAATCCTATCATACGTATGTGTTATACAGCGCACACGCCACACACTCGAGACCACACCAACACCGTATCCATGATTTGTCATACGTTGTCCTACTTAAGTCATGCGATCATTTATAGGAAGTCATCCATAGTAAAATGCAGATTCAACACACAGGAGTTGAAATGGAAACGGTGAAACGTACTGGTAATTTTATATTTTGAGGTGAATTTCTACATTGATACTATGTAGTGTAATCGGGTCGATTCTTGTTAGCTCCTTGATTTGATTGTTCTTTAATGATGCACTTGTTTTCTATTTAATCGAGTTTAATGCTGGTTGTATATATTTAGCAAATCATAAACTTATTTATTCTTGGCTGTTGTTTTCTATTGAAACATATTAATTGTTGGTGGCCGTTATTTGAATAGTATTTGAATAGTATTTGTTATTTGGATAGTTGATATTTAAAAGGAGTGTGAGAGGAAAAATATTATAGATTATAATAGGATGGATTGTTTAAGGCCAATTTTTTATTACAAATGTATTCATATTTAACCAATTAACCAGCGACCATAAAAATGAATGAAGTTGGATAATTGAAATTAGTTATTTTTGTATATGTAGGTTCATTATACATGGTCAAATATATAGAACACATTTATTATGCTATTTTTAGCATCTGTAATAGTAGGGTACGCCGCGTATAGGGGTGTCTTTCAAATGTGTTTCATTTTTCAAGAGGATTTCTGCACACTGTGATCTAACCATGAATGATGTTGTGGCCTTCTTGGACGACCTTGGCCTCGATGTCGATGAGGTTGAGGCTGACATTCTTCTAAGCTGTTATATAAGATATATCTATATATATAAAAGAGATCCTCTGTCTGTCTGTGTGTTTGTTTGTCTGTCCCACCCTCCTCGGTCCATTTTCAGCACTCGGTGCTACTCGGTAACCACTTGGGATACCCGCCAACAATTTATACCATTACGTTGGAAATTTCCTCGTCTACACGATAGGATAAATTTTAAATTTTAAAAATAAAACCAAAAAAAGTTGTCGCGGTGAAAAGACAAAATGAACCCTGAAAAATGCGAAAATTTTGGTCAATATTCCTGCATCTACTCCTCATAAACCAGAAATGGTACAGCCAAACAGATTATACCACTGTGTAGAAAATATTCTGTTCTACGCGATGGGTTATAATTAATATCCAAAAATTAAATATAAAATATGTAAAAATGACAAAATTATCTACATTCAAAATTATATTTAAGCTCGACGCGTCCGATTTTCTGTACTTTTTTCTCTATTTCACAGGAACTAACTATGACGCATCTAAATAAATATTACCATCATGCTGGGAATTTTGTTTTCTACAGCACGGTATAACTTTTAATTTTCCAAAGTATATTAAAAAAAGTTACGGCGGTGTGAAGTCAAAATGACAAAGTCAAAAATGCAAAATTAGCACTGAAAAACGCGAATATTTTGGTCAATATTCCCCCATCTATTCCTCATAAACCAGCAATGGTACAGCTATAAAAATTATACTATTGTGTAGATAATTTTGTGTTCTACAAGAAATATTCTAATTTATACCCACAAATGATACAAAAACGTGTAAAATTGGCAAAATTCTCAAATACATCCAAAATTACACTTGAACACCGGGCGACTAAAATTAATACATTTTTCTACCTATTTCTCAAAAACTATTTGTCACACATTAAAATTAATTATACCATCGTGCTAGAAAATTTGTTTTCTACAATACGGTATAATTTTTTATTTTCCAAAGTGTATCTGAAGGCAGTTACGGCGATGTAAAGTCAAAATGTCATGTTGCCAATTTGACAGCTATTATGCGCACTTGCGATTACACAGGAATATACTACTGTGTAGATAATTTTGTGTTCTACAAGATAAGCTATAATTTATACCCACAAAAGATACAAAAAACGTGTAAAATTGGCAAAATTCTCAAATACATCCAAAATTACACTTGAACACCGGGCGACTAAAATTAATTCATTTTTTTACTATTTCTCAGTAACTATTTGTTATACATGAAAATAAATTATACCATCGTGCTAGAAATTTTGTTTTCTACAATACGGTATAATTTTTAATTTTCCAAAGTGTATCTAAAGGAAGTTACGGCGATGTAAAGTCAAAATGTCATGTTGCCAATTTGACAGCTATTATGCGCACTTGCGATTACACATGAATATACACTGATTTAATTTCACTGAAGTCCAATCACAATTTACGCACTTGCGATTACACAGAAATATAATACTGTGTAGAGAATTTTGTGTTCTACAATATAAGCTATAATTTTTACCCACAAATGGTACAAATAACGTGTAAATTTGGCAAAATTCTCAAATACATCCAAAATTACACTTGAACACCGGGCGAATAAAATTAATTCATTTTTCTACTATTTCTCAGTAACTATTTGTTATACATAAAAATATATTATACCATCGTGCTAGAAATCTTGTTTTCTACAATACGGTATACTTTGTAATTTTCCAAAGGGTATCTGAAGGAAGTTACGGCGGTGTAAAGTCAAAAGGACATATTGCCAATTTGACAGCTATTATGCGCACTTGCGATTACACAGGAATATACACCGATAAAATTTCACTGAAGCCCAATCACAATTAAGAATGCATCATATTATCTCCAAGCATGGATGGTGTGGTTTTTTTGCGTACAGTTTAATTAATGCTACACTATACTGAATAGAAAGTCTTTATTGTCCTCAATATTTACACATCAAATGTTCCGCACGACGGGCGGGTAAAATGCTACTTGGAACAAAATAAGCTACTGAATTTTACTGTGTAATTTAATTGGTTTAATTTCAAGCTGCATACGCTTGAGTTGCATAAGGATGCAGGTTGTAATATCATGCAATGCCAAGTATATGCATATGCTGTTATAGAGGAAGCATTAATCTGGAATTATAGAGATGTTTCATTGTTTTGATAGTGTTACACGTCTGAATTACTACACACGAAGGACGGGTGTGAATTTGAGTAGTGTTGAGGGAGAAACATCGTCAATAATTAAAACAAGAATTTACAAATGTGACCTTTCTATTGGTCGTTTTTCATCAATTTTATTTGTGTTTGTTTCGTGTTTGAGTTCTGAATTATTCCGCACGACGGGCAGCTTTAAATATGAGGCGGGTTGTGGAAAAACATGTTTTCTAAATTGAAACATAAATTTCACATTTAGACTATAAAAGTCTAATAGAAAATATACGTTTAATATTAGCTATAACTATCCTTTGGGTTTGTCTTTCTTTTTCAATTTGCACTAATTTTTTTTATGAATTGAATATTAATTATATTTTATGAACTGTTCCGCACGACGGGCGAATTAAATGTATCTATAAAGAGTGGGTTTAAATGATAGCGAGGTATATGATATTTTGCTAGCAGTAAATATTCTAGCGATAAAAGTAGAATAGCTCTTAAGCAAATGATTTTGGAGAATGATGTGAACCTTTAAATATATTTTGCGATCTGATGATATATGTATTAGGAATAATACGTAGCAGAATATAGATTGCATAATATAATATCGGCTGTAATATCAAGGGCTGTAATATCGGTGTAATCCAAAAAATAACAACTGTATGAATATGATGCATTAGTGGAAGCATTAACCGGGAATTATGAGATAATATGATAATGGTGTATAATTATATCGCATTATGCAACAAATGTCAATTAAGCTGCCTTACAGTTTGGTCCCGATACTATATTGGCGGGTTGAGAGAAAAGTATTGGTGGGCCGCGTGTTTGGGACCCCTGGGGTAGATAATCTCAGTCTTCTGATTACAAATTATGATCGCATCAGTATATTTTGTGATCACAAACTAATAAGTTAAATCACCTCAGACTAGGCTGAGAGCGGTCAAGATTGAATGGTTGGGTTGGGTTGGGTAGGTTTGACTCAGGTTATATTGGGTTTTAATGATAGCGGAAAATATATAAATTTTAACAATAAATATTATAGCGGTAAAAGCGAAATAGTACTTAAGCAAATGATATTGGGGAATCATGTTAAGTAATAAATATAGTTTGGAAACATTCTGATGAAAATATTTCATCATCTTTCATTGTTTGTTTCGTGTTTGTGTTCTGAATTATACCACACGACGGGCAGATTTATATATCAGGCGGGTTGAGGGATAATATTTGTCAAAATAAGAACAAAAATATTCACATTTAGACTTTTCTATTGGTTAAGATATTTATAGGTTACATTTTTTGGTTTTCAATTTGTATTCATTATATTTTATGGATTTGATATGAATTTTATTGTATGAATTGTTCCGCACGACGGGTGGGTTTAAAAAAGTGTTTTTAGATCATTTTTTCAAATGGTTCATTTGAAAAAAAAATAATTAAAATAAAAATATTCCGCGGGCAGCAACTGTAGACAATAGAACGTTCAATTTTCCCTGTAGAATTAGTCCATACACAAAACCAATGGATTTGACTTCAAATATGAATTTTATTGTATGAATTGTTCCGCACGACGGGCGGGTTTAAAAAAGTTGTTTCCATTTTTTAGTTCATTTTTTTCAAATGGTTCATTTAAAGAAAGGTATTTGTTACAAATAAAAATGCTCCGCGGGCAGCAACTATAGACAATAGAACGTTCAATTTACCCTGTAGAATTAATCCATACACAAAACCAATGGATTTGACTTCAAGATCCAGAACGGATCGTGTTCGAGTTCTGAATTATTCAGCACGACGGGCGGGTTTAAAAATGACTCAGGCGGACTGAGGGGAAATATTTTGTCGAAATAAAAATAATTAAACTTATAATTTTCAATAGATGAATATTTTTATGAGTGTACCCTATTTCATTTTTATTTTTACATATTTTTTTATGAATTGAATATGAATTTCATGTTATGAATTGCTCCGCACAACGGGCGGGTTTTAATGCTATATATATACATAAATAATCTTATAGTCTTCATATGTACATAAAGAAGAAATTATCTGTCTGTCTGTGTATGTATGCTTGAATATGAGGTGACATAATTGCGCTGGTTCATGGTTCGCTGGTTCAATGATCAGGGGCTTCAAACGCAAACGAAGCGATGGCTCATTTTTATGAAATAAAAATGTCCCGCGGGCAGCAATAAAACGTTCAATTTCACCGTGTAGAATGAATTCATATACAAAACTAATGGATTTGACTTCAAAAACCAGAACGGATTGTGTTCGAGTTCTGAATTATTCCTCACGTCGGGCGGGTGATAAATATGAGGCGGGCTGAGTGAAAATATTTTGTCAAAATAAATTAAAAATAATGAAATTTAGACTTTTTAATTGATTAAGGTTTTCATGAGTTTGCCTCATTTATTTTTAATTTGCAATATTTTCATGAATTGCTCCGCACAATGGGCGGGTTTTAATGCTATATATATATATATATATATATATATATATATATAAATATAAAAGAAATTATCTGTCTTTCAGTGTGTATGTATGCTTGAATATGAGGTGATGTAATTGCGCGGGATCAATGGTATAGATCAGGGGCTTCAAACGTAAACGAAGCGATGGATCATGTGTATGAAATAAAAATGTCCCGCGGGCAGCAACTATAGACAATATGACGTTCAATTTCACCGTGTAGAATGAATTAATATACAAAACTAACGGATTTGACTTCAAGATCTACAATGGATCTACAATGGTCTACAATGGATCGTGTTTGACTTATAAATTATTTCGCACGTCGGGCGGGTTTAATTATGAGGCAAATTGATGGAAAATATTATGTCAAAAAAAGAAAAAAAGATTAAACTTAGACTTTTCAATTGATTACAATTTTATGACTGTGCCCTTTTTCTTATTAAATTTTCAAATTTTTTATGGATTAAACATGAATTTCATTTTGAGAGTTGTTCCGCACAACGGGCGGGTTTTAATGCTAGTATAAATATAAAAGAAATTATCTGTCTGTCTGTGTGCGTGTATGCTTGAATATGAGGTGACCTAACTGCGCGGGCTCAATGGTATAGATCAGGGGCTTCAAACGTAAACGAAGCGATGGATCATGTTTATGAGATAATAATGTCCCGGGGTGGGTTTATATATGAGGCGGGTTGAGGGAAAATATTATGTCAAAATAAAAATAAAAATATTCACACTTGGACCTTTCTATTGAGTAGGACACTTATGAGTTTTTTTTTTTTTTTATTTGTAATATTTTTGTATGAATATGAATTTTTATTAATATTAATTCTATTTATGAATTCCTCCGCACAACGGGCGGGTTTTAATGCTAGTAAGATATATATCTTATCTTCTAAGTTGAGGCTGACATTGGAGCGTTTTTCAAGAATTCCAATTGATGAAATGATCACAAAGAAGTACTACCATCACGACCTGACACAGTTCATTCGAGGTGAGCCCATTCGATTAGGATACAAGTTATGGTCCTTGAGCGCATCCGATGGAAACATCTACACTTCATCTTTGTATCAGGACAAGGAGCAGGGTCGCTCAGCAGGGATCCCCATGGGGTCTCGAGTAGTACTCAGCCCCATCTCCCAGGTCAGCATCGCTAACGGGAAAGAGTTATCCTTCAACAAATTGTTCACCTCTCTATCACTTCACGTCTCGTTGACCAAACTGGGATTCAGTGCGTTAGGAACTATCCTCGCCAATTGAACAAGATGGCTCCGTTCCAGTCGGATAAGGTGATGAAGGCTTGGGACTCTAGGAGAGAACCCCAGGATAAATTTTTTTGACTGAAGCATTAAAATGGGAGGAGCACGGCCCAATAGAGTCAATCAAGAACAACATCCAGTCGAGAGATACACATATGATTAAATTCTCCACATACATAAACGAACTAAACACAAAAATGAAAGCACCCGCGATATACACGGAAAAATATACATCGAGGACAAGAAGAGACAGGCGTTTACTAGAATACGACTAATGTCTCATAACCTACGAATCGAGCGAGGCAGATGGAGCAGAACCCCACGATAGGAAAGAACATGCGCTTGTGGAAAAAACGAAGTACTGACTGAACAACATGTCTTGATATGTTGTGAACATACGGCCGAACAAAGAAAGGAACATGGAAACAGACTGGATTTCGAAAGCATAGCAAATCTATTTGAAAATTGTATAAGATATGAAGTGTTATGCGAATATATATAAGTGCCTAAACTTAATTAGGGGGGTAGAAATTTAAATGTGTTATGTTGTTACCGTGTTATGGTATTGTAATGTGATTTTTTATATGTTATATATGCTATATGATTTTGGATATGATGTACTCGAACTCGAGCCATATGTATCATTGTTGGACCTTGTGTCAATGAACTACTACTACTACTACAGTGTGTGTATGTGTGTTCGTGCTTGTGTGTGTGTATATGTGTGTGTGTTTGTGTGTGCATGCCTTGAGTATTTCTGAAACCCTACGTAGTTTTTAGTTACCTTTGTATATATATACTCCGAACTGCTATTCGCTATTATTTGAGTTTTGCATGAACTTACGTGGTATACTGATATATATACCGTAAATGCTCTTTTTATCCGACATGTCGGATTATTTTTCGACCCCCTGTGTATGGTGCCGGATTATAAGAGCCTGCCGGATTATTAGAGACTGTCGGATTATTTTTGGTCACTCCGCACGGTAGGATTGCGCAAAAACTGCAGCACAAAAATAGTGCACTGATAACAGGGACGAGAGAAGAAGCGTATCTGCACAGTGTATTGTTCTGTGTAGTAATCGCCCATTGCTAAATAAACTGTTGCTGAACTATAACTGAATCGTGTTTGCAGTTTCAATTAGCCTTTCCAGGAAGTGCCGGATTATTAGAGCCTGTCGGATAAATACAGCATTTACGGTATATACGGTATATATATGTATATATATATATATATATATATATATATATATATATAAAAGAGATCCTCTGTCTGTGTGTCTGTCTGTTTGTGTGTACCACCCTCCTTGGTCCATTTTCTGTCAGCTAATACTCGGCCACCACTTGGCGTACTCGCTAACGATTTGTACCATCACGTTGGAAATTTTCTTGTCTACACTTAACACTACATTTTAAATTTTAAAAATGAAACCAAAAAAAGTTATAGCGGTGAAAAGACAAAATGAACCCTGAAAAATGCGAAAATTTTAGTCAATTTTCTGAAGACTATACCATTCACAAGTCAATTTGGCAAAAGTGAAAATCAATTTGGCAAAAGTGAAAATCAATTTGGCAAAAGTGAAATTCAATTTGGCAAAAGTGAAAATCAATTTGGCAAAAGTGAAAATCAATTTGGTAATTCTTACAAATTTAGGTGGTAGTGGCATTGATAATGCATAATCATATTGTTTATTAGTGTTTTAGTAACAAATGTATTACTCATGCAAATTATATCAATTAATGTTTTGTTTAAGAATATATATAGTTTAAGAAGCTGCCATGTAGGGATATATTTTTTAATGAAGTCTTTTATATTAGCATCAAAATGATCTTTTAAGTGATTGGGCTTAGCTCCGATTCAAGGTAAATAATAAAATAAACTGTGCACCAATGTGTGGAAAATTTTCTGTTCTACCCAACGAACTATGATTTATACCCAAAAATTAAATATAAAACATGTAAAATGGAAAAAATTCAATCTACATTCAAAATATTATTTAAACTCCACGCGTCCGATTTTCTATACTTTTTTCTCTATTTCTCAAAAACTAATTATCTCACATCTAAATAAATAATACCATCATGCTGGGAATTTTGTTTGCTAAAACACGGTATAATTTTTAATTTTCCAAAGTGTATATAAAAAGTTACGGCGGTGTGAAGTGTAAATGACAAAGTCAAAGAGGCAAAATTAGCACACAATAACGTGAATATTTTGGTTAATATTCCGCTATCTATTCCTCATAAACCAGCAATGGTACAGCTATAAAATATATACTATTGTGTAAATAATTTTGTGTTATACAAGAAAAGTCATAATTTATGCACAAAATGATACAAAAAACGTGTAAAATTGGCAAAATTCTCAAATACATCCAAAATTTCACTTGAACGCCGGGTGACTAAAATTAATTCATTTTTCTACCTATTTCTCAAAAACTATTTGCCACTAAATTAAATTATACCATCGTGCTAGAAATTTTGTTTTCTACAATACGGTATAATTTGAAATTTTCCAAAATGTATCTAAAGGACGTTACGGCGGTGTAGGTAACGGTTATCACACATACTCCGCTAGAGCCAAACATACCAGGCACCGTGTAATACGGGCGTCGCTCTAACACATAAATTAGCCTAACGACAGCTGCACAAGCAAGCCGCGAAAGAACGATAACGTAAACTGAGAAAGAGAGAGAGAAAGAAAACTGAGTAAACTGACGGATAGAAAACTGGTCTGATTATAACTTTGTTATAGGTGTAAAGTCAAAATGTCATGTTGCCAAATTTGACAGCTATTATGCGCACTTGCGATTACACAGGAATATACTACTGTGTAGATAATTTTGTGTTCTACAAGATAAGTTATAACTTATACCCACAAATGATACAAAAAACGTGTAAAATTGGCAAAATTCGGAAATACATCCAAAATTACACTTGAACACCGGGTGACTAGAATTAATTAATCTTTCTACCTATTTTTCAAAAACAAATTGTGACACATTAAAATGAATTATACCATCGTGCTAGAAATTTTGTTTTCTACAATACGGTATAATTTTTAATTTTCCAAAGTATATCTGAAGGAAGTTACGGCAGTGTAAAGTCAAAAGGACATATTGCCAATTTGACAGCTATTATGCGCACTTGCGATTACACATGAATATACACTGATTTAATTTCACTGAAGTCCAATCACAATTTACGCACTTTCGATTACACAGGAACATACTACTGTGTAGATAATCTTGTGTTCTACAAGATAAGCAATAATTTATACCTACAAATGGTACAAAAAACGTGTAAAATTGGCAAAATTATCAAATACATCCCAAATGTCACTTGAACACCGGGCGACTAAAATTAATTCATTTTTCTACTATTTCTCAGTAACTATTTGTTACACATATAAATAAATTATACCATCGTGCTAGAAATCTTTTTTTCTACAATACGGTATAATTTTTAATTTTCCAAAGGGTATCTGAAGGAAGTTACGGCGGTGTAAAGTCAAAAGGACATATTGCAAATTTGACAGCTATTATGCGCACTTGCGATTACACAGGAATATACACCGATTAAATTTCACTGAAGCCCAATCACAATTAAGAATGCATCATATTAGCTCCAAGCATGGATGGTGTGGTTTTATTGGGTACAATATAATTAATGCTACACTATACTGAATAGAAAGGCTTTATTGCCCTCAATATTTACACATGTATTGTTCCGCCCAACGGGCGGGTAAAATACTACTGGGAACAAAGTTAACTACTGAATTTTACTGTATAATTTGGTTCAATTTCAAGTTGCATAAGCTTAAGTTGCATAAGGATATTGGTTGTAATATCATGCAATGCCAAATATATGAATATGCTGTTTTAGCGGACGCATAAATCTGGAATTATAGAGATGACAGAAGGTTTCATTGTTTTGATAGTTTTACACTTCTGAATTACTACACACGAAGGATGGGTGTGAACTTGAGCAGTGTTGAGGAAAAAACTTCGTCAATAATTAAAACAAGAATTTACAAATTTATATTTTTATATTGGATAAGCTGTTTGCTTTTTGATTCATTATATTCTATTTATAGTTACGCACGACCGGCGGGTTTAAATACAAGGCAGTTCGAGGGAAAATATTTTGCCACATCTAAAATTAAAACATTCACATTTAGACTTTTCTATTGGTTAAGACTTTTTATGGGTTTACTTTTCATTTTTACGGGTTCACTTTTCATTTTAAATTTCTAATCATTTTTTATTAATTCAATATTCATTTTAATTTATTTATTGTTCTGCTCAAAGGGCGGGTTTTAATGCTAGATGGTGATGTTGAGTTATAAATATATTTTGAAGACATTATGATAAAAAATTAGTCATTTTTCATTGTCTTGTGTCAGAGTTCTGAATTATTCAGCACGACGGGCAGGTTTAAATAGGATTTTTTTGGGGGTTTACTCTTTTCTTTATTAATTCATATTTATTTTCTCTCATGAATTGAATACAAATTTAATAGTATGAACTGTTTCGCACGGCGGGCGTGTTTACATGCTAGAATTTTCATTATTTTGTACGTGTTAGTGTTCTGAATTTTTCCACACGACGGGTAGCTTTAAATATGAGGTGGATTAAGGGATAATATTTTGTCAAATTTATAATTAAAATATTCACATTTAGTTTTTATTGGTGAATGTATTTACAGGTTAAATTTTTTATTTTTTTATTTTTATACAGTTTATTCTATGGATCGAATATGCATTTTATTTTATGAATTGTTGAGCACGACGGGCGGGTTTCAATATGAGGCGGGTTAAAGGACAATATGTTTTTAAAACAAAAATAAAAATAATTAAATTTAGACTTTTCAATTGAGTAAGATCTTAATCAGTATATATGTTTTTTTTCCATTTGCAATATGTTTATGAATTAAATGTGAATTTCATTTTATGAATTGCTCCGCACAACTGGCGGGTTTCAATGCTAGACGGTGATGTTAAGTTATTAATATATTTTGGAAACATTATGATGAAAAAGTGTAGTCATTTTTCATTGTTTCGTGTCAGAGTTCTGAATTATTCAGCACGACGGGCATGTATAAATATGAGGCGGTTTAGGCAAACTATTTTGTGAAAATAAATATGAAAATATAGAAATTCAGAGTTTTTATGGGTTTACACCACTCTTTTTTAATTCATATTCCTTTTCTCTTATGAATTGAATACAAATTTAATAGTATGAACTGTTTCGCTCGACGGGCGGGTTTACATGCTAGAATTTTCATTGTTTGTTACGTGTTTGTGTTCTCAATTATTCCGCACAATGGGTGGGCTTATATATGAGGCGGGTTGAAAGAAAATATTATGTCAAAATAAAAATAAAAGTATTCACACTTGGACTTTACTATTGAGTAAGACACTTATGAGTTTTCATTTTCTTTTTTAATTTGGAATATTTTTTATGAATATGAATTTTTATGAATATTAATTCCATTTTATGAATTCCTCCGCACAACGGGCGGGTTTTAATGCTAGTATATATATAAAACAGATCCTCTGTGTGTCTGTCTGTGTGTCTGTCTGTTTGTCTGTCCCACCCTCCTTGGTCCATATTCTGCAAGCTGCTACTCGGTAACCACTTGATGTACCCGCTAAAAATTTATACCATTACTGTAGAAATTTTCTTGTCTACACGATAGGTTGAGTTTAAAATTTCAAAAATAAAAAAATAAAAGTTATAGCGGTGAAAAGACAAAATGAACCCTGAAAAATGCGAACATTTTGGTCAATATTCCGCCATCTACTCCTCACAAACCATAAATAGTACAGCCAAACAAATTATACCACTGTGTAGAGAATAACTGTCTACTAGGTAGGTTATAATTCATATCGAAAAATTAAATATAAAATATGTAAAAATGAAAAAATTTCAATCAACATTCATAATTATATGTATACTCAACGCGTCCGATTTTCTGTACTTTTTTCTCTATTTCTCAGCAACTAAATATCACACATCTAAATAAATAATACCATCATGCTGGGAATTGTGTTTTATACAGCACGGCATAAATTTTAATGTTCCAGAGTGTATTAAAAAAAGTTGCGGTGGTGTGAAGTCAAAATGACAAAGTCAAAATGCAAAATTACCACTGAAAAACGCGAATATTTTGGTCAATATTCCGCTATCTATTTCTCATAAACCAGCAAAGGTAGAGCTATAAAAATTATAATATTGTCTAGATAATTTTGTGTTATACAAGAAAAGTTATAATTTATACCCACAAATGATACAAAGAACGTGTAAAATTGGCAAAATTCTCAAATACATCCAAAATTACACTTGAACACCGGGCGACTAAAATTAATTCATTTTTCTATTATTTATCACTACCTATTTGTTATACATAAAAATAAATAATATCATCGTGATGGAAATTTTGTTTTCTACAATGCGCTATAATGTTTAATTTTCCAAAGTGTATATTAAGGAAGTTACGGCGGTGTAAATTCAAAAGGACATATTGCCAATTTAACAGCTATTATGCGCACTTGCGATTACACAGGAATATACTACTGTGTAGAGAAGTTTGTGTTCTACAAGATAAGCTGTAATTTATACCCACAAATGATGCAAAAAACGTGTAAAATTGGCAAAATTTTCAAACATATCCAACATTTCACTTGAACACCGGGCGAATAAAATTAATTCATTTTTCTACCTATTTCACAGTAACCATTTGTCACACATTAAAATAAATTATATCATCGTGCTATAAATTTTGTTTTCTACAATACAATATGATTTTTAATTTTTCAAAGTGTACCTAAAGGAAGTTACGGCGGTGTAAATGCAAAAGGACATATTGCCAATTTGACAGCTATTATGCGCACTTGCGATTACACAGGAGTATACACCTATTAAATTTCACTGAAGCCCAATCACAATTAAGAATGCATCATATTAGCTCCAAGCATGGCTAGTGTGGTTTTATTGCGTGCAGTTTAATTAATGCTACACTATACTTTATAGAAATGCTTTATTGTCCACAATATTTACACATGAATTGTTCTGCACGACGGGCGGATAAAATGCTACTGGGAACAAAGTAAACTACTGAGTTTTACTGTGTAATTTAATTGGTTTAGTTTCAAGATGCGTAAGCATATGAGTTGCAATATCATCTAATGTCAAATATATGCATATGCTGCTTTAGCGGAAGCATTCACCTGGAATTATATATGTGACAGAAAGTTTCATTGTTTCGATAGTGTTACATTTTTTATTCACTACACACGAAGGACGGGCTTAAATTTGAGGAGTGTTGAGGGGAAATTTCCGTCAAAAATTTAAACAGGTTAGGTTAGGTTATGTAATTTACAAATTTATATTTTTCTATTGGTTAAGCTTTTTGCTGTTTTTCATTTTATTTTAATAGTCGTTCCGCACGACGGGCGGGTTCAAATATGAGGCTGTTTGAAGGAAAAAATTTTGCCACATATAAAATAAAAACATTCATATTTAGACTTTTCTATCGGTTAATAGTGTTTATGGGTTTACTTTTTTCTATTTAAATTTGTATTAGTTTGCGTTTATGAATTCAATATTTATTATATTTTATTAATTGTTCCGCACCACGGGCGGGTTTCAATGCTAGATGGTGATGTTAAGTTATATTTTTGGAAACATTATGATGAAAAAGATAAGTCAAATTCCATTGTTTCGTGTCTGAGTTTTGATTTATTCAGCACGACGGGCAGGTTTAAATATGAGGCGGTTTAAGCAAACTATTTTGTCAAATTAAATATATAAATATAGAGATTTATACTTTTATGGATTTATTATTTTCTTTTTTAATTCATACTCCATTTCTCTTATGAGTTGAATAGAAATTTAATAGTATCAATTGTTCCGCACGACTGGCGGTTTACATGCTTGAATTTTAATTGTTATTTACGTGTTTGTGTTCTGAATTATTCCGCAAGACGGGCAGGTTCATATATGAGGCGGGTTGAGGGAATATATTTTGTCAAAATTAAAAATAAAATATCCACATTTTGACATTTCTATTGGTTAACATATTTACAGGTTAAAATTCTTGCCATTTAATTTGTATTCATTTTTTTAATGGATTGAATTTACATTTTATTTTATTAATTTTTCCGCACGACGGGCTGGTTCAAATCTACTTATATAAAAGGAATTCTCTGTCTGTGTGTGTATGCTTAAATGCGAAGTGACATAACTGCGCGGGCTCAGTGGTATAGATCAGGGGCTTTAAACGTAAACGAAGCGATGGATCATGTTTATGAAATAAAAATCTCCCGGGGGCAGCAACTATAGATATTGGAAAAAGATGGAGGACAGTCCTACCGGATGGTAGGATGTTATGAGCGTTTGAATGCGATCACGGTTCCTGATCGATCTCGGACTAGGCCGATCATACAAGTTCAAATTCGTGGTAGCAGCTGTTTCATCCCCGATATTGGGAGCGGACTTTCTTCGCGAATTCGGGCTTATAATAGACCTGAAGAAGAGGACTCTGGTGGATAGCACCACTTACTTGCGTACCAACCCAGCAGCGACAAAATGTGACCGACATCCATTACATGCTCATGTTTGCCGAGTTGACCCGCCACAGCGCGACGGTCCAGAGTTCGCTGAAATTCGTGAATCAGCGCCATTCAGAGAGCTCTGTGCACCGCCTTCTGGTTTTCCGGCCGTCAGCGTCCCGAGTGTTGAACACCGCATCATTACACGTGGGAATCCTGTGTTCGCTAGACCAAGGCGCCTCATGCCAGCCAAATTGACAGAAGCTAAACGTGAACTGGAATACTTGCTTGAACAGGGAATCCTGGTACCATCTTCCTCAGCATGGTCAAGTCCAATACACTTGGTGGAAAAAGATGGAGGACGGTCCTACCGGATGGTAGGATATTATGAGCGTTTGAATGCGATCACGGTTCCTGATCGATATCCTGTGCCACATCTGCAGACATTCGCAGATCGACTGAATGGTGCCACCATGTTCAGCACCGTTGACCTTGCTCGTGCATTCGCTCAAATCCCAGTATTTGGACCGGACCAACCTAAAACCGCTATAACAACGCCGTTCGGCTTGTTTGAATATCGCCGAATGCCATTCGGATTATCAAATGCAGCACAGTCTTTTCAAAAATTGATGGACTGTGTGCTTCGTGGGATGAAGAATGTCTACGTATATATAGACGACATATTAGTGTTTTCACCAGATGCAGAGCAACATCGAAAGGATATCTGCGAATTATTCCGTCGTCTCAGCTCTGCAGGACTCGTCATTAAACCTGACAAATGTGTTTTTGGTCAGCAACGAGTGAAATTTCTCGGCTTAGTCGTGTCAGCACAAGGCATAGAACCACTACCTGAAAAAGTAGCTGACCTTATCAACATGCCTCCGCCCCGTGATGTGGCCGGATGCAGACGATACTTGGGAATGATAAATCATTTCCACCGATCTGTACCTCAATTGGCGAAACTTCTCCAGCCGTTGCATGTTGTGTGCAAAAACAAGCAGCGCACGCTGACGTGGACGGATTAACAGGCTTCTGCCTTTGAAGCCAGCAAAAGAGCACTCGCCGACGCCTCTAGACTCGCATTTCCGTGTGACAATGCGCCGACAAAGGTGGCGGTAGATGCATCCGACACTGCAGTCGGCGCAGTCATCTTGCAATGGCAACGAGTAATGTGGGCGCCTCTGGCGTTTCACTCTCGAGCGCTACAGGGTGCACAGTTGCGCTGGAGTACCGGCGATATGGAGTTGTATGCTCTCTTTAGCGCAGTGAAGCGCTTCCGCCATCTCCTAGAAGGTCGTCCTCAGCTACAGTTGTGGACCGACCACAAGCCTTTGGTACACGCTTTCACCAGTACCAGCGAACGGTCACCGAGAGTCCAACGCCAACTAGCCTTCTTAAGTGAATTCTCCACCGATATTAGGCACGTCAGCGGCCCGGACAACATTGTTCCTGATTGTCTCAGCCGTCCATTAACTCAGAACCGCTGCACCTTCTCACATTTATCAACTTCCGCTTCATATGTCGACACACAGCAGTGCCTTGATCTGGCGCGAATGGTCAACGAACAGGCAAAATGTCCTGAGGTGACTACTCTGGTGTCATCAACTTCGCTAAACGTGGAGCGGCGCGAAATAGCAGGATGTCCAACCGGATTACTTGTTGACATCTCCACAGGCGTGGACAGACCTTTGGTGACACAAACCATGCAGAGAGAGATATACACACGGTTCCACTGCATGAATCATCCCAGCGCTCGAGCCACGCGCCGTCTGATTTCGGAACGTTTCGTGTTTGCCAGAATCGGGTCCAAAGTTTCTGCCTGGGCAAAAACATGTCTGCAGTGTCAGCAATGTAAAGTGACGCGTCATCAACGGACACCGCTCAAACGCCCTGCACTACCAGCTTGCAGATTTGAGTGCCTGCATGTTGATATTGTTGGTCCGCTGCCAGAGGTCAACGGGTATCGCTTCATATTTACCATCATTGACCGATTCACTCGATATCCCGAAGCTGTACCGCTGACCGACGCCACATCGGCCACATGCGCCAAAGTGCTACTGGATTGGGTGTCCCGATTCGGCATGTGCCGCACGATCACATCGGATCGGGGCCGTCAGTTTGTATCGGACCTTTGGAGCGAGTTATGGACGTTGCTTGGTGTTAAATTGAACACATCATGTGCCTATATGCCGCAACAAAATGGCTTGGTCGAGCGCGTGCATAGACAGCTTAAAGCATCCCTAACTGCCGCCATTCAAGATCAGGTGAATTGGCCTGCTGCGCTCCCTGTCGTGCTTATGGGTATGCGTTCTTCATTGAAGCCGGATATTGGTGCGTCCCCCGATGAACTTGCACTGGGAGAGAAAATGCGATTGCCAGGGCAATTTTTCACCGAAAATTCCAAGTTTCCGGCCAGCGAGACCGCTCGCCACTTGGTGCAGTCGTTCGCAAACTTGAGGCCTGTTCCAACTTGCTGGCACCGTCAACGTGACTCAGAGAAAGCGTTTGTATCGCCCTCCCTGGAGACGGCGTGTCATGTCTTTGTGCGAGTTGATGGTCATCGTTCACCGCTAACACCTCCTTACCAGGGACCGTACGCCGTATTGCAGCGAAGCGACAAATCATTCACCATCGACAATCGCGGCAAGCCTGATGTGGTTGCAGTGGACAGGCTGAAGCCGGCACATCTGGAGCGAGTAGATCAGTCGGCCACAACCACCGCACCGACATCGACAGCGCCTCCGCGAGCGGGAGACGGCACTCCTCCTTCGTATCCTCGATCTCCTTCCGCTGCATCACGTCACGTCGCTCCTAGGATAGTTTGGTTACGGCGTTCCAGACCAGTACGGCCACCACAGCGCTACATCGGAGCATAGCTCCTGAGGGGGGACTGTGGCCCCACTGTGATACAACTCTGGGTTGAAGACCACTGGCCAGTTCGACTGGTTGTGTTTGTGCGTTCGCAAGAGAGAGTCAGTGTACCAGTTGGTGCGTGTGTGGAAGTGTGCATGTATGTTTGTATGTATGTGTGGTGTGATCGTGTGCAGTTGTTTCGGTGTGTGTGTGTGTATGCGTTTGTCGAGTATGCATGTCCCGCGGCGGCGAGCGATTAACCGGCTCGCCGCTGATTGGTTGTTGCGGCGGGTGAGGACTGTGCGTGTGTGTGTGTGTGTGTGTGCTCCCGTGTGTCACGGTGTGAGCTTAGAGTCTTGTTCGTGGTGCGATTGTGGTGTGACGTCTTGTAGGCGCGCGTGGGGCAGTGATGCCCACGCGCGCCTGTCTGTAATATATTTTAGATTTTTTGTTTGTTACAAGCTATTTCTGCCTTTTTATTTTGGAATTATTTTTGTCTGCGACCCGGCTTCAGCAGCGAAGATGGTGCCTTCCAGCATCAGTAGCGGCCTACCAGCGGAGAACAGCGAAGGAGGTGCTCGGCGGCGTGTCAGGTTGGTGTGCAGGGGGGCGGCAGTGCAGCATGATGCCGGCGGGAGGCATCTGAGGAGCTGTGGCCGAGGGATGCTGGTCGTCTCGCCTGCACTGGTGTAAGGCACGTCGCCGGGCAACTACAGGATTGTCAGTGGAGGCGACGATCGCTCGTGGAGGATGCTGGTGCTGGACGGCAGGTGACAGATAGGGGCTGCTGAAGCCGGAGGAAAACATGACGAACGACGGCGACGGCGTGGCCTGTGTGAACGGCGACGTCCCGGCTGTTTGCGGCAGGGTGCTGAAGAGCATTGGGGTCGACGGGAGCATAGTGGGTGCTGGGGTGGAAGTGTTGTGCCCTGTCGCGGCAGCCGGTGATGAAGAAGACGGCAGGCTGAAGCGAAGCACTGAAGAGCACGGGCGGAGGCGGGAGCGCGGTGGACGCTGGGGCCTGACGTGTGTGCTTCGCCGCAGCCACGGTGTGTGCATCTGGTGGAGGCCGTCGTCGAGTTAGGTTTTTTATTGGTTCCTGGTTTGCTTGGTTCGCGTTTTTTTATTGGTTCCTGGTTTGCTTGGTTCGCGTTTTTTAATTGTCTGTTCTTTTGTTGATTTATGTTTCTTTAAAACAGGTGGAGGTGTGGTGTGATCGTGTGCAGTGAGAGAGTGTGTGTGTGTGAAAGATTATGTGTGCGTGAACGTGTTAGTGTGTCTATGTGATCGTGTATGGTTGAATTGTATATTGCGTGCGAGAGTGTGTGAGCGAGTGTGTATAGCTGTGTCGGTGAGTGTGTGCAGTTGTTTCGGTGTGTGTGTGTATGCGTTTGTCGAGTATGCATGTCCCGCGGCGGCGAGCGATTGACCGGCTCGCCGCTGATTGGCTGTTGCGGCGGGTGAGGACTGTGTGTGTGTGTGTGTGTGTGTGCTCCCGTGTGTCACGGTGTGAGCTTAGAGTCTTGTTCGTGGTGCGATTGTGGTGTGACGTCTTGTAGGCGCGCGTGGGGCAGTGATGCCCACGCGCGCCTGTCTGTAATATATTTTAGATTTTTTGTTTGTTACAGTATGTGTGTGTGTTACGTGTGTACTGTTCTTGTGTTAGATTATCGTCACTCATTCACTTGCTCGTGTCGTTTCATCGCAGTACATCGTAACAATTCAGCTGCGTGTTATTGCTGCTACAGGACGTTCAATTTCACCGTGTAGAATGAATTCATATATAAAACTACCGGATTTAACTTCAAGATCCAGAACGGTTCGTTGTCGAGTTCTGAATTATTCCGCAAGACAGGCGGGTTTAAATATGAGGAGGGCTGAGGGAAAATATTTTGTTAAAATTGAAATATTTTTTTTTAATTTTGACTCCAATTGATAAACAATGTATGAGTTCACCTTTTTTCCTTCTTAATTTGCCATATTTTTTTATAAATTATATACGAATTTCATTTTATGAATTGCTCCGCACAACGGGCGGGTTTTAATGCTAGTATATATATAAAAGAGATCCTCTGTCTGTCTCTCTGTCTGTCTGTGTGTCCAACCCTCCTTTGTCCAATTTCGATCAGCTACTACTCGGCGACCACAGCGTACTCTATAAAAATTTATACCATTAAGTAGGAAATTTTCTTGTCTACACGATAGGTTAAATTTCAAATTTGAAAAATTAAATAAAAACGTTATAGCGATGAAAAAACAAAATTATCTCTGAAAAATGCGAAAGTTTTGGTCAATATCCTGCAATCTACTTCTCATAAACCAGCAATGGTACAACTATACAAATTATACCAATCTGTAGGAAATTTTCTGTTCTACATGATAGGTTATCATTATTAACCAAAAATTAAACATAAAACATGTTAAATGGAAAAAAATTCAATCTACATTCAAAATTTCATTTGAACTACACGCGTCCGAATTTCTATACTTGTTCTCTATTTCTCAAAAACTAATTATCACACATCTAAATAAATAATACCATCATGCTGAGAATTTTGTTTTCTACAACACGGTATAGGTTTTAATATTCCAAAGTGTATTAAAAAAGTTACGGCGGTGTGAAGTCAAAATGACAAAGTCAAAAAGGCAAAATTAGCACAAAAAACGTGAATATTTTGGTCAATATTCCGCTATCTATTCCTCCTAAACCAGCAATGCTACAGCTATAAAAATTCTACTATTGTGTGAAAATTTTTGTTTTTCTACAAGATAAGCAATAATTTATACCAACAAATGATTCAATAAACGTGTAAAATTGGCAAAATTCTCAAATACATCCAAAATTACACTTGAACACCGGGCGACTTAAATTAATTTTTTTCTACTATATCTCAGGAACTATTTGTCACACAATAAAATAAAGTATACCATCGTGCTGGAAATTTTTTTTTTTCAATGCGCTATAATGTTTAATTTTCCAAAGTGTATTTGAAGAAAGTTACGGCGGTGTTAATTCAAAAGGACAAATTGCCAGTTTGACAGCTATTGTGCGCACTTGCGATTACACATGAATATACACTGATTAAATTTCACTGAAGCACAATCACAATTAAGAATGCATCATATTAGCTCCAAGCATGGATGGTGTGGTTTTATTGCGTACAGTTTAATTAATGATAGATTATACTGAATAGAAAGGCTTTATTGTCCTCAATATTTACACATGAATGGTTCCGCACGACGGGCGGGTAAAATGCTACTGGGAACAAAGTAAACTACTGAATTTTACTATGTAATTTAATTGGTTTAATTTTAAGTTGCATACGCTTAATTTGCATAAGGATTGCATAGTTGCTGGGTTGTAATATCATGCAATGCCAACTATATGCATATGCTGTTTAGCGGAAGCATAAATCTGGAATTATAGAGATGACAGGTTTCATTGTTTTGATAGTGTTACACTTCTGAATTACTACACACGAAGGACGGGTGTGAATTTGAGCACAGTTGAAGGAAAAAACTTCGTCAATAATTAAAACAAGAATTTACAAATGTATATTTTTCTATTGGATAAGCTTTTTGCTTTTTGATTCATTATATTTTATTTATAGTTCCGCCCGACGGGCGGGTTTAAATACGAGGCTATTCGAGGGAGAATATTTTGCCACATCTAAAATAAATACATTCATATTTAGACTTTCCTATTGGATAAGACTTTTTATGGGCTTACTTGTTCTTTTTTAATATCTAATCGTTTTTTATTAATTCAATATTAATAATTAAGATTGAACATTATATTAATATTCAATATATTAAATCAATATATAAATATTCATTATATTTATTCAATATTAATATTTCAATATTAAGGTTACTTTATTTATCGTTCTGCACAAATGGGGGGTTTTAATGCTAGACGGTGATGTTAAGTTTTAAATATATTTTGGAAACATTATGATGAAAAAGTGTAGTCATTTTTCATTGTTTCATGGATGAGATCTGAATTATTCAGCACAACAGGCAGGTTTAAATATGAGGCGGATTCAGGGACAATATTTTGTCAAAATGAAAATAAAAATATTCACATTTAGACTTTTATATTGAGTAAGACATTTATGAGTTTACATTTTTTCTTTTTTAATTTTAATTTTTCATGAATATAATTGTTTATGAATATGAATTTCATTTTATGAATCGTTCCGCACAACGGGCGGGCTTAAATGCTAGTATATATATATATATATATATATATATATTAGCTTAGTTCTAGTTAGATTAGCTTATTCATTTATATATTTCAGCTCATTATCATTTTGCGATTCATATTGACTTTGCGCTATTAAGTTATATGGATATGCTTGTTACACGTTAAACATACACTTATTTAGGTTTTAGATTTGATCATTTCGTATGATTCATTGTTTGTTCTTTTGTTTTCACCTTCATTTAGCTGTCGTTTCATTTTCCCTGACTACAATTTTCACATTTCTCTCTCTTTAAATTTTGGGCGCTTTCGATGCATGGAGCGTCTCAAGGTGGTAATAGCGCTTGCACTCTTCTCACCATGCTTTGTTTGGCTGTGATGAACAATAAATATAAAAATATTAAGAATAATAATATTTATTATTATAATAATCATAATAAAAAAAATAAGTAGTATTATTATAATGAAAATAATACTAATAATAACTAGTACTATTAGTATAATGATGATAATAAATATAATAAGAATAATAATAACACGTTTCAACTGATAATCATTGGTAATCTGATTTTAGTACAAGGTAATGAAATTAAATCGCACTGTCATATGACATGCAATGATTGTGTTAATTCTTCGGCATATTTGTTGTTTTTTAATTATTCGGCATATTTGTTGTTTTTTAATTATTCGGCATATTTGTTGTTTTTTAATGATTCGGCATATTTGTTTTTTATTTGTGTTAATGCTGACATTAACCAAATATTTAAAGTAGTTTACTAGTTTAAACTAAGCTGCGCATTTTTGCTAAAAATACCCTAAACTTAGAGCTAAACTAACACACCGATACATTCTCATTGTATCTGTAAATGATCTCCAGACGAGGACGAACCTACAGAGCTGAATGAAGGACTCGTCAATTACGGATTCGGAAATTTTCAACCAGAACAATTGACTACAATGAAGAATTCTTTTGTCGCCAGCTCACCCACAGAAGATGTAACTGAAGTTGCCAAGTATTATCCTTAGTCTATAGTTTGGTGAATCGCCTTGCATTGATATACACGTGCGATTATTTAATAGATTAACTATTTAATATATAATTTAATAGATTAACTATTTATTTAATTATTTAATATATAATTTAATAGATTAACTATTTATTTAATTATTTAATATTTAATAGAGTATTTAACGTGCGATTATCGTAATAGATTTCCCTAATAGACTTGTACTTCTTCTACTATATCTATATATTTTGGGTGTTTCTTGTACATGGGGCGATAGCCGGGTGGTAATAGTGCTGGCACTCTCCCCATGCAACTGAATTTGCTTGTAATTTATAATATTATATCATTGTGATATGCTTGTCTCTAAATATACAGTAAATAATGCATACATTATGTGGATAAACAAGTGAATAGGACAGTGGTCTTGTTATGAGAAATACTTAAATATCCATCTACGAAAATTACATACAATGGTACGTCAAAATATTTTCTGTAAATCAAGAAAAAAAAAGAAAAAAGGAAAAAAAATATCTTGTTATACCTCAAATTGGCAATTACCGACTGATTCCTGAAATTTTTATGAAATATTTGAAACTATTTCCTCATTATCTCCTCATTTCCTCTATAATTATTCCTTCCTTTATGCCGTTTTTTGGCAGATGAGCACGCTACTGTTCATCATATTAAGAAAAGCTTCGCTGGATCTATGTGCTCTAAGCGAATATATCTTCTCTGTGTTTCCTCATGGCTAATTGAGTGCTCTATTTTCTTCCAGATTTGTCCTTACATCTGCCAATTCCTCGATTCTTGTCAATTTTTTCTTGTCAATGTGATGATGTCTTATTCCACTTCCACATGCTGCACCGTTTTATTTGTTGTCCTTGATCTGTATTCCGCTTTCGACCTTGAAAATCCTTCCACCCTCATTCGTTGTTTAGCCTCTTGGTGTTACTTCAACTGCTATTTCCGAGCTTCATTCCTAACTTGATGCAGTGGCGGCGCCAATGGGGGCTTGGGGTAGTGGAACCCCCCCCGCATAGATGCCAAGCCCCCCTAAGGCCCCCAAAAATCATATTCATGGATATTAAAATTTCTTACCACTGTAAATGAAGTCCTGTAATTTTGGCTCAAGTTCGAGGAGTCAATCAATGTGCCTCAGTCCCTTACTATAATAGTATGTAGTCAGCGTTCGAGTGTAGCTCTTCATGCTTCGCCAAGCCTCCTCAACTTTTTCCTTAGCCCCCCACAACCTTATCCCTAGCCACCCACCCCCCCCATCGGAAAAATCCTGGCGATTCGATTCGTCGTCTGATCGAATGAAACGATTCGTCGTCTGATCCTGTTCTTCTATTTTCTAACGTTATCCAGGTGTCCTTCTTTTTTATTTATTGTTAAATCTATACATGTCATCTATCTGTCCTATTCTTCTTCAGCATTCCATCACGTGATAATTTTTATACACCTAATGAGTGTAGGTCGTAATATAATATAATTGTGTATATCATCCTCACATCCCCAATCATAAAACCGTCTTGCAAAATACGCTCAAATTTTCATCTATCTGTGCTAGAAAAATCAATAACACATGTATGTCATTACTGTGTACAGGCTCAGGGAAAAACTGCAGCTCATCCGCGAGTGTTTGATGACAATGTTTCACCTCAGCGTAGTACACAGAGCTGCGACAAAATTGAAATGCTTGTTATGGAAAACCTTGAGCATGGTCATTTGAAATACTCATCTTAAGACGTGATCATAAGTGCAGGATCAAATGACTTACATCTGTGTCACGGGAAAGGGATTGTCATGGAATCGGAAGCATCCTATGATTCTTAACAAATGATATCATGTCTCATTCGGTGTGCCACTGAATATATAATAATTTGCATCGTCTTGTTGGCTATTGATCAAACCAGTGTGATATGTGAGTAAAATAAATACGATGAAACGTCATCTATATTGAATTTATTTGGTCACAAAATAATATTTGTCATACGCTTCAAAAAGTATTTAGCAATTTTATGGAACGCATCTCTAGCAGTGTTGGGTCATCACTAAAGCTTTTCACTGGACAGCGTCAAAATAACCCATAATATTATTATTATATTGCTGGTCATATTATTCTTCGCCACTTGCTTTCGACACAACATCTCATCATCGGTCAGGTGGTTTAGGAGATGGCGACTACTACAGTTCTACGAATATATGTCAATGTACTATGAATTTCAATAAATCTCGTAAAAAATATTCCATGTTTTACTCTCAAAATTAAAGATTTTGAAGTATAAATATATTTACGGTTTGATATCTTGATGAAGTACATTTCGAAAGTAACTGACATATAGGTGAATTGGGAGGGGCCCAAGGATGAAACATCCATTGGAGCAGAGTCATTGAGTCATATAGTGCACACATAGGTGTTCAAAGGCAATGAATGAATTCATATCGCACATTTACAGACCACACAGCATTGAGACACACACAGTCTAGTCATTGAGTAAATTTGGATTCAATAATGCACCTGGTTGCAAACTCCTTACACAAAGAGATCTTGAACGTTCAGAATGTTGTACGTATTGCTTCCGATGAGAATTGTTGTTTCCATTTGCTACAATCAGCTTTAATTGCATTGTGTATTGGAATGACAGAAATCAAACAAAATCAAGGTGAAATTTTTATAGATTTCGTGTGAGCCAAATTTACAAATGAAATCATCACATATCGCACATTCACAGACCACACACCACTCATCTAGTCATTGAGTAAATTTTGATAAAATAATACACCTGTTTGCAAACTCCTTACACAGACATATCTTGAACGTTCAGATTGTTGTACATATCACAATTGTTGCCTCCATTTGATACAATCAGCATTGATTGCATTGTGTATAGGAATGACAGAAATAAAACCAATTCAAGGTGAAATATGCTAGTGAAATACCCAACGAGAAATATTCAAGGTGAAATATTGCATGTGAACCAAAGTGTAATCAGTGTTAAGTATAAAATATACTTAATGTATCAAGTGCATTAACATTAATCTAAATGCATTTTTACGGCTTTTAATGAATGTAGTCATTGGGAGTTAAGAGTAATTAATATATTAATCGATGTATTTGCAGTCCAAAGTAATATAAGTTTTTCGTGCAGATAGAATGCTATTATTATTATTATTAATAATTACAGGCAAATCCAGTAGCATGGGAAGAGTGCAAGCACTATTACCACCCTAAGGTGGCCCCATGTACCGGAAGCGCCCAAAAGATTCAGAGAGAAAGAGAGTTCGAAGAGAAAAAAGTCTAGAAAGAGAGTTGGAAAGAAAATAATAAATAAATAACAATAAAAAATAAACCATCATCCGATAACAATCCATAATGTCACTCCGCCAACGTTCCTCAATAAATAATAACAATCAACAATAAATATGTGATTCAGTGAATAACAGCCATCAATAAATAAGAATAAATATTAATAAATAAGTAATAAATAACAATCAATAACAATACATATGATTCAATAAGAAACATCCAACAATAAATATAAATATGATTCAATAAGTAACAACAACACAAATAAATATGATTCAATAAACAATAACACCAATAAATATGATTCAATAAACAACAACAACAATAAATATGATTCAATAAACAGCAACAACAATAAATATGATTCAATAAACAACAACAACAATAAATATGATTCAATAAACAGCAAAAACAATAAATATAATTTGATAAACAACAACAATAATAAATATGACTCAATAAACAGCAACAACAATAAATATGATTCAATAAACAACAACAGCCAACACTGAGTAAAAGTATAATTTAATAAATAACAACAACCAATAATAAATAGTGATAAATAGAGAGTAAAATAGGAATAAATATAAATAAATAGAAAATATATATCAATAAGCTTGAATAAATAACAATAAATATGAATAAATATACAATTAATAAGACTCAACAGTCAATTCCGCTCTTTCAGTAGCATTTCATTTACTTTGGCCTTGAATTTGTTCAAATTGTTCTGCGAGAAAGCCTCCTCCTTCAACGTGTTCCAAGTAGACACAGTGGCCGGAAGAAAGCAACGTTGGAATTGTTTTGTACGACAACGAATTGGAGCCATGCACTGGGAATGCTGTTTGGATGTAAACCGTGTGCTTCTTGCTGCCACGAAATCATCAGGAATTGACTTGCTCATCGGATGATGGTTGTTGTGCTTGATCTTGTACAGCATGCACACGCTGCTGACCTTTCGACGATGGCAAAGATCACCAAGAACCAAGTCACCACAGAGGAACTTGCAAGTTCTAACAACTCTGTTGATGAGATTGAGGTGACAATCCGCAGCAGAAGATCACACGGGGGCGCAGTACTCCAGAATTGGCAAAATGAAACAGCGAAAACAACTTTTTGAGATTGTGCTGCTACCGAACATCCGATATGCCTTTCTTATAATTCCCAGTTTCCGCGATGCCGAAAAAACTAGCTTCCGAATGTGACTCTCAAACGTCAGCTTTGAGTCTACATGTACTCCCAATATTTTGAGCTCATCACACACGTTGAGTTTGGCGTCATTTATGAGGATAGCTCCATGTGAAGGCTGAACGGTACGTGACCTAGAAACCAACAAGCATTTAGATTTCGAGGTGTTCAGCATCATATTCCACCTCTCACACCACTTCAAGACGCTGCTGAGATCGTCGTTGACCGTTTGACGCACCTGTGGTCTGTGCGAAGGAGATGAAATTACAGCCATCAAGGTGATATCATCAGCATATCCATATACAGGGTTGCGTGTGGTTGTGTTCAGGTCAGCGGTGTAAATGTTGAACAAAATAGGACCCAACACACTTCCCTGCGGGACACCGGACACAATGCTCTGCCAGCCACTGTATGATCCATCGATGGCAACACGTTGTGCGCGATTGGATAGAAATTGATGCAAAACACTTAGCAAACGGCCGCCGACTCCAATGATTCTCAGTTTTTGCAACAAGCCCTGGTGGCTCACACGGTCAAATGCTGCCGAGAAATCCAACTGCACAATCCAGGCTTCACTGCCTTTGTCTAACACTTACTGGAGCTCATGCGTGATAGTAAGCAGAGCGTCAGTCGTGCTGAGTTTTTTTGCGGTATGCAAATTGGTTTTCCGACAGCAGATTGTTGCTCTCCAGGTACTTGGACAGTCTGGAAGATATCAAGTGCTCGAATATTTTGGACAGAATCGGCGTAATTGATATCGGCCGGTAGTTTGCTACATCAGCTGAATTGGTTCCTTTTGGTATGGGCGCGATATTCGCAACCCGCCAACATGATGGAAACGAACCAGTCTTCATCAAGCGCCTGAAAAGAGCACTGAGCTTCGGAGCTAGAGTATCTGCCGTGTTCTTGAAAAATAGCGGAAACATATTCAGAGGGTCTGTTCCTCCGTGGGCATCAAGGTCTTTCATGAGATTCGCCACTTCTTTTGATCGGAAGGCAATGCCTTTTATTTTCGGGGCGAGGACAGATGAATCGTCAGACGGAATGGATCCTTGACATTGCTTGGTATTGAAGTAATCCATAAGCAACTCTGCCTTCTCTGTTGGGTTGATTTTGAGCTCACCGTTCGCTGAAAATAAAGGAGGGACAGACAGGTCATGTCCAAACACTGACGATTTCATCGTTGACCACCATTTGTGGGCGTCATTGGCAGATGTTAGCTTTTCAGCAAGTTTCTTTGAGTGACGTGTTTCCGCTTCTGAATACACATGCTCAGCATGCCGTCTGGCCTCAGTGTAGACATTCCATGAATCGGCTGAGCGTGATTGGAGCCACTTGTGGTAAGCCTCCTGTTTGGATTCACGTGCGCTGCGACATTCGTTGGTGAACCAGGCTTTGTCATCAGAGCGAAAACGTAGTTTTTTAGTAGGCACTCTCCTTGAGATGACATCGGTAATGTATTTGTTCAATGCATCGATGGTGAATTCCTTCTGCTGCAGATTTGAAACTTTAATTGCTTTCAATTAATCATTCACCTTCACCCAGTCAACATTGTTCTTCATGTGCACGAGCATTGAAATCGTGTAAGGAGAAACCTTCTGTCTCAATGTCAACTTCACGGACAGCGACGAGTGATCTGAACTTCCTATTGGAGCTTCCACGCTTACACTCACGATATCTGAGACGTCTTTCATAACCAAGTCCAAACAGTTTCCCGCTTGATGTGTGGGACCGGACACCATTTGTGAGCAGCCAGAAATGTTGCAGAAATCATATGCTGCTCTACCATGAGCGTCTGTAGGAGATGTCGACAAGAGCCACTCACGGTGATGGGCGTTCATGTCTACCACAAATACAAATGCTGACTTGGTGTCCTTCTCCTGAATTGTTGACATGGCTGACAAGAGACATTCGTAGATAGAGTCGTTACTGTCTGGATTTCGGTATGCTCCAAAGATGTAAAAATTCATCAAGGCGGTGTTGACACGCAGCAGCATAACTTCATGACAAGTGCAGTCGTGCGCTGTAATTCTCGTTGCTGAAAAGCCTTTGCGTACGTCCCGTACAAATGAAAAGTCATAGAAGACAGGACAAATAGTTGAGAGTAGTAAAACGTAGGCTGGATAAAAACAGGTTAAAATGTCTAAAATATAAAATACAGCTAATTTGATGACTTATTGGATTGATTATATTGGACAGCCTATTGAATGATTTAAGGAAACTTAAAGCTGGCTGTTATACGTTGTTGCAGCTCTAGTAGAGTGCCTAGTCAACTGTGATAGATTGTGTACGTTTTTTCATTGCTGCCCGTTTTTTTGGTGCTTTCCTGAGGTTTCTCTTGGTCGACAGAATTGATTTTTCGTTAGTGGAGAGAACCAGTCATTTTCATCCAAATTACCAAAATTTTGTTTCCGCAAGTTTTGGGATTTGACCGTGAGAGCGTGGAGAAGATTAACCGTGTTATTTGAATTGATAGCCATCCAGCCAGTCAAAATTTCTAAACGCTGATTCGCCATTTTTCAGCGTGTGTTACGTGCTGTATTTCATTCTGGCCCTCAGCTGACTAAAAAAAATTATTAGGTTCTAAGGATTATTATTCGTTGTGTTTCCGAGCTCACCGTGTTCGGTCGTGTTTTTGCGTTATCCGTGTTTGTCTGGTCATCTCTGTACACTTGGATTGTTAGTCCTTGTGTTTGTGTGCGCGTGTGTAACTACTGGTTCACTATGTGCGCTATGGCCTCGTCGCCCTCTGCTCCTCGCTGTGCCTCTGCTCGGGCATGCACCTGTGGTGAACTCTTGGGCTCTGCATCCTAAATTGTCTGCGAGTGTTGCCGCTCTTCTTACCACGTCTCCTGCGCTGGCCTCTCTACACCCGCGTTCAATGCCATCCGCAAGCACCGTGTGTTTTGGGTATGCCTGACGTGTCAAGAAGCGATTCGCCTGTCGCCTCCAAAACGCGCCCCACCGCTGACGGCAGAAGTGGTGTCAGACATCGTGCAGTGTCGGCTCAACTCATTTCACGACCTACTTGTGTCAGAACTGGACAGCAGACCGAGCACTCCTAAAACTATTGCTGTGCAGGACAACCAGGGACACGAGCCGCTACCCCGGTCTTTCGCTGTTGTGATTAAGAGCAAAGACAAAGAACCGGTGAATACTGACATCGTGCAGGAGGCGCTTCGTGCTGTGCTTGTTTCCCAGGCTCGGAAGACGTCGTCTGGGAGCTTGGTGGTGCATTGTGCAAGCAAAGAAGCGGTTGTGGCTGCTAAAAATCCATCCAAGACAAAGTTGACTATGTGGTGGTAGCTGAACCTGAAAAGGGTAGCAGTGGTTCTCTGCTGCCCAAAATCACAATAGTCAACATTCCACCTTCTAACCCCGACGAGCTACTGACGTCCTTGCGTGAGAAGAAGAGCTTTTTGCGCGATGTTTCCAATTCGGATTTGAAGCTGCTTATCGTGGCTAATACGAAACACGGCCGCACTGACGCAGTTCTCGGAGTGTCACCTGAGGTGAGGCAACGAATCGCTGCTGCCGGTGAAGGATTATACGTCCACTTGTGCTGCTGCCGCGTATACACTCCATTCTGGGTGGCGCGGTGCTCACGCTGCTGTGGCTTGGGCCTCAATGTTGACAGATGCCCGGCCAATGCCGCTACTTGCGGTCATTGTGCAGGTTCACACCTTTCTTCCGCCTGTCCCGACATCACGCGACTCAAGTGTGTCGACTGTGTGACTGTGTTTAAAAGACCGATTGGCATATATGTAGGTCGTTGTTTTCTAAAACCAAATTGAAAGTCAAATAGAAGATCATTGGTAGTAAGATAATACATGACCTTGTAGCGGAGTCGTTAGGCGGCGCAATGCTGAGATGTTAGGCATCGCGCCGCCTCGCTACACCAGCGAAACACAGTACTCTCGCGAGAGTTTATTTGACGACTGATGAATTACATTTGCCTCATTGCCTGATTGCCTCATTTGCCTCTTACATTTGCCAGATTGCCTCATACACACAAATACACACACACATACACAAACACGCCAGATGCCGCAGCCAGTGCCCGTGGCGGCGCCTGGCGGAAACGTCCGCAAACGCTTGAAGCCACGCCCAGTGGCGCGATGCTCCTGCAAGCCAGCAGCGCGTGAGCGCTCTGGAGAGAGCGGAAAGAGTGCAGCCACGTGGTTTGTAGGCAGCGGTGCCTTGCTGATACACCGCGCTACAACCTCATTATATTAAATTCTCTCTGGTACTTTAGACATGGGCGTTAAAATTGTTATAGGTCAGTAGTTAATAGAGTTTTGCGTATTACCATTTTTGAAATTTGGAATAACACGCGCAATTTTGAAAGTACTCGGAAAGCATGATACATTGTGTGATACATCAGTTAGTCATGTGTGTAATTTCGGTGAGGAATGATGAGAC
The DNA here is from genome assembly GCA_916048095.2 of Sacculina carcini. Lineage (NCBI taxonomy): Eukaryota > Metazoa > Arthropoda > Thecostraca > Sacculinidae > Sacculina > Sacculina carcini. Next base: position 8,107,821 of record OU696575.1, on the reverse strand, counting down.
AATACGATTTAGAATTTCACCTGTGAGACCGTCATGCGCGTTCTTGCCACTCTTCAGTTGAGTTATTATGGAGTGTACGACAAGATTTGGAACAGTTTGAAACACGAATTTGTTGCTTTCACACGACTTTAAATGATCGATAAACATACTATGGTGTAAGTTGGTAAGCGGCATATTTATTGCTATATTAAGATTAACGTTAATAAAATACATGTTCAATTCTTCAGCAATGTCTGTTGGGGTTTCATGTAAATCATCATTGTGTATAAAACAGGACGGTAAAATCTCCTTTGGTTTTTTCACGTTAGTTAGGGTTAGTAATATGTTCCACATCATTCGTTTATTGCAATGATGACGTTTAAGTTGCTCAAGGTAGTATTTATGTTTTGCCAAATGTAATTGGCTTCTTAATCTATTGGGAATTTTATTTAATATTTGTAAGCCCTCCTTTTTACGTTTCTTGACGTATTTAAGATGTAATTTGTTTTTTAGATTAATGTCTGCTAAATTTTTTTGTCAATCCACGGCTGCTGCGGATGTTTCCTCAGGTTCTTTTTAGTATTTGATAATTTGTCGATTTGAGTTGAAAATGTTTGTAGGAGGAAGTTGGCACATTTTTCAGCTTCTGATATCTCATAGAACTTGTCCATCTCAAATCTGACTTGTTGTATCAATTAGCCAGCATGTTTAATATTGAATAATCTTCTGTTTTGATGCAATGCTGTGGGTGAAACAGTATTGCACGTCACAGTGTAATGAGTTGGCAGGTGATCCCTGATATCAGGCGTTATTATGCCACTGGAAGAGACTAGAGACGCGTTGTTGATGAATATGTTGTCCATCAGATTGGAGCATGTCTGTGTTATACGAGTCGGCTTATTGATTGTTGGGTAGAATCCTTTAGAAGCCATGAGATCAATAAAATCTGTTTACGACCTATCCAAGATATCAATGTTAAAATCACCGCCAATAACTACTAGTTCATCATTAAGCAATGTGTCAAATTGTGATGTGTCTAAAAAATCAGAAAAAGGGAAGACTGATGAGAGGAAGACCTGTAGACAGAGATAAACACTATATTTCTTTGATTCGGGTTTAAAAGCTCAATAGTTTCTGCCTGAAAGGCAATCTCTGTGCCACTTGAATACTTGTCACTGACCATGTAATTATAGTTTTTGCTCACATAAATGGCAGATGTTTTACCCCTCGTTCTTTCTTTGTGCGGCGAAGCGGTCACTAAATCATAGTCATCAACCTGGAAAAATTTAGATGAGCAGTCATCAATCCAAGCCTCTGATAATAGGATAATATCAAACATTGAACTGGAGAGTAAGTATTTCAGTTTTTCAAAGTTTTGCTTCAGCGATCTTATATTGACTTGCAATATGGCCAACTCCAATGAATTATTCACAATGGTGGAAGGAATCTTGTATGTGCATTGTTCATATATCTTTTTGTCACCGAGATCCAAATGTTGTCTGGTCTGGTCAGGAGAATTCCTGCTACTGGTACTGTGTAGCCCAGTACAACCAGTCTCATAGTCGAGTGGTCGGCGACTAAACCGTCTCCCCCACTGGTTCCCACCATTGAGGAGGGTGGCTAGACACCCAGCAGGACTAAAAATAAAACCTGTCCAAGGGTGAAAGAGCTACTCGCTAGCCAACGGCCATCTAGCATTTATTTTTATTCCTTTATATCCTATGATTTTTTATTCTCTTTTTAATTTTCACTTTGCTTTTTTTATCTCTTCCCATTATATATTTTCTCTCTTTCCATTATGTTCTCTATTACATTACATTATTCATATATGTATATGTGTATGCATGTGTATGTGTATATATGTGCGTGTGTTTGTGTTCGTGTACATGTGTTTGTGTCTCTGTATGTATTCAATTTTGCAAGCACCCATGTACTTTCTGTAAATTTTTGCTCCTTATTTTTATAGAATCACTATATTTCGCAACACAAATACTTGAAATAAGGGCACTATATTTCGCGACCCAACCAGCCAACCAGCGTGACGGCTACAGCAAAAGAGAGTGTGCGTGTGTGTGTGAATTGGGTGGGATTCAGTGATCATTAGTATGAATTATTTGGATGATGAGCTGGGGAACGACTGGAGCCCGAAAGTAATTTTTTCACACAGCACCAACAACAACAACAACATGTATTTGATATAGCGCGCTTTCGATGGCAAAGGCGCGACCAGGAGCAGAGTAATGAAAGTGTAGACACAGAGCGGTGTGGGGACAAAAATAAGGAGCAAAAATTTACAGAAAGTACATGGGTGCTTGCAAAATTGAATACATACAGAGACACAAACACATGTACACGAACACAAACACACGCACATATATACACATACACATGCATACACATATACATATATGAATAATGTAATGTAATAGAGAACATAATGGAAAGAGAGAAAATATATAATGGGAATAGATAAAAAAAGCAAAGTGAAAATTAAAAAGAGAAAAAAAAATCATAGGATATAAAGGAATAAAAATAAATGCTAGATGGCCGTTGGCTAGCGAGTAGCTCTTTCACCCTTGGACAGGTTTTATTTTTAGTCCTGCTGGGTGTCTAGCCACCCTCCTCACTGGTGGGAACAAGTGGGGGAGACGGTTTAGTCGCCGACCACTCGACTATGAGACTGGTTGTACTGGGCTACACAGTACCAGTAGCAGGAATTCTCCTGACCAGACCAGACAACATTTGGATCTCGGTGACAAAAAGATATATGAACAATGCACATACAAGATTCCTTCCACCATTGTGAATAAATCATTGGAGTTGGCCATATTGCAAGTCAATATAAGATCGCTGAAGCAAAACTTTGAAAAACTGAAATACTTACTCTCCAGTTCAATGTTTGATATTATCCTATTATCAGAGGCTTGGATTGATGACTGCTCATCTAAATTTTTCCAGGTTGATGACTATGATTTAGTGACCGCTTCGCCGCACAAAGAAAGAACGAGGGGTAAAACATCTGCCATTTATGTGAGCTAAAACTATAATTACATGGTCAGTGACAAGTATTCAAGTGGCACAGAGATTGCCTTTCAGGCAGAAACTATTGAGCTTTTAAACCCAAATCAAAGAAATATAGTGTTTATCTCTGTCTACAGGTCTTCCTCTCATCAGTCTTCCCTTTTTCTGATTTTTTAGACACATCACAATTTGACACATTGCTTAATGATGAACTAGTAGTTATTGGCGGTGATTTTAACATTGATATCTTGGATAGGTCGTAAACAGATTTTATTGATCTCATGGCTTCTAAAGGATTCTACCCAACAATCAATAAGCCGACTCGTATAACACAGACATGCTCCAATCTGATCGACAACATATTCATCAACAACGCGTCTCTAGTCTCTTCCAGTGGCATAATAACGCATGATACCAGGGATCACCTGCCAACTCATTACACTGTGACGTGCAATACTGTTTCACCCACAGCATTGCATCAAAACAGAAGATTATTCAATATTAAACATGCTGGCTAATTGATACAACAAGCCAGAGTTGAGATGGACAAGTTCTATTAGATATCAGAAGCTGAAAAATGTGCCAACTTCCTCCTACAAACATTTTCAACTCAAATCGACAAATTATCAAATACTAAAAAGAACCTGAGGAAACATCCGCAGCAGCCGTGGATTGACAAAAAAAATTAGCAGACATTAATAAAAAAAACAAATTACATCTTAAATACGTCAAGAAACGTAAAAAGGAGGGCTTACAAATATTAAATAAAATTCCCAATAGATTAAGAAGCCAAATACAATTGGCAAAACATAAATACTACCTTGAGCAACTTAAACGTCATCATTGCAATAAACGAATGATGTGGAACATATTACTAACCCTAACTAACGTGAAAAAACCAAAGGAGATTTTACCGTCCTGTTTTATACACAATGATGATTTACATGAAACCCCAACAGACATTGCTGAAGAATTGAACATGTATTTTATTAACGTTAATCTTAATATAGCAATAAATATGCCGCTTACCAACTTACACCATAGTATGTTTATCGATCATTTAAAGTCGAGTGAAAGCAACAAATTCGTGTTTCAAACTGTTCCAAATCTTGTCGTACACTCCATAATAACTCAACTGAAGAGTGGCAAGAACGCGCATGACGGTCTCACAGGTGAAATTCTAAATCGTATTGTCTTATCATTCCTCACCGAAATTACACACATGACTAACTGATGTATCACACAATGTATCATGCTTTCCGAGTACTTTCAAAATTGCGCGTGTTATTCCAAATTTCAAACATGGTAATACGCAAAACTCTATTAACTACTGACCTATAACAATTTTAACGCCTATGTCTAAAGTACCAGAGAGAATTTAATATAATGAGGTTGTAGCGCGGTGTATCAGCAAGGCACCACTGCCTACACACCACGTGGCTGCACTCTTTCCGCTCTCTCCAGAGCGCTCACGTCGGTGCTGGCTTGCAGGAGCATCGCGCCACTGGGCGTGGCTTCAAGCGTTTGCGGACGTTTCCGCCAGGCGCCGCCACGGGCACTGGCTGCGGCATCTGGCGTGTTTGTATGTGTGTGTGTATTTGTGTGTATGAGGCATGTAATTCATCAGTCGTCAAATATACTCTCGCGAGAGTGCTGTGTTTCGCTGGTGTAGCGAGGCGGCGCGATGCCTAACATCTCAGCATTGCGCCGCCTAACGACTCCGCTACAAGGTCATGGATTATCTTACTACCAATGATCTTCTATTTGACTTTCAATTTTGTTTTAGAAAACAACGACCTACATATATGCCAATCGGTCTTTTAACTCAACTAATTAACAAAGCACGTGGTTCTAGCTCAATCGCACTTACAATTTTCCTTGACATAAATAAAGTTTTTGATTGTGTAGATCACGCTATCCTGCTGGAGAAACTCCGCTTCTACAACTTGACCGAGTCAACAATAAAGTTGCTCAAGGCATTCCTGTCTAATCGCCAACAATTTATTGATTTTGATGGTTGTTGATCAAGTACAAAATAAGTAAAAATGGGAGTACCTCAGGGCTCAATTTTAGGACAATAACTGTTTTTAATCTATGTGTGGTATTATATTATTAGTTAGCATTGTGTTTAGTGTCAAGTTCTTTTTATTATATAACGTCCTATCGACTGAAATTCGTGAGATCGGGGACGAGGCTGGCGCGGCGGGGGCGAGGGGACGACGAGGTGGGTGGAGCGGGGATGTGGACGTTGTGAAGATCGGCTGATATTCGTACAGGTGAATCTCTAGGTGGCGCCGAGTGGAGGGAGGTACCACGATTGTTGATTTGAAGGCGGCGTATTTAGACGTGCATGTACTGAAGGACTTGTGTCAATACCAGCCTGTTAATAACAAAGAAAAAACGTACTGTCTTACGAGGAAGGGTTTTGGTTTGTTTTCTGCGCCCAAGATAATGTCTAAAATATTGAAAACGGTGTTGAGCAAAGATGATAAGATACGTGCAGAAACTTCTTCTTACATTGATGACATTGCGGCGCTTGTGCGAATGTAGGGCAACAACATTTGCCCATACACCACAAACGCACACTCTACCAGCGCCTCTGCGATACGCGTCCCGGAGGTGTATGTCCCCTGCACACGGACATACACCAAGCCAAAACACCTGTTAGCGCGCACCAAGCCAAACACCAGGCAGCGCGCACCCACTCCGCCTGGCCTCAACTTCACCCAGGGATGAAACAGCCATCGAGGACAACATCTGGTCGACATTCGTGTGCCTGGACCATATGTGTCCCAGAAAACCACCGGCGATGACATACGCGCATACACACACGTTTTCAGCCACACGCACCAGTGCTGTATATAACGCTGTCACACACACTCTTCCCTGGCAGACAGTCAACAGAGTCCACCCTGCTGCTGTCTCGCCCTGCTGCCCACCCTGTTGCTCGCGTTTGCGCTCGCCCATTCGTGCGATCACCCATCTTGCTGTGTATTACTGTACCTGTATCGTTGTTCGCAGGTTTCAGTCCATTTCTTTTGTCCTGTTTCCGCCACTGTAATTAACCGACTGTGAATATAGTGATCTTTTGTAAATATATTGTGTTGTCGACCCCATTGTGTCGTTCGCCAGACCCAGGGGGATTGCAACAAAGTGGTGACCCCGATGTGATCAAGGTGATCCGCCACTCCAGGAAGCGCAACAAAGTGGTGACCCTGACGTGATCACTTCATTCAGCTCATCGCTTACAGGTGGGAACAGCAACACAACAACTCAGCAGCAACTCGCGTATCAACCAGCATCACGCTCAACGCGCATCACCCGACGTGATTACTTAATTCAGCTCATCGGTTACAGGTGGGAACAGCAATCTGCAATCACCTCCGAGTTCGTCACCGACTGAGCAGCACGAGGTCGACTATATTGCTGCAAACTCACTTGGCCTCGTGCTGCAGTGCAGTATAACGTGCAGCAACTCAGCAACACGCGCAGCAACTTAGCAACACGCGCAGCAACGTAGTATTATGCTCAGCAGCTCAGCAACACGCTCAGCAACTCAGCAGCATGCTCAGAAACGCAACATCACGCTCAGCTACTCAGCAACATGCTCAGCAACGCAGCATCACTCTCAGCAACGCAGGATCACGCTCAGCAACTCAGCAACATGCTCAGCAACGCAGCATCACGTGCAACAACGCCGCAACACGCGTAACAACGCAGCAACACGCGCAACAACGCAGCAGCACGCGCAACAACGCAACATCACGCGCAAAAACGCTGCAACACGCGCAACAACGCAGCAGCACGCGCAACAACGCAGCAGCACCCGCAACAACGCAGCAGCACGCGCAACAACGCAGCAGAACGCGCAACAACGCAGCAACACGTGTAACAACGCAGCAACACGCGCAACAACGCAGCAGCACGTGCAGCAACGCAACAACACTGCGATACTTGCTCAATTCGACACCTGCGACATCAAACTACTCAGCATCAAGAATCCCGGTTCTGCGTGTTGTCGGCCCCCCAGTCATTTTTCTCTTTGAACTGGAGGGGAGCTCCTGTGGCGTCTGTGCAAATGTAGGACAACATTTGCCCATACACCACAAGCGCACACTCTACCAGCGCCTCTGCGATACGCGTCCCAGAGGTGTATGTCCCCTGCACACGGACATACAACAAGCCAAAACACCTGTTAGCGCGCATCAAGCCAAATACCAGGCAGCGCGCACCCATTCCGCCGGGCCTCAACTTCACCCAGGGATGAAGCAGCTATCGAGGGCAACATCTGGTCGACATCCGTGTGCCTAGAACATATGTGTCCCAGAAAACCACCGGCGATGACATACGCGCATACAAAAACGTGTTCAGCCAACCACAGCAGCGCTGTATATAACGCTGTCACAAACACTCTTCCCTGGCAGACAGTCAACAGAGTCCATCCTGCTGCTGTCTCGCCCTGCTGCCCACCCTGTTGCTCGCTTTTGCGTTCGCCCATTCGTGCGATCACCAATCTTGCTGTGCATCACTGTACCTGTATCGTTGCTCGCAGGTTTCAGTCCATTTCTTGTGTCTTGTTTCCGCCACTGTAATTAATCGACTGTGAATGTAGTGATCTCTTGTAAATATATGGTGTTGTCGCCCCCCATTGTGTTGTTCGCCAGACCCAGGGGGATTGCAACAACATCTTAGTTGACGAGATTATCACAAGTGCAGCCGATGCCATCGGCCATCTGGCGCGGTTTCGGTTTGAGACCAAGTCTCCCGAGCCGCTGGTTGAAGGATCTGCGCTGGGGTTGAAGCTGGAAAGGAATGTTGACGGTGGGCTGATGTTTCACAGAGGGAACGATGTGCCTGAAATCGGCGAACAACTAACTAGACGCGATCTGTTTTCTATTTGTGGCAAACTAGTCGGCCATTATCCGGTGGCAGGATGGCTCAGGACGGCGTGTAGCTATATAAAGCGCTGAGCGGAAGGTAGCGCGTGGAGTGAGAAAGTTGATCCGAGCACGGTGGAAAGACTCAAAGCGGTGGCTGCTTCAGTGAAAGAGAATGATCCTGTGAAAGGTGTATGGAACGTGAAGCAGAATGAAGACGGAGTGGTGCGGTGCGATGCCAGTGACCTTGCACTTGGGGTGGTTCTGGATATTAGTGGAGTGATTGCGGAGGACGGTGCATGGCTTCGGAAGAAGGACGACTTTAGACATATAAACGTGGCGGAGCTAGAAGCAGTAATGAAAGGCGTTAATGTGGTATTGAAATGGAGCTTGAAGAAGTTTGAAGTGAAGGCTGATTCGGCTACGGTGCATGGATGGTTGAAGTGTGTCATTGATGAAGAGAAGAAGATCAAAACGAAAGGGGCATCGGAAATGATCGTTAAGCGAAGGCTAGGAATATTGAAGCAGGTGATGGGGGAGTACGATTTGGCGTTGCCTTTGAGTCTCGTGCCTACATTCGCCAATAAAGCTGACGCTCTGACTCGCGTGAAACGGTCAAGACTGACAAGTGATGTCACTTCAGTTTCGCAAGACAACGTTCTGTGTTGGTGCTGTAGGTTGGCAGAAAACGCATCATTGGCATCATATTGGCGTGGACCGAACGTTTTACATTGCGAACAAATTGGATGCATTGGTGACCAAGCAGGCGGTGAAGCGTGTGGTTGAGAGATGTCTTAGGTGCCAGACAATTGATCCTGCACCTGTGTCTCACGAAGTGGGCAAGCTGAACATCGAGGTTAACTGGCAAAGACTTGCGGTTGATGTGACCCACTACAGCCATGTCCCATATTTGACGATGATGGATTGTGGCAGTAGTCGTTTTTCAATATGGCGTATACTCAATCGTGAAGCTGCAGACGAGATAACTCGGAACATCGGGAGCATATTCCTAGAAAGAGCGTCAGTAGCTGCGGTGTTAATGGATAATGGCACCACTTTCCGTTATACAGAACTCAGGGAAATGATGGAGAAGAGGAACGTTGCTTTAGCGAGCTGTTTAGTGCGGCGTATCGAACCCACGGGAATAGTATCGTGGATCGGAGCTACCGCACGATAAATAGTATTGTAGAAAAGAGTTGCATCTCTCCATTAGAGGCAGTATTCTGGTATAACGTGACACCCAAGTCAGGACAGATCGAAGCATCGGTGCCGCAGCGGTCGCTATTCAACTTCGAGTGGAGGTATCCGTTTGTCGAGCCCACAAGAGATGCTGAACCGGAATCGCCGTTTGTTATTGGAGAAGAGGTGTGGGTGAAGCCCCCGAATGTTCGATGTACGACTACGTGGAAAGCAGGACGAGTGAAGCAGGTCAATTCAAGCAACAATGTATCTGTTGATGGTGTTCCTCGGCATGTGCTAGACATTCGTAGTATGGTTGTAGTAGGGGTGGGGTGTCTAGCAGGTAGTGACACCTATACGGGATAATCGCCTAACTAAAGCTGTACTGTTTCGCGATAGACAGCGTTACCTCTGCGTTTACCCAGCACCCTCTTCGAGCGCCGGAGGGCGCCTTTACGCCCCCTATCGCCGAGAAATAACTTGCCGCCCTCTCCCAATAGCGCTCTTGACACCTATCGCCGAAATCGGCACCTTCTCTCGTCCCAGTAGCGTTCTTGACGCCCCCTATCGCCGAGAAATAACTCGCCGAACTCCCAATAGCGCTCTTAACACCTAACGCCGAAATCGGCGCCTTCTCTCGTCCCAGTAGCGTTCTTGACACCTAGCGCCGAACTCGGCGCCTTCTCTCGTCCCAATAGCTCTCTTGACATCTATCGCCGAAATCGGCGCCTTCTCTAGTCCCAATAGCGCTCTTGACACCTATCGCCGAAATCGGCTCCTTTTATCTTCCCAATAGCGCCCTTGACGCCCCCTATTGCCGAGAAATAACGCTTCCGATTCAACGTTTATTTTCAACACATTTCCAGCACTTGTGTTTGCGGATAACAAGTTTGAGTTCCATGATGTAAATACAATCGTTGCTCTCATGAAGTATTTGAAGCTGCGTGTCGCACTGGTCCGGAATGGAGACACCGCTCATCATAGCGTTGCAAATACACCCTTCAAAAGTATCGAATGCATTCTCGCATTCGCTCACAATTGTTCCGTCGATAGGCGCACCGACACCAATGTATCTCCAAGCAAATACATTTCCTTCAGTATTGACACAAGTCATTGTGCGGGAGACACACACACCTCAGCAGACCAAGCAAGACTAAAGCACACTTTGATGAGAAAAAATACAGGTTAGTTGATGAACATTTACTGTGCTCGGGCTGTGTAGCCTCATGTGACAAGCAGCGTGCGAATACACCACTTAATTGCTGTACAGTCAGCGGCGCGCGAATAAATCCACTGAATGCGCGCACGCGTTTGATTGCGACCAGCAGCGCGCACGCGTTTGATTGATAGCGCTGCATGGTCTCAAGCGGTGCGCCTGAATCTCGGTGGGCGAGCGAATACACGTGTGAATGTATCTCTGCATAGCCTCAGGTGTAAGACGACCTTTGTGTGTGTGTGTGTGTGTGCGTGTGTGTGTGTGTGTGTGTGTGCTCATAAGCTTCATTTTCTTCCCATGTAGCAGCTATTGTCATTAAACTTTGACCTTTCATGTGTCCTTGGACCAGCGCCACGCGAGCGAATGATTTATTTCTTTGCGACCGTTGTATGACCTCGTCAAGCAGAGTGCATGAATGGGCGAAATTCGGTTGGCAAGCAGATACACGTTTGAATGTATATCTGCATAGCTTCAGGTGTTAGACGACCTTTGTGTGTGCGTGATATTGCGATAGGCGATTGGCACAGGCGAATACTGAAATTGATTAATTGCGCGCTGAATGACGCCTCTTATACATAACAATATTACAATTGTTGTGTAAGCATCGTTTGCAGGCCTTGACACGGTAGTTTGGTTCAGACGGACGAATATAAGCCGAAACACGTCGTCATGGAATGCATTCAGTTTGTATTTGAGTCGACTGAGTAACAGCAATGATACACGGTGTATCAACGATAATCCCGGAGATGCTTACGACGAGGATGCCGAGGCATAACTTTGATATCCGCAGGCTCAGTGCAAGCCGTATTAATCAAGGGGTATTAGAATTGTTAGTAGAGTGGGAAGACCCATCCTACTTCAATTCGACTTGGGAGCCGCTGCACAATCTACCTATAGGTGTGCTTTTGCAATATCAGCTGGAGATATCGCCGCCTGTGACTGCTGACCCTATTATCCGGCGCTGGGGACCACAAGGACCTCCCGGCCCGCGCAACGGCAAAACTGACACCTACCAACACGAGCCGAGGCGTCGGCAGCAGTTTCATGAGCGCTCCGAGGGTCAGCTGCGGTATAGGGGGGGCGCGTACCCATCAAGGACGGCCGAATGCTGTTATTCGACGTCGACGCGGGACTACCTCAAGCTCTGGCACACAACAATGACCTCGAAGAAATCGCAGGCAGAGCAGAGCTAGGGCAACAGGTAGACAAGGTTTACCCTGCCGGTATACGTCTGTTGCCCGACGTCGTGTCCGACATCGTGCCACAACACCTGCCGAGACAGTTTGGTGGCCGCGGACAGCGTCGCGGCGACGAATAATATAGTTACACGACTTTAGTAATATATATATATATATATATATATATATATATATATATATATATATATATATATATATATATATATATATATATATATATATATATTGTTTGTGTTGTGAATGTGTACGTATTTAAAATTGTGTGCATTACATCTGTGTTATTTCAATCAAGTTAGAACTGTGTGTGTGTGTGTGTGTGTGTGTGTGTGTGTGTGTGTGTGTGTGTGTGTGTGTGTGTGTGTGTGTGCGTGTGTGTGTGTACGTGTGTGTGTATAAAAAAAACAGAAACAAAAAAAACAAAAAAACTGCCAATGTCATTGTTCTCATTTTCTTTATTTGTTAACTATGTCACACTTGTATGTTGTTCATACCTGTGTTCTAGTTGCGTGTGTTCATATCTGCGTCTATGTGCATGGCTGCTTTATATATTGCTTTCTGTTTCTCTGTATCTCTGTGTGTCTATCTGTATATATGTGTTGGTGTATGTGTGGGTGTGTTTGTGGGTGTTTCCTTATAGGTGTGTTTGTGTGTGGGTGTATGTGTGTGCAGCGCCTTAGAGACCCTTCGGGTGTAGGGCGCTATATAAGTGTCTTACTGTACTGTACTGTACTGTGTGTGTGCGTGTGTGTGTGTGTGTTTGTGTGTGTGTTTGTGTGTGTGTTTGTGTGTGTGTGTGTATGTGTGTGTGTGTGTGTGTGTGTGTGTGTTTCCTTGTTTGTGCTTCGCCTTCCTTCATTCTCCCTTTCCTTGTTTGTGCTTCGCCTTTTGTCGGATTAACGCTCCGTCGTGTGGGACCGCAGACTTACCGCGTATCTCTGTTTTGAGCGATGGATCAGCGGTCTTGTTGTGAGGAGACTGGCGGCGAGATTTCTTGTGGCCTGTGTGGAACGCTGTTCCACAGGAAGTGCGTGGGATTCACGGCCACTCTGGAGAGAATGCTGCTCAAAAGCGGTGTTTTCTGGCATTGTGGATTCTGCCATGAATCACACAAGCATGGCAGTGCTGGCAATCAACACGCTGGCGAAACAAGAACAGAACCGGGAAATTGTCCTATATCCGTGGATTTGGATTCGAGAATTGACCGGAGGATTGAGATAGCCCTCAACCTCTTCAAGCAGGAGATTTCTTGCGTTGCTGCTGTGACATCATCGTCGACTCCGGACCGGTCAAATAGCGACCAGAGTGAGTCTGACAGCGACGTGGATCCTGTTAACCGTAATGATGCCGGAAAATGGACCACAGTCACAAGAAGAAAGAAGACACCGAGAAAAAAGAAGGACACTTCTCAGTTGAATCATGCTAATTCCAACAAGAAGAAGACAATGTCGTCGGGAACATCTGTCACTAGTGAGCTGGCGACGGTGTCTCGATCATCAGTCGTCAGTGTTTTTGTTACGCGATTTCACACTGGTGTGACGTGTGAAAATCTCGTCGATCACCTGTCGACTTCGTTGGCGATTGATGCCAACAAAGTATCCGTTGAAAAATTGAAGACAAGGCACGACTCCTACAACAGCTTTAAGGTGTCGTGTCAGTGCACCGACCGCGCAGCAGTTCTGCAGCCGGAGATCTGGCCGAGGGGCTGTTTCTACAGGAGCTGGCGTCAACCTCGGCAATCTACTAAAAAAGTGGATTGACTACAGTCGAATTTGCATGCTGATAAAGCACAGACATCATGTGCCTTTTGGAATATGCGGTCAGTGAGGAAAAAATTATCGCTGGTTCATGACATCCTTACTGATGGCGTAGATTTGTTTTGTATTGTTGAGTCTTGGCCTGCTGATGAAGAGAGTGCAGCATTTTCTTCATCTCTTCCGAATAACTTTGCAGCCATACATTATTGCCGTGATACAACAGGTGGGGGTATTGTTTTTGTGTACAACACAAGTTTTGTTGTACAAAATATATCCCTATCGCTGTCTATCACCACATTTGAATATGTTTGTGTGCGTGTTGGAAACCAAGGACATGACACTAATTTCTGTGTGCTCACTATCTATAGACCTGGTTATACCTCTGGTTCTGTATTTATAGAGGAATTTTTTGCTGTAGTGGAATATCTACTTGTAAGATTTAATGATAATTTGTACATATGTGGAGATTTCAATTTGTGGATAGACCAGCCCCATTAGAAGGCCCATTCACAATCATTTTTGGAAAATATGGAGCTGAATGGATTGACGAATCATGTTAATAGTCCAACTCATGCTCATAATCACATACTAGACTTGCTTATCTCGCCCACCACTCGTATTAACGCAATTCGTGAAGTAATGGTGAGTCCAATTGATAGAAATGCATCGGACCACAGCCTCATCAGATTTAATTTAGCTATTCCTATTCCTCAGAAAATACGAAAAACAATATCTTTCTATGACTACGACCACATTGACACTGAAAATTTAACACACGGACTCTGTGAAAAATTTCACCTTATCAACTACTGCTTCCTCCCAATAGATACATTGTACACAAACTTCTATCAAAACATTCGTGAAATTCGTGATCGATGTGTTCCATATATCTCAAAACATGTTAAACTACATGAATCTGCTCCCTGGTTTAATGGCTCACTAAACCAATTGAAGAGAGTGAAACGGCAATGTGAACGCCGCTGGCACCGCTCTCGTTCACTTGAACACTGGACCGAGTTTTCCAGTGCTAGGTCCAGCTACACTCATAAGATCACTGAGACCAAACAGGCGTGCTACAACAAAAAAATCTTAGATTTGCAGCCGGATACACTCTGGAAAGTACTGAACAACCTACTTGGTAATATGCCCAGTCCAAATGCGCATCCCGAGAATGAAGCTCACATGCCGGATAGTTTCCGTATTTCTCTTTAAGAAAAAATCATTAGATTGCATGGTTCTATCCAGGTTACGGACAACAAAAGATATGCAAGTATTACACCTGACTGCTCTCAGAGCCTCACTTGTTTCCAGCCAATTGATTACAACTCCTGTCTGCAGCTAGTCAACAACACCAGTATGAAGGTCAATCTCTTGGATCCGATTAAATATAACCGTATCAAATCGTTTGTAGTGCTCATTGTGCCGTTTATTGTCTATCTTGTAAATACCAGCTTTGTTCATAATAAGTTTTTAGCATCGAAAGAAGCAAGTGTTACTCCTATTTTGAAAAGAGCTTGACTGCACGCGAAGTGTCTGAACAATTATAGGCCTGTGTCGCAAATTCCATGGGTATCAAAGCTCCTTGAATCGGCTATGTATGAGCAGTTGTCTTCCTTCATGGAAGAAAATCATCTGTTTCTACCTCAGCAATCAGGGTTCAGAAAACATCACTCGTGTGCCAACTCGTTGTTGTGTACATACAATTACTCCCTGTCTGCGCTCCTACGTGGCCAGAATGTTATTCTTATGCAGCTTGATTTTACGTCGGCTTTTGATACTGTGAGCCACGAAATATTGCTGCAAGACTTATCAAACTGCGGTATATCTGGAGGCGCACTCTCGCTTCTTCGAGATTACCTCAAAGATCGCTCGCAATCAGTTATTGTGAATGCAGCCCAGAGCCAGAGTTTCCCTCTGATGTCTGGTGTTCCGCAGGGCTCAGTTCTTGGTCCCCTTCTCTATAATGTGTATATATTATTGTATATTATTGTATATATTAAAACAAGTTTTCGACAGATATAATGTGCAATACCAGATTTTCGCTGATGATATCCTTGTATATTTTGAGTTTGACGATCTTCAACAAGCTCATTCAGGTGTCAGCAAAATACTGCATGACATAACAACCTGGGCAGCGACCAAATGCCTGAAATTGAACAAGGAAAAGACTAAATTCATGGTTTTAACAAAAAACGAGCTGGCAATCCCCGCTAGTAATGACTTTGATGTTGTACATAAAAGCAGACTTCTGGGTGTTACAATTGATAGTCGCCTAACGTTTGAGGCTCATGTGTCTGAACTTGTGAGAACCTGTAATTATCATCTGCGCCGTGTGTATTTTATAAGGAAGAATTTAACTATTGGAGCCACTAAATAACTTTTAGATTCTCTTATCATATCTAGACTGCAATATTGTTCTGTTTTGTTCTTCAATATCAATCACCGTATTCTACGGAAACTTCAGAGCATTGTAAATAAATCTTGTCGCCTTATATTCAATGTCCATAGACGAACTTCTGCAGTGGAATATCTTATCACACTAGCCTGGCTACCGCTCAAGGCTGACATTGAATACAACCTACTGTGTATGGTACATTCTGTCCTTGTATATGAATCACGGCTTTATCTAAGAAATATGTTGTCTTATAAACAAGTTTCTGTAGATTATGATTTTCGTCGGAACCATCTTCATGAGCCAGCGTTTCCCACCCGCCACACCCATTATAATCGTTGTTTTAGTTACATGGCTCCCAGATTATATAACAAATTACCACTCTCCATACGATCGTCCCGATCTGTGGATGTCTTCAAGAACAGGTTGAAAAAACACTTGCTTCAACAATCTTATGATCGTGTAAATTCCTGCATAAAGCCGGAGTATTCGCTGTGAATGAAATAATTTTGAATGTGTATGTTACAATTGTTGTAAATAATTACTATCATTCCATATAACTTGAATTGTCGGATTCGATGCATGTGCATTGACTTGCTTTTACTTTGACCGATGTTTATATATTTCGCTTTTCATGGCTAAATGTCGTTTACTTTCGCGCGTCAACATGTTATCATGTTGTATCGCCGCTGTCACTGGCCTTTGTGCATGTGCTACTAGTGTGTGTGTATGTATGTGTATGTGTGTGTGTGTGTGTGTGAGGGTTGGTTTTATGCTTGTGTGTGCTGGTGTGTGTGTGTATGGGTGTGTTGGTGTGATGTTTTGGTCATGCATGGTGTGAATAACACCTGTTTTGAAACGAAGAAGGATTAGTGGCTGTCAGCGATGTTTTTCCACCTGTCTGTCCGCTTATACCTGTATATATGTGCGTGTGGTCCTTTTGCCCATACATCATGTTCACCTGCCGGAATGCCGAAGAATGCGAGCTGACCTGTCGGTGACAGTGATATATCCGCACTTCCGCTGAATGTATATGTGCTTGTGCCCTTGTGAATATTTGTACATGTATGTGTCTGTACAATGCCGCATTGTAAATATTGTACTGTCTGCGCATCTGAGACATTGTGTAGAGATTGCGCAATATAAATGTTTCAATAAATGAAATGAAATGAAATGTGTCTGTGTGTGTGTGTGTTTGTGTGTGTGTGTGTGTGTGTTTGTGTGTGTGTGTGTGTGTGTGTAGTCGTTGTGTTGTTGTGCTGAAATATATAATTTCATGAACATTTACTGTGTTTGGGGAAGGGACGGTGGCGCACAGCATCATTTGTCGTCAGACAAGCACACGCGGTATATCGGCTGAATAAGATTATTGCAAGTAATGGCATACTATATCAGCCATGTGCTGTGTATTCTGTGGCCCTCTCTAATACATCTTCCGTACTTGTGACGTCATGACGTGGAAGGTCATTTCTACGGTATCAGTGAGATGAATGAAGCACACCTGTGTGTGTGTGTAAGTGTGTGTGTGTGTGTAAGTGTGTGTGTGTGTGTGTGTCTGTGTGTGTGTGTGCTCATAAGCTTAATTTTCCTCCCATGTAGCAGCTATTGTCATTAACCTTTGACCTTTCATGTGTCCTTTGACTAGCGCCACGCTAGCGAATGATTTAATTATTTGCGACCGCTGTATGACCTCGTCAAGCAGCGTGCCTGAATCGGCAAAACTCGGTTGGCGAGCGAATACAATTTATTACGCGTTCGACCGCTGCCAGACTTCATAAGTCAAGCGGTGCGCCTGAATCTCGGTTGGCGAGCAAATACACGTTTGAATGTATATCTGCATAGCCTCAGGTGTTAGACGGCCTTTGCGTGATATTGCAATGTCACGGCACAGCTGAATACTGAAATTAGCCTCGAAACAGGGGTATAGTAACATCACACGAATATAAGTCGAAACACCACGAGCTGAGTTGATCACAGCATCATGGGAGGTGATAGCGATTTTGAAGCGGAGCCAAGCAGGCGTAAGTATGTGCGTAGACAAAAGATGAAACTGAAAGCGCCAACAGCTTTTGAATGTGTTATCGACCTAGCGTTAGACAGCGATTTGTTCGACCCTGGTTCGACATTCAAGTCTCGACATCGCCCATCTATAAAAACAAACATCACTCAATCATTGAGAAGAAATACACTACAGCGAGGGCATGCAGAATCAGCCTCGGCAACATCTGCGACAACAGTACTATCTTCGCAGGATTTGCCATCAGCGTCAACAGCAGCATCGCAAGTATCTGCAACAGTAACAACGTCGCTAGCAGGTCCGCCAACAGTTATGACATCAGCAGTGGTTCCAACATCATCATTTTCGCCGGCTATGTCAACAGTTACGTCATCGTCACCAGCTGCTGCAGTGTTTGCGTCAGGATCACGCTCGCCACATGTGAATGACGATCATGACACATGAATTGATAATTCAGAAGAAGCTGGCTACCACCGGCCAGAAGCGTTCAACTTCAGTTTGCGAGAAACATTCACCCGCAAGGTGAGACGCTTTGGTGTTACTGGCACACATTATGTGCTAAATATTAATTTGGATTGCGGTCAGTTCGAAACAATAACAGATATTGTTTCGGCTCTACGCAAAACATTTGCCCGAATATTGACGGAGGTACTCGGCAACGTAAGACAAGACGATTTTGTTGGTCTGGTTATAAGCCATGTAAAGTTTGATCGCATAGCATTTGTGCCAACTAAGCGCAGGCACGAAATTACAGCAGACAGCGTGCTCGATAGTCTTGAACGAATATCGCAGAGCAACATAACTTTTCTTCAAGGCTCATCTGATCTCCCACGAATTGGACAGTGATGTTCGTGGCGCATATTATTTAAAGAAAAATGTAGACTTTTTCAGCCTGGTTTCAGCAAAAAAGATGTTTTGATCGTGTCAAAGGATTGATGTGTCTTCCTAGAGCGCTATTAATTAGCAAATTGCATCGTGACTATACTCACAATAAAAAACAACACAAAAATCTATGGGAGAAAGCATACACAACACCAGCTACAAATTTATATTATAATGAAGCGATTGAATTCTGCGCAAATGCTGGCGTAGACACCGAACAAATGGACATGGGTATGACTGATTTAGAAAAAATGATGATTCAGAATACAGAGTGCATGTATACTCGGCTGACGCAAATAACGAAGAAGTAAATAGTATTGGACAAGGTAACGTACATTTGTTCCTGTAACACCACCATCATCATTTTGATGTGATACTCTCGATGAAAGCTTTATGTTTTATGAATACTTTTGCGAAGACTATCAGAAAGGATTCAGAAATAAACAAAGGCATACATGTCCAGGAGGTTGTATAAAATGTAAGTCGAAAACAAAATGTGTACCAGCAAGCGGTCAGTCATGGATTGAATGCCTTCACTGTCACATAAAATTAGCCAATCAAGAGTGCATGGTAAGACATCGATACCAAAAACTTTGCATGAAAACCTACAATTGCTTGCAGTGCGACACCATTATCATGAGGACAGCAAGAAAGCATGTGTGCTTTGAGCGTCGCTGTCATTTCTGCAATGAAACCTACATAAAAAATTCATTAGGATCCAACGAGCTGGTACATTGATGTTTTTTGCAGCCTCCTAACTCAACAACGATAAACAAACGAATGGCAAACACAATCGCAGCGTCCTCTAGTGCCAAGCGGAGAAAAACATTTGAAAGCGACAAGGATAACGCAGTAACCAGCAATGTCATTACCGAGACCAATTGGACGACGGAGACGAACCTTGAAGGCGGTCGTGTTGCACCGGTCTACACCAGCAACGCTAGCACAATGAACGACAGCAATATCGACGACGAGGCCAAACAATCCCAGAAATACATTTTCCTCGATTTCGAATGCTGGGTGGACAACAATGAGCAAGAACACAACCCAAATTTTTGTGTGGGACAAATGTGTTGTGCAGAATGCTTAGAATCACCCGGCAATTGCGTCCGCTGTGGCACCCAACAGTACGAGCATGTCTTCTCAGGACATTCTGCGCTCAATGATTTTGGTCGGTGGTTTTTTAAACAGAAAAACTGTATTGTCTTTGCTCACTGTAGTGCTGGATACGATTCAAATTTGATTTTGCAATATGCAATATCACAAAGTTACATTCCTGAGTTGATTGTGAGAGGAGCAAAGCTATTATGTATGTATTTTAAAGAAAACAAAATTAAAGTATTGGATAGTTTCTCATTTATAGCGATGCCTCTAAGCAAATTTAGCATAACTTTTGATATACCTGTCAGAAAAGGATTTTACCCTCATAAGTTCAACAAGCCCAAACATTTCAACTATATAGGCAAAATTCCTTCAGCAGAGATGTTTGAGCCTGACAAAAAACCAACCGCACACAGGAAGGATTTCTTGAAGTGGTATGAGCAGCAAAAAAATGAAACATACGATTTTGCACAAGAAACAGAAGCGTATTGTAAAGACGATGTAAACCTCCTAAGAATCGGATGTATGCGTTTCAGAAAATTGTATATGCAGATTTCAGACATCGATCCATTCAAATAGTCAATCACTCTACCATCCGCATGCCTTCAAATTTGGCGCACAAATTATTTAAAGCGTAACACAGTGGCGCTGATTCCCTCTCATCGGCACTAAAAGCCTAAGTTAAACTACTCTGTAAAGTCGATCAAATGGTTAGAGTACGTAGGGAGAGAGTACAGTAAAGACAATCCTATCCAACACGCGCTTTCGAGCGGAGAAGTATCCGTCGGTCCATACCACACTGACGGGTATCGTCGTATTGGAGACAAACACACGTTCTACGTGTTTTTAGGATGTTATTACCATGGGCATATGTATAGTCGTGAGTGTAATATTTACAAAGACATTCCCAAAATTCCGCAAAATATTATGAGTACTGATAGTGAGACAACAAAAATCAGATACCTGCAGACAATACAAAAATAAAATATCTCAAATCTTTCCAAACAGTGAAACGATTCTCCAGTGGGAATGTGAATTTGACGATAAAATGAAAATTGATCAAGAAATGAAAAGTTTCACAGACAAACTGGATATTGTACCGCCAAGGGATGTTAAAGACTGTTTTATGGGAGGGCGAACTGAAGTTTTCAGACATTGCGCTGAAAGCGAGAATGATGAAATTATCTAATATTATGATATAATGAGTCTCTACCCCGCTATACTAAAATATGGTAGGTATCCGCTCAAGCACCCGAAAATATTTTACAGGCCCGAAGTAGAAGATTTTAATTTGTACGAAGGCGTTGCTTACTGTAAAGTTGTACCGCCTACAAATTTGAGTTGACCATGTTTACCTGTTCGCATAAATATCAAACTTTGTTTCACACTATGCAGATCGTGCAGTGAGCAATATGTCAACGACAAAGCCCCAAAGGGCTCTCGTATCTACCTGGGTAACTCTAGAGCTTAAAAAAGCTGTAGAGCTAGGTTGTGGCGCCTGTGCAAATGTAGGTCAAAAACATTTGCCCATACACCACAAACACACACTCTACCAGCGCTTCTGCAGTACGCGTCCCGGAGGTGTATGTCCCCTGCACACAGACATACACCACGTACAAACACCAGCCAACGCGCACCAACCCGGTACAGTGTCGCGTCCCGGAGGTGTATGTCCCCTGCACACAGACATACACCACGTACAAGCACCAGTCAGTGCGCACCAACCCTTTTCAGTGTCGGGGCCAACATCTGGTTCGCATCCGCCCGACCACATCCTCACCCAGGGATGCAGCAGCCATCGAGGGCAACATCTGGTCCACAGCCGTGCGCCCAGACCATATGTGACCCAGAACACCAGGCGACAACATACGCACATACACACACATTCCCAATCACACACGCCAGCGACGTATAAAACACCGACACACACAAACTTCCAAAACCAGTCCACAGAACCCACCCTGTTTCTGGTTCGCTCTGTTGTTCACCATCGCTTGTGTCTTGTTTCGTAACAGTAAGTAACCGCCTCTGAACTGTGATCTCTTGTGAATATATATTGTGTTGTCGTCCCCCATTGTGTCGTTCGCCAGGCCCAGGGGGTTGCAACAAAGTGGTGACCCCGACGTGATCACTTCATTGAGTTTATCGGTTACATCTCTGATTGTTGTTGTTTTGCCATTACGCCGCGCACTATGTCTTTTGACAAGCCCGCTGTGGGAGGCCCGCCCCCGCCATTCGTTGAAAACATCCCACACATCTGGGTAATTCAGCTCGAGCTTTACTTCAAGCGCACAAAAATCAGCGATGAAGAAACGCGGTTCCAGACGGCAGTTTCCATGCTGCCAGCGCACCACGTCATGGAGTTCATCGACCTCATTCGGCAGCCTCCTGACGACTGCTACACACAGCTGTGCGCCGCGCTGCAGTCTCGACTCGGCAAATCGGCGGAGGAAAAACTCAGGTCAGTGTTAAGCGCTCAAGAGCTAGGTGACCGCAAGCCCACACAGTTTCTGCGTCATTTGCAGGAACTAACTTCGCCGTATTTGAAAGACGGCGAGTCTGAGCTGGTACGGCAGATCTTCATGAGTGCGATGCCTGAAGCAGCAGCTCCGTTTCTCCAATTCCTGCCGGATGACACAACTCTAGAAACACTTGCAGGTACAGCCGACCGAGTGATATTATCATTGCCGAAAGCGACGGCTCTCATAAGCGCCGTAAGATGGCCACACACGCAGGACAGAGCGCCCGTGCGAAACTACAGGCGGGAGCTGCACACAGTGTACGGCGAACGCAAGGGAACTAGCGGCTGTCAAACGTCAGCTGGACGAAATTCAGCGCCATCTGCAGCGACTATCCGCGGAACCACGTCGCCCCGCCTCTTCTACCCAGCGCGTACAGAGGCGTTTACAGTCTCGAGGTCGCTTGGCGGAGCTCGACGACAACGACTCGAACTCAGGTACCGTGTGCTGGTACCACAAACATTTCGGCGCTAGAGCCAAAGCCTGCGTCAAACCGTGCACGTTTGATTTAAACTTGCAATGAGGAGCGATAAGCCAGGTTCGCCCCTCATCATCGCATCTACTGGCCAGAATGACACACCGTTTTTTATCCAGGATTCAACCACCGGTATCAAGTTTTTGATGGACACTGGTGCACAGTACAGCATACTATCGTACCAATCAACTAATCAGCCATCTCCGGTAGTCCTACAAGCAGTCAACAATAGCCGTATCAACACGTTCGGCACTAAAGACGTAACTGTGTCTCTAGGCTTGCGCCGTAACTTCCTGTGGTCGTTTCTTCTGGCCGACATAGATTTTTCTATCATCGGGTGTGATTTCCTGGCGCATCACAACATCAGCGTCAACCCACGGCTGCGACAACTCATCGACAACGAGACGAAACTCACGGTAAGCGGCAACAAGACACGCGCATCTCCGCAAATAGCGTTATGCCTCAACAACTCAAACTGTACATTTCAGCAGATTCTTGCCAAGTACAGCACGGTGTGTATCATAGAATCGAAACAACCGGTCAGCCCGTGTACTGCCGGCCACGGCGACTCGACACCGCCAGACTTCAGCTCGCCAAACGTGAGTTTCAAAACATGCTGACACAAGACATTTTTCGCCCCAGCATAAGCCAATACGCTAGCGCTCTGCATATGGTGCCTAAATCCGCGCCTGGCGAGTGGCGCCCGTGCGGCGACTATCGCGCTCTAAACAGAATTACGGTCGCAGACAGATACAGCTTACCTTATCTGCAGGACTTTACTGTCTCATTGCATGGCGCCAAAATATTCTCAAAGATAGATCTCGCCAAAGCGTATTTTCAAATACCAGTACATCCTGATGATGTTCACAAAACCGCCATCACTACACCGTTTGGTCTTTTCGAGATGACCAGAATGTCATTTGGCCTGAGCAACAGTGCGCAAACAATGCAACGGTTGATGGATACGGTGCTACGAGGGTTGCCTTTTACGTTTGTGTACATAGATGATATTTTGATTGCCAGCAAATCTCACGAAGAGCACCTTGAACACATCGAAGCTGTCTTCAAACGCCTCGACAAATTCGGAATTCGAGTGAACCCAGAAAAGTGTGTATTCGCCGTAAATACTCTCACGTTTCTCGGTCACACAATTACCGAACATGGTATCACGCCTACGAATGACAAGATCGCCGCTGTCAGGGACTTCCCAAAGCCTCAAACACAACAACTGAGAAGGTTCCTAGGAATTATAAACTTTTATCACAGATTTTCCCCCATGCAGCTGAAACTCTTGGTCCGCTTCATCGTCTGGTATTTACAGATATTCTTCATCAATATCTATGATAATGCTATGTACGTATCGTACATAGCATTATCATATATATCATAGACGTGTCGTAATAGCATGCTATAATGTGATAAAATGTATTGTCTGTTGCTCTTGTTTTCTAGGTGTTAACCACTATTTGTTTTTGCTCACTGTGTGTTGATTATATGAAACATATGGTAAACTCATTAGGTTTGTTTGTCATCACATTTATTTCAGTTAAATATGCTCGTGCTTACACCTGCGATACTGCTCAGTCCGATAGTAGTGTGTGTCCGATGCCCCGTGTGTGTGTATGTGTTAGTACATATAATGTACTTTGCATTGATGTATGTGTGTTTAAATTGAACATGCACAATTTAGTTGTGTGTCGACTCAGCAACTTTGATGCATTATTAATGCATGATGACCATCATCCCCCCCCCCCCGAGCCTCGACGCGAATTTACTCCCATGTCACACATCCTTGAAAAAACGTCTATCAAGACTTTCTCTGTCGCCTTGCACAAACACCTATTTGAGTCTGCTTGATATAACCTACCCTGTAATCTGTTTTCGTTATCTTCAAACTTTTTCTCATTGTGAATTACTGTTTATGGCTGGTTGACTGACTTCGGTCTGGTAAAATGTCTGGTCAGGAGATCTCCTGTTACTGGTACTGGGTAGCCCAGTACAACCAGTCTCATAGTTGAGTGGTCGGCGACTAAACCGGCTCCCCCACTGGTTCCCACCAGTGAACAGGGTGGCTAGACACCCGGCAGGACTAAAAATAAAACCTGTGCAAGGGCGGAAGAGCTACTCGCTAGCCAACGGCCATCGATCATTTATTTTTATTATTGTATATCCTATGCTTTTATATTCTTTTTTTAATTTTCACTTCGCTTGTTTTTCTCTATTCCCATTATATATTTTCTCTATTCCCATTATATATTTCCTCTATTCCCATTATATATTTTCTCTCTTTCCATCACATTCTCTATTACATTTCATAATTCATATAGGTATATGTGTATGCATGTGTAGGTATAAGTGTATATGTGCGTTTGTATGTGTACTATGCATGCGTTTGTGTGTATATATGTATTTAATTTTGCAAGCACCCATGTAATTGTGGTGGTTCTGCAGAACACAATGTGAGCCGTATGTTTGTATGTGTGTGTGTGTAACTTGCTAGAACGTGTATGTGTACTGTGTGTGTATGATCGTGTCTCAATGGTTCAGTATTTCATGTTCGTGTCTGTTTATACGCGTCTCTCTCTGTGTGTGTGTGTAAGCGTGTTTGTGTGTGTCTCAGGTTGTCCAGGGTGTGTTGACGGTGTATATCTAAATGAGTATGTGTGTTGGTGTGTATCGGTATATAAGTTCGTGTTATCATTTCGTTTGAGACTGATTCTACCGAGAGCTGAAGCATTGTCAACAGAAAATATAAAGACCAGTTGATTTCTGTATGTGGGCCGTTCACAACATTTGGTGCCCCGAGTGAGGAATGACAATTTCGGCTACGACAAATGACCAATTGAATGTTCGCCGCAGACCATGAATTTCGATCTGTAGATGGAGTTGACCATAGACAGGAATTGTTTGACCGTTGACGGCGGTGATTCGTACTGGCGATGGGTCTAGATGTCTGTCTGTCACCAGGCGACTCGGCGTGAGTGACACACCAGCACCTGTGTCTACGATGAATGTCACTGGGCGAAGAAGTATTCGTGTGGCGACTTGTACTAGTGGCAGATGGGTGGTCCCTTTCACGTTCATCTGCCTGCTCATTTTCCGACACATATGCTTGGCGCGCTGGTGACACAGCGCGAGATGACGGCTCTAACTTGATCCCAGGTCTTTTTGTAGGCCATTTGCACCATACTTTGCAAGTGCGAGCCTCATTTCCAAAGTAAATGTGTGCTCTACACACTTGTGGTCGTTGAGCATCGAAAAATGGACGCAGCTCCCTCGGCATCAAGTAATGATTGGTACTGGTTTGATTTCGTGGTGAGGTGTACCCTCTGCTAGGGCGAGCTACTGTCGTCCCCATACTTTACGATTGTTCCGCAAGACACGGCTATGTCTGTATCAGCGGCACCAATTCGTCTGCTATTGGGACCATGTGTTCGATTTTCAAGTCCTGTTGCGCCACTAAGGCTGCAGCGACGGCCGTAGGCAGAGGTTTCAAGATCCTATACTTCACTATGTCTTCCCCTGCACCAGCTTTTTGCGCTATCCTCTGAAGATCTGCTAGCGCCTCAGACGGTCGTCCTGGTAGTGGCAATCTCGACATCAGTTCTTCGATCACTTCAGCTTTGGTTTTATCAAATTCGTTCTGCGAAGCCTGTTTGAACTCCGAATATTTGTGACTAGCCAAAACTTATGGACTGAGTCGGGCGGCCACATCTGGAGGCAGTGCAGCCATCGCATGAAAAAAACGTGTTTCTTCCGATGTGATTCTGGCTAGATGAAATTGTGCCTCCAGGACGTGTGTCTCGCTTTGGTGTGCCTCTGCACATAATAACAGACCGTGGCCCCCAATTCGAAGCTGCACTCATGACATGCTTGGCGCAGACCGTCGGCTTTCATCGATTGAGAACGACCTCATATCACCCGCAGACAAATGGATTAATCGAGAGAGTACATCGAGAGTTGATAACCGCCATTGTCGCCCGACGACAGGAGTGGATGGACACTTTACCTGCTGTATTACTGGTTATCCAGATGTTGCTGGCTGAGACGTGTTTCTCTCCCTTCACAGCTATCACAGGTGCTCAACTTTTATGTCCGCGGGTCAGCATAGATCCAGAGTCACCATCAGCAGAGCGACACGACTTTGTGCAGCAGCTGGTGCGGCATATGCGCCAAATAGATTTCTACTCACTGTCAGCTGGCAGCGCACATCGCACCAAAGCGACGTATGTGCCACGCGACTTGTCTACCTTCACACACGTGTGGGTTCGTGTAGATAGAGTTCGACAGCCACTGGAGGCTCCATATCGTGGCCCATTTCGGGTGGTGCAACGAACATCACATGTGTTTCAGATCGAGTTACCTACTGGCGAAATTGACGCGTTGTCTATAGAACGCCTGAAACCGGCTTTCTTGCCGCAACCATCACAGTACCAGCATACTAAGCCTCGCTCTGTGCTGTCCGATGGGCCGTCTTGCGTGCAGAATGATTCAAGTGAACCAACTGCATCCGATACCACCGCCCCTGCGAGAACCCGTCAAAGAAGGAACACACAATCGCCGACTGGTGTAATTATCTCAAATGACGAAACTGCTCTGTCGACGCCTGGTCCGCAATTATTGACTGCCGACCGCACTGGCTCAGGGCTGCTGCATGTTCGTGTCTGTTTAAACGCGTCTCTCTGTGTGTGTGTGTGTGTGTGTGTGTGTGTGTGTGTGTGTGTGTGTGTAAGCGTGTGTGTGTGTGCCTCAGGTTGTCGAGGGTGTGTTGACGGTGTATATCTAAATGAGTATGTGTGTTGGTGTGTATCGGTATATATGTTCGTGTTATCCTATCGTTTGAGACTGATTCTACCGACAGCTGAAGCGTTGTCAACAGAAAATATATAGACCAGTTGATTTGTGTATGTGGACCGCTCACCACATACTTTCTGTCGATTTGTGCTCCTTATTTTTGTCCCCATACCGCTCTGTATCTACACTTTTATTACCCTGCTCTACTCTGCTCTTCAACTCATACACGCATAGAACCAGTACAACTATATGAAACACACAACAGTCCTGCAAATATCACTGTTGACTAACATTAGCATCTAGGTAATA
Source organism: Sacculina carcini (assembly GCA_916048095.2). NCBI lineage: Eukaryota > Metazoa > Arthropoda > Thecostraca > Sacculinidae > Sacculina > Sacculina carcini. The sequence continues at coordinate 8,080,107 of OU696575.1, read as the reverse complement.
TTCACACAACACATACAACAACATTTCACTGATAAAACCTCAAACATATACAAAGTCTGGATCAGCACGGAAACGCAACTTGTGTCCTGAACGTGTACTTTTTGTGGACTGCAGCAGCCCTGAGCCAGTGCGGTCGGCAGTCAAGTCACTTGCAAAGTATGGTGCAAATGGCCTACAAAAAGACCTGGGATCAAGTTAGAGCCGTCATCTCGCGCTGTGTCACCAGCGCGAGAAGCATCTGTGTCGGAAAATGAGCAGGCAGATGAACGTGAAAGGGACCACCCATCTGCCACTAGTACAAGTCGCCACACGAATACTTCTTCGCCCAATGACATTCATCGTAGACACAGGTGCTGGTGTGTCACTCACGCCGAGTCGCCTGGTGACAGACAGACATCTAGACCCATCGCCAGTACGAATCACCGCCGTCAACGGTCAAACAATTCCTGTCTATGGTCAACTCCATCTACAGATCGAAATTCATGGTCTGCGGCGAACATTCAATTGGTCATTTGTCGTAGCCGAAATTGTCATTCCTCACTCGGGGCACCAAATGTTGTGAACGGCCCACATACAGAATTCAACTGGTCTTTATATTTTCTGTTGACAATGCTTCAGCTCTCGGTAGAATCAGTCTCAAACGAAATGATAACACGAACTTATATACCGATACACACCAACACACATACTCATTTAGATATACACCGTCAACACACCCTCGACAACCTGAGGCACACACACACGCTTACACACACACACACAGAGAGACGCGTATAAACAGACACGAACATGAAATACTGAACCATTGAGACACGATCATACACACACAGTTCACACATACACGTTCTAGCAAGTTACACACACATACACATACAAACATACGGCTCACATTGTGTTCTGCAGAACCACCACAATTACATGGTTGCTTGCAAAATTAAATACATATATACACACAAACGCATGCATAGTACACATACAAACGCACATATACACTTATACCTACACATGCATACACATACGAGGTACGTTCAATAAGTAATGAGAAAATGTCAACAGAAATACTATTTATTTTCACAAGCTTACAAAACTTTGTCTCCTTCAAAATAATTGCCTCCCACATCTACACACCTTTTCATGCGTTTCTGCCATTCCTTGAAGACCCCCTCAAAGTCCTTCTTCTGTAGTCCCTTCAGGCAACTTTCCGATGCCTCTTTCAGCTCCTCTGTTGACTGAAATCTTGTTCCCCTCATGCTGTCTTTCATACGTGGGAACATGAAAAAGTCGCAAGGAGCTAGGTCAGGGCTGTAGGGTGGGTGTTGTACCACTTTCATTCCCCTGTCGGCCATCCAAGTGGTCACACCAGGGTTGACTTGTGGCATGGGGCATTGTCCTGGTGGAACCAGCACTGACCACTCCTCCACTGCTGAGGCCTCTTCTTCCTCATCTTCTCTCTGAACCTTCTCAGAACAGTAATATAATATTCCTTATTGACAGACTGACCATGAGGAACCCATTCAATGTGAATGAGCCCCTGGAAGTCAAAGAAAGGAATGACCATGACCTTCTCTTGTGACTTGCTCATCTTTGCCTTTTTGGGCCTGGGAGAGTTTGCGTGCTTCCACTGAGCACTCTGTCGTTTGCTCTCAGGGTCATAGGTGAACACCCAACTCTCATCACAAGTCACTACCTTATTCAGGAAAGCTGGATAGGCCTTTATCATCTCGAGAATGTCAGTGCAACATTCCACACGAAACTTCTTCTGATCGTCGGACAGAATCTTTGGCAAAAACTTGGCACAGACTTTGTGAAGCTTCAGATCTTCGGTCAGAACTGTCTCTACTGTGCCAGTACTAATGCCAACAGCTTCAGATATCATCCTCACAGATATTCGACGGTCTTGCATCACTAACCTTTGCACTTCCTCAATGTTTTCCTCCTTGCGTGCAATTTTTGGTGCTCCACTTCTGGGTTCATCTTCAACGTGTTCATTTCCCTCAGAAAATCTGTTAAACCACCGGTATAAACTTGCTTGGCTCATCCTTTCATCCCCATAGGCTTCTTTAAACAATCCATAAGCTTCTTGTTTTGTTTTGTTAAGTTTAACACAAAATTTGATAGCGTAACGTTGCTCCATATTTCCTTGCATCGTGACACGTGCTCGGAGATCGGCAAACCGGATCAAACTGGTTCCAACTCAATCACCACGACGCTCAAACCTGCTAACATAGAAAGTTGCCAGTTAGTAATTTTGTAGAATATATGCATGTGTACTTCTCCATGAAAAAGTATTTTGATCATACCATATTTAATGTCTCTCCTGACATTTTCTCATTACTTATTGAACGTACCTCGTATACCTATATGAATTATGTAATGTAATAGAGAATGTAATGGAAAGAGAGAAAATATATAATGGGAATAGAGAAAATATATAATGGGAATAGAGAAAAAAAGCGAAGTGAAAATTAAAAAGAGAATATAAAATCATAGGATATACAATAATAAAAATAAATGATCGATGGCCGTTGGCTAGCGAGTAGCTCTTCCGCCCTTGCACAGGTTTTATTTTTAGTCCTGCTGGGTGTCTAGCCACCCTGTTCACTGGTGGGAACCATTGGGGGAGCCGGTTTAGTCGCCGACCACTCAACTATGAGACTGGTTGTACTGGGCTACTCAGTACCAGTAACAGGAGATCTCCTGACCAGACAATTTACCAGACCGAAGTCAGTCAATCAGCCATACACAGTAATTCACAATGAGAAAAAGTTTGAATATAACGGAAACAGATTACAGGGTAGGTTATATCAAGCAGACTCAAGTAGGTGTTTGTGCAAGGCGACAGAAAAAGACTTGATAGACGTTTTTTGAAGGATGTGTGACATGGGAGTAAATTTGCGTCGAGGCTCGGGAGGATGATGGTCATCATGCATTAATATTCAAAGTTGCTGAGTCGACACTCAACTAAATTGTGCATGTTCAATTTAAACACACATACATCAATGCAAAGTACATTATAAGTACTAACACATACACACACACACATGGGGCATCGGACACACACTACTATCGGACTGAGCAGTATCACAGGTGTAAGCTTGAGCATATTTAACGGAAATAAATGTGATGACAAACAAACTTAATGAGTTTACCATATGTTTCATATAATCAACACACAGTGAGCAAAAACACATAGTGGTTAACGCCAAGAAAACAAGAGCAACAGACAAGACATTTTATCACATTATAGCATGCTATTACGACACTTCTATGATATATATGATAATGCTATGTACGATACGTACATAGCATTATCATAGATATTGATGAAGAATATCTGTCTATTTAGCAAGAGCCAAACAGAGAGAACCGCTGCGCAGACCTTCCGACAAATTATCTAACTAGCACATTTATATCAACTGAATCGAGAATATCGTTGTGTATATGAGCAAGGGCAAGGTGGTACAGACATGTTTGCGACATTGTGCTTCTCAGCCATGTTTTGAGTCTACGGAGGGCAGAAAAACTTATTTCTGACTCACAACTTGTTACAAGACAGACAAGAAGCAGCTTCAACAATGTCCGCATCTAAAAAAATATAGCTCTAGAAGCCGTCTCCATCGCTCTATAAGCATCTTAAGCAGAACCAACAGACATAGCTTTTGTGGTGCCGACAAACATTGGAAGCTGACACTTCAGTCGTTCGAGATTGATTTCCGGGTAATGAGATGCAACGGCTTCATTTACCGTTCCTGTGGTGATCATTTTTTCCAGTTGTATATATCGGCTTAGGCCTCTACTGTCCAGTACGTTATTCAACTGCGTCCTGAGACGGTCCAGCATCTCGAAATACTGCATTATATAATGTTGGCGACCAGTATCTGGGGGGTATGATTCTGCATCTCCGCCGAATTTGAGTGGCAGTTTCCTTTTGCGAGGTTACATAATGGCCTCCAATCCTAGAGAGTTCACTTTTGATTCTGCATAATCATACATTGAGTCGAATTGCTCTTCTCTCCTCCATAAATCTAGTGATCGTCGATTTCACGTCTTCAACCATACCTGGAAAAGGTCACGTTTAAATTATTTTGGTGTGGTCGTGTATGGTTAAATTGTGTATTGCGTGCGAGAGTGTGTGAGCGAGGGTGCATAGTTGTGTCGGTGTGTGTGTTTGTCAAGTGTAAGTTGTGTGTGTGTGTGTGTGTGTGTGTGTGTGTGTGTGTGTGCGTGTGCATCTGTATGTGTTTATTATTTGCCGACTTTCAGTTCTGCGCGGTGTTTGATTAATATGTGGACGTGCGGGTGCGTTTTGTGTGTATGTGTGTGTTTGAACAATATGCTGCCGCCGAGTCGGAGGAGCGGCGCTGGGGCGAGCCGGGACTCGGCACGGAAGAGGCCGTGCTTGCGGGGGCGTGTGGCGTTGTGTTGTTTTTCGGCAGTGTGTCTGGTGCAGTGAGCGGATTAAGTGGTGTTCTGTGTGCGAGAGAGTTATGTGCGTTAGAGTTTTGCGCGTGAGAGTGCCCTTGTGAATCAATCTGTATTTTCGTGACATTCGTGTATTTTAGTCTGAAATACATCTTAACTACTGCTTTTCTCGGCCTGTTCCCTACAAGCTATTTCGGCGTATATGGTAATGAGTGAGACAAGTGCTGAATTGAGACTTATCCCAGAGTTCGATGGGACTTCATCCTAAGTCAGTGAGTGGCTGGAAAAAGTAGAATTGGTGTGTCGGCTCAGTCGAATTACCGACCTGCACAGAGTTGTGCCGCTAAGGCTGACTGGAGGCGCTTTCGCCGTCTACCAACAGCTTCCTGAGGATGCGAAACAAGACTACAAGCGAATCAAGCATGCGCTACTGACTGCCTTTTCAGTAGACAAATTCACGGCTTATGATAACTTCATCAGCAGGAAAAGACAGTCCGGAGAAGCTATAGACATTTACTTCTCAGAACTCAAGCGTCTGGCTTCTGTCATCGGTGACGTTCCAGACTCACTTGTAATGTGCACGTTCGTTTCAGGTCTGCCCGATAACGTACGCCAGCTGCTTCGAATGGGCTCTCGCTTGGACAACATGAGCCCGTCTGAGCTGCTCGAGCGTTCAAGAGTGCTATTACATGAGAGCGAAAAACATGCATCGGACTCTTGTCTTGTGGCGAAGCCTGAGAAAGAGTCGGTGGCCAGCGATCGCAGTGATGAGCGCAGGTGCTTCACGTGCGGTGGGGCTGGCCACTTCGCTGCACGTTTTCCGTCTTCAACTGAGGGTGCAGCCCGAACGAGCCGGCCTGGACCGTCTGGTTGGCGTGGGAGACGCTGCTACAACTGCAACCATCTCGGTCACCTGGCTTTTCAATGCCGCACTGCACAGCGCTCGGGAAACGGCGAAGGGGGAGGAGAAACTGCGCCGGTCTCTTCCCCCAGTCAGTGAATGGGCAGCTGCCGGTTATTCGCATTGAAGTGAACGGTGTCCGTCGGCGCGCGCTTGTAGACACTGGGTGCTCGGCGAGCATTGTGTGCGGGGACGTGTGTGATGACTGGTCGAGAGAAAAAATCTCTGTACTCCCGACTCTGTTTATAAAATACTCTGAAAATACTCTGTTTTCCCGTTTTCCGTCAGCGCCCAGCTCTTTCCTCGCACTGAGGTGCCAACTAATTCTGTGTTGCTCTCATACTCTGTCTTTGTTGTCGCCCATTGGACATTTTGCTTTGCGATATGTGTTTAACAATGAGCTCTCAATAAATTGTTCTCACATGTGTTTTCTAGTGTTTTTCTTGTTGTGTGTGTATTTGTGTGTGTGTTTGCTTTGTATTGTGTGTGTTGTATGCTTGTTTTTTGTTGTGACATTTCGTATGCATGTGTTATGTGTTGTGTATTTGTGCTCGCATGCGTCGTGCATTATGTGTTTATTTGTAGGTTTGCTTTGCGTTGTGTGTGTGCCTTCTCACACCGTGGATTTGTCGTTTCTGCTGATGATGTGTGGCGATGTTGAAATGAATCCCGGTCCTGCTAGATCACAAAAACGATTTTCAAATATACTTTACGCCAACATTAGAGGCTTGTATAAGAACATCAGAGATTTGACAGCAGCCAGTCGCTCCAAGGACATCATCTGTGCCGAAACGCTTGTGTGCGATTATCGGGACCAATCTGAGCTCTTGATGCCAGGTTTCAGTAAGCCATTGCTAATCAAACGTGACTCAAAAAACAGGCGGCGTGGCTTGGCAGTGTACGTACGCAAAGGCTTTTCAGCAACGAGAATTACAGCGCACGACTGCACTTGTTATGAAGTTATGCTGCTGCGTGTCAACACCGCCTTGATGAATTTTTACAACTTTGGAGCCTACCGAAATCCAGACAGTAACGACTCTATATACGAATGTCTCTTGTCAGCCATGTCAATAATTCAGGAGAAGGACACCAAGTCAACATTTGTATTTGTGGGAGACATGAACGCCCATCACCGTGAGTGGCTCTTGTCGACATCTCCTACAGACGCTCATGGTAGAGCAGCATATGATTTCTGCAACATTTCTGGCTGCTCCCAAATGGTGTCCGGTCCCACACATCAAGCGGGAAACTGTTTGGACTTGGTTATGACAGACGTCTCAGATATCGTGAGTGTAAAAGTGGAAGCTCCAATAGGAAGTTCAGATCACTCGTCGCTATCCGTGAAGTTGACATTGAGACAGACGATTTCTCCTTACACGATTTCAAGGCTCGTGCACATGAAGAACAATGTTGACTGGGTGAAGGTGAATGATGAATTGAAAGCAATCAAAGTTTCAAATCTGCATCAGAAGGAATGCCCCATCGATGCATTGAGCAAATACATTACCGATGTCATCTCAAGGAGAGTGCCTACTAAAAAACTACGTTTTCGCTCTGTTGACAAAGCCTGGTTCACCAACGAATGTCGCAGCGCACGTGAATCCAAGCAGGAGGCTTACCACAAGTGGCTTCAATCACGCTCAGCCAATTCATGAAATGTCTACACTGAGGCCAGACGGCATGCTGAGCATGTGTATTCAGAAGCGGAAACACGTCACTCAAAGAAACTTGCTGAAAAGCTAACATCTGCCAATGACGCCCACAAATGGTGGTCAACGTTTAAATCATCAGTGTTTGGACATGACCTGTCTGTCCCTCCTTTATTTTCAGCAAACGGTGAGCTCAAAAGCAACCCAACAGAGAGGCAGAGTTGCTTATGGATTACTTCAATACCAAGCAATGTCAAGGGTCCATTCCGTCTGACGATTCATCTGTCCTCGCCCCGAAAATCAAAGGCATTGCCTTCCGATCAAAATAAGTGGCGAATCTCATGAAAGACCTTGATGCCCACGGAGGAACAGACCCTCTGAATATATTTCCGCTATTTTTCAAGAACACGGCAGATACTCTAGCTCCGATGCTCAGTGCTCTTTTCAGGCGCTTGATGAAGACTGGTTCGTTTCCATCATGTTGGCGGGTTGCGAATATCATGCCCATACCAAAAGGAACCAATTCAGCTGATGTTGCAAACTACCGGCCGATATCAATTACGCCGATTCTGTCCAAAATATTCGAGTTCTTGATATCTTCCAGACTGTCCAAGTACCTGTAGAGCAACAATCTGCTGTCGGAAAACCTATTTGCATACCGCAAAAACTCAGCACGACTGACGCTCTGCTTACTATCACGCATGAGCTCCAGCAAGTGCTAGACAAAGGCAGTGAAGCCTGGATTATGCAGTTGGATTTCTCGGCAGCATTTGACCGTGTGAGCCGCCAGGGCTTGCTGCAAAAACTGAGAAACATTGGAGTCGGCGGCCGCTTGCTAAGCGTTTTGCATCAATTTCTCTCCAATCGCGTACAACGTGTTGCCATCGATGGAGCATACAGTCGCTGGCAGAGCATTGTGTCCGGTGTCCCGCAGGGAAGTGTGTTGGGTCCTATTTTGTTCAACATTTACACCGCTGACCTGTACACAACCACACGCAACCCTGTATATGGATATGCTGATGATATCACCTTGATGGCTGTAATTTCATCTCCTTCGGACAGACCACAGGTGCGTCAAACGGTCAACGACGATCTCAGCAGCGTCCTGAAGTGGTGTGAGAGGTGGAATATGATGCTGAACACTTCGAAATTTAAATGCTTGTTGTTTTCTAGGTCACGTACCGTTCAGCCTTCACATGGAGCTATCCTCATAAATGACGCCCAACTCAGCGTGTGTGATGAGCTCAAAATATTGGGAGTACATGTAGACTCAAAGCTGACGTTTGAGAGTCACATTCGGAAGCTAGTTTGTTCGGCATCGCGGAAACTGGGAATTATAAGAAAGGCATATCGGATGTTCGGTAGCAGCACAATCTCAAAAAGTTGTTTTCGCTGTTTCATTTTGCCAATTCTGGAGTACTGCGCCCCTGTGTGGTCTTCTACTGCGGTTTGTCACCTCAATCTCATCAACAGAGTTGTTAGAACTTGCAAGTTCCTCTGTGGTGACTTGGTTCTTGGTGATCTTTGCCATCGCCGAAAGGTCAGCAGCATGTGCATGCTGTACAAGATCAAGCACAACGACCATCATCCGATGATCGAGTCAATTCCTGATGATTTCGTGGCAGCAAGAAGCACACGGCTTACATCCAAACAGCATTCCCAGTGCATGGATCCAATTCGTTGTCGTACAAAACAATTCCAACGTTGCTTTCTTCCGGCCACTGTGTCTACTTGGAACAAGTTGAAGGAGAAGGCTTTCTCGCAGAACAATTTGAAGAAATTCAAGTCCAAAGTAAATGAAATGCTACTGAAAGAGCGGAATTGACAGTTGAGTCTTATTAATTGTATATTTATTCATATTTATTGTTATTTATTCATACTTATTGTTATTTATTCTCTATGTATTTTTATTTATTTTTATTTTACTCTCTATTTATTACTATTTATCATAGGTTGTTGTTATTTATTAAATTATGCTTTTACTCAGTGTTGGCTGTTGTTGTTTATTGAATCATATTTATTGTTGTTGCTGTTTATTGAATCATATTTATTGTTTTTGTTGTTTATTGAATCATATTTATTGTTGTTGCTGTTTATTGAATCATATTTATTGTTTTTGTTGTTTATTGAATCATATTTATTGGTGTTGTTGTTTATTGAATCATATTTATTGTTGTTGTTGTTTATTGAATCATATTTATTGTTGTTGCTGTTTATTGAATCATATTTATTGTTGTTGTTGTTTATTGAATCATATTTATTGGTGTTGTTGTTTATTGAATCATATTTATTTGTGTTGTTGTTACTTATTGAATCATATTTATATTTATTGTTGGATGTTTCTTATTGAATCATATTTATTGTTCTTGATTGTGAATTATTACTTATTTATTAATTTTTATTTTTATTTATTGATGGCTGTTATTTACTGAATCACATATTTATTGTTGATTGTTATTATTTATTGAGGAACTTGGGCGAAGTGACATTATGGATTGTTATCGGATGATGGTTTATTATTTATTGTTATTTATATATTATTTTCTTTCCAACTCTCTTTCTAGAGTTTTTTCTTTTCGAACTCTCTTTCTCTCTGAATCTTTTGGGCGCTTCCGGTACATGGGGCCACCTTAGGGTTGTAATAGTGCTTGCACTCTTCCCATGCTACTGGATTTGCCTGTAATTAATAATAATAATAATAATTCGCCATCGTATTTGTCAACTCCGTCGACTTCAAGACAGGCTCCCAGCGACAAAAAACAACGACGTGAAGAAGAGCAGATTGAAGCAGCCATCAAAGCAAGTGCCGCCGAGCACGAACAATTTCTAGAGGCTAGAAAAATCGAGAATTTCTCCTCATTGCAGTTGAAAGTGCATGAGATTGTTGATGACAAACATTGGAATTTTATTGATTCAACGTCGAACTCGGTGAATATCTGTCATGTGACCGCTTGTGATGTCAGAGTTCAGCACTGTGTTTCTATCGATTGTAACTTGTCTGTTTCGGGGTTGATCGAAGGTGTGAGAGTGAACAAGGTTGATGCGAGTGTTTTCCGTCCACTATCGGTACTTTAGATAATCTGCGTGCACTTTTGTCGTTCATTTCTGATATCGATAGGTGCAAACAGCAGTCAACTGACTTCATTGCCATTATTCAGCTTGTGATCACCTTGCTGAGGTCATTGTTGTGTTCTGGATGCAAGCATGAAGGTGTCATTGAGTTTGTTTGTGAGCAACTGCGGCTGGTAACGCAGTCTCAACTGAAGTATTCAACTAACTTCACGGTTTTATCGTCTCTGCTATATTCTCTGTCTCCGTGTGCGCATAAGTTTGTTCGTCGTTCACGCAGCATAATCTTGCCATGTTATTCAACCATTCGACGTATCAATATGTCATTCTACACCGACCCCATGAAAGAGCAATCAGAGTCTTTTTTGAGCTATATCAAACAAAAGATTGCCTCTCTTCAACCTGAGGATAAACTTGTATCTCTCTTATGAGATCTTGATCTTGATCTTGATCTTGTACCTCTCTGATGGACGAGATCTATTTGAAGCCTTCTTTGGATTACAAATGTGGTGACATTGTTGGGTGCTCTTTTGACGGGAGCGGTGTTGCAACTACTGCATGTGTGTTCATGATAAGCAGCGTACTGAGTGCATATATGGATGTTGTTCATATTCTGCCAGTGATGACTCTCAAAGGAGAAACTCTGTGTAATTATGTTCGTAAGGTCATCGTTGGACTGGACAGTCTCGGAGTCAAAGTGATTTGTGTTATTTCTGATAACCATTCTTTTAATCGCAGTGCGATGTCGATGTTTGCCAATCCATCTCGTGAGTTTGTCATTGTTTATCAGCATCCAGTCAGCTCAGATCGATCTCTGTTTTTTATGTTTGATTCGGTGCATATTTTGAAATGCATCCGCAATAATTAGCTCAACAAAAAGGATTCACTCAAATCCTTTGTATTCCCGCATTTTTCTGATTTTTCCAAGTCGTTGTCTGCTTCATTCGATACTGTTGAGAAGTTGTATACGTTGGAGGCTGGTTCACTGTTATAGTTTTCTCACGGTTTGTCGCTCAAAGCTGTTCGTCCGTCCAACATCGAAAGACAGAATGTTAAACTTGTGCTGAATGTTATGCGTGATTATGTAGTGCAGGCTCTGAGATCATTGGGTGTTACGAATAATCTTTATTGCGCTGAAGACACTGCACGCTTTATTCAGATAATTTTGCGTTGGTGGACTATTTGCAATGTGAAGACACCATATAAAGGCTCGGGGTTGAGAAATGTTTACGCTCATCCGTTGACTGGTTCAGCTGCTGATGCTAGGCATATTTTTTGGAGCATTTTCTGAAATGGCTGGATCAGTGTAGGTCAGGGAGCAATATGGTCGGCATGACTAAAGATACATTTATGGCTGTGTATCAAACAACGCATGCACTTTTTGAAATCATGCAGTATTGTGTAAATGAGTTAGGTTTGTCGTACATTTTGCCAGGAAATTTTCAGACGGATTGTTTGGAAGAGCGGTTTGGTCAGTACAGGAGGTTGTCAGGTTGCACATATAACATTTCCAACCGTCAATTATTCGAGTGTGGAAAAAAATCAGAGTAAGATCGTTGATTGATTTAAAATTGCCCGTGCTCAAAGGTAGTATCACACTAAAATATGTTACATGCTCACCAGAATACCATCCCGATGGATTAAGACAGGCAGCCGAAGGTTATATTATTTATATTTGTAGTGCAGATATCGAAAATTGTTATAAATATCTCCCTGTCATTGTTTATGTAGCCGGTTATTGCTCCTATTCTATTTAAAAAAAACAACAGTGTGATTCATGCAAAACCATTTTAACTACAAAAAATGAACCAATATCACCAGAACGTTTTTCCTATGTTAAAGGTATAGATAGAGGATGTTTATCTTATGCAAGTGATACCGTTGTTAATATTGTCATGTTTTCTTATTTAACTGTTAAAAAATGTTTTGAGCTTAGGGAGTTTTCGACTGTAGGTAGGCAAAGGGAAATTGTTCTTTTTCACATTTTGCAACAGCTCAATGACCACGGAATCATGTTTAATATCTCGCATTGTGTTAGCAACCATAACCTAGATTCAGTTGTAGAAAAAATTGTGTGGGCGAGTGTGAACGTTCTTCTTAATAATTAATGTTCCGATCGAAATTCATGTATTTTTGCCAAAAATTTGAAACGAAAACTGTCTACGTTGTCTCGTGTGTAGTTGTTGTATGCCTGTGATGTGCCTATGTTGTTTTAAATATATTCGGTTTTTCCATTTGCAATTTGAAGTTTCTTATGTTGTTAACATGATTTTCAAACTTAATTGAGCCGTAATGAAAGTCAAACACCCGCACTAAGCACAATTTTTAATAACAACGCGTATCGCCCGTACGAGTGAAGCAACCACCATCGATGACGTCATACTTTCGTGAAAGGGCCTGTATCTAGGTGGCGTTGCCTGTATCTAGGTGGCGTTGCCTGTATCTAGGTGACGTTGATCTAGGTGGCGTCGGTTTCAATAAACGTTTGTCAAAAAACACTTGACCGACCAATTAACTTGTATTGCTCTGCTGTCAAGATTTTCTGAATCTGTACATTAATAAAACGAATTTAAAACCATTTTGGAAAACATAATTGCATTTTTCCATAAAAAACATGGGTTCTGTAAAAAACACATTATTACTCAATGAATTTGTTTTGTTCTGCGTACAAATTATTTCAAATATCCACATCATTAAAACCACCTTTAAAAACATGGGTTTCATCAATGAAAAAACCTAAACCATCGGACCCGGATGCACTTTCAAATAGTCTTGTAACTGAAAACAAACTACAATATATTTACACACAGGCGCGCGTGGGCATCACTGCCCCACGCGCGCCTACAAGACGTCACGCCAAAACCGCCAGCGCCTCAAACACGACTCTCCGCTCACACCGTGACACACAGGAGCACACACGGACACACACACACACACAGTACTCACACCCGCCGCAACAACCAATCAGCGGCGAGCCGGTCACTCACTCGCCCTCACGGGGCATGGACGATTCACAGCGTGACACTCATGCACACATACAAACACATACATACAAACACAGTAAGCGACACGAACGCAAACGCTAATCACACACACACCAACCCTACACACTCCAACGCACTCACACACACACTCTCGCTCACAATTCATAATAAAACCACAAGTCTCTTGGGATATTTATTTATAAATATTTTTGTTTTTTATGCTATTATCAAAATATCTTCGAAATAAGACATGTAAAGATGTATAAAAAATCAATTCAACTTTTTTCTATGTACTAAAATCCAACATCCGATAACAATTGGGGCTAATTCTAAAAAAAATCAAAACAAAACTACAAAAAACATGTTTTTGCAAATAAACGGAAAAAACGTTTTTTTTGCATCACTAGATCAGACTAGAATATAATCAGCAGCATACATATAGTGTTATGTAAAATTGAAGCAGAAATATTGTCGATCATCAAATTTTATTAGTACGTGTTAATTAGATACATAATAATGTATCAATTATCATTAATTATAATTAATCACTAAAACACATCAATATGTGTGAAAGAATATATGTAGGTGTGATATATAGCAATTGTTGATAAATTTACTAAATCACTACATTTCATATTGGTCTAATATGTCTAGCGAGAGCCAGAGGGTTTGGTTCTTAGTCCTCTTGTATTTGCTGTTTACATCAATGACCTTGTTGTGAGTTTAGGATCATCTGCACTTCTATATGTTGACGACATGAAGCATTTCCAACATATCGGTAATAAACAGGATTGGATGGTAGCACTTTGTTGCGCGTGTGCTATGCCTGGGTTCCCGGCTATGTTAACAAAGCCCGAATTGTGCACACGCCTTGTAATGCTGAGATATGCATGTATTTACATATGTGTACAAGGGGCAGCATAGGCACAATTACACACGAGAATCATGGTTGTAAAACACAGCGTACCACACCACAAAGAGGACTGTCCCGCAAGTGCACCGCTGCACCGCTAACCCTTCTCATGCCTCAATAACATAACAGCGCCGTCCTGCCCTGCGGGCATTCGTGCGCATAGAACGGGCATGTGGGCCGCGTAAAGGCGCGTGCTGGCGAGGCTACTGATTCGCAAGGGTATGTATAGGAGGCTAACGCTACTCCACCCCCCTCTCAGAAGGCAATAAAAGTTCCAAAAAAGTGCTCACAAAAGTGGCGACCGTGTGCAGATTACCGCGCACTGAACCGCGTAACACTACCGGACCGCTACTCACTGCCACATTTGCACGACTTTACGAATGTGCTGAGCAGTGCAACAATATTTTCACGCATATATTTGGTAAAGGCGTTCCATCAAATCCAAATGCACCCAGACGACATTAAGAAAACAGTTCTGACCACACAATTCGGTATCTTTGAATTGCTGCGCATGCCATACCGATTACGCAACAGCGTACAAACCTTCCAGCGTTTCATCGACGAAGTCCAGCGTAGGATGGGCGATATTTCCACCTACATCGATGACATATGAGTGGCTTCAACTATCTTGAGCATTATCTCAAGACATTGTCTGACGTGTTCGCTCGCCTCAACAAATACGGTGTTGTCCTCAACCCGTCCAAGTGCGAGTTCGGCAAATCCGAAATAATTTTTCTCGGACACAAATTGTCTTCTGCCGGTATGTGCCCTACAGATGAACGTATCGAAGCCATCAAAGCGTTTCCACTACCGAAAAACCAGCAATGTCTCTAACGGTTTTTGGGAATGGTGAATTTGTATCACCAACTCATTAAAACGCTGCTTCACTTCTAGCGTCACTGTGTGCTATGGTTAAGCACGGCAAGAAGTCATCAAAACGTCGAATCAACCAGACAGGTGAGCAACAGCAGTCATTTGATGACATCAAAACAGCTTTGGCCACAATTACCACCTTAGCGTATCCGCATCAAAAAGCTCAATTGAATCTTGCGTGCGATGCCAGCGATGTTGCTATAGTGTCCGTCCTGCAACAAAACCTCAATGGTGACAGACCGCCTCTTGTATTCTTGTCCACAAAACTCACAATTGCGCAACAACAATACAGCACATTTTTCCACGAGCTTCTTGCTGCTTACTCCGCGATCCGACACTTCAAACTATGGTTGGAAGGTGCACAGCTCACTGTATATACAGATCATAAACATCTAGTCAATGCTCTTCAATCTTGCAATCCTCACCATGTTTCAGGTGACCAGAGATATATGACATATATCCCTGAGTTCACATCATACATCCAACACATCGCAGGAATTCGAACGCCGGCCGACGCCCTATCAAAAGTGAATGCCATCAATACAACCATCACTCCTGAAGTCATCTCGGCACATCAATACGTCAACATATTACAAAATCAATTTTCACTGAAATTGTAAAGATCACAATTCCCGGTACAGATACACAGCTCATTTGTGATTGCTCAACCGACAGACACCGACCATTTGTACCTGAAATATTACGCCGCGCACTATTTGACCAATTGCGTCAATTGTCACATCCTGGTTCTCGTGCAATGCAACGTCTCATTTCATCACGATACGTCTGGCTAAACATGCGCGTTGACATTAGTAAGTGGTGCAGAACGTGTCTCAAATGCCAAAGAGCAAAAGTTCGTCGCTACATCAGTGCACCGATTATGCCTATCGCTGTGCCAACCAAACGTTTCGACGTCATTCACATTGACATTGTGGGACCTTTGCCGTCGTGCGATAGTCATTCATACATCCTGACCATGATCGATCAGCACACGCGCTGGCCAGAAGCTATCCCAATCCCGAGAGCGACAACAGAAGTCATTTTTAAATCGGTTCTTCGTTATTGGATATCTAGATTCGGTGTACCATCAACAATTATCACCGATAGAGGAGCACAATTCACCTCGAAACTCTGGCAGCAGCTGTGGAGCTCTCTCAGTGTGAAGCACAAAATGACCACGAGCTATCATCCTCAAGCAAATGGGATGATCGAACGTTTCCATCGCCAACTAAAATCATCCTTGCGCGATGAAAATGGTGCAACAAACTGGACCACCCGTCTCTCATTTGTTTTGCTCGGAATTCGCACGGCTTTCGAAGCCGACATAGGTGCATCCAACGCAGAATATGTCTATGGCGAACCGATCCAACTTCCAGGTCATTTTGTACATCCAATTTCATCAACAACTTCATCAATTGAGCTGAATCAGATACAAAAATTCATTAAACAACAATCACCATCGTCACCTCGCTCGTCTTCCAAGGAAAGTGTTCATTGACCCTCATCTATATTCAACATCACATGTACTATTGCGAAAAAACGCCTATACTGCTCCATTATCTTTCGAGTACAACTGGACATATCGCGTCATTACGATGAAAGATAAAACATTCATCATTGATTGCAACGGACTCCACGAAGAAGTCTCCATCGATAGATCGATAGGCTTTCATCGAAAATTCAAATCTGGACGACGAGCCCGACGACGATTCGCATGCTACAATTCTGCACCATCGACCTCAGCCTCCGAACACACCTCAACCGAGTGATCTTCCTCCGCGGTTACCCAAGCGTCATCATGTACATATCCACGCACAACCAGCACAACGCTCAAAACGTGCATGATTTCAGACCGATTTCTACGGCACACGTATACCATAACACTTGATATAATGTTTGTTGTCACTCTTTTTTACATGTATTTTTCACACTCGATGTACGTAAATATTTTTTCACAAGGGGGGAGTATGTGTGGGGCTTGTGGTGTCTTTAAGGCCGATAATAACTTTCTTGCTTCACCACCAGATGTCGCATGAGCGTAGCATACACCGGCCAGCAGTCATAGCGGCTCACTCGTATCTTGAATGCGTGTTAGCTTCAGATGGCGCGCAGATATAACAAAAATTTTCATATCTTTTATGGCCGAGCATGTTCCGACATTGTTTCATGACATCACGTATTCTGCATTGGAACATTGTTTGTGAGATTTGAGCATATGCAATAATTAATTCATTTATGATGCTCGTACTAAAATTATTGTAGATCATCCTTCAATAAGCCTGCTGACCTGCGCAAAATTTGCCTATATATGACCTGCGTTGACGCCAATACATATATCACACCTACTGGATATTCCTTCCACCGCGATTTCTTTCAGCGTATGACTGCTGTAAAGACTGACACTTATATTGAATCCATCTAAATGTTCTCATCTGCGCGTTTCGCTCAAGAGAAAAAACATAGCCAGCACCAAATTGATCCAAGGCAACAAAGTGCAAAACGTCAGCACGTCGTGTGATTTAGCGTCTAAATAGACGAAAATCTCACTTTCACAGCACATATTGATGTAGCTGCACTCAGGACAATTCGTGCACTCGGCCTGCTGACCCGATGGTTGCAGGGATTGCCAAGGGTCTTCAAGGCTCGAAATATGTCCATTGTCCAAACGTGCGCTCTATTTTAGAGTATGCCTGCGTATTTTGGTCTGCAGACACCATCACTCACACTAAGAGATCCGAATCAGTGCAGAAACGCTTCCTCCGCACTTTGCATTACATGTAAGCTTGCAGGACCGAACTCAACTACAAACAATTATACAGTCATCATGGCTTGCAGCCGATCGAGTCTATACATAAATGACTATACATCTCGTTCCTGTATTTCATAGCCAATAACAGGATCAACTATTTTTTGTTGTCTCGAGTGTACCTGTGAGTACCAATGGTTGCAGCACATCCTCGTAATTTATTAAATGTTCCTGCATCTCGCAAAATGACGACAGAAAACATGTTGTCTTCGAGAGCACTATAACAATTAGGTTAACGGTAGACCAAGCACAGACATATTTCATTTCAGCAGTGACATTAGGTAGAATGTGAGCGTAACCGCTGTCTAGCCGATAGTTCTGTTTTTTGTCTTTCATATATTCAATTATGTGTTTGTCATATTTTACTGTGTATATGTGTGTCAACCTGTAATTTGAATTATGCCCTGTTGGTTGATTGCTTAAATGTATATGATAGTTGCGGGATACATATTATAGATAACACACAGTTTGTACGATAAAATCATACGTGTTTTTTTTAAGTTGTCATCCTATGTTTCCCACATTTGCTATTTAGTTTTTATTGGGGACTTGAATACCTTTACAGATTGGTTGATTTTTCAATTGAATATAATTTTTCATTTTTTTCATTTTTCTCTTTTTCATTATACGTTTCTATACATATAGTTAATTTTTGCCTTAATATATCACCATATTGGTGTTTTGCACAGTTGTATACATACACTTTTAGTTAGGTGTTTAATTTGTTAATTATCTTCGGCTCACTGCTTAATTCTTTTTTCTTTCTTCATAAGCTGTCGTCCTCCTGACTGAAACCTTTAATTTTCAAACTTTATATCTCTATACACCTTTCGGGAGCTTCCATTACATGGGCAGACATCTCAGGGTGCTAATAGCCCTTGAACTTTCCATATGCTTGAAATGGTTTTGCCTGTAATTAATAATTAATAATGATTTCAAGACTTGATAAAAATTCTACATTGAATAAAAATCACTCAAAGATTGTATATCAAATTCAGACTTGTGCCAACCCTTGTCCTGTGCAGTCATGTTTTTCTGTGTTCCTGCTTGTTTGCTTCCCACGTAGCTTGAACTCGTGTGTTGTCACAATGCCGGTAAGATCGACCGATAGTGTCCGGCCGTGTTCCTGCGGCGATGAGGTGAGAACGGGCGCTCGTATCAAGTGTCCCGGGTGCGACCGTACGTTCCATCCATCATGCGCCTGTCTTTCTTCGGCGGCTCACTCTGCCGTGAAAAAACACAAGCTCTTATGGGTGTGCCCTGTGTGCGCCTCTGAGTTTGCGACTGCCAGGTGCGACTGCCAGGTGCGACTGCAGGTGCTCCTCTATCACTGAGCTCTCTCGCAATATAGAGACGAAGCTCATCTAGCTGAAAGAGGAGCTACTCACCGAAATCAAGCCCTCCCTTGGATCAACCTCAGCTCCATCCCCGAACGCCATGGTGAACACTAGGCATTCCTACGCTCTTGTGGTGAGTAACAAGTCTAGATCGCCGGTGAGGACAGACGCCGTCGAGAAGGCACTTGACACGATCCCAGTGACTCAGGCACGTCAAACGTCCTAGGGGGGAGTCGTGCTCACTTGCCACTCCGAAGCATCCGTCAATGACGCTGCAACGAAGCTGGCGAACAAACTGGACAATGTCGAATTGACTGAAAAATCACCCTCGCCAATGCTCCCGCAGGCATAGCCTCCGACACACTAATTTTGTCTCTACGCCTGAAAACCCCATCGTGTTTGACGCCCCTGCATCTGAGCTCAAACTGCGGTTCATATATAGAGCTAAATCAGGCCTGACTCACGCCGTTCTCGCCGTCTCACCGGATGTTCGTCGTGCGATCAAAGCAGTCGGCGATCGTCTGTTCATCGGCCTCCGCTGCTGCGCGGTCTATGACCGCTTCTGGGTGGTCCGTTGTCACCGCTGCGCTGGTTTGGGTCACCACGCTGACCGATGTCACGATAACAACAAAGTGACTTGCGGTCACTGCGCTGGAGCTCATCGTTCTTCCGAGGGTCAAGCTCGCGGCAGAGCACAATGTGTAAGCTGCGTCCGTCACTGCCGCCCCTCCAGCCACTCATCCTTTTCACCCAACTGCCCCTCTTTCATTGCGGTCCGCGCATCTCTCCGTGCACGCACCATTGTCGCCCCTCTTTCTCCGCCATCCGCAACTCCTCTCCCCACTTCTACCACCAAATCTCCCCTTCCACTGCCCATTACCTCTCGTTCTCTTTTTCCCCCACTAATCCCTCATCTAGCAAGCAATGACTAGATGGTTGTCCTGCGTTGCCGCCCACTGATCCAACCCCACCTCCTACACTCTTGTGTTCTCCTCGCCACATTCCCCCACAAACCACCTCTCACTTTAACTCCGTTGGTCTCCTTAATATCCGATCGGCCCGTAACAAAACATAATTTATTTCCGATCTTTTATCACACCTAGGTCTTTCGCTTCTCTTTCTCACAGAAACATGGCTTCTTCAAACTGATCCGCCATCCTTTTGAGCCAATCTTCCAGTTTCTTTTAAGCTCCTTCATGTCTGTTGCCTCCCTTTGGATTATTTCAAGCAATATGGGGGTAGCGTCGGCGTTATCTTCAGTTATTTCCTAAACCATAATCAACTGTCTAATATACCACTTACATGTCTATCTTTTAAATATATTGCACTTTACCTTTCACTACCTGCATCACGTAGGCTCGGCATAATCCTTATATACCGCCACAACAATCCAGGTTCTTCTTCACAATTCATTTCAGATTTTGACACTCTCATCTCTATTATATTTGAAAAAATTTCCGACAATTTCATTCTTCATGGCGATTTCAATTTCTGGGCAGATTCTTCTTCACTTCATACTCCTACTCAAAACTTTCTTTCCCTGCTAAATTCCGGGGATCTTTCAGTCCTCGACTCAGGTAGCACACATCTATCCGGTCATTCCCTCGATCTTATCATATGCACCGAAGCTTCTGCTAAATTTATTCCTCCTGGTCTGCTTACCTCCTACTTATCCTCCTGATCCCACGATTTCCGACCACAGTCTGATATCATTTAAAATGTTTCTTAAACGCCAGGAAACAAATCCTTCACCGATAACTGTTTTCACACGTGACCACAAAAACTTCGACTCATCCCTTTTCAGTTATCTAGTGTCCATTTCTCTTGCTCCCAGCAACTATCACTTCCTGTCCCCTCCATCGCTGTTACCCTTCTTCGACAATTCACTATCCATACTTAATGACACATTATTCCCATTGCGTCGTTGCACCCCCAAACCTTCATCTTCACCCCAGCCGTGGTTGACTCCCGAACTGATCCGCCTTCGTGCCAGCTCTTGAGCTAATGAGCGTTCCTGGCGACAGTTTTGGACCGACACTAGCTGGTTTATGTTTTGCCAGGCCGGTAAATCCTTCTTATCAGCCATTGATGCCGCAAAGTCCCATTTTTATCGTTCTAAGCTTTCTTCGTGTACTTATTCCTCCCGCTCCAGATGGTCGACCCTGAAATCTATCACTGGCTCATCGAATTCTAACCCTTGCTCAATATCTGCTTCCAGTTTTTCATCCTTCTTTCGAAACAAGATTGCCACTGTCAAATCCAAATCATCTTTGTCCTCCCTTCCACTATCTTTTCATTCTTCAAACACCTCTCTATGCTCTTTCTCTCCAATTTCTCCAGCCATGAATGCCAAATTTCTTATAAAACTTCAATCCCCCAGGTGTCCATCTGATCCAATAAACTTCCGGACACTTTCCGACTCCATCATACTCTTCTCTCTATTTCTTACTCATCTGGTGAACACTTATTTTATCCACGGTACTTTCCTGGCTTCTAAACACACTGTTGTTTCTCCTATTCTTAAAAAGCTTTTACTGGATACTAGCATTCCAAGTAGTTACAGGCCTATTTCTTTGCTTCCACTACCTTCTAAGATTCTAGAGGCTGACATCCTTCCTTAACTCCGCTCTTGCCTATGTTCTGCCCTATACCCCTGTTAGTCCGGTTTCGTTTCTAATCACTCAACTGAGACTCTCCTTTCTTTATTGAACGACATCTTTGCTTCATTTTCCTCAGGCAACTCCGTAATATTGATCTTCCTAGATTTCTCTTCCGCCTTTGATCTCGTTGATCACTCGATTCTTTGTAAAGATCTAGCCCATATAGGTGTATATTATTCAGCTCTATCTCTTATTACTTCCTATCTTAAAAATCGTTCATATACAGCTCGCTGCAACTCAGAGTTATCCTCTCCTCTTCCATTGGATTCCGGTGTCCCTCAAGGTTCTCTTCTCGGCCCTCTTCAGTTAAATCTGTATAATTCATCCCTCTGCCCCATACTCCGGTCTTACCCCATATCGTTTAATATATATGTAGACGATATACAGATATATTTCCCCTTTTCCTCCTCAAAAATTATTCTAATTTCTCAACTTCAATCGCACATCGCTGCCTGGGCGCCCTCAAGAAATCTCTTTTTGAATCCTGAAAAAAAACTGAATATTCCTTATTTCACTCTCCCAGTTTTGCTCCTTTTTCTGTCAACTTGCCTCTTTCATCTCATATACATAATCTGGGTGTTGTTCTCGATCCCTCTCTAACTTTCTCTCGCATCTTTCAAAAATTACCCGCCTCTGTCGTTTCACCTTGCGCCAATTCTACCCGATCCGCTCTCATATTGCTATTGCGTCTGCTCTCCTCTTAGTGAACTCGTTTATTTTTTCTCGTCTCGACTATTGTAATTCTTTATTCTTTCATCTTCCTAAGAAGTCCATTCGCTCTCTTCAATCTATCGTCAATCTTTCTTGTCGTTTCGTTCTTGGCCTTCCTCCTAAGACATCCACCTCCGCTTATATCCGAGAACTCGGCTGGCTGCCAGCTCTTTCAAGGATACAACATAAGCTGTGTTGCATTGTATTTAAAGTTCTCCACACAACTTCTCCTCCCTCGTACTTGTTCTCACTTTTCACCTTCTCTGATAGTCCTTTCAGCCGCCGTCCTGCACCTCTTGCTTGCCCTCCCACCGACCACTTATCAAATTGGTCCGCGAAGTCTTTCTATTTTTCTGCCCTCCGATTATACAACTATCTTCCTTCTCATATCCTTCGTCATAAATCATATTCTTCCTTTTCCTCTGCGCTGCATAAGTACATGTTTTCTCTTTCGTCATCGCTTACACCTGCTTATAGATTGCATTGACACTACGTTTGTATATATATATATATATATATATCCAAAATGTATTGAGTACTCACGTGTCTGGTGGATAAATGATATAAGTTGAAGTTGTATTTTTAAAAATACATACTTGTGTCTGAAGAAGTTCAACTTCAACTTATATCATATATATATATATATATATATATATATATATATATATATATATATATATATATATACATATTTTCGTGCTTTCGTGCTTCATATTTATGTGCTTTTGATTCCGCTCACAGCCCCTGATCTAATGTTTGTGCTAATCGTGCTTGGATGTGACGTGCGCCAATGTTCATATTTGTCAGTTCATGTCTTTGTGGTTGTTTTTTTTTCAGCATAAAATAATTCGGTGTTTATCTTCCCTGATATATTTTTGTCCTTGCTAGCTCTGGTTTTCTTCTTTTTGAGCTCTTGTTTTGATGTAATTATTGCTCTTGTATCCCTATATCTCATGTTTATCGCGCCTTTGTTGATCAGTGCGCTATATCAAATACACGGTTGTTGTTGTTGTTAATTCACTTCGGTTTATTTTGATATTATTATTATTATTATTATTATTACTAATTACGGGCAAATCCAGTAGTATGGAAAGAACACCAACACTATTACTACAATGCGGTGGTCCCATGTATCACGATTGCCCAAAAGATATAGGTAGTTTCAGAAAAACGAGCTCAGTTAGTATTTGAGCCAAACACAACTGAAAAGAAACCGAAAATATACAGATACAATATACAAGGAATTTGCACATACAACAAATACCCACACCCATACGCTGACATACACAGCAATGCACTATGAAAAATATTCAAAACGTTACATATAACGTATACGCGCAACAAAATACATGAACACATACACTATGAACACTACACAAAATCCATAAAGCGCATACGCTCTACATGAACTACATTACACTTCTTTGTTCTTCTAAATTGGTGTTATATATATATCAGTAACGAAAGCAGATTGATATTATTTCTAGTTGTGATCTTACTTTAAAATTGTTTTTATTTCTAACATATATAAAAAGCATACATATTTTTCTCAATATTTTTCTCAACCTCAATAGTTTTCTCAATATTTTCCTCAATAGAATTCTCAACTTGCAGCTTGCAAGCTCTGAGGGCATGCTGATTCAGGCAAACCCCTCGAGTGTGTGATTCGCAGGACATTTTTAATACGAGTATATGCAATAATTATCCAAATTGCACTCGAAAGGTTTTCGTTGATTTTTTTTCCAGGAGAAAAGCGTTTGACAGAAGCATCTAATCAAGCGGATAATTTAGTGTTCAGAGTGGAGTGACCTTGACAAACAATTAAAATAATTTAGCAATTAGCAAAAGACGGAGGTTGAAAGAACGATAACCAATTGACTTCTAAAAGGAAATAATATACGTAGTGTAAGTTCCAAAAACCACATAATCGCAGTCCAATGCGCACTGTATCCTGCCGGCTATTGTACTGCTCACAAGGCTATTGCATCACGATTCACAGCACAATGTAAGCCTCGCCGCTTAAAACTAGCGCATTGGTATGCGTCAACTCAGGAGTTCGATTATCAGTTATCATCAAATGTCCGCGAGGCGAATTGTACGGTGTCACCCTCTCTGTCCTCTCACCCAAACTCGTTCCGATAACATCGCAAGGACAGCTCCTCGGGCGAACGAATCAGTTTGTCGGTTGTCTCACAAGAGTCAGTCCGGTGCTCAGTGTTGTGATGGTGGTGAATTTTGCTTCATTGACGGTGGCGATGGGTTGGAATGGATTCATTGTTGTTACTTCTTTGCTGGGTCAATTGAACTGTGCTGATGCCAATACCGTCAGGGGCTCCAATAGCAGCCAGTTTGATTGTGTGTGTGTGCCGTTTGAGCGGTGCCGTGACGGAGATCTGATCTACTTCGGAGCCGATAAGATTGACATCAGGTGCGATGCATACATGAAAACAAGCACATGAAAGCTATTTGCCAGAACGGTAACGGTTTCCCTGAATCGAAACTTGATCAAATCGACCCTCGGAATTCATCTTAAGCTTTTGGAGTTTATAATAATGCGATTAATAGATGACCTGTGGATTCCTAAAAAAACGCAATGATTTAAATTTGGTCAACAAATGCGTTAAAGTAATCCAAAACCAAAGACAATTCTCCCAAAGCTATTACATTTATTTTTTATACTATTTCTCGTACTATTTTTTAACATTTCCTGTACTATATTTTTACTATTTCTCGCACTACATATTATTTGTATTATTTGTATTATTTATTGTATCATTTATTTTAATATTTCTTTTACTATTTCTTGGACTATTTCTTGTACTATTTCTTGTACTATTTCTCGTACTATTTCTTGTACTATTTCGTGTACTATTTCTTGTACTATTTCTTGCACTATTTCTTGTGCTACTTCTTGTACTACTTCTTGTACTATTTTTCTTGTACCTCGGCCATCAAGTCTGTCAAGTCTCTTATTTTTCCCAGGCTCGATTACTGTAACTCTCCACACTATAAAGTTCCTCGCTCGTCTCTCAAAATTATCCAGCACATATTAAACCAGTCCTGCCGCTTTGTACTTCATCCTTATCCATGTCGTCATACCTCTTCTTACCTTACTCAGCTTCACTGGCTACCTATCATTACACGAATCCACAACCGTGTTTGTTGCATTATCTACTAACTAATTCATAACCCATATCGACCTATATACCTCTTTGACCTCCTATCTCTCTCTGACAATTCTTCTTCCCGTATTTTACTTCCTCTTATCTGTACTCGAGCCTTCAACGGGTCAGCCTGGTCTGATAAGTCCTTCTCTTTTTTGGCTCAAGATTATTCAACTCTTCCTCTTTATATCATTTCATCTACGTCGTATCGATCATTCTCCTATTCGCTATTGAAGGATCTCTTTTCTCTTTTATTGGATCCGTTAAGGCATTTACTGACTACTTATGCTTCTATATAATCTTTCACGCTAAGCCTCTGCGATATTTTGTTTTATTTGTATTATTTTTTGTTTGCAATCTTGTATCTGATCCTACTTCTGCATACTATTGACATCATCACTTTCACTGCACTCTAAGTTTTTCCACTCCATGTGTGACTGTTTCTTATATGATACTTGCTCATCGCTCATATATTTGTTCAATTGTATATTAGTATGTTTGTGCCCATGTTATTGTGTGCTTTGGAATTGTTTCTTAATGTTCACTCGTGCAGTTTTATACCTGGTTCTGTGTGCGCTTTTCTACTTGTTATTATTTTACTCCATCTGTATCATCTAGCGCTTTTGTCATTGAAATGGGCTTTAGAAAATATATGTTTTTGTTGTTGTTGTTATTGTTCTTCTGGTAATATGTGTATTTGTCCTCTCCGTTATCCAGTAGGTACATGCGCTAATACTTTACAATGTATATTACAAGAATCAATATTATTTTTCTATGTTGCAAACTGGTCACATCTATTGCAGTATGGTCACAAGGATTGGGAGTATTGTACCATTTTGCAAACAACAATATTTATGCCATTTTCTGTGACCGTAACTGTTAACGTTTCTTTTCTGTCATCATCGGCGTTGTTGAATATGAATTTAATCCTGAATTTAATCAAAAATTTAATCTAAAGTTGATCGTTATTGGAATAAAATGGATCAACAGGGGCTTGTCGTTACTTTCACATTTAAAACCCTTTTAGTCGCTTTCAGATCACGTAACAAATTGCGATCACGCACCATCAAATAAAACAAGGTCCATTAAATAGATATGCAATTTATATGTAATCATTGATTGACTATTAATTATTATTTATTTTTCATAATTCTTTGAAAAATTATTAGTGTTCTTTTATCAATTATTGTAATTATTCATTTATTATTATTTGCATATATAATGTATGT
Organism: Sacculina carcini; assembly: GCA_916048095.2. Classification (NCBI taxonomy): domain Eukaryota; kingdom Metazoa; phylum Arthropoda; class Thecostraca; family Sacculinidae; genus Sacculina; species Sacculina carcini. Next base: position 8,053,389 of record OU696575.1, on the reverse strand, counting down.
GCTATTCTCTAATTCTACACACGAATCTAGCGTTCACTGTGCTTTAGATGGGCACGGGCAGTGTACTCGTTTTATTCTTCAGCGTTAGTTTTCCATCAAGGGGCAGGCAAAACTAGAATACAACACTACATGGCTCGATTTAGATATATTAGACTCAAACTACTTTGGTTATACGCGCATTACGTGACTCATTTCCTAATTTATTCCTCGTTGAAAATCACACTGTCTACCGGTAAATTTTTGTTATGGCCTTCGTGAGATATAAAAAAGATTTATGTGACTTAGTCATATCATAAGTTTCAAATATTACAAAGTAAACTGTCCTAAACCACCATGGAAAGAGGTCATACCAATACGACACAATTTGAACGACTCCATCCTAGAGTTATTTCTGTCTACTAACTGGTAGTTGTCCTCTGGTTGCCATAAGATCAGAAGTGAGTCTTGACGAAATTGTCTCTTGTTAGTAGTAATTGTCGACGATTGGGCGAGACAAGTTCAATTGGATTGGTTGTATGGGAGATGGAAGGAAAATGTCAGCGCTATACTATAGTCATTAATGTATATACACTGCTTAAATTAATGCAAGACCAAATGCTTTTTACTTTATGTTTAACAATTTTGATGTGCACTGATAAAATTGAGTGTAGATTAGGGTTATGACAATGTATATTTTTGGAAATATTCATTTCCAGCTATGCATGAGATGAGTTTTTAGTAAATACTTTGGGTAAAAAGAGTTCCCCACCAATGCAATTATAACTACCGAAATATCATAATAGAATACATTTGTATGCACTTTGTGATATTAAACGTCTAAGCATGAGTAATTTTATTGTGGCAATGTGATTAATATATTGCTGACAATTTAGGTTTCAGGATTTTGCTACTGGATTTGCCTGTAATTAATAATAATAAAAAAGGAGTATGATGATAATGATCATTGGTGCTTAAGGGGCAGGCCAGCCTGTCAGACAATATGGCGCCCCCAGATAATGACAGTATGGAAAGTGAATCTGGTTCCCTAAGTGATGATCCCAGTAGTGGAACAGATGAGATTTATAATGAGCCAGAAATAGTGACAGCCACAAGAAAAACCATCAGCCAAATATCAGGTCACAATAATAGTGAGCCACAGTGGCGGCGACATGATTTTCCCGATGAGGGGCCTGGGGGGCTAAGGGAAACGTAGTTGTGGATTGTAACATAGTTGTTTTATCGGCACCAAATGTAAAAGTGTTTGTTGTGATAGCTCTTGTGGAGCAGACCTCTTGAAGTTGTGTGCCGCGATAACGCTTATTGCCGATTCTAAACACAAGTTTAATGAAATAAATGTATAGCGTCGTGATCCTATCTCTGATGTTGCAGTTTCTAACCCTGTTGTTCCTAATCGTATCTTCCCCGTTCTTCTCAGCACTCACTTCCTACATGGTGACCTAGTCTCTGTTTTTCTCCAATGCTCTAAGCCGTAAACACATATTCTTCTATGTTCTATCGTCTGGTGTTGCTATATTCTATTTCCGTTCTCACCGAATGGTGTAAATACTGTGCTTATATAGTGCTAGCTAGTGCCGTCTACAACACTATACAGCTCCAAGCTGGGCACGGCCTATTTTATTACGGAGAAAACAAGGTCAGCACAGTACACTACAACAAGTACGTGAGTGGAATACGCATCTCGATGCTGATCACTACGCAAGATGTTTCTATGTTAGAAAAACAACTGGAAAGTATCCGCAGTGATAAATATGTTTATATGTGTGCACGACGAGGTTCTAGCTCTCACTTCTCATATTGTTGTTGTCTGAATCTAAACAACGAAATGCAAGCTATTCTGGTATTAGGACCATATATATGTGCGCAAGATTGACGCACTGATCTCTACCTTCTAATTTACTACTGTCATATGAATCTAAACAACGAAAAAAAGCCTACGAGTAATCATTAAATCACATACGTTTTATACAGTACTAATTATATCGACAATATAATAAAATGTATATACAACATAGTATCATGGGTAAACTTTGTTACATCATAACTGCGAGGTCATTCGAGCGAATGTGAGCCACTAGATCTTATACACGGCCATGATATTGTGTGGACGGAGTTGGGTTTCATTGAAGACGTGGGTTTCATTGAAGACGTATAGTTTGTTTCAGGGGTTGACCAAACATGAAGAGCTACACTCAAACGCTGACTGCATAATATTATAAGGGAACGGTGCAGACTGATAACCATAATTGAAGGACATTATATATTGAACGAAATTAGGTGAACGTCCTAGGATATAACATATAATGACACATTGCCAGTACAATAACAAATGTTTCATTGCTTTATGTCAAATAAGATAAATGTAGGACATTTAAGCTTAATATACAGTAATAAGAAGTTGTAATGTCGATTATTATATTTTTTTGGGGGAAGGGGTGCTTAGCATATTTTTGAGAGGCTGGAGCATGACCGTCTGTATATACAGGCCTGGGTCTAATCAGCTGAACGCGCGATGATGTCACCAAGAGTGGCCTCTATCAACGCCACCTAGATACAGGCCCAACGCCACCTAGATACAGGCCCAACGCCACCTAGATACAGGCCCAACGCCACCTAGATACTATCCATCTAGATAGTATTTTGATTTAGATAGTATCTAGGTGGCGTTGATAGGCCTTTCCCGAAGTATGGCGTCATCGATCATTGGCTATTGTGTCGTACGGGCGGTACGCGTTGCTATTATAACTTGTGTGTTAGTGCGGGTGTTTGACTGGCATTCCGGCTCAACTAACTTTAAAAATCATGTTACCAACATAAAAAGCTTCAAATACAATTACAAATGGAATAACTGAATATATTATTTCACCACACAGGCATAAATAAGTCACAACACAAACATGCGACGACAATACACGATACAATGTGGAACGCTTTCGCTTCAATTGTTCTCTAATTAATCGTAGATAAATTTCTGTCACAACAATTATTGTTCAAAAGAACATTTACAGCGGTGTACACAATTTTTCTGCAACTAATTGTGTGGTTGAATATATTTAAGTAAAGGTGAAACAAATACACAATGTAAACACGGACTCCACTGAGCCAGCAAGACAAACACTACACAGTTAAAATACAATCGGCGTATCACAGCGATATCTCCACCGCACTCGCACACATCCCTCTCCTCACCCCGAGATTCAACACCGCACTGTCTCCCATCAACACGACACTTGATACCCAACGCCTCGCTGCCACCTGATACCTCGTCAGTACCTTGCAACGAGTGCATTGTGCAAACACGCACCCGCACACAAACATACATGCACAATGCGGAACACTACGCCAGCAAATGCAAGCCCACACACACACACACACACATGCACACACACATGCACACACACATGCACACACACATGCACATAACGAAAACCTTCAACTACAACAATATGACAAGATAATATCACAAAACCACAAATTGTAAATTACCATGTTAAGAACAGTATAAGGAATCAAGCATAACACCGGAATCACTCGTCATTCTAGTGCATGACATATATCTATCGCGCGCTGGTTTCCAACAATACACAATTTATCATACTGAATACACTTCTGCACAGTTAACAAACTTATACGCACACGGATACAGATAATATAGCAGAGACGAAAAAACCGTGAAGTCTGTTGAATACTTCAGTTGAGACTGTATTACCAACTGCAGTTGTTCGCATACAAATTCAATGACACCTTCATGCTTGCATCCAGAACAAAACAACGAACTCAACAATGTTACTGTAATTGCATGAACATGTGTGTGTATGTGTGTGTGTGCTTGTGTGAGTCGTGCGTTGTCGTATATTGTGAGTTATACACATGTGGGTATGTATGTGCGTATTTACTGATCTGTTCTGCGAAGTGTTTGATTAGCATGTGTGTGTGTGTGCGTATGTATGTATGTGTGTGCTTGTGTGAAAAAAAGAAAGAAAGAAACATGTATTGGCGCTCAGACTGTTAGTATGGAGTACTGTTAGTACATCGCAAATATATACACAATATCAATATAAAACAGTATTAGTTTGAAAATTCATAAAATATCCTTATCAACAGTGCATACGATCATATCAAAGACCATGCAAGGTCCATCGCAATTGGTTATCATGCAACGCACATTTTGAAGCATTCATCGACAAATTTTGCAAGGTTCTTCATAACATCAATGTTTTTGCACTTCATCAATTTGACAAATTTGTATTGCGCTTGCACTTGCCAGTATTGTTCCGGTATATATTTTGTCCTCAGTTGTACTATAGTCGGGTTCTGACACTGTATAATCATGTGGTACTCGTCTCCGATTCTGTTATCATTGCACAAGTCACAGTATCGTTCATGTCGTGGTGTCCTACTGTAGCGGCCTCTAGTCACAGCCAGCCGGTGATTACCTGTCCTTATTTTTGTTAAGTATATCCGATCTTGTTTATTGAGTTTAATTAGGTAATCTTCCAACTCGTAAGTCGTCTTATATAGGCTATAATTACAGCACAACGTTTTACCTGCCATATTCGAATACCATTGGTTAATCCATATATCTTTGAGTTTTCTTTTAACCATATGCATTGTCCTAACGGGATTATATATATTTGTAGTGTCCATAAGCTGCACAACCCGCACTCATTACAAATGTTGCGTATATACAATAACCACGGTGCAACGTATGCTCCGTAGTTGAACATCTTAAGTAGGCAATTATACATTATTTAACTGAATTTTGTGTTTTTACCAGATATTATGCGAATCCAGTAGTTGAATGCCATACTTTTTATATAGATATCTATGGGGTATATTCCAGTTTCGCCATATACCATATCATTGCATGCCCTCTTATGAGCAAATAAAACGTGCTTCAAAAACTTGGTTTGTAGCAGGTCGATTTCTCTTATTGCCTCGCTTGCCCACACATCGCACCCGTATGTCAGTATCGGCATGATCATACTTTTGTACATTTGCAACTGTATATCTACTGGTAAACTGTGTTTACGAATTGTTCCCATAACACTATACATGGCCCTTGTGGTTCTTTCTGTAAGATCCAATTGACCTTTCCTGAATTTTCCATTATAATTGAATATAATTCCCAGGTACTTATATTCATCGACCACTTCTATTGTCTCGCCATTCAGTCTGAAATCGAACCAGTCTGGTTGAGTCTTGGCCTTACTGAAAACAACTATTTTAGTTTTATTAGTATTAATTTTCAGTTTCCATCTGTCACAGTAATCTTGTAGTGAATTCATCGTTTTTCATTTGTTGTTCATCTTCAGCCAGAATTACAGTCTCATCCGCGTACATCAGTATCATGACTTTAAGACATCTGTCTAGCATTTCATCGTCAAATTCGATGAAAGTACAACCATCTTTGAGCAATTTATCATCCATATCTCTCACATATAATGCAAATAATAATGGGGAAAGATTTTCACCTTGTCGAATACCCATATTAACACGGAAACATTTTGAAAACCTTTTGTCTAACGACACACATGATTCCACATTTTTGTACATACTACGAACAATATTAAATATTTTACCTTTCACATTAGCTTGCACTAGCTTATACCATACACCATTCCTCCAAACTGTGTCAAATACTTTTTGATAATCAACAAAAAGGCAGAACAGTTTTTTCTTTTTTCTTTTGAAGATTTCTATTACATTTTTTAAAAGAAAAATGTGATCCAGCGTTGAGTATCCTCTTCTGAAGCCAGTTTGTGTTTCTACTATCAGGGCAAATTATTCTGCATATTTGCACAGTCTATCGTTGATTATTGACGTGAACAATTTGCCAAGACAGCACAGTAGAGTAATTCCTCGATAACTTTTTGGGTTGCTAATGTTGCCTTTGTTCTTGTATGTTGGGATAATTATTCCAGTGGCCCAGTATGAGGGGAACACACCATCATCCATTATCTTGTTGAAAAAGCCAGCATACAATGAACAAAATATATCTTTTGTATTCTTTATGTACTCGTTAGTAATGTTGAAACCTGGCTCCTTGATTCTGATATTTCCTCATTATCTGCTAACTTACCTTCCTGTTCTTCATTCCTACACAAATCGCGCGACAGTTCTAAGTCTTCGGGTGGCGGGGTAGGTTGTCTATTCTCCAAAGGTCTCTCCATTTCGTCCCTTTCCAATCTGGTTTCTTCTCCCACCTCATTCGAATTCCTAGCTTCCTTATCTATATAATATAATATCCTTATCATTTACCGTCCCAATCACCCCAGCACTTCCGCGATATTTTTCAAGAGTTTCCTCCTCTCATTGAAGCAGTCTCGTCTATTTTCTCCAGCCATTTTATCATACTCGGCGACTTTAACTTCTGGCTTGATTCACCCTCGGCCAATCCTTACTGCTTGAATTTTATCTCATTACTTACTTCCCATGGTCTCTCTTATTCTTCTCTCTCTCCTACACATATATCTGGCCATACACTTGATCTAGTCCTGTTTCCCTCCCCATTTCTCTCGACTGATCCTGTCCCTTCCGATATCTTTGTATTTCCTCCTGATTCCTCCGTCTCTGACCATAGCCTACTTTTATCTACTCTGCCGCTCACTTGTCCACCTTCTCATACTCCGTCCAGCTATCGTAACTACAAATGTTTTAATTATATTCAAATTCACTCACTATTATACTCCTGTCTCCCTATCTCTGCTCTGTATTATCTTCCTCCCCATGATATCTACCCATATTTTTCTTCCGCACTCTCCCATATAAATAATTGTATGTTCCCAATCATCACTCGCTCATCTTCCTCTCGCTCTCCTCCTTGGTCATCTCCTCAGCTTCGTGTACTCAAGTCTCTTCAACGACGTCTTAAACGTACTTGGAGGCGTTCACGATCTTCTTCCGATTGGCTTTTGTTTTGCTCCGCTCGCTCATCTTTCACTTCTGCTCTTTCTGCTGCTAAAAGTAGCTACTATAGCTCCACACTCTCGTCCCTTTCTCGTTCCTCAAGTCATTGTGGTCCACTCTGAACTCTCTCTGCGGTCTTCACTCTCCTGCTTTTTCCTCTCCTCTAACGGCTCCCGAGTTCTCAACATTTTTCTCTGAAAAAGTAAAACTCACACAATCGAGTATTCCCACCAGTTGTGCTGCCCTCACTCACACTTCCACTCATCACCGGTTTACGTCCTTCTCTCACATTGATCTTCATGATATCCTTTCCCTCGTTTCCTCTTCCAAGCTATCCTTCTCACCAGCTGATCCAATCAGCTTCCCTGTTATCTCCAAATCCCTTCCTTCCCTGGTTCCTTATCTCCTGCATCTTATCAACTCCTCTTTTCTTCAGCCAGTTTCTCGCTGACAAACATGCAATTGTCCGTCCGATTCTTAAGAAACAGAACCTTGACTCTTCTATACTTAGTAACTATCGTCCTATATCTCTTCTGAGCTTTGCTTCTAAACTTCTCGAGTCCGCTATCTCCGCGCAACTTTCCCCTTTCATCTGCCATCTCTTGATCACTTCCAATCCGGGTTTCGCCCTTCTCATTCTACCGAATCAGTTCTTCTTTCTATCTCCAATGGCATCCTTTCGCACTTCTCGTACCGTCGCTCTGTTCTTCTCGTTCTTCTCGATATGTCCTCCGCCTTCGACCTTGTTAATCACTCTATGCTAATTCATGACTTCTCTCATCTTGGTATCTCGTCTTCTGCCCTCTCTCTCCTTAAATCGTATCTTTCGGGAAGGACCTACTCTGTCAACTTCAATTCATCTGTATCTGATCCTATCCATCTTTCATCAGGTTTCCCTCAGGGATCTATTCTTGGTCCGATACTCTTTAACCTGTACATGTCCTCCCTCTGTCCTATCCTTCGTAAGTATTCCATCTCATTTCATATCTACGTTTATGACATTCAGTTATATATCCCTCTTCCTTTTCCTTCTCCGTCTTTTCTCTCTGACATCCTATCCACCATCTCTTCTTGGGCGTCGTCCCGTCACCTTCTCCTCAACTCGTCCAAGTCTGAGTTTCTGGCTCTTCATCCTCCTCGTATTCTTCCTCCTCGCTTACCTCTTATCCTATCATCGACAGTTCGCAATCTCGGAGTTATTTTTTACTCATCTCTCTCTTCCTCCGACAACATCCTCTCTGTCGCCCGTTCTTGTCGTCTTATCTTGAGATCCCTCTATCCTATACGCTCATATCTCGACAGACCTTCCGCAATCAAACTTATTCACTCTCATGTATTCTCTAGACTTGACTATTGTAATTCTTTGTACATCCATGCTCCTCGTCGTTCTCTTAAAATCCTACAACGCGTTATTAATCAATCTTGTCGTTTTGTCCTTCATCCTGTTCCTTGTCGTCACACTTCTCAATTTCTTTTTCAATTTCGCTGGCTCCCTATTATTCCACGTATTCACTTTCGCCTGTGCTGTCTGATATATAAGCTTCTCCACGATCCTCATCAGCCATCCTATCTCCGCCTTCACCTCACTCCTTGCCTCACTCCTTCCCGAATTCCTCTTAACCTTGTTTGCCCTCGTGCTGTAAATGAATCTCCTTGGTCCTCCAAATCATTCTTTTTTTCCGCCCCTCGCCTTTACAATTCCATCCCAGTTCACATTACTTCTTCTCTTTCCTACAATTCTTTCCGCTCTAAGCTCTACAAACACTTTTTTGACCTCTCTTTTGACCCAGTCTCCCACACTCTCACACCTTTTGCATCACTATAACATGTTACTTTAGCCTGTTCTCACTCGTATTCCTTCTCTCATTTGCATGCTTACTTTATCTACGCTATGACTATATTCTCCCGAGTTGTGTTTGCTGTGTTGTGTTGTCATTATGTTTCAGTCGTGTTTTCTTGTCCGTCAGGTCCGTCTGCTTTGTATGTCTTGCCCATATTTTGTCTCTATATTTATTGTCATTTATTGCATATTTGTAGTTTACTTCTTTTGCATCTGTCCTGTTATTTGTATTTCTAGTTCCCAACTGTTATTATCGTGTCGCGCCCGAACCCTTCGGTGCGCTATAACAAATACATGTTGTTGTTGTTGTTGTTGTTGTTGTCGATTCCCGGTGATTTTGTAACATAACCAGAAACTAAAATATATTCAGACAGACGCGCGTGGGCATCACCGCCCCACGCGCGCCCAAAAGACGTTACACCACTCCCGACAACACCTCAAACACGACTCTAAGCTCACACCGTGACACACGGGAGCACACACACACACACACGCACAGTCCTCACCCGCCGCAACAACCAATCAGCGGCGAGCCGGTCAATCGCTCGCCGCCGCGGGACATGCATACTCGACAAACGCATACACACACACACACACACACACACACACACACACACACCGAAACAACTGCACACACTCACCGACATAGCTATACACACTCGCTCACACACTATCGCACGCAATATACAATTCAACCATACACGATCACATAGACACACTAACACGTTCACGCACACACAATCTTTCACACACACACTCTCTCTCACTGCACACGATCACACCACAGATTTACCATTTTTAACTTATTAATACAAGCAATTACTTCCTCTGGGGTTATTCGCTCGTCTAGAAAATAATTTTCGCAATCATCACCTATGTGAGAATGGACATCGTCATGATAATCGTCTCCTAAATTTTCCCCTGTCAGCAAGTCCTTAAAATATTCATAAAACTCCATCAATGATACCGCGCATTCCTCCTTTGGTCTCGAATTTCTCAGTATTCTCCAATAGTCCTTAGGGTTTTCCTTTTCGGCATTTCTTAATCGCGATACGAGTTGGATGGACCTTTGTTCCTTGACTCTGTAAATTTATTGCTTATATTTTCTACTCATCAGCTTCAATTGTTCTAGTGTATCATTGGTCTGTAATTTATTGTGTCTATATTTAGCACTCTGGTATTTTTTCTATGTATCAGACATATATCATCATATCCATATATGCATGCACCGTTACTCTGTTTTGTGTGCTTCCTCATTGATTTGACGGGAAATGTTTTTCTAGCCGGCTCGAGAAGCAGTTTTTGTATTGAATTATTCACCTCATCTATTGTCAGAGAATACATGTTAGCAAATAAATTGCTGACAGATTCAGCACATACATTCTGTCTGTACATTTCTACTTTATCAGCTGCCCACCTGCCTGGTCTGACGTTTTCTAGTTCATACGTGTTTGATTCAGATTCCTGGTATTGATCATCCGTTGACGTTCAAATCTTCCATTTCACATTAATTGAAACTGTGACCCCACAGTGCACATCAGAAATCAAAGGATCAAAATCAAGTACTTTCAATCCAGATATGATATTCAGAAGTGTGTGTGTGCGACTGCCTATGTGTGTTTGTACAAAATGCTGAGAGGAGTTCGGTGCGGCGGCACTGAAGCAGCCGGAAGCCTGGTTGGAGAAGGGTGGCAGTGCTAATGTGGGTGTATAGCGGGGTTGTTGTGTTGCTGGTGGTGTTTGGTGTGGCGAGCGCAGGAGATGGAGAGCTGAGTTGGTGTGGCGTTGTGGGATTTTTTTCTTTGTGTTTTTAACCTAGAATTATACGTTCCGAATCTGTGTTGTTTTTTCTCTATTCTTACAACCTACAAGCTATTTCGGCAATTATGGGTGAGAAAGAGTTCGACTTGAGGCTGATTTCAGAATTCGATGCAAAGCAAGATGTTTCTGAGTGGATTGGAAAAGTTCGGAAGATTTGTCGGCTCAGAAAAGCTTCAGATGTTGCGACAGTCATTCAAATGCGACTCTCGGGAGATGCATACGCGGTGGTGGACAGACTCTCCGATGAAGAGCAAGCTGGTGTTGACCAAGTTGCTGATGCCCTCACTCAAACATTCGGCAGTGACCCGTATTTGTCATATGAGGAGTTAATCACTCGCAGATTGAAGGACGATGAGTCAGTCGATGTATATTTGGCAAATTTAGAGAAACTTGCCGGTCGATGTGGGATTGCGAGTTGCTTGCACTGAAATGCGCTTTCATCAGCGGCCTCCCAGAGAATGTTCGACATGTATTGCGAGCAAATCCAAAGCTGGACGACATGTCTATGAAGAGTGTGCTGGAGCGTGCAATAGTTGTTTTGGCCGATGAACGTGTGTTTGTGGGAGCCCGCAGCGGTATTTGCGCAGCAGGTAAGCGTAGCTCAGATGGCAGTTATTTTGATCCTTCGTTGATCTGCTATCAATGCGGCAAGCCTGGACATAGGGCATGAATGTGTCGCCAGCAAAAGCCATCAGCTGTGTGCTAAAGATGCGGAAAAGAAGGGCATGTCTCTTGGAATTGTCGCGAAGCATTGCCGTCGGGAAATGCGGACGGGGGAGAGACGTCGGCGTCGATCTCTTTTCGCCAGTGAGCAGCTTCTGTGTGCAGCTTCTCGTCGATGGAGCGCGCCGGTCGGTGCTAATCGACACGGGGTGCTCCACTAGTATTGCGCATGTTAACGCCTGCTCCCGGTGGATCAGAAAGAAAGCTAGCTTTGGCACAATATATGGTCAGCGCGTTGTGTACTCAGACACTGGACAAGTGACTGTCCAACTGCCCGATGGTCGGTCAGCACGAGTGGATGTTCTGGTGGTACAGATTCGACCGATCAATTGCGATCTAGTCTTAGGAATACACGGTATATCATCACTGGGAGGAGTGACTGTTGATGTTGATGACTGTTGACTGTTGTTGATGTGTGACTGTTGATTTCCCCAGTTGAAGTGGTTCTTGGTGAGCGTGCTCATCAATCTTGTTTTGCCGCTGTGAGATCAAATGTACACAGTGTAAGGTCGGCAAGTGATCGCGCAGGTTTTTCTGGCAAGGGTCCATAACGCGTGGAAGAAACGCAACCAAACTGACCATTATGTCCCACGTGACACAAACAGTCCGAAAAGAATGTGATATTTTGCCATAAGAGTCTGACGCCCTGCTACCAAATGGCAAGCTAAGGCTTACACGCTATTAGGGCATTGTAATAAGCGCGCACACACACTCAATTGGCACAGCACAGTATATTCTCCAACCGTCAAACCTCGAACACCACTCCTCGGTCACACCGTGACACATGGGAGCACACGCGGAGACACACACACACACACACACACACACACACACACACACACACACACACACACACACACACACACACACACACACAGTCTTCACCCGCTGCAGCAGCCAATCAGCAGCGAGCCGGTCACTCGCCGCCGCCGCGGGGCATGAACAATTCATACATACATAGAAACACAGTACACAACACGAGTACAAACGCGAATCACACACACACACACACACACACACACACACACACACACACACACACACACACACACACACACACACACACACACTAACACTCCATGCACATAGTTCACTACATGCACACCTGGTTTCAAGAGCCAACTAAACGTATTAATCTTCAGGATGCGGTAAAATGGAAACGCTGCACAGACAAACATGGGGTAAAGTGGAAACGCCATTGTATGACGAATTGCAATAACAATGACAAATGAGTGTCGACTGAACACGCACTCACACATGCATACTCACACGCACTCACACAATAGCATGAACATCAATATTGAAATAGGTGACGCGGCGCAGGATTTGCCCGTAACAAACGCACATCAGAGCGACTATGCAAGTCATTCGGTTGTTCACCCATCTGCACCGGTTCAACAACTCTTTCAGGCGGAACTGCAGCAGGCGGAACTGTCACGAGAGCCTGACTACTCTCATTCTTCCTGCTGCTGCTGCTGATGCTGCACACCAGGTGGCACACTGACAGCCACGCGTCGATTGCACGGCCTCAGACTTCTCACGTGACGAGGCACTCCGTCGACTTCGACGCTGAACTGAGAGGTTACACCAGTCACAGTGCTGATGTGTGACCTGGTGTGACAACTCGCACCTCGCTGCTGAACCCGCACAACATCTCCAAGTTTGAACTTGCATCGCACACAAGCGTCGTTAACTCGAGCGTTGCCAGAATGTGACGGCGTCTGGACTGCCCGCGACCGCACGCGATATTTATATATCTGCATGACAGGTGCGGAACTGATTTTTATCAACATTTTTACGATAATTTTATTATTCTTGGGGACTTTAATTTCTGGGTGGACTGTCCCCTATCACAGCCCTATGCTTCTGATTTTCTTTCTTTACTTGAATCTTGGGGTCTTTCTGTTATGAATTCGGGTATTACTCATACTTCAGGCCACACTCTCGATCTTCTCATTTGTACAGCTTCAACCGCAAATTTAATTCTTCCCGGTCTGCTTACTTTCCCACCTGATGCCACCACATCCGATCATAGCTTCATTTCATTTGCTTTAAAACATCACAAACTGGCTTCTACACACTCACCAAAAACCTACTATGCACGTGATTACAGTAACTTCGACTCTTCCTATTTCTCTCTCCTCGTTTCTTCTTCTCTCTCTCCCACTATTTACAATTTTATTCCCCCTTCAGCCATCTCACACTTCATAAATGAATCTTTTTGTGATATTAATGAGGTTCTGTTCCCACTGCGCCGCCGCGTGATAAAGTCCTCTGTCTCGCCACTTCCGTGGTTAAATTCGGACTTACGCCACTTACGTGCAGAGACCCGTGCCCATGAACGACGTTGGCGCCGATTTCGCACTGAGTCCAACTGGCTATCTTTTTGCGACTCTCGCAATACTTTTCTTTCCTCTCTCGATCTTGCAAAATCTGTATATTATAAAGATAAGCTTTCATCCCGCTCAAATTCCTCTGACTCCAGGTGGCACACCCTGAAATCTATCACCGGTTTTTCCAAATCGGCTCCTTGCTCTATTTCTGCGTCATGTTTTTCATCTTTTTTCTGCGATAAACTTATCTTCGCCAGATCAAAGATTCCTTCATCCTCCCTTCCTCTAACTTTTTCGTCCTCAAATACTTCCCTCGATGCCTTCTCACCTATCACACCTGCGATGACAATCAAGCTTCTAACTAAGCTACAAAAATCCAGGTGCCCCTCCGATCCAATCAACTTTCGTGTTCTCTCTGACTCCATCTTTCTGCTTGCTCCTGTGCTTACCCATCTTGTAAATACTTCTTTTCTTCATGGAAATTTCCTAGCATCTAAACACGCCATTGTCTCACCTATTCTAAAAAAACCTTCTCTTGAATCCTCCATCCCCAGCAATTTCAGACCTATTTCTTTGCTTCCTCTTCCTTCCAAGCTTCTTGAGGCTGCCATTCTTCCTCAGCTCCGTCCTTGCATATATTCGGCCCTAGATCCATGTCAATCTGGTTTCGTTTCCGGGCACTCAACTGAAACTCTGCTCCTCTCTCTGCTTAATGATATACTTGCTTCTTTTTCCGTGGGTAATTCTGTGCTTTTCATTTCGCTTGACTTTTCTTCCGCTTTTGACCTTGTGAACCACTCCATCCTCCGCCAGGATCTACGGCATGCCGGTCTTTCTTCCTCCGCACTGTCTCTATTGTCATCCTATCTTGCTGATCGGTCATTTTCGGTACGCTGTAACTCTGAATATTCATCTTCTTCTCCTATTATTTCGGGTGTTCCCCAAGGCTCTCTTCTCGGTCCTCTTTTGTTTAATCTTTATGTTTCTTCTCTTTGTCCGATCCTCCGCACCTATCCTATATCTTTTCACATTTATGCGGATGATATCCAAATTTATTTCCCTTTTTCATCCTCTAACAGTTATCTCATTGACCAACTTCTATCCAACATTGCTGCCTGGGCGACCTCCAGAGATCTCCTCTTGAATCCCGATAAGACAGAGTATATTTTATTTCACCCTCCTAGGATATCTCCGAACTGTCTTCATTTGTCCCTCTCCTCTCATATTCGTAGTTTGGGCATTGTCTTTGATCCTTCACTTGATTTCTCCAAACATCTTTCAAACCTTACCCGATCCTGTCGATTCATCTTGCGCCAACTCTACCCTATACGCCGACACATCGACGAATCCTCTGCACTGCTTCTTGTTAATTCCTATATCTTCTCCCGTCTCGACTATTGCAATTCTCTATATTTTCACCTACCTCAAAAATCTCTTCGATCCCTTCAGTCAATCATTAACCTTTCCTGTCGATTCGTTTTGCGTCTTCCACCTAGGTCATCAACCTCTGTACATATTCGGCAACTAGGCTGGCTGCCAGTCCCTTCGAGGATCCATCATAAGCTCTGCTGTCTTGTATATAAACTTCTTCACTCGCCTTCTCCCCCTTCCTACTTACTTACCCTCCTACAGTGTAGCGAGCGACCTTCCAGTCGTCGTCCTGTACCTCTTGTTTCTCCTCCTGCTCTTCATGAGTCAAACTGGTCAGCCAAGTCTTTCTACTTTTCTGCTCCCCGTCTTTACAATCAACTTCCTCCTCATGTCCTGAAGCAAAAATCATACTCCTCATTCTCTTCTGCTCTGCAAAAATTTCTGCTATCTTTGCCCACACCTCTAACTCCTCCATTCCGACAGCACTAAATCTTGTTCTCTCTACATTCGTTTTTCTTGGTTACCAGTGTTAATCTATGATGTGATGTGTGATGTGATGTTTGTTACTGTGTAAGATATTTCTTTTGCTGTTTTATACTCGTTTTTCTCTTTTTTATCATGTGTGTTATTTTTGCTGGCTCATTTTTTTTCCATCTATGAGCTAATACTCCTTTATATTGTTCGCACCAGTTTATCTCTTTTACGCGCCTCTGCTCTACTTGGCGCTATATCAAATACATGTTTGTTTGTTTGTTTGTTTAAATAAAATGAGCAGTATCTTCGGAGAAATCAGTATTATTTGTAGCATCCACTGATCTTAGACCCAACACCGCGAAATCTCTCCTACCATTCAGCATAAGTTCAACATTGTGCTCTTCAATACTCGACGAACGAAAAGCTTTGAGCGACAAACCGTACGATGATCAATCAATTCGAGCATGACCACACTGGATTATGTGCCTAATCTCCATAAGAACACAAACAATTTGAACCAATACCTGATTTAAGCGTGATTCATATAATCCTTATGATGCTAATATGATAGAATGTGCTCCGGTGTGCTTGGATATTTCCATGTCGTGCTTTATAGCCGTATTTCGTTTCTTCTTCAGATCTTGGTTTTCTGGGAATGAGAAAACGCTGAATTTAGACTATCGGTCGTAATTGTTTTTGCACCCCGGAACATAGCTCCAGGAATTTCCTGATATTATATCGTAATGAGTACAAACAAGAAAACATCAATAGCTCTGTGATGAAATAAGCCTTTCATTTCACCTGAAGTTATTGCTGAAATTATGTATTATGATTAATATTAATTGGTGTTTTAAGCGCGCACCATATGACTATATACTAAATAGCACCTATATGACTGTATGACACGTCCCGCTGTGAGCCAATCTATAGCGCAGCCTCTCAGTAAACTAAAGCGGATATTAAAACTTGCGCGCGGGTCAGGATTCGAACCGCGAGCCTCTGATTCAATAATTCAGCCACTGAACGCCTTAGCCACTGAACTACTCGGGAGCTTAAATGATTTCTGTGATATATTGTCGCTAATGAGTTTCAAACAACAATAATATTAACATTCCAAATTTATAACCTATCTATATCTTATATCGCTTCTGGTGAGATATAAATGTTTACTTGTTTTGTGTGTATCTTATGTGATATACAGGGTAGCCACAAAGCCTCTTTACAATTTGAAAAATGTATCACAAAAGCAGCTTATGAGATATCTTCACCAGATTTGCTTGATTATATTCAGTATATATATAGTGTCCTAGCGCCACCTTTGTTATTATACGTTCGTTTGTGTTCTTCTCAAGAGATGGCGCTATGGCATGGTTATTGTACGTTGATAATGGGCTTGTGCGACCTTGAGGGTTTTGCGGGCGGACAGTTCTGGTTGAGTTGTGTGTGTATGCGTATGTGTGAAATAGATACTCGTGTTAAGCTGGTGTTTGGCGTCGGAGAACAGTACAAAATTGGCGACGAGGATACTGTGGTTTTTCATATTGTGATCTAATTCTAATGGAGTTCGCTTCAGCCCCTCCAGCATTTCTTCCACGACCAGGCAAACCTGCTGTGCCCTGGAAGCAGTGGGAATTTGCATTCAACAATTATTTGAAAGCTATCGGTGGTGACGCTTTTCCCGACGATCGTCGGAAGGCTATTCTTCTGCACCACGTTGGTGCAGAGGCTCAGCGAGTGTACATTTCGCTACCCGAGACGCCTGAAGTGAAGGATGAGACGGCGTTCGACCGCACTTTGCGACTCCTCAAAGAGTTCTATGCTCCACGCGTCAACGTCATAGCAGAGAGGTTCACCTTCCGCCAACGCCGCCAGACACAGTCGGAATCGACAGCCGATTTCGTCTCAGCTCTCCGCAGCCTGTCTGCCAACTGCAAATTCGGCAACCTGACGGACGAGCTCATCAGAGACCATGTGGTCGAACACACAATACACCCGCGTTTACGTGAGCGATTTTTACAGGATGCAGCTCTCACATTAGACTCGCTGCTCACCACTGCGGAAGCCTACGAGACTTCAAAGCAGCAGTCGGCTAGAATGAGCACGCTTCATCCGGAGGCCACCGAAATCAACGCTGCAACTACAGGCAACAAACCCAGACAACCAGCAAAAGCCAGCGACACCACGCAGTCGAGCACCAAGTGTACGCACTGTGGACGTCGACACGCCTCCCCGAGAGCACAGTTCCGCCCAGCGCGTAACTCAACGTGCAACGCATGCGGCCGCCATGGTCACTGGGGTGCCGTATGCCAGTCAAAGGGGACGGCATCAGCGCGAGACAAGAATCAACGGAGATCGGTGAGAGAGGTCACCATTCTGACATGTGGCTCGCTCGACCGGCGTAAACTCACCTGCGATGCAGTCGTCTCCGTCGAAGGCGGTGCAGGCGCCAGTATGTTTCTCCAAGTTGACACGGGGGCCAGCGTGTCTGTGCTTAGTCTGCCCCTGGCGCGTCAACACTTCCGTGGCTCCAGGGTATGGCCAACCGACACGCAGCTGTTCGGTGTGGGCCGGCGGCCACTGACGGTCGTGGGCACTTTGCCGGCCTCAGTGAGAGTCGGCCAGCACACGGCCGAGACAACATTCTTCGTGATTGACACGCCAGCTCGTGAAGGTCTCCTCGGACTGTCGACAATGTCAGAGTTAGGCCTCACGATTCGGCCTGGCGAGGGAGTTTTAGCCCAGGTCGCGGACGATCAGCAATCGATTGGACTGTCAGCCATCAAAGGGTTCCGTCACCGTATTCAGCCGAAACCAGACGCTGTTCCTAAGTCGTTCCCTCTGCGACGACTTCCTGTGGCGCTCCGGGCGGAAGTGTCTGCTGAGTTGGAAAAGCTGTTGAAATCCGGCGTTATTGAACGTGTACAGGCTTCCCAGTGGGTCAGCCCCATTGTGGTGGCTCGCAAGAAGGCAGGTGGAATCAGGCTATGTGTGGATTTACGTGGTCCGAACGGACAGATCATCACTGAGGTCCATCCACTACCAACAATTCAGGAATTGATCAACCAACTGCAAGGCGGTGTTTTCACCAAGATCGATTTGCGTGCAGCGTACCATCAACTGGAACTACACCCCGATTCAAGACACATCACGGCGTTCCTGACGCATGACGGACTGTACCAGTTTCGGCGTGTGCCATTTGGTCTTGCTTCAGCTGGCGCAGCGTTCCAGCGGCTCCTAGACGACGTACTCCAAGGCATACCAGGCTGCTGTCACTATATTGACGATATAGTGTGCTGTGGATCAGACCGAGAGACGCATGACAAGCGGCTCAAGATGATCATGAACCGTCTCAGGGCGGCCAACATAACCATCAATGTGGACAAGTCAACATTTGCGAAGCCTCAGCTATATTTTTGTGTGTTCATGGTGTCGGCATCCGGCATTTCACCGTCCGACGACCACCTGAGAGCTGTGCGCGAGGCATCTGCACCCACCAACGCCAAGGAGCTACGCAGCTTCCTCGGGTTGTGCGGTTGGTTGTCACAATTCGTTCCGAACTACGCTTTATTGACAGCACCACTTTTTCATCTTCTCAAAAAGGACGTGGAATTCGACTGGTCAACCAAAGTCGACCGCGCCTTCAAGTGCCTGAAAACGGCTATTGTGCAGGCCAACCCACTCAGCCGATTTGATGAGAAGAAGCGCACCATCATCACTACCGACGCTAGCGAAAAGGGGGCCGGTGCGATGCTATCGCAAGTGTCAGACGACGGCCAACAACAAGCGGTAGCGTTCTGGAGTCGGCAGTTTTCACCTGCCGAAGCAAAATACTCAGTGACGGAGCGAGAAGCTCTAGCAGCAGTACAGGCCGTTGAGAAGTGGAAACTGTTCGTGTGGGGACGACATTTCACGCTACGTACAGATCACATGGCTCTGCGAGCCATTCTGTCAGCCAACTACAGCGGCAGGGCGGGTGCAAGAGTGGCCCGCTGGCAGGCTCGCCTCATTCCTTACTCATACGTGGTGCAGCATGTACATGTACACCGGTTGCCAGGGGCGGACGCCTTATTTCGTCTGCCGCCCACCGAGTCAAATATCGACGATGCTGATGACGATGCGTATGAGGAAGTTATTGCCACCATAAAGGAGTTCGAGAGCATCACCGTGGACGAGGTTCGTCGAGCATCTCGAGACGATGCAGAAGTGAGTGCGCTCCGGACTCAACTTCAAGTCGGCTTCCCCGAATCGCCCAAGCAATGCGACTTCATCACGAGCCCGTACTTTCCAGTTCGTCACGAGCTTTCACCGGACGGAGAAATCGTGATCAGAGCAGGACACCAGCTTATCGTGCCGAAGGGTCTCAGGCCATCATACCTGCAGAGAGCGCACGCGTCTCATGACGGAATCGTCAAAACAAAACAATATCTGAGAAGTGTTGCTTGGTGGCCTGGCGTTGACCGAGACGTGGAACAACTCGTTCGGAATTGCACGGCATGCCAGACGAGTGATAAGTCGCTGAGCTCACACGCCAGACCAGCTCCACTTACTCCAGTCGAGTATCCCCTCAAACCGTGGTCGAAGCTCGGCATAGACATTGTGGGCCCAATCAACGGTGCTCCTGAAAACTGCAGATTCGCAGTGACCCTCGTCGATTATCATTCGAAGTGGGCGGAGGTCGGCATGATGACGGTGCCCGACACGTCATCAGTGATCAAGTTTCTGAACGGCATATTTGCGAGGGAGGGGTTTCCTGATGAACTCATCTCAGATAACGGCCAACAGTTCACCAGCGATCAGTTCGCCGAGTATCTTCGTCAGCGAGGCATCCGACATCATCGTTCTGCAGCATATTGGCCTCAAGGCAATGCCGCTGTGGAAAGATTCAACCGCACTTTTAAGTCCTGGCTCCAACGGCATCACAAAGGCGACTACAAAACTCGTATTCAGAGCCTGTTGGCGTGCTATCGTGCGACGCCGCACTGCTCCACTGGGTGTTCACCGTCTGCTCTGCTACACCAGCGCTCCATGAGACTCACTCTCCCCGTGCTGGAAAGTGAACCTAAAACAGCAAATGCCGCAGCGCAAGTGAAGAAGCAGCAGCAGAGAAATAAACGCCACTATGACCGCCGCCATGCCGTTCGAGAGCCGTCTATTCGTCCGGGAGACGCAGTGCATGTGCGCAAGTCGGGGCAAGTGCCCAATTTAGCAACGCGTTTCGGCCCTCCGCAGAGAGTTATCGCTATAAAGGGGTCTTCGTACCAACTTGAGGATGGCAGTGTACGCAATCCTGCCCATCTGTCGAGAGCTGCCGTCACGATCAACAGTGACGACTGCTTTTTGTGGCACAGTCCGACACCAACCGGCGATGATCAGCAGACACGGTGCAGTGCAGAGGCTTCCGCCTGTCAAGATGAGGCGGACGACTCGACGATGGAGCCAGACCGGGCTACAGCGGAATTACCACCGTCGTCCAGAGGTCGTCGCCGCTGGATTCCCCGGAAATTCCGGAATGCGTAAGCAATGTTTTATGTGTGAGGGTATATAGTGTCCTAGCGCCACCTTTGTTATTATACGTTAGTTTGTGTTCTTCTCAAGAGATGGCGCTATGGCATGGTTATTGTACGTTGATAATGGGCTTGTGCGACCTTGAGGGTTTTGCGGTTGTACAGTTCTGGTTGAGTTATGTGTGTATGCGTATGTGTGAAATAGATACTCGTGTTAAGCTGGTGTCTGGCGTCGGAGAACAGTACAATATATTGAATTTTTTTAACTGTATTTAATAGACTGCTATATGGGTACCATTAGTTGCTCGAAGGACATCAAGTCGGTACTCTACTTATTGCCATGCTCGCTGTAGCATAGGTCCGTCAATGGTAGCAATACCAATACGAATCCTTTGCTTCAAGTCAGCAATATCCCGTACCTTTGTTTGATACACGATATCTTTTACTTAACCCCATAAAAAAGAGCAAAAGGGTGATATATGGCGAACGTGGTGGCAAACCGCTAAATGAAATAAAACAAATCTGGTTAAGATATCTCATAAACTGTTCTTGTAATATTTTTTTCAAATTGTAAAGAGACTTTGTGGATACCCTGTATATGTGTGTGTATGTGTGTCTATGGGTGTGTATGTGTGTATATGTGTCTGAGTGTGTGTGTGTGTGTGTATGTGTGTATGTATATGTGTGTATGTGTGTGTGCACGAATTTATGTATATATATGTATTTATGTGTGTATGTGTGGTACAGTGTTGGGCGGGGGAGGTATTCCGTGTTGGGGCGCGTTGGCTCGTGTGTGGGGGTGGATGGTGGCGGGAATGTGGTTGAGAGGAGTGGTAGCTTGGCAAGAATAGGGGAAACGACTGCAACAATAAGGAGCGATAATCCCCTGGGTTGTCTCCTGTTGCAGTCGCTCGGTGGTTGAATTTAAAACATATGTGAAGCAATCACGAAAATTGAATTTGTTCACCACTCGTAGGATATTTTAATAAAACCTATTTTATATAAAACTGGCATCGATGTTCAAAATAATGAACAGTATTGATGATGATGTTGTATAGTGTGATAAATTTGTACTGGATATCATAGCAGGTATACCCACACATGGAAGATCATGGAAGGTCTTCCGTATCCTCGTTCACATGCATTGCCTGAATCATCAAAATTTTGTTTCCAGGTCGATACTCTATCATCAAACACGGCGAGAGTCGTAAGTTCTTCAATGAAAGACCACAGATGTTTGGCGAAATATGCAGTTTATGCCTTGGACAGTTTATTTTGTGGATTACGTTGTGTAGTGGTTAGCACACCCGCCTCACAAGCGGGAGATTCGTGGTTCGAAGCCCGGCGGAGCAGAATTTCATTGGGCGAATTCTATAATCCCACAGCCCCTGTCCACCCAGCAGAAAATGGTACCAGATATCAGTCATGAGTTGTGACATGCATTCTGGGGAGGTGGCCCTCTCTAATACGTCTTTCGTCCTTGTGGCGCCATAGCGTGGATAGAGTCGGTTCTGCGGTGGCAGCAAGCTGCACGGGGCACACCTGTGTGTTCATAAGCTTCGGCTTCTTCCCGTGTAGCAGCTGTCACTTAGGCCTATAACCTTTTACCTTGGCCAACTCTGCGACCGGGTACAAGCTGAGGGAATTGAGTACTGTGATATCCATTCCTGGAGACGTTGCTGCAATAAGAGTGTTCATCTGCGCCGTAACGTAGATGTAGCAAATGTGGTAAAAAGCCGCATTCCTTTTTTCAAGTATAAATTTAGCATTAGAAATCCGCGCTTGAAAATAAAACTTTTGATTGCGCACATAATTTTCACCATCCATCGCACTTGGAGGTATTCCCCACGCCGAACAAGTTGGAAATTATATCTGGTTTGAAGACTTTACAGCAACTTCAATACGACTGTTCAGTATATTGAACACCGATGACAGTTTTATAAATACTAATCCTACAAGTGGTCAAGATACTTTTTGTGACTGCTTCACACCGCATTCACACTGAAGTCACAGACTCACGTTGAAGTCAATAACAATTTGCACAGAGTGGTCCCAATTAAGTTGGCTCTAACAAATATTGAACATAGTTGTGACATTCCAGCAGCAACAAACGAAGTGAGAAGGCGGCCTGGCTATTAGGTGGCGCCAAACCCGGATTATGTGACAATGTGATTTATAGTAACATACACTTGAAAAACGTTATAATGCATATTTTATGTTTTACATTGTTTAGATAATTTTTGATGATTGTAATACAAGTTTATCGTGAAAATTTTAAACATTTAATTTGTTTGAATGGAATTAAAAATCTGGAAATATTGCCTTTAGGCCAACATTCGTGAAACTTTAATCGCTTTGAGCTTCTTCTAATAATTATAATTCTCTAAAAATATTTTACACACGGTGTTTTTAAAGCAAATACAACCATAATTCCACCCGCTCTCATTGAAATTCAAACTTTCGAAAATTATGTCACCCTAATTGACATACGTATACACTGTTCACCTCTAGTATGCCTAAGCCGAAGGAGTTGCAGTTACCATGCTTCAGGTACCAGATTTGGTGATTAACGGAAGTAGTTGGCGTAAATCTTGAAATAATGTTTTGGAAAAATAATCTAGGAAATGCTGGGTTAAGAAACAAGCACCTATTTGTAGCTTTTGCAAATAACATGTGCCACCAACAACGCATTTTTTTACTGGCAACATTTGTTGCCACTCAGTGTTAGTGGGTTATTAAATAGAGAATTATTAACAATAAATATAAATAATTAAATACGAAATCAATATAAATTAACTTGAATAAACATATTATGAATAACTATAAATATTGATGATTAGAAACTAAATAACAATACATAGAAAATATAGAACAATACATAGAAAATATAGAACAATACATAGAAAATATAGAACAATATATAGAAAATATAGAACAATACATAGAAAATATAGAACAATACATAGAAAATATAGAACAATACATAGAAAATATAGAACAATACATAGAAAATATAGAACAATACATAGAAAATATATAACAATAAATATGAATACATAAATAAATAATAACCAACAATCAATTGCGCTTTTCCAATAACATCTCATTTACTTTGGTCAAGGTTAAATTAAATCAAGGTTAAATGCCTAAGTGACAGCTAGCTGCTACACGTGAAAATGCCGAAGCTTATGAACACCAGGTGTGTCCCGTGCGGCTCGCTGCCACCGCAGAACCGACCCTCTCCACGCTATGGCGTCACAAGGACGTAATACGCATTAGAGAGGTTCACCTCCCCAGAATGCATGACACAACACATGACTGACATCTGGTACCCTCATTCACTGCTGGGTGGACAGAGGTTGTTGGATTATAAAATTCGCCCAATGAAATTCTGCTCCGCAGGGATTCGAACCACGGTCCTCCCGCTTCTGAGGCGGGTGTGCTAACCACTACACCGCGGAGTCCACTAAGGCCACCTAGACACCACTAAGGCCACCACGGAGTCCTCAAGGCCACCTAGACACAAGTTTGTCGAGGTGGCGTAGTTTTGGCCTTGAATTTGTTCAGATTGTTCTGCGAAAAAACATTCGCCCACAATGCGTTACAATCACCCACAGTGGCCGGAAGAAAGCAGTGCTGGAATTGCTTTGTATGACAAAGGATTGGAGCTGTAGCAACGTGCTACAGAAAACAATACTTAAAATCAAATAACACTCGTATATATTGGGACAAAACCAGCCAGCGTGACGGCCAAAAAGAAAAAAGAGAGTGAGTGAGTGTGTCAGCTTAAACACTTGGTTAGTGGTGACATGGGCCAATAGGGTGCCACGCCAGCCACCCAGGTCACACGTAGACCAATCAGAAAAGTGTGTGGATGGTCCACACATCAAAATAACATAATTTATAAAAACATAACACTAAACCAAAATAGAAACATCCAATAAACAATGCTAAAACATACAACATAAGATCAATTTAAATACAAGCAGACAAATATCACTCATACAAATACAAGCAGAAATAATGCAAAACGCATGTGAGCCATCGCTAGTACATCCATGTGTTGGCCGGGCTTTAATCCAGTGTTGTATTTCAGGTCATTGACTCGTATGTATGTTCGTGTGTCGCTATTGAGTATTGTGTGCGTAATTATATCAGTTGTGTTCTGTCTGCGTGTTTGATGGTTGCTGCAGTAGTGACGCCGAATACAGTCCTCCTTAAATGGACGACCTTTCAGACAATTTCATCAGCGGCGCATCTGCACGTGAGTTGTCTGTCAGTGCTCCGCCAATGGAGAATATTCCAGAGCTCGTTGTGACCGTACGTGTCGAGCTACCAACGTTCGATCCGATAGACGTCGACACATGGATTGCTATGTCCGACAATTTAATGGCGGATGCTGGCATCACAGTGCAGACCACCATAATGAGGAAGGTGCTGGCTAAATTTCGAGCGTAACATTTCCGCATGGTGAAGGACCTGTCCACGGAAAGTCCTCTTCCGTCTGGCTGCTAAGCCCAGCTGTGCGCCCGATTGAAGAAGCGTCTTCAGCTCACCCCAGCTGAACGACTGGGGCGGCTGAACAGCTTGCCTGCCGAGTTGTCTGCTGACATCATGGCTTTGTATCCGAACGACATAATAATAGATACATAAATAATAGCACAAGATAATCATCGATACATTTTTGGCCCGTCTGCCCTCTCCACATCGACTGCTGTGCCGCAGTGGCATGACAAATGTATTTGATAGAAGTCGCCGTTAAAGCAGACACACATCAGCAGCTCACACAGACAGTGTCAGTGACTATTCACTATTATTATTATTATTATTAATATTACTAATTACAGGCAAATCAAGTAGCATGGGAAGAGTGGAAGCACTATTACCACCCTAAGGTGGCCCCATGTACCGGAAGCGCCCGAAAGATTTAGTGAGAAAAATAGTTCTAAAATATAAAATTATAGAAAGAGACTTGGAAAATAAAATAATAAATAAAACAATAAATAATAAGCCATCATCCGATACCACTCCATAATTTTACTCCGCCCACGTTCCTCAATTTTAACAACAACCAACAATAAAAATGTGTTCAATAAATGCCAACCTTCGATAAATAAGAATAAATATTAATATGTAAGTAATAAATAACAATCAAGAACAATAAATATGATTCAATAAGAAACAACCAGCAATAAATATAAGTATGATTCAGTAAGTAACAACAACACCAATAAATGTGATTAAATACACGGCAACAACAATAAACATGACTCAATAAACAACAACAGCCAACACTGAGTAAAAGTATGATTTAATAAATAACAAGCAATAATACATATTAATAAATAGAGAGTAAATTAAAAATATATATAAATATATAGAAAATTAATAACAATAAATATGAAAAAATAACAATACATATGAATAAATATCAATACATAAACAATTAATAATACTCAACAGTCAATAACGCTCTTTCAGTAGAATTTGACTGAATTTGGCCTTGAATTTGTTCAAATTGTTCTGCGAGAAAGCCTCCTCCTTCAACGTGTTCCAAGTAGCCACAGTGGCCGGAAGAAAGCAACGTTGGAATTCTTTAGCACGACAACGAATTGGAGCCATGTACTGGGAATGTTGTTTGAATGTAAACCGTGTGCTTCTTGATGCCACGAAACCATCAATAATTGACTTGCTCATCGGATGATGGTCGTTTTGCTTAATCATGTACAGCCTCCAAACGCTGCTGACCTTTCGACGATGGCAAACATCACCAAGAACCAAGTCACCACAGATAAACTTGCAAGCTCTAACAACTCTGTTGATCAGATTGAGGTGACAACCCGCAGCAGAAGACCACACGGGGGTGCAGTACTCCAGAATTGGCAAAAATGAAACAGAGAAAACAACTTTTGGAGATTGTGTTGCTACCGAACATCCGATATGCTTCCTTATAATTCCCAGTTTTCGCGATTTCGAAGTGTTCAGCATCATATTCCACTTTTCACATCACTTCAGGTCGCTGCTTAGATCGTCGTTGACTGTTTGACACACCTGTTGTCTGTTCGACATAGATGGAATTACAGTCATCAAGGTGATATCAGCATACCCATACATAGGGTTGAGCGTGGTTTTGTACAGGTCAGGGGTGTATATGTTAAAAAAAATTTGGCCAACACAACCCGGGTAGAGCGTGTTACCCTAGGGATTGCTTAGTATTGAAGTGATTCATGATCCATGACAGCAGACAATGGTGTTCCAGCCACTGCATGTTATGTTGATGGCAGCGCGTTGTACGCGATTGAAGAGAAATTGATGCAAGGCACTCAAGACACATGCACACACACGCTTGGCTCAGTCACATGCACATAAACAGTCTAAATATTGGATATGTTTCACACACACGCACATAAACTCACACACACACACACAAACAGTTGCTCTCTTACACACAAGCACACAAGTACATACATATTTTCACATGCACACACACACACACACACATACACTGTCACACGCATACGAATTTCTGTGATAATTTGACAACGAAACGATTAGGGATGTACGGAGAGACATGTTGCATACCTGAGAATATGTATGTATATGTGTATATATATGGTGATTGTGATGATTAAATTGTATATCCGTGTGTATCTAGGTGTATATATGCGTTCATATATTTTCCGTGCATCTAAAGCCGACACTTTGATATGAAATTGGCAGCACATTTGATTTGCATTCCATTATTTACTCATGTCTCTAAATTGATCAGCCATTTGAGGTATGGCTGCAATATAGCACAGCTCTTCCATATTCATTCTGGTTATGATTTAATTAAAAATTAGTATTTTTCAATCGTTTTAGTTTGTGTGTGTGTGTGTGTGTGTTTGTGCTTGTGTCTATGTGCTTGTGTGTACGTGAAAATATCCGTTTGTGTGTGTTGTGTGTGAGCGCGTAGTAATAAATTTACCTTGATGCATTTAGGATAGGTTGAATACCACTGTTTTAACATGAGTTGACAATTTCCAATCTGCAACCAATTTCATTCGACAGACACAAACTCACACACATACAAAAGCAACAAGCGAAATTGTACTTGCGCGCACGTGCGGTGTGTGCAGATTCGGTTCAAATGATCAATGTCGTGGGTTCGATGTGTGCTGCAATATCGTGCAACCATTGTTCAATTTCATCGAGCAGACCTCTTCCATCCGTAACTCTGAGCAGGGCGGCAACATCACAATTACCATGCAGAACGCAAGCGAGCACGTTCTGGCCAGCCAAGAGTCGGGTGACGTAGCAGAGTCGGGAGTTGTTGCACACATCGGATATATCACGAGTGGTGATTATAGTTCAAGTCAACTTGTACCGGCTTGTGTGTGTATGGGAGAGTATTTGTGCGAACAAGGCTCCCTGGAAGCATCTAAGGTAACTTGAAAAATGATTTTGTGTGGATTTTTGTTTGTGTGTGTTCGTTTCCAGCGCATATCCACCATGTTGTATTAAGAATTAGGCACAGTATCATAAGGCTGATATTGAAATACATCGTAGTGAACGCTTGTCAGTGGCTCAAACTTAGCGCGGTGAGTCGAATAACAAAGCCATGCTTTCCTATGCTTTCGTTTTTTTTTATAAAATTATACTATTGTTAGATTAAATTATATTATTTTAAATAATTTAGTCACATCCCGTGGCTCTGTATTGAAGAAAATAATCAAAAAAATTCGCTTTTGCATTTGTGTATGCGTGTGTTTGTTTGTTTTGTGTTAGGCAGTTGAGGTTGACATAAGACATTTGTCACGCACCGGTCGTTGTAACGACAGAGAGCTTATATGCTGCCCAGTGACGCTCAGCCAATCACAGGCGTGTAATTGTGACACGTCACGGGGTTGTCAAGGCTACGAAAATGGCACTGCTACCAACGGCAGCCACTGTTCAGTTGACGAGGTTTGCCGTTTGCGATGAAAAAATCTATGTTGTTTAGATACAGCTGCAAAACCAAGTGTAACCAATATATTATGATGTCATTTCGTGCTGCTTGCTAGTTCTAATGACTTGTCCATAAACATATATGTTCGTACAACGTGATGTTGACATTATGTTTATGTTATGTTCTATAGGGATTTTTGTTTGCAATTCCATTGAAATACGTATATTATATGTGTCTGGTTTTGATCTCCGCTTGATTATGAAATTGTATATTTTGTTATATATATATATTGTTAATGAATACAATGGCTACTTATAACAAGTGACACCAATTAATTACTTTGGGATTATATGACATAATATATTTATCCTCCCATATGGCGGTTAGATTTCTAATACAATCAGTGAATATAATTCCTTTTTTTAGTTTGTACATTAATACATTATATCATTAGCATCACCCGTAGGGAGCCGTGTCACGCCACAGAACCTTGCAGAGCACCAGTCGTTTATCTTATCTCAGAACCTTGTACTTGTGGAACCTTGTGATTCAATTATTATTATTATTTTTATTAATTACAGGCAAATCCAGTAGCATGGGAAGAGTGACAGAATTATTCAACCCTAAGGTGGCCCAATATACCGGAAGCGCCCAAAAGATTCAGAGGTAAAGATAGTTCGAAAATATAAAATTATAGTAAGAGAGTTGGAAAAGAAAATAATATAAAAATAATAAATAGTAAACCATTATCCGATAACACTCCATAATGTCATTCCGGCCACGTTACTCAATAAATAACAACAATCAACAAGAAATGTGTTTAAATAAATGACAACCATCAATAAATAAGAATAAATAAGAATACATACTAATGAATGAGTAATAAATACTGATAAGTGAGTAATAAATACTAATAAATGAGTAATAAATATTAATAAATGAGTAATAAATAATAATAAATGAGTGATAAATAACAATCAACAACAATAAATATGATTCAATAAACCACAACACAAATAGGTATGATTCAATAAATATCAACAGCCAACACTGAGTGAAAGTATGATTCAATAAATATCAACAGCCAACACTGAGTGAAAGTATGATTTAATATATAACAACAACAACAACAGCAGCAACAACAACAACATGTATTTGATATAGCGCACTATCGAGGGTCAATGCGCGAGCAGGAGCAGAGTAATAAAAGTGTAGACACAGAGCGGTATGGAGACAAAAATAAGGAGCACAAATCGACAGAAAGTACATGGGTGCTTGCAAAATTGAATACATACATACATACATAACAACATCCAATAATAAAGTGTAATAAATATAGAATAAAATAAGATTAAATTCAATTAAATATTAAATGGATAACAATAAATATGAATAAATAACAAAACAATGAACAAATAAATAATTAATAAGGCTCAACAGTCAATTCTGTTCTTTCAGCAGAATTTAATTGACTTTGGTCTTGAATTTTTCAAATTGCTTAGCAAGAAAGCCTCCTCCTTCAAGGCTATCCAAGTACTCACAGCGATCGGACGAAAGCAGCGTTGGAATTGTTTTGTACGACAACCAATTGGATCCATACAATGGGAGTGGTGTCTGGATGTAAACCGTGCACTCCTTGCTGCCACGAAATCATCAGGAATTAAATTGCTTATCGGATGATGGTTGTTGTGCTTGATCTTGTGCAGTATGCACACGCTGCTGACCTTTCGACGATGACAAAGATCACAAAGAACCAAGTCACCACAGATGAACTTGCAAGTTCTAACAACTCTTTTTATGAGATTGAGGTGACAATCCGCAGCAGAAGACCACACGGGGCACAGTACTCTAGAATTGGCAAAATGAAACAACGAAAACAACTTGTGGAGATTGTGCTGCTACCTAACATCCGATATGCCTTTCTTTTTATTCCCAGTTTCCGCGATGCCGAACAAACTAGCTTTTGAATTTGACTCTCAAATATCAGTTTTGAGTCTACATGCACTCCCAATATTTTGACCTCATCACACAAGCAGAGTTGGGCGTCATTTATGGAGATAGCTCTACGTGAAGGTTGAAAGGTACGTGACCTAGAAACTTTTAGCGACAAACGTTTAGATTACGAAGTGTTCAGCATCATATTCCACCTCTCACATCATTTCAACACGCTACTGAGATCGTCGTTGACTGTTTGACGCACCTGTGGTCTGTCCGAAAAATATGAAATTACGGCCATCAAGGTGATATCATCAGCATACCCATATACAGTGCTGCGTGTGGTTGTGTGCAGGTCAGCGGCGTAAATGCTTATCAAAATTGCGCCCAACACACTTCCCTGTGGGACACCGGACACAATGTTCTGCCAGCCACTGTATGCTCTATTGATGGCAACACGTTGTACGCGATTGGAGACAAAATGAAATCACTCAGCAAGCGGCCGCCGACTCCAATTTTCCTCAGCTTTTGCAAT
The DNA here is from genome assembly GCA_916048095.2 of Sacculina carcini. Classification (NCBI taxonomy): domain Eukaryota; kingdom Metazoa; phylum Arthropoda; class Thecostraca; family Sacculinidae; genus Sacculina; species Sacculina carcini. The sequence goes on along the minus strand of OU696575.1, from coordinate 8,022,020 downwards.
AATTCCTGGTGGCTCAAACGGTCAAATGCTGCTGAGAAATCTAACTGCACAATCCAGGATTCTCTGCCTTTGTCTAGCACTTTCTGGAGCTCGTGTGTGATAGTAAGCAGAGCGTCAGTAGTGCTGAGTTTTTTTTCTGTTATGAAAATTGGTTTTCCGACATCAGATTGTTGTCCTCTAGGTACTTGGACAGTCTGGAAGATATTACGTGCTCGAATATTTTGGACATAATCGGCGTAATTGATATCGGCCGATAGATTGGAACATCAGCTGAATTGCTTCCTTTTAGTATGGGCGTGATATTCGCAGCCCGCCAACAGGATAGAAACGAACCAGTCTTCATCAAGCGTCTGAAAACGGCACTCCGCTTCGGAGCTAGGGTACCCGTCGTGTTCTTGAAAAAAACGGAATTATATTCAGAGGGTCTGCTCCTCCGTGGGCATCAAAATATTTCATGATATTTGGCTCTTGTCGACATCTCCTTTTAGACTTTTAGACTTTTCTATTGGTTAAGATATTTATAGGTTACATTTTTTGGTTTTCAATTTGTATTCAATATATTTTATGGATTTGATATGAATTTTATTGTATGAATTGTTCCGCACGACGGGCGGGTTTAAAAAAAGTGTTTTTAGTTCATTTTTTCAAATGGTTCATTTAAAAAAAGTTTTTTTTTAATAAAAATGCTCCACGGGCAGCAACTATAGACAATAGAACGTTCAATTTACCATGTAGAATTAATCCATACACAAAACCAATGGATTTGACTTCAAGATCCAGAACGGATCGTGTTCGAGTTCTGAATTATTCAGCACGACGGGCGGGTTTAAAAATGACTCAGGCGGACTGAGGGGAAATATTTTGTCGAAATAAAAATAATTAAACTTATAATTTTCAATAGATGAATATTTTTATGAGTGTACCCTATTTCATTTTTATTTTTCCATATTTTTTTATGAATTGAATATGAATTTCATGTTATGAATTGCTCCGCACAACGGGCGTGTTTGAATGCTATATATATACATAAAGAAGAAATTATCTGTCTGTCTGTGTATGTATGCTTGAATATGAGGTGACATAATTGCGCTGGTTCATGGTTCGCTGGTTCAATGATCAGGGGCTTCAGACGCAAACGAAGCGATGGCTCATTTTTATGAAATAAAAATGTCCCGCGGGCAGCAATAAAACGTTCAATTTCACCGTGTAGAATGAATTCATATACACTACACACATGAAAACTAATGAATTTGACTTCAAGAACCAGAACGGATGGTGTTCGAGTTCTGAATTATTCCGCACGTCGGCCGGGTTTAAATATGAGGCGGGCTGAGTGAAAAATATTTTGTCAAAATAAAATTAAAAATAATGAAATTTAGACTTTTTAATTGATTAAGGTTTTTATGAGTTTGTCTTATTTGTTTTTAAATTGCAATATTTTTATGAATTGCTCCGCACAACGGGCGGGTTTTAATGCTAGTAATATAATATAATAGCAATGGCGAACAAGTTGGCAATAAATAGCAAGCAAATGTAAGCTTAGTAAGCAATATACATGTGTAAGCAAGCAAATCTAAAATTTTGAGAGCCAAACAAATGGCATGTTTTCATCATGATCATGGCAATCATCATTATCATGGCAATGGCATCATCATCATGACAAATGGCAGGAAAAAATCAGAGTAAGATCATTGATTGATTAAAAATTACCCGGGTTCAAAGGTAGTATCACACTAAAAGATGTTACATGCTCACTAGAATACCATCCCGATAGATTAAAACAGGCAGCCGAAGGTTTTATTATTTATATTTGTAGTGCAGATATCGAAAATTGTTATAAATATCTACCTGTCATTGTTTATTTAGCCGGTTATTGCTCCTATTCTATTTGAAAAAAACAACAGTGTGATTCATGCAAGACTATCTTCACTACAAAAAATAACCAATATCACCAGAACGTTTTTCCTATGTTAAAGGTATAGATAGAGGATGATATCCAAGTGATACCGTTGTTAATATTGTCATGTTTTCTTATTCAACTGTTAAAAATGTTTTGAGTTTAGGGCGTTTTCGACAGTAGGTAGGCAAAGGGAAATTGCTCTTTTTCACATTTCGCAACAGCTCAATGACCACGGAATTATGTTTAATACCTCGCATTGTGTTAATAACCATAATCTAGATTCAGTTGTAGAAAAAATTGTGTGGGCGAGTGTGAACGTTTTTCTTAATAATTATTGTTCCGATCGAAATTCATGTATTTGTGCCAAAAATTTTAAACGAAAACTGTCTACGTTGTCTCGTGTGTAGTTCTTGTATGCCTGTGATGTGCCTATGTTATTTTAAATATATTCGGTTTTTCCATTTACAATTTGAAGCTTCTTATGTTGTTAACATGATTTTCAAACTTGATTGAGCCGGAATGAAAGTCAAACACCCGCTCTAAGCACAATTTAAAAAAACAACGCGTATCCCCCGTACGAGTGAAGCGACCGCTATCGATGACGTCATACATTCGTGAAAGGACCTGTATCTAGGTGGCGTTGCCTAGATCAACGCCACCTAGATACAGGCCCTTCCACGAAAGTATGACGTCATCGTCACGTCACACTGTGCGGACAAGTTTTTCAACTGTCAGCATGGCAGTTGCATGGTAGCGAGCGCACGTGGTTAGTGCTCTCGTGTGTTTAGTGTTTTATCGCGCGCTATTCTTGGCGATAATTGACGTATTTAGTGAGTTTCACTTCAGTTTGGCTTAGAGTGAAGTGCGAATTTGTCAGATTTCGTGTCAAGTGTGATTTGCGCAGCCATTTTGTGATCCTCACTCGGATGATTCTGCATGCCATCATCCTGGACATTTTGCTGCGGTCAGAGGTTTGGTTTCGTTCATAGGTTCTGTAAAATATGTACATCTGCTCGTTTCTCATGAGGTCTTTGCTTGACTGTCCAAGTACCTGGAGAGCAGCAATCTGCTGTCGGAAAACCAATTTGCATACCGCAAAAAACTCAGCACGACTGACGCTATGCTTACTATCACGCATGAGCTCCAGCAAGTGCTAGACAAAGGCAGTGAAGCCTGGATTGTGCAGTTGGATTTCTCGGCAGCATTTGACCGTGTGAGCCACCAGGGATTGTTGCAAAAACTGAGAAACATTGGAGTCGGCGGCCGTTTGCTAAGTGTTTTGAATCAATTTCTATCCAATCGCGTACAACGTGTTGCCATCGATGGAGCATACAGTGGCTGGCAGAGCATTGTGTCCGGTGTCCCACAGGGAAGTGTGTTGGGTCCTATTTTGTTCAACATTTACACCGCTGACCTTTACACAACCACACGCAACCCTGTATATGGATATGCTGATGATATCACCTTGATGGCTGTAATTTCATCTCCTTCGGACAGACCACAGGTGCGTCAAACGGTCAACGACGATCTCAGTAGCGTCCTGAAGTGGTGTGAGAGGTGGAATATGATGCTGAACACTTCGAAATCTAAATGCTTGTTGGTTTCTAGGTCGCGTACCGTTCATCCTTCACATGGAGCTATCCTAATAAATGACGCCCAACTCAACGTGTGTGATGAGCTCAAAATATGGGGAGTACATGTAGACTCAAAGCTGACGTTTGAGAGTCACATTCGGAAGCTAGTTTGTTCGGCATCGCGGAAACTGGGAATTATAAGAAAGGCATATCGGATGTTCGGTAGCAGCACAATCTCAAAAAGTCGTTTTCGCTGTATCATTTTGCCAATTCTGGAGTACTGCGCCCCCGTGTGGTCTTCTGCTGCGGATTGTCACCTCAATCTCATCAACAGAGTTGTTAGAACTTGCAAGGTCCCTTGTGGTGACTTGGTTCTTGGTGATCTTTGCCATCGTCGAAAGGTCAGCAGCGTGTGCATGCTGTACAAGATCAAGCACAACGACCATCATCCGATGAGCAAGTCAATTCCTGATGATTTCGTGGCAGCAAGAAGCACACGGTTTACATCCAAACAGCATTCCCAGTGCATGGCTCCAATTCGTTGTCGTACAAAACAATCCCAACGTTGCTTTCTTCCGGCCACTGTGTCTACTTGGAACACGTTGAAGGAGGAGGCTTTCTCGCAGAACAATTTGAACAAATTCAAGGCCAAAGTAAATGAAATGCTACTGAAAGAGCGGAATTGACTGTTGAGTCTTATTAATTGTATATTTATTCATATTTATTGTTATTTATTCATGCTTATTGTTATTTATTTTCAATTTATTTATATTTATTCCTATTTTACTCTCTATTTATTACTATTTATTATTGGTTGTTGTTATTTATTAAATTATACTTTTACTCAGTGTTGGCTGTTGTTGTTTATTGAATCATATTTATTGTTGTTGCTGTTTATTGAGTCATATTTATTGTTGATGTTGTTCATTGAATCATATTTATTGTTGTTGCTGTTTATTGAATCATATTTATTGTTGTTGTTGTTTATTGAATCATATTTATTGTTGTTGCTGTTTATTGAATCATATTTATTGTTGTTGTTGTTTATTGAATCATATTTATTGGTGTTATTGTTTATTGAATCATATTTATTTGTGTTGTTGTTACTTATTGAATCATATTTATATTTATTGTTGGATGTTTCTTATTGAATCATATGTATTGTTCTTCATTGTTATTTATTACTTATTTACTAATATTTATTCTTATTTATTGATGGCTGTTATTTACTGAATCACATATTTATTGTTGATTGTTATTATTTATTGAGGAACGTGGGCGGACATTATGGATTGTTATCGGATGATGGTTTATTATTTATTGTTATTTATTTATTATTTTCTTTCCAACTCTCTTTCTAGACTTTTTTCTCTTCGAACTCTCTTTCTCTCTGAATCTTTTGGGCGCTTCCGGTACATGGGGTCGCCTTAGGGTGGTAATAGTGCTTGCACTCTTCCCATGCTACTGGATTTGCCTGTAATTAATAATAAAAATAATAATAATAATGAGATTCGCCACTTCTTTTGAGCGGAAAGCAATGTATTGGAGTTTCGGGGAGAGGACAGGTAAATCGTTCGATGGATTGGACACTTGACATTGCTTGGTATTGAAGTCATTCATAAGCGATTCTGCTTTCTATTTTGGGTTGATTTTGATCTCACCGTTGACTGAAAATAATGAAGGGACGGATAGATCATGTCCAAAACTAACGGTTCCAGCGCTGACCCCCATTTGTGGGCATCATTGGCAGACGTTAGTTTTTCAGCAAGTTTTTTTGAGTGACGTGTTTTTGCTTCTAAATACACATGATCAGCATGCCGTCTGGCCTCGGTGTAGACATTCCATGAATCGGCTGAGCGTGATTAAAGCCACTTGTGGTAAGCCTCCTGTTTGGATTCACGTGCGCTGCGACATTCGTTGGTGAGCCAGGCTTTGACATTGGAGCGAAAACGTAGTTTTTTAGTAGGCACTCTCCTTTAAATGGCATCGGTGTGGGACCGGATACCATTAAGGAACAAGCAAAAATTTGCAGAAAGCATATGCTGCTCTACCATGGGCTTATGTAGGGGATGTCGACAAGAGCCACTCACGGTGATGGGCGTTCATGTCCCCCAAAAATACAGACGCTGACGTGGTGTTCTCCTCCTGAATTGTTGACATGGCTGACAAGAACATTCGTAGATAGCGTTGTCACTGTCTGGATTTCGGTATGATCCAAAGATGTAAAAATTTATCAAAGCGATGTTGACACGCAGCAGCACAACTTCATGACAAGTGCAGTAGTGCGCTGTAATTCTCGCTGCTGAAATGTATTTTCGTACGTACTGCGATGCCACGCCGCCTGTTTTTTGAGTCACATTTGATCAGCAATGGCTTATTGAAACCTGGCATCAAGAGCTCAGATTGGTCCCGATAATCGGACACAAGTGTTTTGGCTCAGATAACGATGTCTTTGGAGATACTGGCTGCTGTCAAATCTCTCATATTCTCATACAATCCTTTGATGTTGGCGAAAATATTTATTTGAAAATAGTTTTTGTGGTCGATGAGGACCGGGATTATATTCAACATCGCCACACATCATCAGCAGAAACGACAAATCCACAGGGTGAGAAGGCACACGCACAACGCAAAACACACATACAAATATACACATTGCACGACGCATGCATGTACAAATACACAACACATAACATATGTATACAAATTTCAGAACAGAAACAGATTACAACACGCACAATACAAAGCAAACATACACACAAATACACACACAACACGAACAATACTAGAAGACACATATGATAACAATATATTGAGGGCTCATTGTTAATCACATTATATCGCAAAGCTAAATGTCCAAGGGGCGACAACAAAGACAGATTATGAGAGCAACACAGACACAACAATGGCAGAGCATAAGATAAACACAGAATTAGTTGACACCTCAGTGCGAATAAAGGGCTGAGCGCTGATGGAAAACGAAAAGACCGGCCGTAAACCCGTTCAAATTTCAGCCCGCCACGTCAATAAAACGGATATCAAGCATAAAATAGTGCATATATCCTTGGACAGCACATATATTTAAATACATATAACACTAAAAAATACACCGTAGTGTATCATATAAAGCTATGCATTGCTTGTATGCCCGGGTGTGCATTTGTGTATGGCTGCGTGTGCGTTTGTAGGTGTGTGTGTTCATCTGCATGTATGTATGGCTTGCACTGCCGGGCGCATGTATTTCTACAAAGGTGCAGCGCAACCTGGCAGTTTTTGCAAAGTCAGATGATACTAGCACATGGTATGCCAGGGGCTTTAATATCAGATGTATTAGTCGATCGAAACTTGGAGCAGTAGTCGTTGTGCATAAAGGTGTTTTCCGTGTTACAAGCTCACGCGTTCGATTTATACATAGTAGCGTCCACCGCTACATTGGTGCCAGAGTGTGTCTTGTTTTGAATCTTGACTCATCTTGCTTTTCATCTTTATGATGGACCAATCCAAAAGTGACGCGTATGTGGCTTTGCTGTCTGTTAAAGTTCTAGCGTGCATGGAAGGTGAGGTTGATGGATGCTTTCGCATCATCGAGGCGCAGTTCAGCCTGCGTAATATCTCGACAGAAAACACCAGGTTTTGACTTCATTAACACCCAAAGTTGTCGAAAGGTTCCCTGTTTCTGCACTGGAAGCGCAAAACTTCTCTCTACTCAACACAAAATTCATGCATGTCTACCGGCGAACAAAGTCGGAGTTGTTTGAGGAGGTCATCTCAAAGTAACATTCAACTGGTCGACCTTCTGTCAACATGTCAGAACTTCAAAAAACAGCTGTCCAGGTAGGAGTCGCAGATTATCTAGCGAGGAATCAGTTCATAAAAACCCTGCCGCCGTCCATCAGACCCGGGCTCGTCGCACAGCAGACCATGACTCTCATCAACTAGGCCAAGCTGGCAGATGAGGTCTTTCCACTTTTGGGTGGCACAGTTCAATGCCAGATGGTCCGCGGCGGCGACACGTCACCGCATATATCATCGCGCGAGTCAAGGGTCACGATCGATTCAAACGGATTCAACCTTTCTATCGAGGTCAGCGCTCAAATGTGTGTCGTGCACACATATTCTACGCTGAGAACGAGCGAACATGCACGCCGTGGTGTCGTTGGTTGAACAAGGCGAATCTCAACATACAACAATCTTCCCGATCAAGTTCATCCTCGCATCAGCATGCGGAAAACTAGAAGGGCAGGTGAGCTCCGCTGTGACACTTGCCCCTTCTAAAACTAGCCCACATCTAAAACTATCCCCTTCTAACAATAGCCCACCTGCCCCTTCTTAAACTCACGGCAGCAATCAACACTTTCTAAGTTCAGCTTGTTGTCGACACTGGCGTTGCCGTCTCGATTGTGACCCCAGCAATGACATCGATGACATCCTTACAACCAAGCGCTGTGAGACTCAACTCGGCCGGCGGCCAGCAGATACCGGTGCATGGTGGGGTCTTTATCAAGTTCGGTGTGCAATGTTTGCGGCGAGATTTCGGCTGGACGTTTGTTGTGGCCGACGTCACGAAGCCGCTAATCGGCCAAGATGTATTCGCACACTCCGGATTAGTCGTCGATTTCCAACAGCGACGTGTGTACGACCCGGCCACTGTCATCACAGCGAAATGTGTCACAGCCAATTCCTCTTCATGCGGGCTTGCGCACGAAATGCCTTGGCTAAAGTGACAAATTCTGTACAAGGTTCTGAAATTCTGCTGGAAATCACGTGAAATACTCGCAAAGGCACTGGCGATTACACATGAATAATCACTTATTTAATTTGACTGAAAACCAATCACAATTAATAATGCATCATATTAACTCCAATTATTGATGGCTTGAATAAGATATTAATAAGATAGATCACCTCAGATTAGGCTACGTTGGGTAAAGATGGGATGGCTGGGCTGGGTTTGGTAGGTTTAATAATAATTATTACGCATTTTAACACTGCAGTAGAGAAGGCTGTGTTCGCGTGTAATTTTGGCAATGGGCATGAGCAAAGCCTCACGGCCCGGCTATCCTGTCATCGCTTCTTCCTGACAACCCAATTATGACTCTTATCTTCCTGTAATGCGTGCTTCTGACTCTACAGATATTGCTCAATCTTGTCATTCCTCACATCTGGTTTCCCTCGTACCCAACAGCTCTGCTACCTCCGATCTCACCCAATCTGCTCAAATATATCCCTCAGCCGCCATTAATTGTATTTCTTCCTTGGTTGGCCTGCTCAATATTCGATCTGTACGTAATAAAGCTAATTTTGTTTCTAATGACATTCTCTATCACAACTTTTCACTGTTTTTTCTCACCGAGACCTGGCTTTTTGACAGCGAATTTTCATTGTGTTTCGCCCAACTTCCACCTTCATTTAACTTCTTGCATGTGTCTCGCGATCTCGCATCTTCTCTAAAATCTTGCCGTGGTGATGTCGGTGCTGCTTATCACTGTTCTTTATATTTATCACTTTTATCTACTCTACAATTTCCTTGTAGATCCTTTGAATACGCTGCATTCTCGCTTTATTTTCCTTCACACCCTAAAGTAGGTGTTGTTGTAATTACTGCGAGGTGCCGTTGTGATGTTTATCACGAGAGTTATTGATTTAAATGTAGTGTAATTTAAACTGTCTTGAATTTATCGATTAAACAGGGATTTTGGTGTTTTTGGTGTGGGTGTTTAAAGTGTGAGGGGATTGTTCCGTATTTTTCGTGTTTTTGGCTTGGAATATATTTGCCACAAGCTATTTCGGCGTCATGACTAAAGTTGAGGATGACTCGCGGATTTTCGAGAAGGAATTAGATCTGCGATTAATTCCAGAATTTGGCGGGAAAGGTGACGTCACTGACTGGCTATGCAAGGTAAAGAAGATGTGCAGACTTCGAAAGGTTGCAGATGTTGCTACCGTCATACAGATGAGATTATCTGGAGACGCCTACGCTGTAGTAGACCGGCTTTCCGATGGTGATCAACTTGACGTAAACTCGGCGATGCGTTGGTTCGAGCCTTCGGAGCAGATCCTTTCTCCTCATATGAGGCACTCATGTCGCGCACATTGATGGGTGGAGAATCTGCGGATGTTTATTTGGCAAATGTTGAAAAATTGGCCGGCAGGTGCGGCATTACAGTGACCTTCCACTCAAATGCGCGTTCATAAGTGGTCTTCCAGAGAGTGTGAGGCATATCCTGCGCACCAACACCAAGTTGGACGATATGCCACTGGAGCAAGTGCTGGAGCGTGCACGCGTGATTCTGTCTGATGAACGGAGACTGGCGGAATCGAGCAGTGCTATGTGCGCAGGCGGCCGAACTTTGTCAAGGGAGAATCAGCCAGTGCGCTGTTTCAACTGTGGCAAGATGGGACACGTGTCTAGAATGTGTAATAAAGACAGACAACCCATTGTGTGTTACAAGTGCGGCAAGCAAGGCCACATCGCTGTAAGGTGTCCGGAACAGGGAAACGCGAAGGGGGGAGAGACGTCAGCGCCGGTCTCTGCTCGTCAATGAATGAGGCGCTTCCCAGTGTCCAACTAGTCGTCGACGGTGTGTGCAGAAATGTGTTGGTGGACACTGGGTGTTCTATCAGTATCGCCTGTGCTACTTGTTGTTTTCATTGGAGCAAAATAAATGTGAGTTTCGTAACAGTGAGTGGAGAGACTACAAAATGTTCTGGTGTTGGTTATGTGCTTGTGCAGTTGGACGGAGGACAATCAGCACGAGTGGAAGTGCTGGTGGTTGAATTCCATCCTATCGGGTTTGACACAATCCTTGGCATGAATGGAATTAAGTTGCTGGGAGGAGTGTCTGTGTCATCTCGTGGAGAAATGGTTCTTGGTGGTCAATCTCAATGTGTGTGTTTGACAGCTGCCATTCATGACAAAGAACTGGCTGAGATCAAGTTAGACGAAAATGATTTTCAGGTGCTCTATGACGACGGCGATCGATCATGGACCGTTAGCTGGAAATGGGCAGATGGAGAGGGACCTAATATGTTGAACAGCAAGATTTCTCAGTACAGAATACCTGATGCGGCCAAATGTAAATATTATCGTGAGGTTGAACGGTGGATAAGTCTAGGCTGGCTAAAACCGTTCGACGAATCTGTTATTGATCCGGCTAAAGAACTCATTCCCATGATGGCCTTCCAGCAAAGAAATGGAGAAAAGGTGCGTCCTGTAATGGATTACAGGGAGCTGATTCAGCATCTTGACGCTCATACGGCCGATGATGATGTGTGTTCGGAAAAATTGAGGAATTGGAGATGTCGTGGAGACAGGGTTTCGCTGGTCGACCTGAAGGACGCATATCTTCAATTGAAAGTTGATAGTTCATTGTGGTCCTACCAGACAGTAATGTATCGCGGTCAAAGATTTTGCTTGACGAGACTAGGCTTTGGTCTTTCAATTGCTCCAATGGTAATGAAAACTGTTTTGGCGGCTGTGTTGAAGATGAGAGACGATATTTACAGAGGTACTTCTCCCTATGTTGACGACATACTTGTGGATGAAAGCATTGTGTCGCCAACTACTGTAGTGGATCACTTACGAAGGTACGGTTTGGTTTGCAAGCCACCTGTGCGCATTTACGACGGTGCCAAAGTATTAGGTGTACGCGTTGGCAGAGAAGACGGGGTAGTAATGTGGAGAAGAGATCAACAGATTCCTGAGGTGCCAACAAAACTTAATAGGCGCTCATTGTTTTCCTGGTGTGGAAGAGTAACCAGTCACCTCCCGGTATGAGGTTTCCTTCGACCAGCGTGTTCCTACATAAAACGTCGAGCCACAGCGGTCACCACTACATGGGATGAAGAAGTTGAAGACGCTAGTGTAAGATCGTTAGTGGATGATCTGTATGAGCGATCGAGGAGTAACGATCCAGCCAAAGGCAGCTGGCAAGTGAAAAATGATGAAGCTACTCTCTGGGTGGATGCCAGTTCGTTAGCGCTCGGTGTCGCTCTTGAGGTTGATGGCGACATAATTGAAGATTCTGCTTGGCTGCGTCAGAACCAGGACGCCCATATTAACATGGCCGAATTAGACGCTGCGCTAAAAGGTATGAGCTTAGCAGTTGCCTGGCAGATGAAAAGGATTCAAATGCAAGAATATGAAAGAATATGATTTAATGAAAAGAATATTGATTATGATGAAAAATATTCAAAAATTATTAATGATGATAATTAAACATTATAATATGATAATTAAAAATTATAATATGACAATTAAAAATTATAATATGATAATTAAAAATTATTATATGATTAATTATAATATATTATAAATAATTATATATGATATATTATAAATTTTATAATTAATAATTATAATATGATAATTAAAAATTATTAATTATTAATGATGAAAAATAATTAATAATTAGATTATGATGAAAAGAATATGGTTTATCGGTGCTTGTACATTTGGTAAAGTCGGCAGACAATAGAACCGATATTTTGAGTAGAGTTCCACAATCATGGCTGCGCAACAATAACAACAAACGCGCACCATTACAAACGTGTTTGCCTGTTACAGCTGCTTGTGCCGGGAATGATTTATTGTCTGAGGTGTCAAGAATTAATCACGAAACAGGTCATCCCGGCGTTCGCCGTACTTACTATTTTGTGAGAAGAGCAAAGTTGGCCGCCAATCGCAGGCAAGTGGCTCAAGTTGTCTCCCAGTGTCAGACCTGTAAATCAATAGATACTGCACCAGTGAAGTAGAGGGCAGGTAAACTCAGCGTGGAGAAAACGTGGCAGCGACTGGGAGTTAATATAACACACTATGGAGGACAACATTATTTGACGGTGATTGATCACGGTCTTTCGAGATACAGCATATGGCGGTGCCTGAGGCGGCAGGACTCGACGTGTGTGAGACAACAATTGGAGGCTATCTTTTTTGAGCGTGGCGCACCGGAACAATTGTTATTAGATAATGATACAGCTTTCCAGAGTCGAGAGTTCCGGTCGTTTGTTTCTGAATGGAACATACTTTTGCACTTCAGATGCGCATACCGTCCTTCGGGCAACGGTATCACTAAACGATGTCATCGTACTGTGAAAACGGTAGCAGCCAGGAAGGGTTGTTCCATTCCAGAGGCTGTTTACATATACAAAGTGACACCCATGGAACCGGCAGATTCGACATCCTCACCGGCTGAACGGTTGTATAACTACGAGATGAGGATTAGAGGTGTAGATCGGCGTGACGTAGCCCCAGCTGATATAGGAGACATATCGTGTTGTTATGAAGTTGGTGATAGTGTGTGGGTGCGACCGGCTGGTGTGCGTTGTCATGAGCGATACGAGAAAGGAATGGTCACCAAGATTATGTCGCAAAATGCTGTTGAAGTGACTGGTATGCCTAGGCACATTCGTGATCTGCGACCGAGGATATCAGATGAGGACAATTTTCCTAAAACAGCCGAAGAAGATGACCTGAGAATTGTCGTTGAACGTGAAAGGGACAATAATGATGATCTACAACCATTGAGAAGTTCTGAACGTGTGAGAAGACCTCCTCAACGATACGGTTGCGATTAAATGAAATATAACATCCGGTATGTTATCTGGGGGGAGTGTTGTTGTAATTACTGCGAGGTGCCGTTGTGATGTTTATCACGAGAGTTATTGATTCAAATGTAGTGTAATTTAAACTGTCTTGAATTTATCGATTAAACAGGGATTTTGGTATTTTTGGTGTGGGTGTTTGAAGTGTGAGGGGATCGTTCCGTATTTTTCGTGTTTTTGGCTTGGAATATATTTGCCTCAGTATTGTTATATCGACACGATCACACTGGCACATCCTCAGTATTCCTATTTGAATTTGATACACTGCTATCTATCTTATGTGCTACTTTATCCCATAATTTCATTGTTTTAGGTGATTTTAATTTCTGGATTGACTCACTATCTCATGAGCATGTTTCTGATTTTCTAACTCTGCTCAATTCTTGGGATCTTTCCGTTATGAACCGCGGTGCTACTCACCTATCCGGTCATATTCTCGACCTTGTGATCTGTACGCGCTCTTTCAGACTGTTTATCATCGATACATTCACTTACCCCCTGATTCTCTCATATCTGATCATTGCCTCATCACATTTTGGCTTTCTCTCCCTTCACCTTCTAAACCTTCTTCCGCATCACTGATGCTTCGTGACTACAAATATTGGATCCTTTATTAGTTTGTCTTTTCATTACCTCTATTCTGAATCTCTCAAACTATTTGTTCCTCCCACCAATCATCCTCCCCAAGTTTACCCCAACCCTTGTATATCCGACTCTCTCTCCCTGATCAATAATCAGATCTTCCCTTTGCGCTTACATCACTTTCGCTCTATAACTATATAACTCCTCTTCCTCCCTCGTGGTCGTCGGATCTATCCCGCTTACGTTCAGAATGCAGAGCCCGTGAGCGTTCTTGGCGGCGCTTTCGCTCTTCTTCATCATGGTTGTTTTTCTGTAGTGCCCGCAAATCTAATTTTCTGTGGCTGCTTTGTCAAAATCTAATTTCTATCGTTCACAATTACGCCAACTCCAATCATCTCGCTCACGATGGCTGACTCTGAAATCTCTTCCTGGACGCTCCTCCAAGTCATCTTGCTGACTATCCGCCAGTTAATTTGCCTCATTTTTCTCTTGTTAAATTGCATCCCTGCAATCCAAATTACCCACTAGCACTTTTACTCTCCAATTTCCTCCTTGCCTTAACAATGTTTCCCCTTTTTCCTCGATTGCTCCATCTACCACATCACGTTTTCTTACCAAACTTCAGAGATCTAAATGTCCCACTGACCCCATACAATTTTCGACTCTCTCTGATGCTATTATACTCCTTATTCCACTTTTCACACATATGGTTTACTCTTCTTTCCTTCACGGTTCATTCTAAGCTTCCAAACGTGCCACTATACTGCCGATTCTCAAAAAATCAAATCTTGATCCCACTCTTCCATGCAACTATCCTCCGATTTATATTCTATCTCTGTTCTCCAAGCTTCTAGAATATGCCATCCTTGTTCAATTACGGCCTATCATCTTGCATATTCTCGATCCTTGCCAATCTGGTTTTGTATCTCAGCACTATACCGAAACACTTCTTCTCTGCCTCGCCAATGATCTAATCTCAAACTTTCCATTTAAAATTCCGTGCTTCTGATTTCCTTAGATTTTTATCCTGCCTTCGATCTAGTCGACCACGGAATCTTATGCTGTGATCTTGCTCATCTAGGCCTCACATCTACTGCGCTTTCTCACCTCACCTCTTATCTAAACGGTCGTTATTATGCTGTTCGCAGTAATGCGGCTTTATAGTGCGACTTCCCTTTCACCTCTGGGGTTCCACATGGTTCACTTTTGGGTCATTTACTTTTCAACTTATACGTATCATCCCTTTGTCCTATTCTCCGCAGCTATCCAGTTTCATTTCACGTATACGCTGACGACATCCAATTTTTTTTCCCTTTTTCTCCTCATTCTTCAAATTTGGTCTCTATGCTGCTCACCCAGATTTCTTCTTGGGCTGCTTCACGTAAATTTGTTCTCAACCCTGACAAAACAGAATATCTAGTGTTTCACCCTCCTCGAATTTTTCCTCACTCTATCAACCTTCCGCTACCCAATCAAACGCGAAATTTGTGTGTCTTGTTCGATCCTAACCTTTCTTTCTCAATTCATTTTTCCCAGCTTACCTCCTCCAGCAGCTTTTTACTCCGACATTTTACCCTATTCGTTCGTCGATTGATGTCTCATCCACTAATCTTCTGGTTAACTTCTATATTTTTTCTAAGATCGACTATTGCAACTCACTCTTCTTCCATCTTCCCTTGAAATATATCCGCCAACTCCAAGCAGTGATCAACCTTGCTTGTCGGTTTGTACTGAGGCTTCCTCCGCGAACCCCCAGCTCGGTGCATATCCGGCAGTTCGGCTGGTTACCTGCTCTTTCTCGTATCCGCTATAAGGTATGATATCTGGTCTTTAAACGTATCCACTCTCCCTCTTCTCCTTCTTATCTCCGTTCCCTATTGACACTCAATAATCGTACTTCTTGTCGCATTCCTGTGTCATTAGTCTGTCCTCCTGCTCTTAATCAATCTTCTTTGCCATCCAAATCTTTTTATTCATCTGCTCTTCGTATCTATAACTCGCTTTCATCATACCTTCAGCATAAGTGTTCATTCCTATCCTTTTCTTCTGATCTTCATAAATATCTGCTCACTCGTTCTCTTGATGATTTAATGTATGATTGGTCCTTGGATATATGTGTGTTGTTCGTGCTGATCGTCCTGTGTTGTATCCTCGTTGTTCTTGCTTGATATTTGTTTTTTAATCACTGTGAATTATCTGCTTTCGTTGCTGCGTCCCGTTCTTGCATTTCTTGCATTCGTCGTTGTCTGGTCAGGCTTCGCCTTGCTACTGGTAACCGTGTAATTCCAGTACAACCAGATACCTGGTCGAGTCGTCGGCGACTAAGCCGGTTTCCTCACTGTTCTGCATTGAGGAGGGTGGCTAGACACCCGACAGGAATATAAACAAAACCTGTTTCAGAGGCGGATGAGCTATCTGATAGTCAACGGCCATCTAGCATGTTCCAGTTTGCAAACGTGTTTTCATTTATATTTTTGTACCTACTCCCTGCTCGGTATGACGTTCCTGTCGATTGTGTCTTTTTCGCGCCTGTGTATAAATATGTGCGCTATATTGGGAGAGTGGATAAGTTTGAAGACCAGACAACATATCTTATAGCGGATACGAGAAAGAGCAGGTAACCAACCAAGCTGCCGGATATGCACCGAAGTGGGGGTTCGCGGAGGAAGCCTCAGTACAAACCGACAAGCAAGGTTAATCACTGCTTGGAGTTGGCGGATAGATTTCAAGGGAAGATGGAAGAAGAGCGAGTTGCGATAGTCGATCTTAGAAAAGATATAGGAGTTAACCAGAAGACTAGCGAGATGAGACTATGATAAATCAATCGACGAACGAATAGGGTAAAATTGTCGGAGTAAAAAGCGGCACGAGCGCGTAAGCTGAGAAAAATGAGTCGAGAAAGAAAGGTTAGGATCGAACAAGACACCCAAATTGCGCATTTGATTGGCTAGCGGAAGGTTGATAGAGTGAGTAGAAATTCGAGGAGGCTGAAAGACTAGATATTCTATTTTGTCAGGGTTGAAAACAAATTTACGTGAAGCAGCCCAAGAAGAAACTTGGGTGAGCAGCATAGAGACCAAATTTGAAGAATGATGAGAAAGAGGAAAATAAATTTGGATGTCGTCAGCGTATACGTGAAATGAAACTGGATAGCTGCGGAGAATAGGACAAAGGGATGATACGTATAAGTTGAAAAGTAAAGGACCAAGAAGTGAGCCTTGTGTAAACCCAGAGGTGAGAGGGAAGTCGCTCGATAAAGCCGCATTACTGCGAACAGCATAGGAACGATCGTTTAGATACGAGGTAAGGAGAGAAAGTGCAGTAGATGTGAGGCCTAGATGAGCAAGATCTCAGCATGACCAGTATTACACAGAAAACTATCCACATCCGATCCACGTCAAGCCGTTACACACTGCGTCCAAAGTTCATTCACACAACGAACGATCAGTCGCACACAGACATACATCTATCCCATACACGCCTTGCTATCATCCAGCCTAAGCACGCTCTCACACAAAGGCGCCGAGTGAAAACTGCCCTGTGAGAGGTGGACGCTTGCACCTCATAGGGGAGTACGCGTGGACCTCCTAGGGAAGTCACGACCCACAGGTTGGGAACCTTTTGTCTAAATCATTAGAAAACGTAACGGACAAATCAGTTAATGTAAAATTGCCAAGGAGAGCCCAGCTTTAATTGGCAGCCGTCAATTGTCGGCTCCGGTATATCTAGGTAGCTCAATTTTCCGGTCCTTCTTAATGTTATAGAATTGGCTCACCCAACTGTGTTGCGATGCTGCAATGGGCACTTGTGACTGCTTTCTGGCTGTCGTCTTTATATTTTCATTTATATTACAAAGTTAGATAGAGCTCAAGAGGATATTTTGAATGGTGGCTGGTAAACTATTATACTATATAAATTCGCATAAAAAGTATATAAAAGAAATTACTAATACAATACAAATGTTCATAATACGTATTTTTCATTAAATTTGGGATTTTAAAGTTAGACTTTTGACTCTGTAACGCCTTGTACTATATTGTTTAGCATTGTTGGATTCAGCGTTGGATACAACATTATATAACGTAAACTAAGGATAATTTTTGGTAAAATCGCCTAGTAAAGCCCTGTATAATCTGACAGTCTTCAATTGACGTCACTTTTCCGGTATTTCTAGTGTTAGCGTTGGACAAGCGTTACAGCATTGAATGATTCCACAATTTTGGCGTATTGTATTGTAAAATTGTATTGTGGTCGTAGTCTGTGTGTAGCTGTACTGTATGTAGCTCAAAATAGATTGTCTGCCTGAACAGATATTCCATACTGTGAAGCTGCTAAATGATTATAATTGTTTGCGCTTTAAATAACAGATAGTCTTCCCTGATACAAACGCCAATCAAACGGAACAACTTGAAATTGACACGCTGGCTGGCTTCAACCATTGGACGTTCTGCAAGTCATATCCGCTCAGTATGGGATGTCCACACAGTAGAAAGGTGTGCGAATTCTCCACATCGTTTTCAGCAGTTGATATCGCATGGTTAATCAATTGCAATCAAAAATACGTATACCAAATTTTATATGATAATTTTATGCAAAAATGCTAAAGAATGTGCCCATTTTTCACTCACACAAAAACATCAGTGAAATTTCAATCATCCTAATTAAATAAGCATATTTGTCATTAACGCTTTTGATTTCTGTTTTATATTGATATTAATTTTGTATAATATTTGTTAGTTGAAATTATAAATTAATTTGAATGTAATTTCAAGTAATTTATATACTTTTAATAATGTTTTAATTCATACTTTGACAATACATATATAAATATCTGATGTACATAAATTTGAAAACTTCTAATTTGAGGAAGCCGATATATATTTTAGGCCGAACAAATTTAAGTACCTACTCATAAATTACTACTTAATATATGAAGTAAATATATTCTAATACATAACAAGTGTGCTACAGTCAATTCAATTGTTCTCTAGCGGAAAATATACCTACGTACTATATTGATAACAACGGGAAAAAAATTGTGATACTCTGTGATAATTTGTGCTCGGAATATTTGGACTATGACTTGAATATGTCAATTATTCGAAATATATATGTGTATAAGTACCACTTGCATTTCAACACTTTACAATTTAAATCGCAATGCTCAGTTTGAAATACTCATTGCTAAAGGTGTTCATGTGTCAAGTCTTTGTACCACTTGTAGAATTTGCGACTCACCGATACAAGACACCCACTCAGGACATTGGCTATAATTAACAAACATCGACCCAGCAACAAATTTCCAGACATATTGTCATCAAAATCAGCATAGCAAAAAGTAAAAATACACGACAAGTGTGTTTATGCAATTATATGAGCTATACTTTTCATTTATATATTCGTGTTGTAATTGGTCAGGCATAAAATGGTTAAGGGTGCCATTCAATTGATAAACTGAGTCAATTTTAAACACTAATGTATGATGGCTATCATATCCCCGAGCCTCGACACAAATCTACGCCCATGATCGTAACAATAACGTTTCAGTTTTTCTTCCATTAGTGTTTTCGTTAATATATTCGTATGTACTTGTACGTCTGGAATTTTAGGGACAATTTTGTGTCTTCACATGTTTTTCCATCCCCTGGTTATGGGCGTATAACCTGAAAATATCTGTTAAACATTTTTTAGAAAATATATCCACATAGAAATAAAGTACATTTCTTATTGTTGTAAGGCATATTTATCAACTTGTTAATAATGTATTAAATGCATTGTGTTCTACATGTGTATATTCTGATAGCTGAATACACTACCCACTGTGAAATCGGCCGAAAATTTCGACCCGGTGGAAGATGCAAAGACTATAAGGTATAACTCACAATCGTTTCTCTCTTTCTACACACACACACACATTCTCCTGAAATCAGAATATTTTTTTAACGACAACGAAATAACAGAAAAAAGTAACGTGAAAATAATGCGACTTCACTTAGATAAACATTTGCAATTTGATCGAAATATCGACCACCTAGTGCGAAAATCAACGGGTATGCTCCCATGTATTAATCAAGCTAAATCGTCATTTCCAGAGAATTTTCTGAAGACAATCATCGATGCATTCATGCTATCAATTCTGTCAGATTACATATCTGTCTACGGCACGATTGGCGCGACCCAAAAACACCGACTACAAATGATTATAAATTTTTGTGCGCGAGTTCTTACTGGAACACGAAAATACAACCACATATCATATATCTACGATCAACTGAAACTTCCGACAATAGACGACTTGTTTACGAAGAACCGAAACGCACTGAACAGAAGTATAATCAAGCACCAACAGCCTGAAGAACTTTTACCGGCATTTCAACGAAAGACTTCACACACCATGGCATTGAGACACACTAACGAATTTACTATTCCCTCATTTAACACTGATGCGGCACGCAGGAGACTAAATTATGCGGTAATGGGCGTGCAAAGCTGTACACAATGAGTTATGTTTATTCGTGTAAAACTAAAATACTTAGCGAACATATATATTTGTGTGTGTGTGAGGGGTGTTTTGTGTGTGATTGTGTGTGAGTGTGTGTGTGGATGGTGAGACTATATATATACATATATATGTATCTTTTGCATAGTAATTTTGCACCGAAAAGCCGTTTTGTTTGAAAAAAGGAGTGCAATAAACGCAAAAAAACAAAACACAAAATAACACACACATTACATTATTACATTACATTACATTAAGATATGTATATAGCGCCCTACACCTAGAGGGTATCTAAGGCGCTGCACATATACGCACACACTCAAGCAAAGGACATACACATTTAGAATCACACACACCAACACACACACACACACGCTGGTTTAGCCAGAGTATTGACGGAAAAGGTGAATACTACACTGAAGGATCTGTGGATTGGCACATGGCGATCAAACATGAGAGAGAAAGTAATTTGTCAGACATACAGTACGTATAAATCGATTTATGGACTCGACTCGTACCCGCTGAACATGACTAAAAGAATTTGTATCCACATATTTAGAATCCGCAGCTGCAACAACCATTTGCCAATTAACGAGGGAAGATACAAGCGTATACCCAGAGCCGAGCGTGTGTAACGGTGGTAATATGTTGTGATATTGCTCTTCGTCGTTCGGCTAATCGTGATGTCTTGATAGTTCCTCCTGATGTTGTGTTGCGCGATAACAAGTAATAGTCACCCAGTCGTATTTTAATTGTGTATTTAGAAACCAGTCAAATCTACACATAAAACTTAATAAGTCCTGAACCTAATACCGTAATGACGACTTCATAACTGCCTGCCTGGGTGAGTGGCAAGTCCTACGTCGCAAGTCAAACCAAGCACCGCCACCAAGCACAGTCCAAGCACCACCCAAACACAGCCCAAGCCCAGCCAAACCAAGCATACCTATTCTTAGTAAACCCCGGTTTATATACCTACGAACACATTTCGTTGGCACCATATACCACAAGCAAATGCCAACTGGCCAAACCGCTCGAACTACACAACCGGGACACAAGCTATTTCTAAACGCGATCTGACATTACACAGGCGTGTTGCCTCGAGATGATCAGCCAAGTCAGACGTAAAAAAGGGTCATAAATTACTGTCATACATACTTCACACGTGCCAAACATATCAGGCGCCGTGTACTACTGGCGTCGCCCTAACACATAAATTAGCCTAACGACAGCTGCACAAGCAAGACGCGAAAGAACGCGAAAGTAAACTGAGAAAGAGAGAGAAAACCGAGTAAGCTGATAGATAGAAAACTGGTCTGATTATAACTTTGTTATAGCGTGTATGCGAAATATGTGACACAAATATGTTGGGGATGAGTACCATTTAATATTTCCGTGTATAAATAAGCAAATAGAATACCTGAGACAAATATATATCTCACGGAAGTTTTATAATTGTGCAAATACATATAGTTTCATTAACTTGATGCAAACAAAGAATGTACAAGAGCAGCTTAATCTCGCTAGATTTCTTAAACAAGCATTCAAGTTGTATACGTGATTTGTTGCAATTTGATTGGGAATTTGCATATTTGGATTCATATATAATGTCCTATTGAATTGTTTGTTTTTTATGTTGTGCTTTTTTGTTGTTGTTTTTTTACACCACTGTTACTTGATGCGGAGCTGTGCTCCATACTCTTATTGAGTCTGAGCAAAATACACATTTCTTTCATTCTTTCTTTCACACAAATAAGACAGACGAGTGCACATACGCTGAATATCACACTTACATACATAAATGACAAAAGCACACGCACACACACACACATTTCTATTGAAGATGACACCATATCAGACAAACAGCATTGGAGGCAGCACAGCAGACAATCAAGGACATACACTCAAAAAGGTAAGACACATAATACAATAGACACGCAGATATGAATAACACAACTCAACACCACAGACACACATAGACATAGATTCGGATTAACATACAGAGAACACAGCACAACAGTCACAGAAAAAACAAGTAGCAGAAAACACAGCAATACACAGACAGAACATAGAATGGGAGAACAACTATACATAAGAACAGGAAACACATATACACACTCGCGCACAGAGAATTAAAGTGAGAGAGAGGGGGACAAGGACACACACACACGCACATAAACAAAATAGAAAAGTACATAGACGCACAAGATAAAAAATACATTCACGTTTACAGACAGCACATTGAAACTACACAACAGATAACACATTTAGACAACACAGCAGTCATACAAGGACATAAGCACAGATTGACAACACAGCAGTCATACAAGGACATAAGCACAGATTGACAACACAGCAGTCATACAAGGACATAAGCACAGATTGACAACACTCAAAGCTATAGACATACTAATGAAAGCAAAACTAAACACAACACACACTGACAAACATTCAAACATTCAAGCATTCAAACAGAAAGACAACACAACAAAACATACACACAAATACAGATAGCGGAACTCGACAAAACAACACACAGACAGAACATACAATGGGAAGAAATACATATACAAGATAGAGAGACACATAGATGCACACACAAAAATGCAATATTTGACATAGTAGACAAGAACAGGAAACTATCAGACCTTATAATCACTACTAATATACGTATTATTATTAAGACAGTAATAAGACTTACTTAGACACACACACACACACATTATTACATTAACACATTTATATCGCGCTTTTAACCCTAAGGTCTCAAAAGCGCTCACACACATGCACACTCACAGGCACAAGAGTCATACACATAAAGAATCACACACAAGCACACACAAAACAGACAAGCACATATACGCACAAACACGACAGACATTCCCGTTTACATACACAGAAATACACACACACATACACATTGAGAAAAACGAAAAAACACACGGCAGACCTGCAAGGACATACACTCTGATTGACAACACAATAAACACACAAATACAAACAACAAAACCCAACATAACATACACACAAATACATACATTCAAACAAATTGACAGAGAACACAACATACACACAAACATAAATAACAACACTCAACACAACAACACACGCACACAGAATACAACGAGAAAACATACAGACACAATAACGAAAAATAGAGACACACATGAAACATTTACACATAAGAGACATAATTAGGAAACAATCATACCTTATACTCACTGCAAATATATAAAATGTCACTAAGACAGTAAAAAGACTTAATTAGGAAAACTTTTTTAGTATGTTTCTTCAAAAGAGGTTGAGATTTAATTGAGCGTATTGAGGTAGATACTAGGTCCTAAGATAGAGAGACAACGACTGCAGTGAGAACGCCTAGAAGGAAAGGAAGGTTCAACTAGTAGAAAAGGGTCGTTAGAAGACCTACGAGAAAGAGTTGAGGTTCTATAGGACAGGAGGTCAAATAGATACACAGCCTTACGAAGATGAAGAGCTGAATGAATATTTAAATGTACAATAAACAATTTGAAAGAAAGAGATGTGTTCAGGTTTTTGTGGTTCGAAGGCGACGATATCAATGGAGAGTAGAAAAAATACCGGATGACGTCACACCTATTCGGAGGAAATTGCAGCTCTAGCTGTGCGGCTTACGCACTTCAAGAAGTAGCTCGCTAGTTTGTTAGTGAATATCCCCCCACTGTACTAAGCCAACGCTACCTAGATACAGGCCCTTCCGCGAAAGTATGACGTCATCGTCACGTCACACTATGCGGACAAGTTTTTCAACTGTCAGCATGGCAGTTGCATGGTAGCGAGCGCACGTGGTTAGTGCTCTCGTGTGTTTAATGTTTTATCGCGTGCTATTCTTGGCGATAATTGACGTGTATAGTGATTTTCACTTCAGTGTGGTTTAGAGGGAAGTGCGAATTTGTCAAATTTCGCGTCAAGTGTGATTTGCGCAGCCATTTTGTGATCCTCACTCGGATGATTCTGCATGTCATCATCCTGGACATTTTGCTGCGGTCAGAGGTTTGCTTTCGTTCATAGGTTGAGTAAAATATGTACATCTGCTCGTTTCTCATGAGGTCTTTGCTTCGTTAACATGTCTTATCAACGTAGTTATATATTTGCGTACCACAATAGTTATAAATCAACAGAGGTGGGCACTATTTAGCTGTGTAAATGCTAGTGTTTCGCTTTTAGTCGAAATTGATTGTTTAAATAGGGGTTACTGATTTTGAGATATTTATATTATTGGTGTTTTAAACTCATTAGCGACAATATATCACACATATCACTTCAGCTCTCGGGTAGTGGCTAAGGCGCTGGAATCTTGTGTCAGAGGCTCGCGGTTCGAATTCTGGCCCGCGTGCGAAATTTACTCTCCGCTTGGGTTTACTGGGAGGCTACGCTGTAGATTGGTTCATAGCGAGACGTGTCTTATAATCAAAATACGGTAAGCGCTTGAAACAACAATTAATATTGATCAAAATAAATCATTTCAGCAGTTACTTCAGCTAATATGAAAGGTTTATTTCATCGCAGAGCTATTGATGTTTTCTTGTTTGTGTTCATTATATGTTATTAGGAAATTCCTGGAGCTGGTTCCAAGTTGCAAAAGGAATTACGACTGATAGTCTAAATTCAGCATGTTCTCATTCCCAGAAAAGCAAGAACTACTATAAAGCGTGACATGAAAATATCCAAACACACCGGATCACCTTCAATCATATCAACATCATAGAGATTGTGTGAATCACGCTTAAATCAGGTATTACTTCAAATTGTTTGTGCTTTATGGAGAATAGACACAAAATCCAGTGTAGTCATGTTCGAAATTATTGATCAGTGTACGGTTTGTCGCTCAAAGCTGTTCGTCCGTCGAGTATTGAAAGACAAAATATTAAACTTGTGCTGAATGTTGGGAATGATTTCGCGTTGTTGGCTCTGAGTGGGTGCTACAAATAATCCTGATTTATCTTAAGATACTGTTCATTTTATTTAAATAATATTGCGTTGGTGGACTATTCGTAATGTAGTGACACCGTATAATACTCCAGGTTGAGAAATGTTAATTCGATGACTGATTCAGCTATGGATGACAGGCCTTTGTTTTTAGAGCATTTCATGAGATGGATGGATTGATGGATATCATACGTGAATATGTTCAGTTTGACTAGAGACGTTTTGGCTGTGTATCACACTACATATGCGCTCTGTGAGATAACGAAGTATTGTGTGAAGGATTTGTGATTGCACATTATCAAATCGAATAATTGTAATATTGAAAAAAAATGTATGTACAAATATAAGAGCGCAAACAACCACGCAACACTATCGCACACACCACGATCACTCTATCACACACCACAATCACAATCACACCACACGATCACTATATCACACAGCTACCACGCAACGCTGTTACCCACAGCTCACCCACAACCACCGTCCTCTACGCATATCAAATTCACTCCCCTACACACACACACACACATGCACACACACACACACACATGCACACACACATTCACGCACATCTAGTGAACTAAACGAAGCGAGCGCGAATCACACAAACAATACCCACTGTTAGCTATACTAACTACGACAAGAGCACACACGCATACACACACTCACACACACACTCACGCACTTACTCGCGCTGTCTCTCTCACAATACACAACACAACACCTCCGCCTGTTTCCAAAGAAACAAATACAAACAATTAAAATAAACAATGCGAAGCAAAATCCTGGCAAAACATTTCACGACCAACGATGGCCCAGCTAAACGCAGACAAAACTTAATAAAGGCAACAACAGTACACGATACACAACACCACACAAAATCACGACCTATTCTCGCAGCAATAACGAGCGGGTGCACGTCGCACCCGTTCACTCCTTCTCAACTGCGTCGTCACTGCTTGGGTCTCACCAACTGGCGTTACTTCTGAGCCGCCTGATGGTACAGCTCCTGACAACTCATCAGTTCCAATGTCACCGTCCCCTGAAGACACTGGTGTAGATGCACGCGCTGGCTGGGTTGCATCTCCAACCAGTATCGGTGGTTCATCAGACTCACCGAGTGGCGGTTGATGACCGCGTTGACGGATGTCTTTCACATGACGAGGCATTCCGTTCACATCAACAACACAATCAGATACAATATCGGTGATGACACCAGGCTGCGACACGTCAGTACATCTGGTTCCTTTCCTGCGAGTCCACACCAAATCACCAACTCCGAACTTGGACCCGCCACGCACGTTGCCGGTTAAATCGCTGTTGCTTTGTCGCTTGCAACGAAGATCGCGCGTGTTCACAAGATCTCGGCACTTGTATTTGTAAACACCGGCAAATGGAGCTGATGTCACCGCCTTATCATCGCGAGGAGTGATGTTGTACAGGTGCACAGCCTCCGCTACGGTACATTGCCGACGTGCACAAATCACTTTGACAGAGCGATGGTTCCGCTCGATGATGCCGTTTCCATGTGGCGAATATGCCGCACGAAAACGAAGATGGACGTTCCATTTAGCACACAGAGCCTGCAGTGATCTCCCACGGAAGATAGTGTCATTGTCGGCCAGTATCTCACTTGGAGCGCCACGTTCATAAAAGATCTCCTCAAGATGGTGCACGACAGTTGCAGCGTCGGCCCAACGCAACGCTCTCCAAATCGCAAAACGCGACGGACCACAGTCAATTATCGATAGATACGACGCATGTGAATGATGGTTGATATCAATCGCCAACCTGTACCACGCCTGCTCGACATCCAGCCTGCCATGACGCCACCTAACCGGAGCAGGATCAACAGAGTTGCACACATCACAATGAGACACAACTTCATGCACTTGTTTTCTGCTGATTCCACTCCCGCACTTACGTCTTGCAAAAAACAGAGTCCGCCGAATGCCTGGGTGACCTGCGCTCTCATGTGTATCCAAAATGACAGCATTAATGTCGGATATATTACGACTTTCCATCGCAGCAGCGGCACATGTTGATCGCTGTTCTCGGAGCCACTTTTCAGGTACTCTAGTGAGTGTGTCGGCACGATTCTCACCAGATCTCACAACCAAAACATGCAGCGTCAATTTGTATTCGCCGACCAATTCACGCACAAGGTCTATTCTTCGCCGGATTAGCATCTCGCTCTGAGCTTTCGTCTTGAGACGATTTCGACCGCTCAGTGCGTCAACTAACCAGCGGTGCACCGTCACAGAATCTGTGTACATTTCCACTATACGGAAGCCCCAAGCAACAGCCAGATTGAGTCCGCGTATGGCAGCGTCAAGCTCGGCCATGTTTATGTGCGCAGCAGGATCTCTCCGGAGCCAGCTCGCATCCTCCACAACACTCCCGTCTCCCATGGCTATAACCACACCAACGGCAAGAGAGCTTGCGTCAGTCCAGACTTGTGCACATTCACCCGCAACGCACCAGGTCCCATGCGCGGGATCACTGCTCAAAACCTTACTTTTAATTTCCTCCAACTGCGCGACAAGTGAAGCATCTTCAATGACGTCATCCCACGACTTTGAAAGCTCGTTTGCTCTGCGCTTCAGCCATGCGACCGCTGGGCGCAGCCAGCCACAAACAGGCAAGTGAGCCACCAAACGACCGCACCAGGAAAAAACTGTGCGTCTTGTGATTCTCGCAGGAATGTTGTCGATACTTGCGCTTCGTTTCCACTGCAATTCATTGCCAGTTTGCTGCACTTGCAATCCCAACAATTTGGCCCCGTCTGAAACACGCTCAGGTGCCTTACATTCTAAACCAAAGTCGCCAAAGTGCTTGATCACGTTCTCAGCGCTCATCTTATCTTCATTGACCAAAAGGTCGTCGACATATGGCAACACAGCCGCGTTAAGAGCAGGGTCAACAGCGAGTATAGCTTGCACAACATTCTTCATGACTAATGGTGCAATGTTTATCCCAAAGCCCAGCCTGGTGAGACAATATCGCTGCCCAGAAATCACAACGGTTTGGTAACACCACAGACGCTCATCAACGTGAATCTGCAGGTACGCACTTTTCAAGTCCACTATGGCCAGGTTATTGCCATGACGACGCCACCGTCGAAGCTGGTCCGCGCATACATCAGCATCAGCAGTATAAGCTGTGATATGGTCGTTCAGCTCACGATAATCGAGAACTGGGCGGACTTTAGCCTTGTTCTTTTTATGTACGGCCATCAATGGCACAAGACCGCGGGGCTTTCCATGAACACGCTCATCATGTCTTACCAGCCATCCACGCTTGATCCAGTTGCTCAATTCTGAATCGTATTCATGCCGAATACTGGCTTTTACACCGTACTGAGGTGTCGTGTTTTTCAGACATGGAGGTCCGGAACCATCGGTCCATTTCCAGACTACTGTCCATCTCTTTCTGTCATCGTCATACCGCACGGTGAAATCCGGCGTGTCAATATCCGAAACACGGCTATGACGCCGTGTTGACGCCGCGATAACACAACTGGAATCCTCACAGCCGAATCTCACACACTTCGGAGACGTCACATTCACTCCACCAAGTGCCACAATACCTGTCATACCTAGTATGACGTCAACTCCGAGTGGATGCTCATTCACCACTAAAACATTCACTTCGACATAACTTTTGTTCCGTACTCCAATATCGACACTTCCAATACCAATACATAACATAGATGTGCCACCCAATGTAGCAACACTAACCTGCTGTCGACGCCATTTTTTTACACACGATACATGCACGATCGTATCAGTACACCCTGTGTCAACAAGCACTCTACACAGGCGGCCACCAACAAGAAGCTCAACAATTGGCAGGGAATCAATGCGCGCGCTCATTTCTTGGGAGATGGTGCTGGCGCTGATGACCACCTCCCGCCGGCGTTTCCCGATTGGCGGCAAGCAAATGCAAGGTGACCGATTCTCCCACAATTCCAACATCTACGATCCAGTCGATGTGTCCGCTGCGAATCATCAATTCGCCTTGACAAATAAGTCTTTGCCGTAGGTATCTTCGTAGCATCATCTTCTGGTTGACTAGACGCTGAGCCTGCTCCACCAAAAGCTGTTGTCATAGCGCGATCGCTGAGAATGGCGCGAGATCTCACTAGCACATCCTGCAGACCCAAATTATCAGCTCGAGAGCCCGCGCGAATTATCTGTCGCACAGCATCTGGTAGTCCAGCCACAAACGCACACATCAAAACTCGATCGGGAACTCCCCCAAAAAGACTAGCGAGACGACGAAGGTCAGACAAAAACACATCTACAGACTCGCCCATGTGTAGCCGTCTTGCAGCAAACTGTTCGTAGGCTGCGTGCTGGTCTAGAGCAAATGCAGAATATAACGCAGCTCGCACTGACTCCAAAGAAAGCCGACTATCTGCAGGCAGTTCTGACCACACGCTGAACGCACCACCTGTCAGTCGGAGTGGTATGACTGAGACCAGAGGAACTCTTTGTAACTGGCACACTGCATCAGCTCTGGTAAACCACTCTACGATGTCTGATGTGCCATCATATTCTGCGATGCACCTCGCGTCAAATGGGCCGGCTGGCAGCAACACACGGTCCTCACTCGCTTGGTTTGGCACCGATACTTCACATTTACGTTCACTGGATGCCATATTGTAGCCGAAATAGCTTGTAATATTGAAAAAAAATGTATGTACAAATATAAGAGCGCAAACAACCACGCAACACTATCGCACACACCACGATCACTCTATCACACACCACAATCACAATCACACCACACGATCACTATATCACACAGCTACCACGCAACGCTGTTACCCACAGCTCACCCACAACCACCGTCCTCTACGCATATCAAATTCACTCCCCTACACACACACACACACATGCACACACACACACACACACACATGCACACACACATTCACGCACATCTAGTGAACTAAACGAAGCGAGCGCGAATCACACAAACAATACCCACTGTTAGCTATACTAACTACGACAAGAGCACACACGCATACACACACTCACACACACACTCACGCACTTACTCGCGCTGTCTCTCTCACAATACACAACACAACAATAATACTTATTTATATTGATTTCATCAGACAATATTGATTTAATCACATCATGCACTATTGATTTGAAACATTTTGCGTGTTCTGCGGAATATTTTCGTGGTATTTCAAAGATATTGCTGAACGTCTCATCTTTCGTATATGTGAAGCTGGTATTCCATATTCCCATCATCCAGTGATCGTATATATTGCGGGTTATTGTTGTATTTTCTCAAAAACAGGATTGTCATTCATGTAAAACATTTTGGCTGCGCGAAGTGAAACCATGTCATCCGAAAAAATTTCGTATCCGATGGAAATTGGTCGCTGAAGATTGGCGTATTATTTTTATGTTGAAAATATTGTTTTGCTTTGATTTTTACTGTGCAGAAGTATATTAAGTATGATAAATTGTGTATTATTGGAAACCAGCGCGATTGTTACGTGGTATATACTTAATCAAGGAGACAACAGACAACCAGAAAGTGCGAAGAGTCTATTCTTCAGCTCCCTCTCACGTTGACTCCCAAAGCGGCGCGCTTCACACACAAACTTCACAAAGTTGCCAATCACGTAACATCTCCCCTGTTTTTAAATAGGAACAGTGATCGGCAGAACAATATAAACACAAACAAAACGCACATCACTAGCCACACTCAAAACTCACTTATACAGCAAAAAGCTACAACGTATATACATCGACGCATCTGGAACACTAGTGTGTGTCGTTAAACATCATCACGGTACCGCACTGGTATTTTGATTACCCTGCCGCACCGCGTCTTCACAGGCGACACGGCATGACTGTCACTGTCAGCCTGTTCATCCTTCGCCACGCCGTTATCACGACCATGCTCATTTGTCGGTCTTTCTGGCGATGTTGAGTCCTTGTCAGGCGACGTTGTCTTCTCCGGAGTACCAGGCTCTCTGGCTGGTGTAGCTCGGAGGAACCGGCGGTTGCGACGGTAGGTTCTGCCCTCCGTAGTCCGCACCACGTAGTCTCTCGATGACGTCTTGGCGGTCACCTCGGCCGGCTGCCACTGTTTACCTCCGTCTGTCGGTTGAAGATGAACTCGCTCACCGACTGAAATGGGCGGCAGCCGATGCCGTCCAATGTAGCGCTCAGCCCAGATCTGCTTCTTCGTCTCGACCTGCTGCTTCACTTGCTCGCCACTTATAACTTGAGGGGCAAGACGAGACGGGTGAGTCGGAACAACAGTCCTCGTTCGACGACCCAGTAGGCGTTGTGCTGGACTCAGGTTCACTCCTTCTTGCGGTGTGTTTCTCAAGTTCAGCAGTCCTATATATGGATCCTCATTCGCAGAATGACATCTCGTCATTACGCGTTTAACAACCTTCACTGCTGCCTCGGCAACTCCGTTAGACTGTGAGTTACCCGGAGACGAAGTCACGTGAGCAAAGTCCCACTTTTTGGCAAAATCTTTGAACATTCGGCTAGTGTACTGCGTGCCATTGTCGGACAACACGGCATCTGGTATGCCATATCTAGCAAAATGCTGCTTCAGCTTGTGGATAACGTTCTTCGACGTCGGCTCAGGTGAGAAATCCACCTCTGCATACTGACTGTAATAATCAACAGTAACCAAGTATTCTCGACTTCTGAATGTGAACAAATCAGTGGCAACTTTCTCCCATGCTCGCCCAGGTACAGAATGACATATCAACGGTTCTTTGTGGTTGCTCACCGAATCACTTGCACATATGTCACAATATTCCACATACTGTCGGATATCACTCGACATTCCTGGCCAAAAAATCACATCTCTCGCTCGTCGTAAACACGAGTTTACACCCCCATGACCTGCATGCACTCTTTGCATCATTTCTCGACGCATCGAATGAGGTATGATCACTCTATCACCTCTGAGTAAAATACCATCTTGAGCTACAACCTCATCTCTGCAGTGGTAGTACGGCAGTGCTTCAACAGGAACAGATGTCTTCTCATCTGGCCAACCGGACATAACTACTCGTTGAAGAGCCATAAGACTGCCATCTTGACTAGTCGCATCTCGAACAACAGCCAACCGCTCCGGCTTGAACGGTGTGATGCTCAAGTTGTGTAGATGTTCTTCATCTGTAGTCTCCTCGGTCGAATCGGGTGCCCGAGACAATGCATCCGCCAATGGTAAGTCAGCACCACGGCGATAGTTCAGCTTCACGTCGTAATTCTGGATCACCAACAGCATAGACTGGAGACGTCTCGATGACAAGTTTACCGGCTTGCTCGTTATGCTGACAAGTGGTTTGTGGTCGGTAATAACCACCACAGGACGTCCAAAGGTGTAGTGATGAAATTTCTCGAGACCGAATTTCACCGCTAACAACTCCTTCTCGATCTGCGCGTAGTTTCTCTCCGCTGCTGTCATTGCACGACTTGCAAACGCAATTGGTTTGCCTTCTTGCAGCAGAGCACTTCCTAGACCATAGCTGCTGGCATCGTTTTCTAGCACGAGTTTCTTGCTGGGGTCATACAGTGTCAAACAGGAATCACTCACAATCATATTCTTGATTGTCTCAAATGCTTTTTGTTGCACATCTGACCAGTTCCACGGAACATCTTTTCTGGTCAGGTTTACCATCGGATGAATTATGTCAGAGCACTGGGGCAAATATCTCGATAGATAATTCACCATACCGAGGAATCTTCTCAGTTCAGGCAATGACTCAGGAACAGGATATTCTGAAATGGCCTTCACTTTCTCTGGATCTCTTCGCAGTCCGTCTTTGGAAATCACATGACCCATAAATATTATGTGATCAGATCGTAGAATCATTTTCTCTCGGTTCAGCTGCAGTTTTTTCTCGCGGCATCTCTGCATAAACGCTTGTAGTCGTTGATCATGTTCCGCTGTATCTTTGCCGTGCACGATCACATCGTCGGCGATGCAGACTACTCCATCCAGTCCAGATAGCGATTCAAGGAGTTTTTTCTGGAATATCTCAGCAGCTACTGACAATCCAAATGGTAACCGAAGCCATCGGTACCTCCCACAACACGTTTGAAACTTTGTCAGTACGCTTGATTGTTCATCGAGAACAACATGCCAGTAGCCAGAGGCTAAATCTGCTTTTGTGAACACTTTCGACATTGACATCTCATGAAGAGTCTCTTCTAGGACCGGCATCGTGAAGCGTTCTCTTACCAGTGCTTCATTCAGGTCCCTTGGGTCAATGTAGACTCGTACAGACCCGTCCTTTTTCTTGGTACACACCATCTGACTCACCCAGTCAGTGGGCTGTGTCACTGGAACAATTACACCTAGTTGCGTCAATCTGTCCAACTCATTCTTCAACAGTGGTCGCACAGATATAGGCACTCTTCTGTCCGGCATCACTGTTGGCTTGACATCTGCTTTCAATTTCAGATGATGAACACCCGGCAGTGTTCCCAGTGAGCCGTTCATCACGTCACTGTAACCTGACATCTCCACCTTATTAACTCGAACAAAATTCTCTTGCTGCACTTTCACAAGTCCCATTTGAACGCTTGCATTCAGGCCCAGCAGTGGAGTACGGTTTCCTTTGCACACAATAAACTCCACAGACCACTTCTTCCCATCCTTGGGGTTTCGCACGTTCGTTCTTGTGACGCCTATGGGATTCACATGTCCATCGTCCCATGTTTTCAGAACAGTTGTCGTTGATGCAATCTTGTCTGTCTTGACGTATCTGACAGGCAGTACATTGATACTCGACCCGGTGTCAATCTGAAAATTCACCGTCGTTTTGTTCACGATCATCTGGCACTTTACCTCTTTTCGGTCTACGTTCTCACGTGACATAGCGTTCACACATTCTGCATCTGATGAGTTACTTTCCACGTTGTTTACTCTCTTGGCGTGCTTCCCGCCTGCTCTCTGCCCCGCTCGGCACATGCTAGCAAAATGGTTCAACTTTCCACATTTTCTGCACTGCTTCTTGTAGGCTGGACACGACTCTTTGTTCATATGGTGACTTCTACCGCAAAAATTGCAGCTGGCTGTGTGTCGGGTACCACTCGCCACGCTGCCTTGTGACCCTTTCGCCACGCGGTTCACTGTCTCTGGATACATTTTCCGAGTCTTCGGTGTCGCATTCTCGTATGCCCTGCACTCATCAATACAGGCATGCAGTGTTATGTTACGCACTTTCAACAGACTCGTTCGGAGCTGATTATCTCGAACACCAAGAACTATTCGGTCTCTTAGTACTGAATCAACGCACTCTCCACAGAAATCACATGTTTTCAGCATCACTCTGAGATCTGCAAGGAAACTGTCAAAAGTTTCATCTTCTTTCTGCTATCTCCCGTGAAATATATATCGCTCGAAAGTGACATTGACTTCTCCAACTGAGAAACTGTGAAATTTAGCAATGATTTCACTCACCGTGCGCTCAGTCTCGTCTGTATCAAATCCAAATCCATTGTACGTCCTCAGGGCGTCGTCAGACAGGCAATTCAAAAACATCGCCACCTGCACCTGCATTGGGTGCGTACTCATACCTGAAAGTACGTAGTACGAGGACCATCGCTGATGGAAAATCTTCCAGCTCTCAGCAGGGTTGTCTCCTGGCGTGAATCTCTCTGGCGGCCTCACACCCGAAATCGCGGCGTGCCTCACCACCGACTCACTTTGACTCAAATTGTTGTTTGATACACTGTCCATACTGTTTCTATGACAGATCACAACTCCAAATCAAAATTCGATCAGAAATGCACAAAATGAAATCCCAAAATTCAACTGTATCAAGGTTGAAATACGTTCACTACGCTGCGAACATGAGATGAATTCAACGCGGACAAAACTGACTCAACTGATGAAAAAAACTAAATTTCAGTAGAAAAATCAATCCACAAAAATTACAATCATCAGGATCTCACCACTGCCACCATGTTACGTGGTATATACTTAATCAAGGAGACAACAGACAACCAGAAAGTGCGAACAGTCTATTCTTCAGCTCCCTCTCACGTTGACTCCCAAAGCGGCGCGCTTCACACACAAACTTCACAAAGTTGCCAATCACGTAACAGCGATGATAGGTTTCATGCACTAGAAAAACTGAGTGATTGCGGTGTTATGCTTGTTTACTTGTACTGTTCTCAACATCGTAATTTACAATTAATTGCAGAAAAATTGTGCGCACCGCTGTAAAAGTCCTTCTGAACAATAATTGTTGTGACAAATTCATCTACGATAAATTAGAAACAATGGAAGCGAAAACGTTCCGCATTGTATCGTGTATGGTCGTTGCATGTTTGTTTTTTTACTGTTTTATGCCTGTGTGGGCTTATAATATATTCAGTTATTCTATTTGCAAGTGTATTTGAAGCTTCTTATGCTGGTAACATGATTTTCAAACTAAATTGAGCCGGAATGCAAGTCAAACACCCGCACTAAGCACAATTTCTAATAACAACGCATATCGCCCGTACGAATGAAGCCACCGCAATCGATGACGTCATACTTTCGTGAAAGGGCCTGTATCTAGGTGGCGTTGACTAAGCACTATTTTGAGAAATTTCTATGTCGATGATTGCTTAAAGACAGATAAGTATGCGTATGCGGCTGTTGAGGTGACCAAACAGCTCATGGAAATACTTTCGTTTTGAGGATTCAAGCTCACAAAGATTGTTTCTAATACTGCTGAATTTATGAAAGGTATACCAGAAGAGAGACGGGAAAGTTGTTATCAATCGCTTAATGTGAGTTTAGAGAAACTCTCGGTACAACGAGCCCTCGGTATGCTTTGGGATGTCGAACTGGGCGTTTTCAAATTTGAAGTTCAAATTCAAGAGAAGTCGTGCACCAAAAGAGGACTACTTAGCACTTTGAGTACTGTTTACGACCCTCTCGGAATTGTCAGTCCCTTTGTGCTGCCAGCAAGAAGAATGTTTCAGGAACTGTGTCGGTTGGGATAAACAATTACCAGAGGACATAATGGAGCAATGGTTGAAGTGGACGAATGATTTTACTGTTGTTGCCTCCTACAGAGTGCCCAGGTGGTTAGTGCAAGTGATGTGCCTTCAGTAACTTACCAGTTTCACCACTTTTGTGACGCGTCAGAATACGGTTACGGTGCCGGCTCGTATATACGTACCGAACATGATGCACACGTTTGTTCTGTCAGGCTGGTTATGGCCAAGACCATGCTGGCACCAATAAGGGGTGCAACTATCCCGCGCCTAGAATTGGCTGGTGCAGTCGAGGCAGTC
This sequence comes from Sacculina carcini, assembly GCA_916048095.2. NCBI lineage: Eukaryota > Metazoa > Arthropoda > Thecostraca > Sacculinidae > Sacculina > Sacculina carcini. The sequence continues at coordinate 7,985,597 of OU696575.1, read as the reverse complement.
CGATTAGAGAATTGTTCAAGATCAGAACTCGGTGTTCCTCTTCGTGAATCTGTTTTCTGAACGGATAGCACCATTTTACTGTGGTATTTACAGAACAGCGAGAAACGTTTTCAGACATATGTGGCAAATCGAATAGCCAAGATCTCGGAGAACACGGTGCACACTCAATGGAATTACGTCCCCAGCTGCAAGAATCCAGCAGATGATGCCTCTAGAGGACTCACAGCGACAGAGCTTATAAATAACAGCAGGTGGTTGAATGGACCGTCATTTCTGCATTTAACGAGTGATAAGTGGCCGAGACAACCTGCACTGAGATGCGCAGAGCTGTCATGCATTGTGGAAACAAGAAGAGATCCTGTTGTGTATGCAATCAAGACAGAAGAAGATCATACTGGCAGGCTGTTGACCCATTTTTCTTCTTAGCACCGAATGAAAGGAGCTATAGCCTGGATGCTAAGATTTGGAGCCTTTCTGCGTAAGAAACCTTTTTGTCATGGCCCTTTGTCAGTGGATGAACTGAAAAACTCCGATAAATGGATTGTTATTTACGCCCAGAAGTCTTTGAATTCGGATGAAACAAGTAAATTGGAGCGATTAGATCCGATATTGTCAAATCGTTGAGTACTTGTTGTAAGAGGCAGGACTCAGGACGTGAAGATCGAAGATCATGCGAAGCATCAGATTATCTTGCCTGGAGATCACCATGTGTCAAAATGCATACTATATTAAATTTATAATCTATTTGGACATTGTGGCTCAGAGAGAACGCTTACAGAGAGCAGAAAATTATTATGGATATTGAGAGGTTGCAGACTTACAAAAAAGATAGTTTTTGAATGTGTCACTTGTAGAAGATTGAGGGGCTGCTTCAGGTATCAGAAGATGGCTAATCTTCCTGAATGTCGACTAACACCTTACGAGGCAATGTTCACAAAGAGTTGGAAACGACTATTCTGGTCCCTTCGTGGTAAAAATGGGGAGATCTGAAGTCAAACGATACGGATGTATATTTACTTGTATGGCTATCAGAGCAGTACATATAGAGGCTGCTCATTCGCTAGATTCTGTTAGCTTCATCAACGCAGTAGAGCTATTCACTGCAAGAAGATGTGAACCCGTTGAGATTTGGTCCGATAATGGTACTAAGTTTGTCGGTGGGCAACGGGAACTATCTCTTACTGTGAAGTTATGGAACTTGGGAAAAATTCAGGATCACCTGTCGAAGAAAGAGATAACGTGGCATTTTAACACACCGGAAGCATCACATCATGGTGGCCTATGGGAGAGGCAGATTCGTACTGTACGGGTTGTACTAGATGGTATCGTTAAACAACAAAGGATGGACAATGAGACTTTACTAACCGTGATGACGATGACTGAAGTGATCGTGAATAGTAGACCTCTAACCAAGGCTTCTGATGACCCTACGGACGACAGGCCGATTACACCAAATGACATATTGATTCAGTGGTCGGGACCAATTTTTCCTAAACTGAGTTTGGATCCAAAGAATGCATTTAGGCGTCGTTGGAAGCAATCACAATATCTTGCTGACTTATTCTGGAGACGATGGATTCGAGAGTACCTGCCGTGCTTGCAGGAACGGCAGAAGAGGAAAACCAAACAGCCGAATATGAAGACGGGTGATTTAGTATTGTTACGACAAGAGGTGACTCCCAGAAATAGGTGACCTTTGGGGGTTGTCACAGAGGTTCATAAGGGTGGCGATCAGTTAGTTCGTTGTGTATCAATTAGAACGGGTATCGGAATTTATGTACGACCCATTACAAAGATATGTGTACTGGAAGCAAATGAGGCTGATACTTGATTGTCATTGTTTTTTTGTTGTACATGTTTGTGAAGCTACTGTTGTATTCAGTTTCTTGTTGGCGTTTAGTTGTTTAAACGTGGGTTGCGCTGCTGATATCTTATCACAATCGCGATCAGTGACCACGCCCTAGTAGCGTCCGATCTTTTGTACTGTGTTGCTTATTTACATGGTATTCAACTTACGGTGGACACTGTGTTTTTGTGATGTATTGTCAGTTCACCCGTGTTGTATTGAATCAGGTAGGACATTGATGGAGGTTTCGGTACTCATTAATTTTCAATTATATGTTGGGTTTAGCGTTGTCCTGGTGTTGTGTTTGAGTGCAAGTGTTGCACTGGGGCCGGTGTAACGCCTGGCCAAACTTTGCTGTCATATTTTGCCTCGTCGTTTTTGTCTGGCAACGCAGCGTCTATATCTGGCGGCCTGTGCACGTGCATTGCCGCGTATTATGTGTTTTGCCCCTGGAGTAGAGGTACTATGATTCTGAATTGTGGTTATGTTGGATGTTATTGATGCGATTTAATTTTGAAGTTGTGTTCGTACGTTTGAGGATTTAATGGTGATGTGTTAGCACTAAAACTGATTTATTCGCGTCGTTTATGAGTGTTTATTGCGTCCGAATTTGTCGGTGTTTTACGGGTTTCTTGCAGTAATATGATTGATGTCATATACCATTATTATATACCACTGAATGTTTGTTACACCGTCAGATTTTGTGTCTGATATTTTGTGCCTAAGAGTTGTGCCTGTTTGCGCCACGTTACACCCAAGAGAGGCCAGAAAGTCTAAGGTATTTTCATTTTATTGTGATTTAATTTGGAGAAGCCCTTTTGTACTTTATTGGAGAACCCAAAGCTTACCTGATTGCGAATTTATTTTGTCGCAGGTAGCCGTTCGCGTTGTTGTACGTACAGCCCCGGTGGCAATGGATTTCTCCGCAAGTAATTGCTTGTCGCCGAATATTCAAAGAAGACTTGACGATAACTGAAATAGGCTTGAAATACGATGCCTCGAACGCTGAACCACGAATTGTCCGTACCGAACCCCGAGTAATTCCCCACACCGTGCTCTCTGTCTCCACTAATCCACTTTCGCCGTTCCGGGTTGCCACGCCCCATTTTATCGCGGATTTGCCTTGAATCCTCCAAAATAGTACTGGGCTTTGAAATTATTTTCCCAATTAAATAGAATTGAAATTATTGAATTAAATTATGAATTACAATTGAAAATGATAAATATTTCTTTCACCCTCCCTTAAAAACAAAAGGGAAAGGAAACATATGAACCTTGTAGACTGAAGCATGTCGTTGAATGAAGTTTGAGGAACGAACACACTCAGAGTCAATTTGACAACAATAAGAATTGTGAATGATGATGAAGGACTGAGAAGGCCTGGTATAAAGTGAGAAGTGGCATGAACTTTGATACGACACCATTTGAGGACAATGATACAATTTGATAATGATCGTACTCACTGAACACTTATACAGATTCATCACGTATGAGGCCGGCTAACTGCTCTCGTTGTTTCATTGCAGCGTTTCTCTTCCCGCGATTGGGATGAGATGTTGCAGTCTCTCTTTCTTCATTGACACCCGGCGCTGTTTGACTTGGATGGATCGCAGTGATTTCTAGAGGATAAAGATGCTTGACTGCGTGAATGCTACTCTTGTCAGAACTGTTCTTCAGTATAACTTGCCTGACACGCCCATCTTCACCCGGTAGTAGCTTGATAATTCGGCCCATGGACCAAAATATTCGAGGTCGATCCTTGGTGTGAATGAGAACAATATCACCCACAGATAATTTGTCCTTCCAGTCGGTTTGATACAAATTTCGGTTCAACTCTCTCAAGCTCAATACGTACTCTTCATACCACATTGCACGGAACTTGTCCAACAACTCATTCTGAACTTGAATTGTGTCATTCAAACGACGATGTATATCATTCGCTTCAGGCGTCCACAGTGGATCTTCCTTGTGATCAGTGATTATCTGTAATCGAGGATTGAGGTTTAACTTCAGAATCTTGTTTGGTGTGAGTGGTTCAATTTCGTTGATGCCACTATGCACATAGGTGAGCGGACGATTGTTAACCGCATCTTGAATGCCTGATAAATGAGTGATGAGATCGAAATAGGATAATCGAGCTTTGCCGATCGACTTATACAGGCACTGTTTCACCGTTTTAATCTGCCTCTCATATACGCCCCCCATCCAGCTGGCGTACACCGGACTTGTTTTGTGTTGTATGTGATGTTTCCTCATATATTCAACAAAATCGTCTGACAACAAAGCTTCTTGAAGGTAACGCTTACTGGTGACAAATTGCTTCCCATTATCTGAATAAATCATCTCGGGCACCCTGTAGGTGTTACAGAATCTCATGAACGATTGAAGAAAGGAAGAAGTACTGACATCGGGAAGAACATCCAAATGAACGCACCGTAGCGCCATACAGGTATACAGGGCGATGTACACCTTTTGTTCCTCACCACCTTTCCCTGTGATATTGATATGACCTGTGTAATCAATGGCCACATTTTCATATGCCTTGACAAATTTGATTCGTTCTGTCGGAAGAATATTCAGTCGCGGATATTTCACGGACAGCGAATTGAGTTTTTTGCAGATAACACAATCTCTGATGATTTTCTTGACTGCCTGTCTACCACCAGGTATCCAGAACGCTCTTTCTCTCAGTTGAGTGAGTGTCGACCCGATCCCAAGGTGACGGCATCGTTCATGTTGATCTCTGATCATTAGCCGGGTAATATGATGGTCTTTTGATAATAACACCGGATTCTTCGCTGCGCAACTGAAGTAGTTCAGGCGAGAAATCCTACCTCGGCAACGAATAATACCCTGATCATCCAAGAAAAGGTTGAGATCGTTCACCAAATTTGGAACACGCTGGCTGCGTTCGGGACTCTGAAGATAGTCAAGGATGTCTGAATATTCTTGAGCTTGCAGGGCCTTTAGCCAATAATTAACTGCTTTCTTATTTGTGTCGGATGACGTCTTTCGCATTTTGTCCACAAATTTGAAGACCAGTCCGGTGATGCGATGAATTTTGTTGAGGTTGGAGAGCTTTTCAGCAGTGAACAAGGTGTCCGTCGACGACTGCGCGTTAGACGACGACGTCTGCCCCTGACGCTGCGTCAAAACCAAAGACTTCTGCTCGTGAGAATCTTGTCTGAAGTTCAAGAGTTGTTCTTGAGTGAACTTCGTAACACAAGGAACTTCGACGGGCGTTTCTGTCCAGATTTTCAGCCAATCAGGTCCAAAAATCCACTGATCCTGATATTTTTCGAATTTCACAAACGTTTGACCTTTCGTCAAGAGATCAGCGACATTCTCATTTGTCGGGACATAGCCAAACCGCATTACTACTCCCTTGTCAGATTCGATGTTCTTCTTCATAGCCTCAATATCCTTTTGACGAGCTTGAGTGAAACGATTGGTTGTTCTGCAGCCCTGATGAATCCACTCTAGTACGACCTGTGAATCGACCCACACATTGATCTGCTGAATTTTGAACATGAGTGAATCCAGAATGAGTTGTAGGCATTTCATCATCAAGAAAACCGCCAACAGCTCAGTTTGCGGAATGCTCTTGTTTTGAGGTGAGATCTTCGACTTGGCAAATATGAAATTCGATTCATTCTTTGAGTTCGTGGCATAACAAACGAACCCATAACTTTCTTTCCCTCCGTCACAAAATATATTTATGTCATGATTCGACAATGAGTCAGCTGACTTCCTCGGAAATCGCAATTGGTCAAGCTGCGCCAGCTCCTTTTGAATTGATCTCCATTCTCGCGATAGCTGTTCCTTGAGTGGTTCATCCCAACCAACATTGAGTAGCCACAATTTCTTCATGAAGAGCCTACCGCACAATGTGACAGGCAGTGCTAACGACAGCGGGTCGAAAATCTTGCTGATGTTGCTCAGTACTCGCCGTTTCGTAGGCCTGGACTCTGAATTATGAAGAACAACTTGACAGTCCGCGAGATTCAGTGAATCCCTTTATGGGTTATACATATATCCCAACACTTTCTCATAATCCGATTGGTGAGTGGTCGCCGTTTCATACGACATCATAAGTTCTCTCATGGAAGACACATTTGAAGACCAGCTTCGAAGATTGAACCCTCCTTCCTGCATGATTTCCCTACTCCTGTGGTACACATTGAGAATCTGATTGGTACTAGAGGAAGTAAACAAGAAATTATCCATGTAGAAGGAGCTTTTCAGAATGTCCGCTACAGAGTCTTGCGGATATAATTTCAAATGATACTGCAAGACCCTCATCAACACAAATGGACTTGCATTTAGGCCAAATAGAATAGTTCGATGTCGGTACACTTTCAACACGCCATTCGACTCCCACAAAAAACAGAATCTGTTTTTATCTTCTTCCGACTTCAACTGAATCTGCAGAAAGGCTTTCTCTATATCAGCCATTAGTACAAAATCCTCCTGACGAAATTTTAGCATCATACCCACAAGATTCGCCAACAAGTCTATTCCTTGAAAGCACGCTTGATTGAGTGTCGTCGCATTTTTGTCGACCTTAAAACTACAATTGAAGACTGTTCGCATTTTAGATGTACACTGATCTTCATCTTTGAACACAGGATGATGGGGGATGAAGACACAGTTCTCTTTGACAAGTGACTCAACATCAATTTCCTCAATAATGTTTCTTTGTATTTGATCTGTGAAATTGCTTTCGTAGCGATCTAGACAATCCTTGGCTACCAGACTTCGCTGGACCTGCTTCATTGCTTTGAATACGACATCGAAATTGTGATCTACATTGCTGATTGAGTCTAAAAAAGGCACTTTGACCGAATAATGGCCATCTTTGAATTCAATACTGTCATCGAATTCTTTGATCAGCGCTTCATCTGTTTCGGCGAGAGTGTCATCTTTGATGCCGATGTTCTCCACCTTGAACATATTCTCCAACTCCACATCCACATCTAATTCGCCATATGATAGTGACACAGGACTGAAATATGTGCAAGTTGGGTTTATTGCCAAGTTGACCAGACGTTCGTTTTTTTTGTCTACAGGTGTCACTGAAGTCTGTTCACCCATGAGGGAGGAAATTTCTCCGAAAAGTATCATACCATCGTCGACTTCATAAGCAGTCGTATTGCCGACCTTAACACTGCTCAGCGGCTGAATGTGTCCTATGAGATCAGAACCCAAAAGACAATGAAAATCGGTCATTCTGTCTTCCGACATGTCCCGGAAAAAGCTGTCAGCCAACCTGAGGCCTTCAGACTTGAATTTTCGTACGAGTTTGGTCACTCCTGGCACATGATAATACAATGACATACTACCATCTACCAGCAACTTGACGGTCGTGCTACCTCTTCTTGTAAAATGAACATTGCACGCGACAACATCATGCTGTTTCTCCGCGGTGCCTATGAATGTACGCACTTGATATTTGACGCGGTGTTTTTCTCTCTTGGCTGAGATCTTATCAGCCATATACTCACTGATGTAAGACGTTTGTGAACCGTGATCGATCAAACACCGGACTATTTCACAATTTCCGTCCTCGGTTTGCATGAGTACCGACATTGATGGTAACAGTACCGCCGCCTGTGCATCGGTCTTCATCATGCACAGATGATTCTCCAGTTTTGTGACTTTGGTTGGACCACTACACACCGCAGTTATATGCGTATTTTTGCCGCACGATTTGCAGCTGTAGGTGAGCCCCTTCTTCTGGCATTCACACTCCTCCGTCGGCCGCCCGCCGCTGCAGTGGACACACCGTCCGAGCTGTCGCAAACGCTGGATTCGTGCCTGAGAATTTGAGTAATTACCACACTGCGACATCGGATGATCCCCTTCGCAAAACTTGCATGATTTCCATGAATGTGACGACGACTTTGATTGCTGAACCTCCGATCTGACGGCTGATGTCGCAAATGTTTGCAAACTCGGAGATGACACCCGAAGGTTTTCCTGACCCCGGCGCACATTTTCTCGATACTTCTCGACATTTTGATTTGAGCGAGGCTGCGGTTTTTGGTCGAAGACCTTGGTCTGAGACGTGTTGCGATTAGCGCCCCCCTTTTGAGCTTCAAGCGCCCTCAATATTTTGCTGGAATTCTCCAAAATTGATTTTACTGAGGGGTATTCTGTTCCAATCAGTAAACTGGACCTGGTTCTGTAATTTGATGGTAATCTATTCATTACAATATGGCTCAAAAGCCTCGAACCAAAACTGCCTTCTACGAGTGCGTCCAAATTGTAATTTTGCAGCTCATAGACCGTTGACCGAATCTGATGTAAAAGTCGATGCATTCCGGCAAAGTCCGTGTCTGACGGACAACTCTGCCTGGTGAGTGTACACATGAGGCGCTCCACTACGGCATCTTCATCGAGATATTCGTCTTTCAAAAATGTCATAGCGGTGCCGTAATTGACATCAGTGTTTGACAGATGCTTAACAACATCCAGAGCGTCTCCTCTCAAACAGCTCTTGAGGTATATGAGCTTCACCGTGTCAGAAAACTCCTCTTTTTCCCCGACAAGGTCATTGAACAGTCGGATGAATTCCGAAAACTGCAACCTGTCTGAGGCGCCGTTGAATGATGGAAGTCGAATCTCCGGTGGTTTGACATGACTGACCTTAGCGGATTTTGCCGGTTGAATGGGCCGCATCGCCGCGGTTGACTGGCTCGACGCGCTGATGATAGCTGAAAGGCTTTGCGCGATCTGAGCGTGATAATCTGTCTGTGACTCGACATCCTGGTCGCACTCCTCTGGTGACGTCTCTTCTAACAAAAATGTGATTTTCAGATTCAAATTCTCAATGTCTGCAAGTTTAGCTCGGATAGATTTGACTCTGTCATGAACTACTGTCTCGTCAAGCTCCTCCTTTTCGAGTTTTTTGATCCACAAAGTCACTAACCTCTTTAGGGCACCACGTTGAACTTTCAGCTCTTTCATTGACTGAATCGTTTTGACATCATCCATCCTGACTGAGATAAGGATGTGATTAGAGAGGACTACTAAGACCAATACAAAGTACAATTGGAAATGAGACACAGAAAATTAAATGCCAAAAAGCGACAACGACATACTTCAATTTAGCTTGTCACATGATGATAATTTACATTTTGACTTCAATAAACTGGAAAGTACAGAAAATAAATTCGCAAGATATTGTGATTAAATTTGGAGAAGCCCTTTTGTACTTTATTGGAGAACCCAAAGCTTACCTGATTGCGAATTTATTTTGTCGCAGGTAGCCGTTCGCGTTGTTGTACGTACAGCCCCGGTGGCAATGGATTTCTCCGCAAGTAATTGCTTGTCGCCGAATATTGAAAGAAGACTTGACGATAACTGAAATAGGCTTGAAATACGATGCCTCGAACGCTGAACCACGAATTGTCCGTACCGAACCCCGAGTAATTCCCCACACCGTGCTCTCTGTCTCCACTAATCCACTTTCGCCGTTCCGGGTTGCCACGCCCCATTTTATCGCGGATTTGCCTTGAATCCTCCAAAATAGTACTGGGCTTTGAAATTATTTTCCCAATTAAATAGAATTGAAATTATTGAATTAAATTATGAATTACAATTGAAAATGATAAATATTTCTTTCAATTTTCATGTTTGTCTATGATTTGGATGGTCATTCTGCTGTGTTCTTATATGCAAATGATATGCAGAAGTCACGTGTTCTTCGTTGTTTTTCTTCTTGCGCACTTGGTTTATTGCATTAATGAGTATGTTTCTTACGTAGTTTTTTGTGTTTTTATGCCCAGTTGAACCGCTACGCTACGCTTCATTACACCACACCGGAAAGATATAGTGGTATCAAACAAATGGCTTCTGATTCGTCTAAATAACGTCGTGTACGTTACAAAACTGATTAGAGGCCAAATCAGGAAGAATAAAACTACGGGAATTACCTAACATACTGCCAAAGCATTTCCAAAGTTTTTAGGAGTTAAGACATGAGAAAATTTTAGAATTATAGTAAGATTTCTTGGCGGAGTCGCAAAGAAGATGATGACGGCGAGCAGAACAGAAAAACTGCCAGGAAGAATCAATCTTGAGACGACGCCATTGGCGCTCAAGACGACGAAGGGGTGTCTTTGAATTTATAACATCAGAATTATACCAAGGACAGCCAGTATTGGTGGAACGAAATATTTTAACAGGAATAAAGGTTGATTTAAGAGAATCAAGGGATGAGTTCGATAATCCTAAGAGAGAAGTAGGTGATATATTAAGGAAAAATTCAGTAGCAAAACACAAGTGAATATTGATATAAAGAGAATCTAAATCAGCATTACGATACTCCGAGAAACTAATAAGTTTGGGAGATTTGTAAGTGATGGTCAGGTGGACACAAAATTCAATGAATGAATGATCAGATATGGAGGAATTGATAGGAAAAACAGTGATATATCTAATAAGAACATCAGAATCGGAGAAAGAAAGGAGGAGATCAAGTGTGTGACCGTGAACATGAGTAGAGCAGCATATATGATTACCCAAGACCTAATTAATCGATTAATTGTAAAAATGTAGAACAAGACTTCAGATGAGGCGTTTCAACCCAAAGGATGAAGTCACCACAAATCACTATTCTAGAAGAGAACATAGGAAGAAGTGTGTCTATAAGAGAAGAAAACTCATCAAGAAAAATTGAGGAAGAAACAGAATTAAGACGGTTAATGTTGATAACACATACAGGAAGAATATTTTTACCTAAATCCTTACAGCAGATACACTCAATTGACTTAACAGTTATACCTAAGCTACAGAGATGGGTGTGGTGCGCCACGTGTAACTGCGTCTCGCGCCACCTGGCGGTACCTGCCAGACGCGCAGTGTCCTGTGCAGCCATGCGTATGTTTGCGTGTCGTGTTGTGTTTGGTCGTGATTGTGCGTGTTTGATAGTGTGTGTATGTTTGTCTGTACTTGTATTTCTCGTCCCTTGATGTGTGCATAAGTTTAGTCGGTCCAAGGAACTCACGTTGTTAGCATGTGTAATTCCGTGGCTACCTAAACGCCACATTGGTGCCCCGAATGAGGACCTGAATTCTAAGACGTTAAATTGTTTGATATTGACGTTTTTTTTATCGTTTCATCGGTGCTCATATTGTTCCATGGCATCAGAAGATGTCAAGGCGTCTAACTTTGGTGCTGGCAGTGCGCAGCCAGCTACCAACTCCTTTATTTCCGCCCACGTCTCCATCAATCCTCCACCGTTCTCTGAAAGGTCTGTGAGTGGGTGGATCGACATTCTGGAGGCGCAGTTCCGGTTGGCGAGGGTCACCGCTGAGGACTCTCAGTTCTTCCATGCGGTGACCTCGTTGCCGGCTGAGGTGGTGTCCCGGCTGAACCCCGAGGTGATTTCGAGTCACCAATGCTCGCAGCTGAAGGCGGCACTGGAAAGAGCATTCTCAAAATCTAAGGCTGAGCTCACCGATGAGCTTTTTTCGAAGACTGCCTTTGCTGACAGACCCTACTTTTTCATGGTGAGCTGCGCCAGACGGCGAGGAAAGCGGGAGCAGGAGAAGACCTGGTGCACCATCGTTTTTTGCAAGCGCTGCCACCGGCCATCTCAACTGCGTTGGCGGCGCAAAGAGACTTAACGCTGGAGCAGTTGGGCTCTCTGGCGGATGAGCTGGTTTCTCTGACTCGGAGCCAGCACTGCTTCGCAGTCGCCGATTCCCGTCAGTTTCCTTCACAGACTCCACCAAGGACAGCAGGACGCCGCCCTATCAACACTGGAAGTTCGAGCGGTGTGCAGCCCTTCCACGACGGTCAGAGGCCGCAGGTTTGCCGGGCGCACCTCTATTATGGACCAGTTGCACGAACATGCCGCACGTGGTGCAGGTGGTTCACGAGATCGAGAGAGCTGAGGGTTCTTCCGCCATGCCGCGGTAGTTCTTGATCCAGTTCGCCTGCTCCTCTTCCTGCAAAGCAGGAAAAATAGCGCGGCAGGCGGTCTCCTTCACCTGTCCAGGCGGACAGGTCGTCTGCCATTGCTCGAAGTCGCTGCAAAGGTCGGTTGCAGGTCAGTGAGTTTTGTGGAGGATACTGGTGGAGCGGTATCGATTGTACCCCTTACACTAGTGTCAACATTGACTATCAATCCTACCGCTGTCTAGCTGTGCTCTGCCACCGGTCAGTCAAATCCTGTCCACGGAGAGGTGCACATGATGCTAGCGCTACGGCGCTTGCGTCGACAATTAGAGTGGATTTTTGTTGTTGCCGATGCTACGCGCCCTCTCCTGGGACAGGGTTTTCTGGCCTATTTCGGTCCAGTGGTTGACTGCAAGCAGCGAACTGTGAGCGATGCCAGCACCAATATTGTAGTCAAATGTGCTTCCTCGGAAGTATCGTGTAGCATAGTGGTCAATGACTGGCCAAATGTGCCCGAGCGCGTGCGATCTCTCTTCGATCGATTCCCGTCTGGTGTGACCCGGCTGACGGCACCGTCTAGTGTGGAGAGCTGCAGCGCTGACAAAGTGACCGCCAGTGCTGTACAGCACTTTGTGGATACAACAAGTGCGGCGCCGACATTCGCAGTTCCTCGTCGGCTTAATCCTGAGCGACGTGTGGCGGCCATATCCGATTTTCCGCGTCCACAGAGCGTCGCTGGCCTCCGCATATTTTTTGGTATGGCTGGCATTTACCGACGAATAGTCCCGCACTTTGCAGATTTTGCGTTTCCGCTCACCGATGATCTGTGCCTGCACCAGAGTAAAAAGGATCTGGAGTGGTCAACGGATGGCCAAGAGGCATTTGACGCACTGAAGAGCGCCCTGTCCAGCGCCTGCTTGCTGAGTTCCCCGGATCTTACCAGTGATACCTATCATCTCGTCACTGATTGCACCTCTCACGCAGAAGGGGCAGCTCTCCATCAGGTTGTTGGTGATGTCCCTCGTGCCATGGCCTTCTACTCTAAGCAGCTGTCCCTCGCTCAGCGGAAGTACGCAGTTTTCGACCGAGAGCTGTTTGCCGCACATGCTGCCGTGCTTCATTTTCGGCATATCTTGGAGGGCAGGAATTTGGTGCTGTTTACAGACCACAAACCGCTGGTAGGGCCTTCTACAGTTCCAAGTCGGCCAAGTTGTCCAGACAACAGCGCAACCTGTCTGTGCTCGCTGAATTCGTAGCTCGGGTGGAGCACATAAGAGGCGAGTTGAACATCGTTGCCGGTTGCCTCTCACGGCCAGCCTGCAGTGTCAGTGTTGACGTCTGGGGCCTACGCGCTCTTGCGGCAGCCCAGGCGGAAGACAGAGAGACTCAGGCTGCGCTGTCTTGCCCCAAGCCGTACACAATCAGCGGCGAGCATCTACTCTATTGTGAGACGTCAAACACGATGCCGCGTCCATTTGTACCAGTCAGCCATGGTCGGACGGTCTTCCACCATCTGCAAAACATCTCCTATACTGGTGTGCACGGTAGTGTCGTCTTGCTGAAGCAGCGGTACTTCTGGCCGACACTTGAGCGAGACGTCAAGGCATGGGTCCGGTCCTGTCTCTCCTGTCAGCAGGCCAAGGTGCACCGTCATACCAAGCCGCCGCCGACTCCGTTTGTGGAGTCTCCCGGTCGGCTTGAGACGGTGCACATCGATCTTGTCGGCCCTCTGTTTCCGCAGTCAATGCCAGGACACCCATTCGCCAACCCCATGCGGTTTGTATTGACTTGTGTAGATCGTGCTTCAAGGTGGGTGGAAGCCTGCCCTCTGGCGGAGATAACGGCGGAAGCGGTGTCGCGCGCCTTCTTGGAGATCTGTGTATCTCGTTTCGGGGTGCCCCTCTACATCGTCTCGAATCGTGGAGTCCAGTTCGAGGTTGATCTGTTCCGGTGTCTCGCCGCAACGATTGGCTTTCACAAGCTCCGTACTGCTGCCTACAGACCTCAGGCCAACGGTATGGTCGAGCACCGGCACAGGGTGCTGAAGACGGCGATCATGGCTCGCCGCCAGTAGTGGCTACCTGCACCGCCTGTGGTCTAGCTGGGCATTCGTATGCTGCCGACAGAGACAGGTACTTCAGACAGGTCCCGTTCAGCGCCGTGACTGGTACATAGCTATTGTGTCCGCGTGTGACCGTCGAGGATACCTCCTCTACCAACATGCAGCACCAGTTTGTCCGTGACTTGGAGCGTCACATGTCCAAAATCGACTTCCGTCGACTGTCCGCTGGTTCTGCCCATGAAGAGACGGCATCGTACGTGCCCAAGGAGCTGGAACATTGTACACACGTATGGGTGCGAGTCGACCGGCTGCGGCATTCACTCGAGGCACCGTACCACGGTCCGTTCCGAGTTGTCAACCACACCCCTCGTGTGTTCACCATCGAACTGCCATCTGGTGGTCCCCGTGCCTCTTCCACCGTCGCTGCCGACACCACCGTATGACTCCACCGCCGATCCGGAGCAGTCAGCACCAACACCCGCATCGTACGCTGATCCCGCCGTCACCAGTCAAAACAACGGTCAAGACACTGTGAGAGCTGAATCAAGCGTCCGAACACGCAGAGGGCGAACTGTTCGTATCCGGCGGAAGCCGGATTTTGTATATTTTGTATGCATGTAATCCATATAGTGTTGGTAGCTTCTTCCTTATTCTTTACCATGTGTTTATCTTTTCATATCCGATTCTGGTGGGGGAGTCATGTGACATATTGCTGATGATTGCGTGGTTGCCCTCATAATTACTGTTTATGAATATTGCGGTTGCGCCAGTTGCGCCATGTTTGAATGTGATAATGTCCACGTAAGTAATTACTGTTTTTTAAATATAATATTTAATATGTAAGGTTGTGAGTATTAGGGTTTATCATGACCTTTTTTATCTTCAATTGTATGGCTTGCGAATTATTTTTTCTCGTACGACCTACGTGTGCCACGTAGCCCGAGTTTTCTTCTAATGACTCGTTTCTAATATACGCCCTTATATTCCCGACCACAATATCAAACACGCACAATCACGACAAAACACGACATACAAACATACACATGGCTGCAGAGGACACTGCGCTTCTGGCAGTTACCGCCAGGCGGCGCGAGACTCTGTTACACATGGCGCACTACAATGGACCTTAATACTATTCGAATTATATACAAAAGAAACACCACCACCAGAGCATTCAGTAGAATTAGATACATTCATAGGACGACAATAATGAAAAGCTTAGTAGCCAGCAGGAAGAGAGCTGCCAAAAGAGGATATTTCAGCAACAGATAGCCACGATTCAATAACCAGAAATATATCATACATAGGAAGAATGGACGCAAAAAGTGAGACTTTTGACCTAATAGACCTGAGATTCAAAAAAACACATTTTAATAAGCCAATTTCATTATTTGACTTAGAACGAGAAATTACTGAAGAAGAGTCAGAGAGAGAAAAAAGACACTTATCAGCGGATGATGAGTTATCAGCAGAACGACGAGGGTGAAGATGAGATGTAGACTCGTTGTCGCTGGATGTGGACGAGTCTGAGGTTGTCGTGTGAGGCGTCGTGTGAGGTTGTGTGTCGTTGTGATCCCGAGTATTTTTGTTGTGCTTGCGGTAGTAAAGAGAGTGTCACTGTAAGCACGAGTGCGTGCTGCTGAGTTACGGAATACCAAGTGTGTGAAGACCGGTGTCATGCTCGCGCTGTGCTGGTGTTGAGTGAGCGTGAGGCCTTTGTAAACTCACGAGCGCGTGCTAACGTGATGAGGAAAGTGTTGGTGTGAAGACTGGTGTCGTGTTCGCCCTTCCGATGCTGCACAGGCGAGTTTCTTCAGCGTACAACATTACAGTTGATTAAGGTCACCTTTTGTTGCCCAGGGTTGAGGTGCAAAGTGCTCTGTCTCCATAATGTCCAGAAGGGGGAGTGAAGGGGGTACACCGGTGAGAAGAACAAGGAATGTGCATGGTGTAGGAGTGGGGAAGCAGCACGGCGGAATGCAAAGCAAAATTGAGGAGAATGCGTTGAAAATCGAGAAAGTTATGGATGAAGTAAAAAAATTGGGGCTGTTGGTAGAAGGGCGTAGTGGGGATGCTGAGAGCAGCGACTGCAGAACGGTAGCAAATATAAGTAAGAAAATGGATGAGTTGATGGATGAGGTCGGGAGTTTGAGAAATACAAATGAGAGGGTTGGAAGTGAAAATGACGAGCTGAAAAGAAAGATGGTAGAAATGCAGGAGGAAAATGAGAGACTCAAGGGTAGGTTGAAGGCGGCAAAGATGGCAGCGGTCAAGCAGGATGAAAATAGTATCAAGATGAAGGAAAAGCAGGATTGTTGGGCACAGAAACAAGGGGATAGTATAAAGAGTTTTGCACAAATTGTGAAACAGCAGAAGGAAGAGCACGAAGCTAATTTGAAGAAAGGAGAAGTGGAGGTGCTGAAGGAACAGGAAGGCTTGGTTAGAGAGATTGTCGAAAATAGACAGTGTGCGGTTGTTTTTGGATTAAAGGAGGAGGAACATTTTAGCGAAGCATTGAGAAAAAATGAAGAGAAGAAGTTTGCAGGGGAAATTGTGAGGAGTTTGGATGAAGACGTGGTGGATGCAATTGAGGACGTTTGTAGATTGGGTCAATACAAGAAAGTTGGGATGAGACATTTGAGGATCATGTTCAAGAGTAAGTCAACGGCGAGTAGTGTATTGGAGAATACCTGGAAGCTGTCACAGACAGATATATTCAAAGACGTATGGGTAATAGAAGATCTTGGCCAGGACGAATGTATAAAGAGAAGTGAATTGTATCGTGAATCGAAAGAGAAAACTGACAAAAGATCAGAAGACAAGTTGATTTTTTACTGGAGAGTGCTAGATGTGAGAATAAAAAAATGGTACAAAGCGAAACCCCAGTCGAGTCCGGAATAAAGGATCTGAATAGCGAGATCGAAAGTAGCGATAAGTTTGCAGATTTGAGAGTTAGCTACACAAATTCAGATGGTCTTTTATCATGCGAGCTAGAATTAGGGGATTATTTGAGAAGTTAAAATCCAGATGTGATGGGCTTGGTAGAAACAAAACTGAATTCAGACGTTGAAATCATGCACCTTGAACAGGGGGATATAGGCATTTTAGGAGAGACAGGGAGGGCAAACACGGTGGAGGGTTCATAATTTTGTTAACTAAAGTTATGAACTTGAAATTCGTGCGTAGCAGTGATGGTAAGGCAGAAGTTCTTTGCATCGGATAAGATGTGGGAGGAAAACATACAAATGTAGCAGTTGCATATGTACCGCCACGTACAGGTTCATGGAGACAAGAAGAGTATAAGGAAATGCTAGAGGAAACAATATATTATTTGGACACAATGTTAAAATGGAATGGTGAGCTGATACTAATGGGATATTTTAATTGCAAGGAAGTGGACTGGGAACACTGGCAGGCAGTGGGGCAGTGCATCGTGGGGATTCATTTTGTTGGAATTGGCTATGGAGCACTTACTCACTCATTGCGTTAGTGGAAACATGAGGTTTAGGAGGACAATTGAATCGTCAAGGATTGATTTGGTTTTTTCTGAGGTTATAGATGCGATAAAAGACATTCAATGTGGATGCCCACTTGGTAAAAGTGACCATAGATTAATATAATTTAAGTTGAATGGTGAGGGACAAAGGTGATGAATGATGTTGCTTCGAACGACACTATTCGGAGCAGAATTGACGATTTGGCCAAGGACATGCAGGAGCAGCTGCTCGTGAAGATTCGTGAGTCACCGGTTTTTTACATTCAACTTGACGAGTCAACGGAAGTTGCAAATCTGTCACAAGTCATGGTCTTTGTCCGATACGTCCATGATCGAGCCATTGAGGAGGACATCCTGTTCTGCCAGCCGGTTACCTTGACCACCCAGGCGGCGGACATCATGCAGCTGTTGTCAGCTGTTGATGTGGACGAGACTGGTAGATCTGGCTGCTCATTAGACGTATTCAGTTTCCCGGACGTCTGTCATCGCTGGTCTGGGTGCGATGGAAGACATGAGTCCTCGCCGAGATGAGACAGGTGCACGCAGAGTCGAATGACGAGTGGCTGGCGTTGTCACGGCCAGCTCGCACACAGTTGGCGCATTTGCGTACATCGTTCAAGCGACACGATTTGGTGGCGTATTTGCCTGCACACCAGCCACAAGTGTTCTCGCGGGCCTGACACTTTTCAGCCGTGTGGCCGTGACGCGGGCACTTGGCACATCGAGTGACCCAGTAGCGGTCGTGCACCACACACTGTCGGTCATCCAGGTACAAGTATACGGACTTCATCACGATGTCATGGATGGCAGGAGAGACGGCGGCAACAACTGTTTTGGAGTGGCCAGCAGATGTTTTCGAAAAATGCACCATGAAGTCAGATGCATGCTTGATGGCCGCTTTGACTTCAACGTTTTTTCGGCACACAGAGTCGCGAATTTCAGTATCTGCGATGTCAGAACTGACTGACGTTATCGTGAGTTTAGGCGCGATCTTGTCACGGCAGGAAGCGTTGAGCTGGCTGTCAGTCTTCCTTACCAAATGTACTCAAAATATCGTTTCTTATTCAATACGTTGTCTTGTCGATGATAATACAAGCTGTAGGTGCCGGTCGCAACAAGCATTACTTTACAACTTTGCAAAACCAATACAATACATTTGACACAAATTTGCATCTAATTACACCCCAATTTAGAACCAGTCTTTTCAGAATCAGTATATTTTATTCAGTCATTCAAATATATATTTATCTACCAGAAAAAAACTAAATCATCAGCAAACACTGCCTCACTGAACTCTTTTAAAATAGAGATATATGTGATTTATTAACACAAGCAAACAAGCAGTGAAAAAAATGAGATAGCACAAGAGAAGCTACAACGTCGTACTCTGCAACAAAACCACCACACCTGCTCACTAGACACACACACACACGTCACTCTCCGCTCACTCAACACCAACTGCCCTCTCCTCTCTCACAACGCATCATTCACTCGGATACAGCCATACTGATCACACATACACGTATCAAATGACAATTCTGCAAGCAATGCACTGTGCATTCACACGTACACATGCATGCACACACACACATACATGCACACACACATACATACATGCATACACCGTATATAGACACATATATGACTCAACCACAACTGAAAAGCATTTGCGGAGTATAACAGCGCACACAATCTCTCACACCGCCCCAAGTCAGTCCCGGTAATGCAGAGGCGCTTGCAGATCAGACCGATCGCGTAATCTGTTATACCACGCCCGACTGTTGACATTCGGCCTGAGCGCGATTGCTTCATATCCCACATTGCTTTCTTCCGCGCTCTGACTAGACACTTGCTCAGCTGCAGGACTGTCCTCTGTAGTATGTGAATCATCACTCACTCTTCTTACGTGACTAACGTGTCTAGATATACCATCACCCAAATCCACCGACCAACTGTTGGGTACGCGCGAGATTCTGTGAGGACCAGTCCAGCGAGCCGTGTATGACGGGTTTCTCGGTTTCAAGAACACGCATCACCTGCAGAAAACGGATTTTCATTTTCTTGCCGACATTCATTCTTTGTCCATTCTTGCTTCATCTGTGTGTTTCCAAGTCGCCTTCCATTTCCAACACCTGGCATACTGGGCACCTGTAAGTTCTGCTTCGCCTCCGCCATGGTGAACAATCACAGACAATGGATGATGACGATGATGATATATTTGATGCAGTACTAAACTATATATACATTGAATACCCGCACGCACAATCACACAACGCACAATCACACAACGCCCAATCCACACAGCCAACACGATAACACCACTTATTCACCTGATCACCGCTGACGCACACTGCCTATCGCTCACACTGCTTGATACATACACGCTTCAACGACACACGCGCACGCACACAAACACTTCAACCACACACGCGCACGCACACAAACACGACCATTCACACTAACACAACGCACAACTACAACTGTAGAACAGACAGACCGGAATCCATATATACATACGCATATACTCACTCACGCTCAAACGCCATGAACTACGCACACATATGCACCCACACCTCCCCCTGAATCTTAAGATTCACACAAACGACATACTCTCCTCTGCCTAATCCTTTCGCTTCGTCGCGGCTCAACGTGCGATTCATAGTCTGTTGGATCCGGACTCCTGCGAAATTGAGGGTGCATTGGTGATTCGTCCGAACATTCATCATGATGGTGTTGACATTCACGTTCCAACCTCCGACGAACATCTTTTAGATGATACGGCATGCCATCTAGCGTCCTCAATCACCATTCCATCAATCTCCAAAACCACGTCTATTGCCAACTGACTAGCATCTACCCAAACGTCAACTTTTCTTCCTTCAACTCTCCACACACCATGCGCAGCGTCCTCTTTCTCAATTTTCTCTTTAAAAAGGCGAAACACGTTCAACGTACGGTTGTCGACTTCTTCATCCCATGATTTAGTCGATTCGCTTGCCACTCTCTTGACAAATGAGGAAGCGACTCTCATCCAGCCACAGACAGAAAGGTGCCCAATTGCTTGTCCGCAGAATGAAAATATCTTCCGTTTCGTGATTGGCTCCTCAATGACATCCACATCATTATCCCTCCTCCAGACCAGCTGTCCTTGATCTTGGAGTAATCGTAAACCTAGTACCCTCAATGATGGATCAGGTCGACTCACGGGCTTGCATGACAGACCATATTTTAGCAGGTGGCTGCTGACTTTTTCTGCACTCAGAATAGATTCATCTACGAGAATGTCGTCAATGTACGACGAGGTGGCCGTTTGGACACCCTGATCTTGCGCCAATGCAAATTCCACAATCGACTTCATAATTATAGGAGCTGCACTGAGACCAAATCCAAGTCTGGTTAAGCAGTATCTAGTGCCTCCGACAATAACGGTTTGATATTTCCACAACGACGGGTCCACTTCTATTTGCAAATACGCTCTCTTGAGATCCAAAAGAGCCACATTATCTCCTCGTCTTCTCCAATCGCGAAGTTTCTGATGACGAACGTCCACCTCTGCTGAGTGCACCTCAATGTATTTATTCAGCTGGCGAAAATCCATAACTGGGCGCACTTTCGATTTGTTTTTCTGCGTTACCGCCATGAGCGGAATCAAACCCTTTGCTGGTCCATGAACACCCTCATCGAATTTAACCAACCAACACTCAGCAATCCACGCTTTCAATTCTGCGTGAAACTCTTCTCGGGAACTCGAGGCAATCGCATACTCTGAAATGAGATTAGGGAGCACTTCCGGGTTCGCTATCCACTTCCAGCTCACACGCCAAGCTTTTTTGGTCCCACTAAAATGCGCCACAAAATCTTTGCCTTGAATTTCAGCAGTAACATCTGACACGGCCGCTACTTCAGTTCTTGTCCCACGATCCGGTGGTACACGACCTGCGCCGTCCTTGTCAATGCTGGTAACACAGAGTGTCTTGTCAATACAAAAACCTCCCATGGCAGCCACACTATCAAGTCCTAGGACAAAATCGGCTCCAACAGGTCGATGATTCACTACAATAGCGTCAACGTAAAAGCCGGGACCGTCTTCCACATATACATGCACATTGCTGATACCGGCACACAACATCTTGTCCCCGCTGATGGTCACGAGCGAAACCTCACACCGTCTCACTCGACCACGACAGAGCCGCTCATTCACAATACACCTTGTGCATCCAGTATCAAGGAGAGCATGACACCTGACACCATTCACGGTTGTCTTCAGCATCACTGGCGCCAAACTCGAACACGCGGAGAAGAGACTGGCGCTGATGACTCTTCTCCTTGTTCGTTTCCCGGACAATGTGACTGGTAGTGCCCACGAGCTCCACATCTGAAGCAGACAGGTCCGACAATTTCTCTTCCTGAGTTTCGTTGATCATTGCGAAGGGAGCAGTCCCGCGCAACATGACCGAGTCTGCTGCATACGAAACATCTGATTTGTGAACGACCTTGTGGTCGACGCAACGGCTCTGACGCTAACAACCCTATTGTAGCGCACCCATTTTCCGCTAAAACAACACGCGCTCTGTTGACGACGTCTTCGATGGGCATATCGTCCAGCTTGGCATTTGCCCGCAGGGTGTGCCGAACCGGTTGTGGTAATGCTGCCACAAAGGCGCATCTGATGGACACTGGATCTGTGATATTACACCTGGCACCAAACTTTCGCAGATCTGACACCAACACATCAACACACTCATTGGGAGCAAGCCGCCGATTGCTGAATTGATCATAAGCCGCAAAAGTGACCATACCAAAAGCTCTTTGCAGGGCTCGCTCAATCTTACTCATATCCAGCTGGTCTTCATCTGATAGCCCGTCAATTACGCTATAAGCATTCCCTGTGACCCTCATACCTGCAACTTGAGCCACATCTCTCACACCGCGCAACCGGCACAACTTCTTCACTCTGCTGATCCATTCTGAGGGATCCTGGCTTCCGTCGTATTCAGGAATGAGCCTCATGTCCATTGTTGACTCAGTGATAGCCGAAATAGCTTGTAAGTTCTGCTTCGCCTCCGCCATGGTGAACAATCACAGACAATGGATGATGACGATGATGATATATTTGATGCAGTACTAAACTATATATACATTGAATACCCGCACGCACAATCACACAACGCCCATTCACACAACGCCCAATCCACACAGCCAACACGATAACACCACTTATTCACCTGATCACCGCTGACGCACACTGCCTATCGCTCACACTGCTTGATACATACACGCTTCAACGACACATGCGCACGCACACAAACACTTCAACGACACACGCGCACGCACACAAACACGACCATTCACACTAACACAACGCACAACTACAACTGTAGAACACACAGACCGGAATCCATATATACATACGCATATACTCACTCACGCTCAAACGCCATAAACTACGCACACATATGCACCCACAGCACCGAACCAAAAACACTGACAAATTGATTCTCTCCGGAAGCACTGCTGGTGGTGGAATTGTACCAAAACACCATCTCTGATACCGAACGAGAAGACCGTTCCACCATCCGCTTTATAGTTCGGTGCACTCGTTCAACTATCCCATTACCCTGATGGCGATACGCGCAGCATTGTTGCGAGGTAACGTTCCAGAACAGCAGCAACTGATTGATAGTCGCGCTCATAATGGTTGGACTATTGTCGAACAATAGGGTGTGTGGTGGTCCAAACTCAGAAAACACGTTTTCTGGAGTATCGAAAATGGCGCGAGCTGTTTCACTAAATAGCTTCCTCCAAATGGTGAATCTGGATGCGCAGTCAATCAATGTTAGATACGGATGGCCGCTGACGTATGTTATGTCCATTGACAGTCGCAACCACACCTTGTCGGTTGACAGCTGACCTACCTTCCACTTTTCTCTAGGGGGCAGGGTCAATTCTAGCACAATTCTCACATTGACTAATGGCTCTGTTAACAACTGCTCTCGGAACTGACTTCCCATTTTCCACCAACAACTCGCGAGTTCTGTCAACACCAAGATGACCGGTATTCTCATGCAGATTCACCACATCCTCGAATGATCCCGCGCAGCACAGACCAGACTTCCTGGAATATTTCAAAATATCCCGAGGAACTCGAGTTAACTCGTCGGCAATATTTTCTTGAGATGACACTAGCCGTACTTTCACTTGAAGTTTATAGGTGTCAATCAGCTCAGCCAAAACTTCTAGCCGGCGTCGCACGAGCATCTCCGACATGCCGTGAGTGCGGGGACGATGCGTCTGTTCAGCGATGCTATTCAGCCAACCTTTCACAGTTGTAGAGTCTGTAATTATCTCCACACTCTTCATCTTCCACTTGATCGACAAATTGATACCTTTTATCGCGGCATCAAGTTCAGCGACATTCACATGTGTGTGATCATTCTTTTTTCACAGCCAAGCACCGTCTTCAACAACGTGATCTCCAACTTTCAATACGACACCCAAGGCGATGCTGCTGTCGTCCGTCCATACTTCTGCATGCTCTCCATTCACACACCATACTCCCGCAACCGGATCCTTCGCGTTCAACTTGTTGGTTATAGCCTCGACCTTTCCATTTCTTTTACGTTGGGCGCTACGGTATCATCCCACTCTCCGGCGTTCTCCTCTATACTGCACTTGCGCCTCAGCCAGCTGCAAACGTGTCGTAACCACCCGGTACAAGGAAAATGACGCAGCCATTGACCACACAGCGAGTACACTTCACGCTTCGTCACAACCTCAGGCATCCTAGGTAAATTACCATCTCTCGTCCACCACAATTGATTTCCATTATTCTTCACACTCAAGCCTAGCACACGCCCGCCATTCAGTTCTTCAGGGTCCTTTGTGGTTAATCCATATCGATTGAGATGCGCCTTCACATCAGCAACATAAATCTCACTGGATTTGACAAGAATATCATCAACATAGTGATCGACTGAGCGATGCACACGATCATTTTGTTCCAATATATACTGCAAGATTTTCGTCATCACCTTGGGACCAATGTTGACACCGAATCCGAGGCGAGTCATCACATATTTTTTACCGTTGAATTTCACAACCTGATAGCGCCACAAAGATTGGTCAATGTGGATCTGCAAATATGCGTTCCGCAAATCCAACAATTTCACGGATGTTCCAAGTCTACGCCAATCACGCAGCTTCTCGTCGCATATTGCTGTGTCGTTTCCGGGAGCGCTTTTGATGTAGCGGTTTAACCATCGGTAGTCAAGGACAGGTCGTACTTTGTTCTTCTTCTCTTGTCGGACAGCCATAAGTGGAATCACGCTCTCAATCTCGCCGTGTTGTACTCTATCATACTCCACTAGAGCACCCTCCTCTATCCATGTGCATACTTCTTTCTCGAAATCATCACGATCGCACTCTTTCACATGATAGTTTGCCTTAAACGTTGGCGCAGACGGGGGGACATTGAGCCACTCCCATTTGACAATCCACTTTGAATTGTCGAATCTTGCCGTGAAGTCTCTCTCGGTGATGTCATTCTCAAGAGTAGCCGCTGCGCAGCCAGTATCCACCTTTCTCAAAAAGGAAATTTCACCAGTACTCGATACAGAAATACCACCAAATGCAGTAATCATGTCCATTCCACAGATCATATCCACGTCGTACGGTAGGTAATTATTTTCGCATACCCATGTATGAAATCGTGTAAGATAACAGTCATCATGAACTCTAATGTCGTTCCAACAAACGCGATTATTCAACGTAAGAGTAGTGCCATTCATAATTTTTAGTGGCAAATGACTCATCGTCACATACCTTTGCATTCTGTTGGCAATTCTTCTCGTTACAATCGAGTGCGTGCTACCAGTATCTACTAACGCACACACTGGCGTACCGTCCAACTGGATGTTGACTACAGATCGCGGGGAGTGGTGGACGGCACTGTGGATGTTACCGCTCCCCGCTTCTCGTTTCCCGAATTTTCCCGTCTTTCCGTCCTCGATGCATTTGGCGTCGTACAGTTGCGCGCAATGTGACCGGTCCGATTGCACAAAAAACAGCGACGCGTCTCGACACTTGGCTTTCTGCAATGTCTCGACAAATGTCCGGTGATTCCGCAGTTAAAACACTTTGGAGACGCAGCAAAGCCATGCACATGCTCCCTGGATAACAATCCAGCTTGCACTTGTTTTACGCAGTTGATGACGTTCACAATATTCAACTACGCCCCATGCAACGCTCTTACCGAATCTTGAAGAGCTTGCGGCAATCCATTCAGAAATTGGCAAGCAACCCACGCGTCATTGACATTAGTGGAGACACATTTCGCCAATTGCCGCAGATCTGACAAGAAGTCGTCCAGCGTCTCATTCTCACGCAAGCAGCGGCTGGTGAACTTGGCATAAGCTGAGCACGCCGTCATTCCGAATGTCTTTCGCAGTGCAGACACAACGCTATCATAGCTGTTCTTGTCGACATCTGGCAATTGCTGGTAGACTCTGTAAGCTGGACCTTCCAGAAACAAGGGCAATACCACACCGAAATCTTCGATTCCCTTGATCTTTGAGCCGAATTTCAACTTCTCCAGCCAGGTTTCCAGGTCTCCAGAACCATCAAACTTTGAGACGACATCGATAAACTTTACAGAATCCATGATAGAAGCCGAAATAGCTTGTGATTTATTAACACAAGCAAACAAGCAGTGAACAAAATGAGATAGCACAAGAGAAGCTACAACGTCGTACTCTGCAACAAGACCACCACACCTGCACACTAGACACACACACACACACACACACACACACACACACACACACACACACACACACACACACACACACACACACACACACGTCACTCTCCGCTCACTCAACACCAACTGCCCTCTCCTCTCTCACAACGCATCATTCACTGGGATACAGCCATACAGATCACACATACACGTATCAAATGACAATTTTGCAAGCAATGCACAGTGCATTCACACGTACACATGCATGCACACACACACACATACATGCACACACACATACATACATGCATACACCGTATATAGACACATATATGACTCAACCACAACTGAAAAGCATTTGCGGAGTATAACAGCGCACACAATCTCTCACAATATACAACACTTTCGCCAACAAAAATTTGAGCAGCAGCAATAGTCCCCGGTAGTTGTTGCGACTGACAGCCATCGCATTGATGAAGATGAATCACATGTGTATGCAAACATGTACGTATATATGTAAATTCAACTGTATAAGTGTTCGTGTATGTGTTGTGCGTGTATAATTGTTCATGTATCTATATATTGATCGCAAATGTCCATCAGGAGCTTCGGCTTAATGGACATGCGCCACATATATCGCTATACCTTTCTTTATTGTGTACATGTTATGATGAGTGACAAATATATATACATTTACATTTACATTTATGTACTTTACTTAACTTTACACACACAGACAGACACACACGTACACACACACGCACACACACCCACACCCACACACACACACACCCACACCCACCCACACACACACGCACACACACGCAACCACACCCACACCCACACAAACACACCCACACACACACACACACACTCCTCGAAAAATAGGAAAATAAAGGTGTTAGAGGGGTTTATTTGGGCTTATTCAAAAACTATTTCAAATATCGCAGCCAATGTGTCCACTGCAACGGAGAAATTTCCACTAGTAAGTCTATCATATCCGGAATCCCACGGGGGTCTGTATTGGGACCACTCTTATTTCTAATATATATAAATGATTTAATGAATACTAGCTCCAAATTCAAGTTTGTTATATATGCTGATGTCACAAGTTTATTATTGTCTGGGGAAAACCTGCCTTCTCTGCGAAATGATGTACACACCGAATTAGTGAAACTATCGTAGTGGATAAAAGCCAATAATTTGAAAATATATTCAAGTAAAACCAAATATAGGTTTTTCAAATTAGATATCTGAAAAATTCACTATCAGGAATAAATTGGGAAAATTTGCCTGTCGAGAATGTCACTAGTACTTACTTTTTTGTAATTGAAATAGATGAGCATCTGAACTGGAAAAATCATATAGATAATGTTGTTTGCTCCTTGTGAAATTTGTGCGGTGTGAAATTCAAAATCAGGAGAAAATTGACAAGTGAGGCCATGCTTAGTATATAGGAGCTTCGACTTAATGGACATGTGCCACATATATCGATATATCTTTCTTTATTGTGTACATGTTATGATGAGTGGCAAATTTATTTACTTTAGTATACTTTGCACACACACACACACACACACAGAGACACACACACACGCACACGCATACACACACACGCACACGCATACACAAACACGCACAAACACGCACAAACACACACGCTCAAACACACACGCACAAACACACACATACACACACACACACACACACACACACACACACACACACACACACAAACCACATATCAAATATTGCATATCGTCGAATAGGGCTTTTCTCAATTTCTAACCAATCTTTGTACATTGCTGAATGCTGATAATGCACAGTTTCACTAATAGGAACAGTAATGCCCTCTTGTGACCCATCAAGCGACGGTAAGTAGACCGTGTCAGCAGTGGTCTGACCAGTTGGAACTTATATTAAATGTAGTATTATAACTTTGCCAATTAATTGTCGTTTTTAAGTTCAAAATCATTTTCTAACATATACCTTAGTTATAGTATCTTTAATACTAATATAAATTTAGTTCTTTATTGAACTATACCATTGTGAATTCAGACAAATGAAGTTTGAATTCAGACAAATGAATTTTGAATTCAGACAAATGAATTTTGAATTCAGACAAATGAATTTTGAATTCAGACAAATGATATTGAATTCAGATATATAAATTTTGAATTCAGAAAAATGAATACTTCGGACCCTAACGTAATAATTCTGATCATTTCTATTATTTTATCTTTGTTGTTCCTGTAGAGTGATGCACTTAGATAAATTATATATACATATATTTTATATGTAGTCCAGCGTGAGTGAGACAATGGTGGTGTGTGAATGTGGTGTTCGGTGAAGGCTGATCATGTTTGTCATTTTGTATGAATGTGATTGTTATTACAAAATGAGTGTTTCTTCATGACAAACAAGATAAAAAAAACATTTTTAATGGTTAAACAAATTGGGTAAAACATGTTCATTTTAAGGAGTAGCGTTCATCAATATCGCGTGCGTTAGCAACGTCGAAACGACCACCAGTCACTCAAAAGGCTTATTGTGACAAAGGCAAGTGATATTTGATCAAAATTTTGTTGTCTACTCGCATTGCAACAACAACATGCCAGAATATTCATGCCGCGTAATTGGGTGCACGTTCAAAACAGCCGACGTGTCTGATGTCATTGCCATGGTGATGCTCCAGATTCACGCTGGCGACGCTCATCAAGCGCCCCGCATACAGAGTGACACTGCCAGAGTGCCTCCTATGGAGAACCCTCGTGTTGACTGTGGCGTGGAGCAGGTCGTGTGGAATAATTTCGTGCGCCGCTGGGATTTTTTCCGTACAGGAACCGGCATCGATAACGCCTCAGCAACAATACAGCTGTTCGAGTGCGCCACCGACCGCCTAGGTGACATGACCTTGAAAACCGACCCACAGATCGCCAGTCGCATCCTCGAGGTGGTCATGGCTACTCTTTGCCGTCTTGTAGTTGTACCAGTAGCCATTAGTCTGTTGCGGGTCGAACTGCTCACCATGCAGCAGGATGCAGATGAGCCTTTTCGAGTTTTCACTGCCCGCGTACAAGGGAAGGCTGAAACATGCTCGTTCACAACCGACGCGTCGTGTACGTGCGGAGTATCCGTGCAGGCAGATTACACAGCCGAGATATCTCTCGTGAGGCTATTGTTGTCGCGTGGGGTAAGGAGCAGACTCGTTATTTCACGCAGGGATGCAAAGATATCATAGTGGTCACGGATCACAGGCCCCTCGTTAAAATCCTGGGCGACAGAAAACTCAATGAAATCCACAACACTCGACTATTCCGCCTTAAACAGCGGACATTACCATGGACATTTGACATTGTACACTTGCCGGGTAAAACCAATTTTGCTGCTGACGCTACGTCCCGCCACCCATGCCCTACCAGATGTGATGACACTAGTATTGGAGCCAACTATTATGATCCTACCATTATGAATGTATGTTACCTTTCAGATTGCGCTGAACAAGTGACTCGGGCAGTCATTCGCCAAGAAGCACAGGATATGACATCCGTGTCCTGGGAAGATATCGCCTCCGCTACGGAAGAAGATGCGTCCATGAAGGTTTTGGCTGAAACTATCTCAGTTGGTTTCCCCAATGATCACAAAACGCTGCCACACGCTGCACCATTCTGGAGGTATCGTGAGGAGTTATTCATCTCGCACGGCGTGATCATGTTTCACGATCGTGTGGTGATACCTCCAACCCTCCGATGCCAAGTTCGCGGACATCTACGTGCAGCCCATCAGGGACAATCATTGATGGAGCTGCGCTCTAGAGCAATCGTCCTTTGGCCAGGAATGACGGCGGACATCGAAAAAATCAGAGCTGGGTCCTCTGAATGCAATAAGAATGCCCCATCACAGCCGAGCCTTCCATCAACCCCATCTCAGCCAACCGCAACACCCTTTGAAGCCGTCGTTGTGGGCTACTTCACACTGTCCAGCCGCCAATAACTCGTAATCGCCGACCGACTATCTGGTTGGGTAGAAATCTTCGCCGCACCACAGGGAACCAAGCGGGCTGGCGCTGAAGGACTGGTAGATCACCTACGGAAATTCATCGGTATATTCGGCGTCCCGGTGGAACTGTCTTCAGATGGCGGCCGAGAATTCACCGCTTCATCCACCACCAACTTTCTGCAACGATGGGAATACGACACAGAATTTCGTCGGCGTATTATCCCCGGTCAAACGGCAGAGCAGAAGAATTTGTTAAATATGCAAAGCGTCTTCTGCGTTCCAGCACTAGCTCATCTGGGTCCCTGAATAGTGACAAATTCCTCCGAGGCATTCTTAAACTCAGGAACACAACTGATTCTGATTGTGGAAAGTCCCCAGCCCAAATAGTTTTTGGCAAACCCTTAAGAGACACATTATCGTTCGCCTCAAGACTCCATAAGGTCGTTGGTACCGTTCACCAGGCAGACAAAGTGCACCCAACGTGGCGCGAAGCATGGAAGGCCAAAGAGATCGCCCTCCGACAAAGGTTTGTCCGCCAGTCCGACGTTCTCAACGGTTCCTCCGCAAATTTGCCGTCGTTAGACATCGGAGACCATGTCATCATTCAAAACCAGTGCGGAACATCGCCGAAGCGTTGGGATCGAACTGGAGTACTCGTGGAGAGACGTGGCCACGACCAGTACACAATAAAGGTATCTGGGTCTGGGTGCCTTACCTCACGAAACCGGCGATTCCTCCGACAGTTCCGTCCCGTGATCGAGGTCGACAGGCACCGGCCTCTTGATATGACGCATGGACGCGACGCTGTAGTGACACCAGCCGAACCCGACGATCAAGACGATGACACCCAACCCGCCGCAGTCGTCGACGAACAGACTTCGTCGCCACTGAACTCACCAAGCGCGGCTTCGATTCCTAAGGCGGATACAGTAGACATCGTCCTCAGGCCGACGAATCAAGCATCATCCCACCAGCGTACCGCCTTCGCGCACCCGATCAGGCCGTCAGATTCGTCCCCCGAAGTGATATGTGCCCGAGAGTGGTCTTTGGGAATGAGTTTCCATTTGTAAACTGGGGGGATGTAGAGTGATGCACTTAGAGATATATTTTATATACATATATATATATATATATATTATATGTGGTCCAGTCAAGCGTGAGTGAGACAATGGTGGTGTGTGAATGTGGTGTTCGGTGAAGGTTGATCTTGTTTGTCATTTAGTATGAATGTGATTGTTATTACATAATGAGTGTTTCTTCAGTTCCCTCCTCAGGTTTTATGTCCTATATTTCGCTATTCAGCCAATGACAGCCGTCTTATGATAACACTGGCCTGCGTTTCAAAACTTTTTTCAAAAGGTCCGACGTTTCTTAGCTGTTTTTACAAGTTTCGTGTGCTGAATCCGAAAAAGCTATCCATTTTTTCTCAATTAGCTCGAGTTTTCACACTATGTAAAGGATAGCAGCTCACACACTGATGTATTAATATGCATATTGGAGTGGGCATACTGATACATTTTGCAACAACATGATGTAAAATGTATGTAGTCCAGTCAAGCGTGAGTGAGACAATGGTGGTGTGTGAATGTGGTGTTCGGTGAAGGTTGATCTTGTTTGTCATTTAGTATGAATGTGATTGTTATTACATAATGAGTGTTTCTTCAGTTCCCTCCTCAGGTTTTATGTCCTATATTTCGCTATTCAGCCAATGACAGCCGTCTTATGATAACACTGGCCTGCGTTTCAAAACTTTTTTCAAAAGGTCCGACGTTTCTCAGCTGTTTTTACAAGTTTCGTGTGCTGAATCCGAAAAAGCTATCCATTTTTTCTCAATTAGCTCGAGTTTTCACACTATGTAAAGGATAGCAGCTCACACACTGATGTATTAATATGCATATTGGAGTGGGCATACTGATACATTTTGCAACAACATGATGTATTTTGCCACTGTGCATTATAATGCACAGTGACAGTTTTCCTATCGCTCTTTTTATTGTAAGTTGCAGTAATCCGTTTTAGGTAGTTCTCACCCATCATATTGTACTTGATAGTGGTATCTATTAAAGATATGACAATCAGAAACTTTCAGTTTAGTCACGGAAATAAAGTATTCTCAAATATGACATATTAAAATCATCCACTCGGTAAATCTGTGCAAAACTGCCGATTCATATTGTACCCGATATTATGTCGGACATTGAAACTGACCCTGATATAATCATATTTACATTTACATTTAAACATTTATAAAAAGTAATTCAAACTTAAAATATCAGTGATCAAACACGACATTCGTGACGCAAGTATATTATTACGAATGATATTTCCTGAAAACGCGCAACAACGTACAAAACGGAAATGACGTAAACGGCTAACACATTTATTTTAGTTCGGGTCGTTACGCATGACCATAACATCGACCCATTCATCCAATCGTTGCGTTAAACAGCGAGTTGGAATAGTGATTCAATTAAATATTACTTTCAAGATCACATTTCGATTAAACATGACAAAGCCAAATAGTACATGAACTTGTATTAATGCGTTGAGCTATAGTATAACATACTTTTTATTATCGCCTATCGATATTCTGAAGTCCGAAATCAAAATTAATTTGTCTGAATTAAAAATGTATTTGTCTGAATTCAATGCTCATTTGACTACATTAAAGTTGCCTTTTTATGAATTTGCAAGTTCCTCTGTCTAAATATATAATACATTTGTCTGAATTCAAAAATTCATTTGGTAGAATTAAATATATAATTTTCCGAGTTCACTTTTCTTGTTTTTCTCATTGTAATATTGCTGTTTGACGTATGTGCGTATATCCGTGTATTTGTATGTATGTGTGAATGCCTGTCCAGGAGAGAATTCCGCATCGGTGGCGCAATTGGCAACACCCTTATTTCAGTGCTCGTCAACAGGACATACGTCCAGCGGCACAGCATCGCACAAAACTACCACCGTCTCTATGGCAACGTAAGGTCAAATTTCCCTATTATCTAGGCTGTATATTGTATAGGTATACATTGATTTTCAATATACTAAGCTTTAGCCTTCAAAACTGCAAAATTGTACCGCAAAAATATTTTGTTCAACGTTGTAATTATATAGAAAAGTATACACACAATGATTTTCGAATTTGTATCTTCCCCATGAAACAAGGATTCAAATAGTACTTTACAATACTATTGATAGTTATCATCATGCTGCTTACCAATATTAAAAGTAATTACCTACCGAGAACTAAATCTTAAAAATATATATTTGTATGTTGGAATTCTTGAACAGGAACTATACAACGACGTGTCATTTTGGACTGTTGGTGTGTTTGAGGACATCGTTCAAAATCTTTTAAAGGCCACATCGTTTGTTGAATTTCAAGCTATTATGTTATACGAGGCCATGGCTGGACTTGGCACAGATGAAGACGCCGTGATTGAAACGCTAATCTCAAGCACTCCTCATGAAATCAACGACATCAAGCCGATCTTTGAGCGAAGTATGCTGTTCAATTAGATAGGTTGACATAATTTTGCTTTCACGTAGATTTTACCTTACTTTTACGTATTATGAAAGTAAAATTTTCATTAGACTTGATATGCTCAATGACGTTCTTCATATAGCTGGACATAAAATGTAATTTATTCTAACTTCTATCAATATAAACCCCTACAATATGTCCTTATATTGAGACCTAGCTCAGATTGTGTGTCGTCAACTGAACGTGTCCTTTTCGCTTCAATTTATTATCTGATATGATGTCCATTTTAGTTGCCGGCATATCACTCGATTTCAAGATCACCAGCGAGTTTTCGGGTCATGTTAGAGACATTCTGCTGGCCGAGATCCGAGGAGAAAGAGACCGCTCAAACAATGTTGATCCAACAGAGGCCAAACGACAGGCAAAAACACTATACAAAGCAGGTACTGCTTCAATGAGCACACATTATATCACTTCATTCAACTAATTCCAAACTATCCCAATCGCTGCCTTTTAAAATATTAGTTGAATGTCAGTTCAGTTGAAATATTATAACAACAGTGCCAAGGGGCCCAGGGGGACTCGGAGAGAATTAAATCCACACAAAATATGTGCTAAGCTTCTCGAGCCCTGCTCCAAATCCAGACCATCACTATTTTGTGTGTATGTATTAATATTATTATTAATTACAGGCAAATCCAGTGGCATGGAAAGAGTGCAAGCACTATTACCAGCCTACGGTGGCCCCATGTACCGGAAGCCACCAAAAGCTTCAGAGAGAGTTCGAATATATAAGAATTATAATGCAAAAGAAATGAAAGGAAAATAAAATAATAAATAAATAACAATAAATGATAAGCCACCATCTGATAACACTCCATAATGCCACTAAGCCCACGTTCCTCAATAAATATATAACACTAATCAACAATATGTATGTGATTCAATGAATGAACAACCATCAATATATGTCAATAAATATGAATATATATTGATAAATAAGTAATGAATGAATAAAAATCATCAATATACGAGCAACAATAAATACCAACAACCAACAGTAAATAAAAGTATGAGTCAATAAATAACGACAACACCAAAAAATACGATTCAATAAATATGATTCAATAAACAACAACACCATTAAATATGATTCAATAAACAACATCACAGATAAATTTGATTCAATAAACAACAACACAAATATATATGATTCAGTAAACAACAACACCAATGAATATGATTAAATACACAACACTAATAAATACAATTCCTGGGTCTGGTGGACGACACAATAAGGAACGACAACACATCTATCGCCCAAGCGCTTCAACACCATCTCCCTATCGACTGCATAGCGTACTTGGATGACTTCATGGCGGTAGGTTTACCAGACGACTTACAAGGCGTACGACCCCTTCTGGAACGCTGGAATATACACCTCAACCACGCGAAATTCCACTGGACTCCGACAGCCGCACTCGAATTCCTCGGTTTTCAAATCAGACTTTGCCCCACAGCCACCATTGAACTGGCGGATACGACCAAACAACAACTTGCCCACGCATGTCAACTGGCGCCCATATAAACATACACTTGGCGACGCAAACTCGCGGGCTTTATGGCTTTCATATGCCAAACCTTGCGCATTCCGACAAAATACGTGGCCCTAGCGCTGTATCGTCCCCATATGTTGCCAACGGTCGCCCCGACATTCCAGCAGCTACAACCTGTCAGCGTCATGCCCCCAACGGATTGCATCCTCGCATCGGACGCCTCCAATCAAGCTCTGGGTGATAGCGCGCCTACATTAGAATGGAGCCTGCCCTGGGGTCACAGCACCCACATCCACGTCGGGGAGCAACGGGCAGTCTTGTGGGCCCTGGCCGCCGCGTATCAGACCGGTTACACGTGCCCTTTAATCTACACCGACAACATTGTGGTTGCATACAACTTAAGCAGGCGGCGCATAAGCCCCTCGCTGATACCCTTCTTCAACCTGTTCGTGGCCCAGCGGCCTTACCGGCTGGCATACGTGCTGACGGCACTCAACCCGGCTGACCCCCCTTCACGCCTCGCGTCAACAACCACGCCACTCGGTGGCGCGGGGCGCCAACGGAGTGGCGTCAGTCGGGTGAGTGGCCTTGGCCAGGTCGGATTGATTGATTGATTATTGAGTTTTTTGGGGTGCACCGACCTTTAGGACCATATGGCACACCCCAGTCTGTTGTTAGCTAAATTATACTAAAGCTATGCAAGTGAACGTAATGGAGCGATGAAATATATAAGCGTGAGGGTGAATGATATGAATATGAAAGTCAGAAGAATAAAAATCAATATATAGTTTTAAAAGGCAAAAGCCGTAATAATTTAAAAATGCGGCCCTCAATGACCGCCGATTGCTCATGTCCTAAAACCACGTCAATAGTCCGAATGGATCCAAGATAACGTTGACGCGCCTCTGAGAATGATGGACATTCCACCAGGATGTGTTGCACGGAGAGACGTGCATTACATGCGCTGCACGTGGGTTGAGGTTGTCCGAGTAGAACATGGCGATGCGTGTCGTACGTGTGACCCACACGCAGACGACAGAGCGCCACCTTCTTGGACCTCTTCCGGCGATAAGAGCACATCCAATGTCCGATTTCGGGCTTCAATGCCTTTAGTTTGCTAGGACCACATTCGTCCCAGGAGAGCTGCCAGCGATAACGGATAAAACTATTTATTATATGATATAAGTCCGAGTACGGAATGGGAAAGTCAAAATAAAATGAATAAAAGTCTCGTTCAGCAGCTCTTTTTGCGGCTCTGTCAGCTCGCTCGTTGCCTAAAATACCAATATGGGCCGGAATCCAGCAGAACTTTACACGCTTGCCTTGGTGGTGGATGATGTCAAGAGAGATAAAATCCTCTGTATAAGAGGATGTAAGGAGAAAGACGATAATGAAGTTAAAGCACTAAGGGAGTCAGATAAAACTAAAAACAATGAAAAAGAAGATGAGCGAATAAAACCAGGGCCAGCAGGATAGCGTGAAGTTCAGCCGTGTAAATGGAGGCGCTCGGTGGCAGCGTGCTCGAGCGGCACGTACCTCCACTTACAAACGCACAACCCACACCACTGGCCGACTTGGATCCATCAGTGTACACGGCAGTATACCGTCCGAAAGAATGAATTGCGATTCGTGTGTTTGAGCGAAGCACACTGGGCACTGTACGGTGTTTCGGCAGAGCTGCTAGCGAGACGTCAACTTCGGGTGTGACCGATTCCCAGGGTGACTCCGCCGTGTATTCTTGTCTGAGGACGTCCTTAGCACCCATCCCGCATGACTCCGGCAGTGCCTTCATTTTGCTGTAAAACAGCATAGAACACTGAGGTCCTGGAAGGTGCTGCTGCTCAGGCACATGCTGGTAAAATACCACGTCATACGCGGGGTTTTCATGGATGCTTGCCAGCTTGCAAGAATAACGCATGCCCAGCTCTTGACGACGGAGCGCCAGCGGAGCCTCATCAGCCTCAACAAGGAGGCTGACGATTGGCGACGTGCGAAACGCGCCGGTGGCAATGCATATCCCTGCGTGGTGTACGACATTCAAACGGCATTTTGCTGACTCCGAAGCCAGATTATATACGATGCTTGCGTAATCGAGACGCTACGTGACTAACGAGCGGTACAGAAGGAGAAGGGACCGTCGATCTGCTCCATACCGCACGCGGGAAACAGTCTTCAGCAGATTCAGTGCCTTTAGATATGTGGTTCTCAGCTGTGAAATATGGTCGGTGTAGGTCAAGCGCGAGTCCAACGTGACCCCTAAAAGCCGAACCGTGCGTTGGAATGAGACAGCACTGCCGTACAATTCCACTTCCATGTCAGGGCAGGCACCTCGACGGCGACAGAAGTGTACACCGATCGTTTTGGACGTCGAGAATCGGAAGCCGTTACGCGTTCCCCAAGTCTCTATTTTATTCACCGCCAGCTGCAGTTGACGCTGGACAGCAACAGTGCTGCGGGAAGAACACCATACGACAAAGTTGTCCACAAATAGAGACCGTCCAATCGAGGGAGGCAAATGATTGTCAACGTCGTTGACCATTATTGTAAAAAGGGCCACGCTTAGCACACTACCCTGTGGAACGCCTTCTGCCTGATCGAACGGACGAGACAGGGAGTTCGCCACACACACACACAGAATGTGCGGTGCAAACGGAAATTGTGTACGAAACTCCCCATGTTGCCTCTGACACGACAGCGATGCAGTTTGCGAAGAATACCATGTCGCCATATGGTGTCATATGCCTTCTCGATGTCAAAGAATATCGCCCCGACGTGGTGACCTCGCGCGAAACTTTCACGTACGCGAGAGTCAATGGTCACCAAGTGGTCTAACGTTGAGCGACCCTGGCGAAATCCGCACTGAGCATCATTGAACAGCCGACCGCGTTCCAGAAACCATACCAGCCGTCTGCAAACCATTTTCTCAAACAGTTTGTAAAGACTGGAGGTCAGCGATATCGGGCGATAGTCAGACGGGTGATCGCCCGATTTGCCCTGTTTTGTGATGGGTATCACGATTGCCCGTCGCCAGGAGGCTGGAAACTGCCCACCATTCCACAGATCATTGAAGACCTGCAGCAAAGTGGACAAAACTGCGGGCGACAGACGTTTCAGCATGAGGTGATAAACCTCATCAGGGCCCTCAGCCACATCGCGAAGAGATTGCAAGGTTGTTCTCAGCTCAGATGCTGAAAAATTGCTGTTGATTGGCAGCTGACAGTTGGTGGAGAAATCAAAATCGCCGCAAAATCTGGGTCGTCTACGTTTGCACGACAGCGCTCCGCTAAATATCGGCCAATTTCGTCAGCAACATGCTCCGGATTTATCACGTCCACGCCACTGATCTTCAAAGAGGGCAGTGGAGTGGGACGGTACTTCCCAGAGATGCGCTTTATACGGTCCATATGGTGGATATAGGACCATGCCGATTATTGCTGGACACATAGGACACCCACGAGGCCCGCTTCGCCTCGCGAAAGGTAAATCGAGCTTATGCGCGAGCGTGGCGAAAGCAAAGCATGTTTGTCACCGCGCTGTTGCGCCGGAAGTGACCCCAGCAACGACGGCGCTCTCCCAACGCCGCAGCACACGCGTCTGTCCACCAAGGGACAGGACGCCGCCGGGGACGCGATGCCGTACGCGGAATGCTCTGTTTGGTACAGGTGACAATGGCCTTAGTAAAATCTTTGACGTAGGGTCGAAGTGTGGGGTTGCCTATGGCTTCCAGT
This sequence comes from Sacculina carcini, assembly GCA_916048095.2. NCBI lineage: Eukaryota > Metazoa > Arthropoda > Thecostraca > Sacculinidae > Sacculina > Sacculina carcini. The sequence goes on along the minus strand of OU696575.1, from coordinate 7,946,783 downwards.
GTCAAGCAATCATAGCGGACCAAATCAGCTCGTTTGAAATTCCATCTCGGTGGTCGTTTTCCCAACCTAGGTACCTCATTGAGACAGATCCATATAGGGAAGTGGTCACTCCCATACAGACTGTTTTCAACGGTCCAGCTCGTGGATGCCTGCAGACTGGGACTGCACAGACTGAGGTCCAGAGCGGACATGCTTCCCGATGGCAGGGTGCAATGCGTATATGTGCCTGTGTTCAAAATACCTATGTCTAAAACAGTTAGAATATCCTCCATAATAAAACCACGGCTACATTATGTATCACAACCCCAAAAAGGGCTGTGAGGATTAAAATCGCCTAACACATAAAAAGGGGGTGGAAGTGAACTGGTTAAAAACTCCACGTCAGCCCTTTGGAACGGTCGACCCGGCGGCAGGTACAATGAGCATACACTCACCTCCCTACCACCCAGCCAGCACCGAACCGCAACCACCTGCAAATCTGACTGAATATGCAGGCGGCGATAGGGTACACTGGTGCGAACAGCCAGCATAACCCCGCCATGGGATATAGTCGAGCTGGGATTATCATATCTAAAAACATTTAAATCCTAAATACTAACATACGAAGAATTTATAGCTTAGTCTCCTGTATTGCTAAAATCATTGATTGTCGGGAGTGTAAAATATGCAGTAAATCATGAAAATTCGGTCTAATACCTCTAATATTCCATTGTAAAATGGCATAAAAATAAATATAATAGAATAAAATACAAATAAATACTCGTTAAAAATACGTTAAAAAAGCACATATACACTAAAAACCAGGTAGCACAGGTACCTAATCGCATCGCTTGGCCGATCGTCCTCTCTCCGCGTCAGCTGGGGACCCACTTGGAGAGGCCGAGAGCTTCCGCTTAGAGGAACTCTCCACCTCCATGGCAGTGGTGGGAGTCGCTCCGTCGTGTGCGGAACGCGGTGTGCTAGCAACCGCCGAGCGCGGAGATGCAGGGACCGCGCTCGCTTTGTGACCGGGAGATGCTCGCCGGTCACTCCTCGGCGAGGCTAACTTGACCGAACGGTGGCTCTTGTGTTGAACCACCGTCCAGTCTCCGGATTTCCTCCAGTTCGGAGACGACCGCTCTGCTGGATTGGAAGCCTGTTGAGCGGCCGGTTTTTTGCCGCCCTGGCTAACCGGCATCGCTGCCGATTTGCCAGCACGGTTGACCGGCCGGTTGACGGGCCAATCGGCGATCTGCTAAGGTCGCCGCTAAGCAGCCTTTTCAGGCTGCTGGGGAGCGGCCGCCTTGGGTCGCTGGGTTGCGGCCGTCTGGGGCCGCTGGGTCGCGGACGCCTGGGACCGCTGGGGTGCGGCCGTTGGCGACCGCGGCACGGCAGTCCTCTCAGACCGCCGGTCAACCGATGTTGATTCGTTCTCATGTTTGTCATCCTCAGGTTCAACCAGCTTCAAGCCCATTCTTCCAGCCAGCTTGAGAAAGTCGCCAACTGTCAGCTTCTCCAGAAACGAGTCGACAGACTGTGGAGGTTGAGCTGACAGTTTGACGGTGCCGGCAAAGGACGGGCCCGACGGATGCGAGCTGGGTTACACAGCACGCGCCTCGCCGAAACTGCAGCGCTGGGCAGCGCGAATGACCAAAATCTCCTTCTCCTTCAGCCATTCCGGGCAGTCATGCGACGAAGACGCATGATCGCTGCTCCTGCAATTGACACAGAAATATTCCTCTTTGCAATCAGCAGCGGTGTGCCGTTCGGATGAGCAACGTCCACAGATCTCCGCACGGTTACAGCGTGAGCTCGTATGTCCGAAACGTTGGCACTTGTAGCACCGCATCGGGTTAGGCACGTAGGGGCGGACTCGGATACGCTGACGGATGTCACCGACCTTGGTGTCATCCGGCAGATCAACAACGTCAAACGTGTGGAAAAACGAGTGCGTCGGCACCTCGCTACCCTCACGCCGCCGGACGATGCGCTCCACGCGGATGACACCTTGGGATGCCGATCCGTCGCATATATCCTCGTTCTCAACACCCTCTAGCGCACGACAAAACATAACGCCTCTGGCATGGTTAAGTGTCGAATGCGCACACACCGAGATGGGGGTGCTCATCCAACGTTTCTCATTGCCCGATCCCACGCGATACCGAAAAGTGTCGGCCTTCATCGCGCGGGCTGCTGCCGTCTCAGTTTCATACTTGACCAGCAGAGAACCGTCTCTCTGTCGGCTGGCTTCAACAGGCGCGTCTCCAATCTTCTTGAACCCATCCAGACGACGGAATGGGTTCAGCGAGGACAACGTCACGTGTTCATTGGTGCTGGTAAAAACCAGCACCATCGGCACAGGTGCAACACGACTCTCGTAGTGCATGTGGCTCAGAGTACGGCCACCTTTCGGCGGCCGTGGCCGATCGCCCGATGGACGACCAGCAGTTGGGGTGTTCTGGACCCGGCAGCTGCAGCCCCACTGCAAACGGCGGACACTGCACCGGGCGGGACCCCCTCGAGCACCAGGCATCTCACCCTTGACCCTCTTGATCCCTATACGGCCACCCGTGTCGGCGTCGGACCATTCTTTCCACTGTCGAGGAAACAAACAGCGGCCCCGTCGGGGTTCGACGCGCAGGCCAAAGACGAGTGTTGCGTCACGCCACCACTATACCCCGGGCGACGTGACACTCAGCGGCCAGGATCCTGTTTGCCGATCCGACGGGGGAGGGTTTCCAGATGGCCGTTGGCTGCTAAACAGCTCATCCGCCCTTTGACAGGTCTTGATTTTCTTCCTGCTGGGTGTCTGGCCACCCTCCTCACTGGCATAGGCCAGTGGGGGGCCGGATTGGTCGCCGACATTTCGACCATGCGGCTGGTTGTACCGGGTTACATGTTACCAGTAGCAGGCCGAAGCCTGACCAGACATGTCTGCCTTTAGTCGCCTTTTACGACAAGCAGCAGCTACGGCGGCAGAATTCTAACCCCCCTACCGCAGGGGTAAATTGCGCCATGGGGCAGTTGTTTGCGCAGAACGTTCGTGCGTGTTTGTTAGTGAAGGTGTTTTAGTGGGCCATGTTGCGTTGTGATTGTGTTGAGTTGAGATATCTTGCTTTTTGCTAGAATTTAAGTACACGCGCTGGTGGTATATACGTGACATTGATATATTGGCTGATAGAGTTCCTCATAAAGTAAGTACGTACGGTACATATCTGCATTGTAATTGTAGTACATACCTAGGGCTGTCAAAAGTTAATAAAGTTACTTTTTCACCTGAAGGTCACTTTTTCATGAGCTACCTAAAACTGCATGAAAAAGTTGTATACAATAATTATTTAAAAAGTTATTAGGTTACCAAAAGTTACTTTTTCATCGTTAGGTTTCTTTTTTGCTTTTTAGGTTACTTTTTTATCCTCAGGTTATCTTTTGATATTTTTCTTGTTATTAGGTAAGCTTACCACGGAGTTTGGTGACTTTTTGCAGATAAGAGGCACAAAAACGGTATATATGAGGATTGATGATGATGATGCGAAGAGTGACATATGCAAAAAAAGGCACACATCTCGCCCGTAGCAACAATCAGATCAGCCGTGTTACAGCGTTTTCAGGAGGTTGGCCCACCGGACACTGTCTTTGGCCTGAGTCGCCGCCTCTGCTGTCGTGATGCCTATCTCTGTGAGGTCGTCGTCTAGCACTTGACGCAGGGTTTGGCGACTGGCTCTGCCTCTGCGCAGGGGTTCTGTTGGTGCGTTGACAAAAACGATTGCCATCGGCGACTCGGGTCGGCGCAGTACATGCCCAAGCAACTGGAGTCGCCTCCGACGCAACAAAACACTGGCGGCCGACAACTTGCTGGTGGCGTACAGGGCTGCACTGGAGATAGTTTGTGGGTAGCGCACATTAATACAATACCTCAACAGTGCCCGCTGTCCGGCGTTGATTTCTGCCTCCAGAGTTTTCGTCAGCGACCAGCTTTCACCTCCGTACAACAGTACGGTCTGTACGCACGCGCGAAAAAGCTTCACTTTGCAGGCCGTTGAAATGTCAGATCTCCACGCTGCACTTAACTTTCGAGCTGCAACCCACGCCAGCTGACGTCTGTGGTGGAATGCACTCTTGCTGTTGGGAACATCACTGCCCAGGTAGCGACACTCGGAGACTGTCGGCAGTGGCGCACCCGAGCTTGTGTGTACAACAGGGCTACCTGATACACTGCATCCAATCAGCGAGACCGTGCATTTTTTCTCGTTCAGAGTCAGGCCGACAGAAACAGCTGCGCGCTCGAAGCGGTGCATCTGGTGCTGAGCAGCGGCGGGAGTGTCGGCAAGAATTACAACATCGTCAGCGTATGCCAGCGTCGTGATCTTGACCATTGGGTGTCGTGATGAGAGGCGCCGACGCACTGTGAAACCGTCTTCCTCGGTCAGGCTGCTCCTGAGCACGTAGTCAATGCATAACACGAAAAGATAGGGCGCCAATGTATCGCCCTGTAACACCCCAGAAGTGGTGTTAAACGGTGCTGTCTCGCCGAGCGCTGTGCGCACAGTGGCGGTTGATCCATTATACAAACACATTATGCTGTCGACCAGGGCACTGTTGCGGCAGTAAAACTGGAGCACCTGTTTCATTGCAAAACGGTTGATGCTATCGAATGCTTTTTGGAAATCTAATGCAATCGCACATAACGACTTTTTCCTCACAGTGGCGTCCTCCATGCACATTTTGAGACAGATAATTTGTTCTGTTGTGCCTCTGTTGGGACGAAAACCAGACTGTGCGGGTAGAATATTGCTGTCGATATGCTGGCGTAAACGATTTAACATCACTCGATTATAGAGTTTGGTGGCAGATGGCATCAGCGAGATTCCTCGGAGGTTATGCAGCTCCATGTTGCCAGATTTCTTCGGAATGGTTATTATTACTGACCTGAGCCATTCTTCTGGTGGGCATGCGTAGTTTACAACGCTGTTCACAAAGGGCAGCAGCAGATGCGTCAGCTCGTCGACTTTCCAAACGTCCACTGGGATGCCGTCGAACCCTGCTGATTTACCGCACGCCGCAGAATTGACAGCCGAAGTCAGCTCGCAGAGCGATACTTCGTGATGTGACATGACAGGCATATCTGGTAGTGAAGCAGGCTGCTGTAACTCTTCGGATTGAGTCTGTCGGTTCAAAAGCTCCGAAAAGTGACGCATTGTCGAATTTATGCGTTCGTCGATGCTCTCGGCTGACGTGATGCTCGGAGCCGCTCGTTTTCTGCCGCTAAGATCGTTGATCATCTGCCACATGGAGGCACTTCTGCCTGCCTCGAGATGAAGCATGATTTGCTCCGCCATGCGGCGCACTGTGTTTTCTTGATGCAGTGTGTGTGCTTGCAACAGTCGGTTGACTTTCAGTAACTGCTCATCGCTATTATGCGTCAGAGCTGCTCGCCGGAGGGCAGCGATTTCTGGGTTGTTCCAGAGTGACGATCGTCGACCTCTACGCTGCTTTGGAATCGTACAGTCGGCCGCGAAACGGAATGCTGCAGTCAAATCACCGAAGTCGTCACCATTCCTGACAATGCGATTGTTCACAGTCGCAACAAACCTTCCCCGCGTGCCGCACTTCCACAGACCGCTCCAGTCAGGTCTTGCGATCGGACTGGGCCGCTGGTGCCGGCGCCACAGCTGTGTCTTCAATGTGCAAACAATCAAAGCATGGTCGGAGATCACACATTTGGGTCGGATTACACGCACACGGCCCATTATGCGGCGGTATCTATCACCGATGAAAATGTAGTCTAAGCGTGCCTTGCGTTGACGTGGGCCGAAAAATGTTGGCAAGTGACTTCGCTTAAGCCGCATATAGCCGTTGACCGGAGTAAGTTCACTGCTAACAGCAAAAGTGTCGATAGCTTTTGTGTGTTCTGAGTTGTATTGTGGGTAGCCATGTAGCGTACGCACACAATTTGACAAGTCTGCGTTAAAATCTCCGGCCAGACATGAGACGTCGCGTCGTGGTCGGGTTTCTAAGTACGATGACAGAACGTCCAGACATTCCATTGTAGTTGTAAGGTCATTGGCACACGCAGTTGGCATGTAAACAGAGGCGACATGAAGGCGGTTTTTGGCGAGTTGAAAGGTAGCCGCGGCGATTCTCTCGTGTAGAGCTTCGAACTTTAACAACGCCTGTGATGCTGTCGGTGATAGTAGGAAACCAACACCGCCGACGCCTGCCTGTGAAGCGGACGCGAACCAAAAAGTCCATCCGGCTGATACGTGCACGGAAGTGAAAACATTGCCCGAATTGGGTTGTGTTGCTGGTAAGAACCGCCGGTGTTCCTGCACCGCGATTATGTGGATACGCAGGTCGGCACCAAGTCGAGCCAACTCCTGCAGTTTTCGGTCATCTGTAAGAGAACGGACGTTGAAAGTTGCTACGGCGTTTGCATGGGCTGGGTAGACAGCCTCATGGCCCCGGATGGCACTCCGCGGGTCCAACGAGCGAGCGCTCCTGGAACCTGGCCTGCGCCCATGCGGGTGCGTGCGCCTACAGCGATGAGCCATTAAGCACATACACACACAAACAGACACAACGCACACAATTCACAGAGACAAACACTCGGAGCCGCAGTCACCGCCAGCGAGGACAAAGCACGCACACGTGCTCACCCCACGGCTGCGCGCACACGATATGAGGATAAAGTAGGAAAAGAGATGGAGTAATAGGTCTGAAGATCAAGAAATGTCAAAATTTCTGCTGTTAGGATTTAGCAAATAATATTCATGTTATTATCTGTACTACACAATATGTACACGTTTTTGGGTACGCAGGACAGCTTCGTTCCATTTTAGGAAATGTCCACGAACCGGAGGGAGATGTTTGGAGCGTGGTATAGTACGATGTGTGAGCTGTCTATACCTGATACTGCACTGTAGCACTTGACAGTACGCATTTACTTGAACAGGAATTAGCACGTGATTTTCAGGGCGTGATATTGTGCCATATTCCCACGTTTGACATTTATAAGACTGTGAGCACAGGGTGCTACATATGGGAGGACGGGGGCATTCACACATGCAGTGTTTACGCTCACACAAATATACAAGGTGTAGCATGCTCTATTGGATAAAAGGTTCCATTGAAACAATATAAAGAACATTATTGCGACCATCACTAAGAATATTTACATTTGCAATTATTGTTTTTCGCATTTGTATTAGCTTTCCACTTTCAGCTACATTTTGATGGTTATGCTCCTTTTTGCGAGCTTAGCCAAATCATATTAGACTTAATATAATTGGTGGTTTGTTGTAAAAATGGTTCCAGATCGTAGAGAAGGCGGAAAAATAGTACCAACTCGGAAAGAGAATAGAAAAGAACGACTGGTGTATTTTCTTCCTTCAGAACTGCAAACAGAACTTGACCTTTTTTGAAGGAGGTTCTTTTTAGGTTACGTTATTGGTTATTAGGTTACTTTTTATGTTCAAGAACAAACATCAAACAAACCGTGTATTTCATATAGCACACTAATCATTAAAGGCGTGATAAACATGTGATAAAGCGATACAAAAGTGATAATAACATTAAAACTCATAGGTTTTTTGGGTTACTTTTTTAGGTTGCTTTTTCTCAAAAATAAAGTTACTTCTTTCTGATTTTTAGGTTACTTTTTTGACAGCCCTATACATACCATAGCACATAATTGTATAGTACATAGTAAGTAGTACATATCTATGTTTTACGACTAATGCTCAATTTTTCATTTGAAATACAATAATGTACTGAAAACAATTAAGTTTAATATTAAATGTAAAATCAATAACATACATTGTGGTTCTAGCTGGGACAATTCTGATTTCAGTTTGGACAATTTTGATTTCAGTTGGGACAACTTTGATTTCAGTTGGGACAACTTTGATTTCAGTTGGGACAATTTTGATCTCAGTTGGGACAATTTTGATTTCAGTTGGGACAACTTTGATTTCAGTTGGTACAAATTAAATTGTAAAAGGTATAGATGTCCTTCAGATGCAATCAATTTTCCTGCACTTCTTGACTCCATTCTACTCCTTGCCCCTATTCTTACACATTTGGTAAACTCCTCTTTTCTCCACGGGACTTTTCTGGCCTCCAAGCATGCCATTGTTTCTCTCATCCTTAAGAATCTTTCCCTTGATTTCAACACTCCGAGCAGTTACAGACCCATCTCCTTGCTCCCTCTGCCTTCTAAACTTTTGGAAGCTGCTATCCTTTCTCAACTTCGCCCTTGTATATATTCTGCTCTCGATCCCTGCCAGTCTGGTTTATCTCTAATAATTCAACTGAAACCCTCCTTCTGTCTCTACTGAATGACATTTTCGCTTCTTTCTCTTCAGGCCAATCTGTTCTCTTCATCTCTCTTAACTTTTCCTCAGCATTCGACCTCCACAACCACTCAATTCCTTGTGATGACCTATGCCATATTGGTGTCTTCTCCTCCGCGCTATCTCTCATGTCCTCCTATCTCACTGATCACTCCTATTCTGTGCGTTGTAATTCTGAACGTTTCTCACCTCGATCACTTGTATCCGGAGTCCCACAGGGCTTCCTTCTCGGTCCCCTTCTTTTCAATCTGTACGTTTTCTCCCTCTGTCCTATTCTCCGCAGCTATCCCATCTCTTTTCACATATATGCGGATTACATACAAATCTATTTTCCTTTCTCTTTGGCCAATACTAACCTAAGTCCTATACTTCTCTCCCACATAGCTGAGTGGGCATCCTCTCAAAATATTCTACTGAACCCTGAGAAAACTGCTTATCTTCTTTTCCATCCTCCCAAAATTACTCTATGTTCATTAGATCTACCTCTTTCCTCACAAATTCGTAATCTAGGAATCCAACTTGTCCCCACACTGACATTTGCTCAACACATTTTCAAAATTACACGTTCCTGTCGTTTTGGTCTACGTCAATTGTACCCGATCCGCTCTCATCTTGTTGATGCATCCGCTCTACTCCTAGTTAATTCATATATTTTTTCGCATATCGATTACTGCAATTCTTTATCTTTCACCTTCCTCTAAAATCCATCCGCTCTCTCCAGTCAATTATAAATCTTTCTTGCCGCTTTGTCCTTCGTCTTCCCCCCAAGTCACCCATATCCGCCGATATTCGTAAACTTGACTGGTTGCCTGCTCTGTCCAGTGTCCACCATAAGCTGTGCTGCATTGTCTATAAACTTCTCCATACTCCTTCTCCACTTTCTTACCTGTATTCGCTTCTAACTCCCTCTGGTCGTCCTTTAAGTCGCCGTCCTGTGCCCCTCGTATGTCTTCCTGCTGACCACGAGTCTAACTGGTCAGCCAAATCTTTCTACTCTTCTGCTACCCGACTTTATAACTCTCTTGCTCATCGCATTCTACAGGAGACATCCTACTGCTCCTTTTCGGCTTCCCTTCATATATACTTACTGTCTTTTCCGTCGCCGCCCACTTACCCCTATAGAAATTGCTGATACTTTTTTTGGCTTATCTCTCAACCCCAAAATGTAATATTTTCTCTGTCAGCTACACTTCTCTGATCCCATTCGTTTATTTTCTCTCGCCTCTGATCATGCGCTGTATATATTTTCTTGATTTTCTTGATTGTTGTATATATTTCCTGCTCTTGATTTTTCTGTGTGCCTTGTCGCTTCAGCTCATTTAATTTATTTTTTTAGCCCCTATCACTTTTTATACCTTATTTTGCTCTATTGTGTACGTTTTCGTGCCTTTGCAAATTAGTGCGCTATATCAAATACATGGTTTGCTGTTGTAGTTGTTGTTGTTGTTGTTGTTGTTGTCTTCGAGCTTCGCCGATCGATCTCGAGACTGTGAACGCTTCTGTACGCGCTGTGTTGAAGAGGTGGGGCGACGTGGTTACACGGATAGTCGCTGCAGATGGCGCTGAATGTCGTCCAGCTGACGTTTGACCGCCGCTAGTTCCCTTGCGTTGGCCATATATTGTGTGCAGCTCCCACCTGTAGTTTCGCACTGGCGCTCTGTGTGGCCTGTGTGGTCACTTACAGTGGTTATCAGAGCTGTCGCTTTCGTCAGTGATGATATCACTCTGTCGGCTGTACTTGCAAGTGTTTCAAGAGTTGTGTCTGCCGGTAGGAACTGTAGAAACGGAGCTGCTGATTCAGGCATCGCTTTCATGAAGATCTGCCGCACCAGTTCAGTCTTTCAAATACGGCGAAGTTAGTTCTTGCAAATTCCTGCAAGTCTTGTACGACTACAGGTTCACTCCATATCTCTGCCAATTCCTCATTCAATCATCTCTTATTGATAAGATTTGAAACCGGTCACCAGTGGACAATATTACAATTCAACACACTCAGTATCTTGCATTTAAGAATTTGCACTAACGTGCGGCTTAATCATACCCAAATATGTAAATCAATTCTTCCGCGGGGAAAATAACTTGATCATGTGACATTCTGGTCAACATGCACTTGAGCCTAATTTGGCTATGTGCAGTAACCTTAATTAACAACAACAACAAAAACATCATATTTATCTGAAAACAATTTTGCAAGTTGGGTAGAAGTTTATTGCGGTATGCTTCAAACATATGTACAAGGATATCCATTTTTATGAGATCTGGAATTATGAGAATGTTGGATTTTTAATTAAGTATGGAACTGGATAAGTTGGATCAAGTATGGAGCTGTGTGGTCGATATATTGTAAATTGTGTACTATTCCTACGGCATTTTTAGCAATGCGAATGGGTTCAATGTGTGTAGGATTTGTATTGCCCCATGTTAAAAATACACTCGTTGTTCTGGTGGTTGACACATTGCGTGAATATGGGGTATGGTTAGCCCGTATACCCCATACGCCAAACATCTTAAGATATCCACCCACTATTTTAATATTACATCAAAATTGGTCCAATTCACAATATATATATATATATATATATATATATATATATATATATATATATATATATATATATATATATATCGTGTTTATAATTTTCCTCTTTTTCGAACAAATTAGTTGAATGATTAAGAAGGGTTGGTTAATAATAAAAGCTTCATTATGTCATGTTTGTAATTAGCGCAAAACACTGCATCTACTTCTAATTTGACGTATGTCGAATCTAAAACTTTGAAAATATACCCATCCTACCGTAACAATAGACTCGTTGATGAGATATCCACACCGCCCCTGGAATTGCTGTATGCTCTTACTAAGTCTAACATTCAAATTCAAATTCAAATTGAAATGTATTTTGCCATTAAGAAAGGAACAGAAAACATATTGACAAAATTTCGTGATTGGCGAGGCATAAGAAGCTTTAAGGGCTTGTGCTGCCTCAAAAACAAAACATTTAAACAATACAAGAAACACATATGTACAGGGAAACAAGATTCATCCGAGAAGGTGGCCATGAGGACCCATCAATGTCAATCTCAATTAAAATATTGTCTTATATAATGACTGTACAGTTGTTTTTTGAATTCTGACATCTTTCGTATTGTCTTCAGTGACGCCGATAATTGATTCCATAATTTTTTACCGTTGTGGAAAAAACTCAATTTGTTTCCTTTGTGCGTGTAAATGTTATTGTGAATTGTTCACGGTGTCTCGTACTCAATGAAAATCTATCTTGCATATTGCTGGGTAATTTCATATACGCCTGGTGCATTTTTATCAGAGTTGAATATTATACTAGGTCAATGAACTTGAGTATTTTCAGCTGTTTGAAAAGAGGCGAAGTGTTCTCATATTTTTTGTTAGAAACTAGTCTAATAGCTTTTTTTCTGAGCAAGTATGATAGTTCTTAAATTGGAAACGTATGTATTGCCCCATGCTTCAATCACATACTGTAGGTATGGCTTGAACAGAGAGTCATATATTTGTTTATTGGTCATCGTGTCGAATACATACCGAGTTTTGCTTAGAACAAAGTTGATTTTGTTCAGGTTAGAGTTAACCTTGTTGATTTGTTCTTTCCAATTGAGTTTATTGTCCACGACGATTCCTAGAAACTTGGTAGAGACGGCTTTCTTTATCTTTGTGTCATTATTTTAATTTCATTTCTACTGTTGGCGGACTTCATTGAAAAATGCATGCAAGTCGATTTCTCCATATTTATAGACAATTTATTACTGACTAGCCATCTATGTATAAGAGCAATATCCGTGTTTATAACATCACTAGCATTAAAACCCGCCCGTTGTGCGGAACAATTTATAAAAATATTGCAAATTAAAAAATAAATAAGGCAAACTCGTGAAAACCTTAATCAATTGAAAAGTCTAAATTTCAAAATTATAATTTTATTTTGACCAAATATTTTCACTCAGCCCGCCTCATATTTAAACCCGCCCGACGTGCGGATTCATTCAGAACTCGGACACCATCCGTTCTGGATCTTGAAGTCAAATCCAATAGTTTTGTATATGAATTCATTCTACACAGTGAAATGGAACGTTTTATTGCTGCCCGCGGGACATTTTTATTTTATAAAAATGAGCCATCGCTTCGTTTGCGTTTGAAGCCCCTGGTCTATACCATTGAACCCGCGCAATTATGTCACCTCAAATGCAAGCATACATTCACAGACAGACAGAAAATTATGATTCATATATAAATTATGGATAATTAAAAATGATATAGGGTACACTCATAAAAATATTAATCAATTGAAAATTCTAAGTTTAATTATTTTTATTTCGACAAAATATTTCCCCTCAGTCCGCCTTAGTCATTTTTACACCCGCCCGTCGTGCTGAATAATTCAGAACTCGAACACGATCTGTTCTGGATCTTGAAGTGAAATCCATTGGTGTTGTGTATGGATTAATTCTACAGGGGAAATTTAACGTTCTATTGTCTATAGTTGCTGCCCGCGGAACATTTTAATTTTTAAAAAAGGTCCTTTTTTAAATGATACATTTGAAAAAATGAACTGAAAAAAACACTTTTTTCAAACCCGGATTTCCGTCGTGCGGAACAATTCATGCAATAAAATTCATATTTAATCCATAAAATATAATGAATGCAAATTGAAAAGCAAGAAATGTAACCAATAAATATCTTATCCAATAGAAAAGTCTAAATGTGAATATTTTTGTATTTATTATGACAAATATTATCCCTAAACCAGCTTGATATATAAATCTGCCCGTCGTTTGTATAATTCAGAACACAAACACGAAACAAACAATGCGAATATTATTAAATATTTATTATTATTATATACTATTAAATATTTAATGCGAATTATATCGATGATATGAAACTGGAAATAAAGCCGCATAATAGTTCAGACGACGCCAGCAAAGAACACGGAGAAGAATACGGCACACAAGATCCTCTCACACTCGCACGTAAAACCCCTAGACAAACGCACTCGCGAAAAGCACTGAAACAACTATCGCCGCACAAAACACCGCACACTAAACCAACGCAACACCAAGACTCTCACTGACTCGTCACATTCTCGCTGACGCAATCAACTGTCACTCACGCACACACGAACATACAAACACACACGCGCATACACACACACGCATACACACACATGTTCAGTTGCACGCGCATGACATTCGAGCCACCTGCAGTAACGTTCCCAATAACAAGTCCAATAGTGCACGCGCACGCTTACAAACTCTTACACACATATACAAATATACAACAATTAATACACGCACTAACCACACGCCCCCGTGATGTCTTCATCATCTCCAACGTGGTAATCTTCCATCCACCGAGGTCTGCGCCTTTCTCTTACGGGCCTGCCTTGATGCTCTTCACCGAAACTCCGCATCTCCGCTTCACCAGTAGAATGCCGGGCCTCGCTTTCGTCCTCTTCGTCCGATTCATCCGCAAACAAGCGCCGCACGTCTAAGACGTGGCGCGGTGTGCCGTCGACGTCAATATTACTGGAAGATGTCACACCAGTAACTCTACCTCTGCGCCAATGTGTGGTGCATCTCGCTCCAGGTGGTTTCACCAGCACCTCATCTCCCACTCGCCAGCCACTGTCTTCTTTCCGAGAACCCTCAACAGGAGTCATGGGATGTCTCCACTCATAGCGGTACAGCCCGCGTGCTGGAGCCGTCTCAGGGTCGGCGATATTCTTTGGTGCCATGTTGTACCAAAACACCATTTCTGGTGGAGTTTTGCCACATCGTTCCGCCATTCTCTTCACAGTGCGATGATGACGTTCTACGATCCCGTTTCCCGTAGGTCAATAAGCTGCTCGATACCTTCTGATGACACCCCACTTGTCACACAGCTCTGCCAGTACAGACGATCGGAACGCGGCACTGTTGTCCAGCAACAGTTCATCCGGAGGTCCTCTTTCGAGAAACACGTCGTTCAGGATCCTCACAACGTCGTCGGCATTCTCGGAGCGCGCCTTTTTCCATAGCGCAAAGCGACATGGGCCGGAATCCACAATAGTCACATAGCACTGGCCCTTGTACTCTGTAGCGTCCACCGACAAGCGACTCCAATTATTTTCAACACTGATTTCGCCAGGAGGGTGTCTTACTGGCGCTGGATCCACCGACTGACAACGCAAACATCTTTTCACACAGTCCTCCGTTTCTTTCTTGGTCACTTTGGGATCTACCATTCTACTCAGCGCCAAGGTTCTGTCGACACCAAAATGATGCAGACCATGTAACTCTTCCACCGTCATAAGACCCGTCTCATTATTTGCCTCAGACATCCGTAGCCACGACCTCGGCACCCTGGTGAGTGCATCCGCCTTGTTATGTTCTGACCTAACGTAAGATGCTGATATTCTCAGACCGAGCTCATCAGCCAGATCACTCAACACGCCAAGCCTGCGTTTGATCAACATTTCAGCCGCACTGCTGCTCTTCATCCGGCTCTCGCCGTTTACCTCGGTGGATGGAAGATTACCACGATGGAGATGATGAAGACATCACGGGGGCGTGTGGTTAGTGCGTGTATTAATTGTTGTATATTTGTATATGTGTGTAAGAGTTTGTAAGCGTGCGCGTGCACTATTGGACTTGTTATTGGGAACGTTACTGCAGGTGGCTCGAATGTCATGCGCGTGCAACTGAACATGTGTGTGTATGCGCATGTGTGTTTGTATGTTCGTGTGTGCGTGAGTGACAGTTGATTGCGTCAGCGAGAATGTGACGAGTCAGTGAGAGTCTTGGTGTTGCGTTGGTTTAGTGTGCGGTGTTTTGTGCGGCGATAGTTGTTTCAGTGCTTTTCGCGTGTGCGTTTGTCTAGGGGTTTTACGTGCGAGTGTGAGAGGATCTTGTGTGCCGTATTCTTCTCCGTGTTCTTTGCTGGCGTCGTCTGAACTATTGTGCGGCTTTATTTCCAGTTTCATATCATCGATATAATTCGCATTAAATACATCGTTCACATTACAGAAAGATGATGAAATCTTTTCATCAGAATGTTTCCAAACTATATTTATTACTTAACATGATTCCCCAACATTATCTGCTCAAGTACTATCTTACTTTTACCGCTATAATATTTATTGCTAAAATTGATATATTTTCCGCTATCATTAAAACCCAATATAACCTGAGTCAAACCTACCCAACCCAACCCAACCATCCAATCTTGACCGCACTCAGCCTAGTCTGAGGTGATTTAACTTATTAGTTTGTGATCACAAAAATATACTGATGCGATCAAAATTTGTAATAAGAAGACTGAGATTATCTACCCCAGGGGTCCCAAACACGCGGCCCACAAATACTTATCTCTCAACCCGCCAATATAGTATCGGAACCAATCTGTAAGGCAGCTAAATTCACATTTGTTGCATAATGCGATATATTTATACACCATTTAAGTCACATTTACATTAGTGAGTCTGGATCTTGAAGTCAAGCCCGTGAGTTTTGTATATGGATTCATTCCACACGGTAAAATTGAATGTTTGAACCCACCCGTCGTGTGGAACAATTAATAAAACAAAAGTAATACATATTTAAATGCAAACAGCCAGTCTAATAGAAAACTCTAAATTGTAAAATCTATACTAATAGAAAATTCCTGTTCTGAATTTGCATATGTTTATTCTAATAATTGACGGCATATTATTCAGTCAACCCGCCTCATACTTAAGCCCGCCTGACGTCAGGGATAATTTCGAAATTTAAACACAAAATAACAATAAATATTTTTAGTATATATATGAACTTTTTTCCATAATATTATCTCATAATTCCCGGTTAATGCTTCCACTAATGCATCATATTCATACAGTTGTTATTTTTTGGATTACACCGATATTACAGCCCTTGATATTACAGCCGATATTGTATTATGCAATCTATATTCTGCTACGTATTATTCCTAATACATATATCATCAGATCGCAAAATATATTTGAAGGTTCACATCATTCTCCACCATCATTTGCTCAAGAGCTATTCTACTTTTATCGCTGGAATATTTACTGCTAGCAAAATATCATATACCTCGCTATCATTTAAACCCACTCTTTATAGATATATTTAAGCCCGCCCGTCGTGCGGAACAGTTCATAAAATATAATTAATATTCAATTCATATAAAAATTAGTGCAAATTGAAAAAGAAAAACAAACCCATAGAAAATATTTAGCCAATATAAAAGTCTGAATGTGAAATTTATGTTTCAATTTAGAAAACATGTTTTTCCACAACCCGCCTCATATTTAAAGCTGCCCGTCGTGCGGAATAATTCAGAACTCAAACACGAAACAAACACAAAAAATGATGAAAACCGACAAAGAGCAAAAGTCAAATTTGTAAATTCTTGTTTTAATTATTGACGAAGTTTTTTCCCTCAACACTGCTCAAATTCACACCCGTCCTTCGTGTGTAGTAATTCAGAAGTGTAACAACAACAACAACAACAACATGTATTTGTTATAGCGCACCGAAGGGCTCGGGCGCGACACGATTATAACAGTTGGGAACACGGAATACAAATAACAGGACAGATGCAAAAGAAGTGAACTACAAATATGCAATAAATGACAATAAATATAGAGACAAAATATGGGCAAAACATACAAAGCAGACGGACATGACGGACAAGACAACACGACTGAAACATAATGACAACACAACACAGCAAACACAACTCGGGAGAATATAGTCATAGCGTAGATATAGTAAGCATGCAAATGAGAGAAGGAATACGAGTAAGAACATGCTAAAGTAACATGTTATAGTGATGCAAAAGGTGTGAGAGTGTGGGAGACTGGGTCAAAAGAGAGGTCAAAAAAGTGTTTGGAGAGCTTAGAGCGGAAAGAATTGTAGGAAAGAGAAGAAGTAATGTGGACTGGGATGGAATTGTAAAGGCGAGGGGCGGAAAAAAAGAATGATTTGGAGGACCAAGGAGATTCATTTACAGCACGAGGGCATACAAGGGGAAGAGGAATTCGGGAAGGAGTGAGGCAAGGAGTGAGGAGAAGGCGGAGATAGGATGGCTGATGAGGATCGTGGAGAAGCTTATATATCAGACAGCACAGGCGAAAGTGAATACGTGGAATAATAGGGAGCCAGCGAAATTGAAAAAGAAATCGAGAAGTGTGACGACAAGGAACAGGA
The DNA here is from genome assembly GCA_916048095.2 of Sacculina carcini. Classification (NCBI taxonomy): domain Eukaryota; kingdom Metazoa; phylum Arthropoda; class Thecostraca; family Sacculinidae; genus Sacculina; species Sacculina carcini. Next base: position 7,929,234 of record OU696575.1, on the reverse strand, counting down.
TGAAGGACAAAACGACAAGATTGATTAATGACGCGTTGTAGGATTTTAAGAGAACGACGAGGAGCATGGATGTACAAAGAATTACAATAGTCAAGTCTAGAGAATACATGAGAGTGAATAAGTTTGATTGCGGAAGGTCTGTCGAGATATGAGCGTATAGGATAGAGGGATCTCAAGATAAGACGACAAGTGCGGGCGACAGAGAGGATGTTGTCGGAGGAAGAGAGAGATGAGTCAAAAATAACTCCGAGATTGCGAACTGTCGATGATAGGATAAGAGGTAAGCGAGGAGGAAGAATACGAGGAGGATGAAGAGCCAGAAACTCAGACTTGGACGGGTTGAGGAGAAGGTGACGGGACGACGCCCAAGAAGAGATGGTGGATAGGATGTCAGAGAGAAAAGACGGAGAAGGAAAAGGAAGAGGGATATATAACTGAATGTCATCAGCGTAGATATGAAATGAGGTGGAATACTTACGAAGGATAGGACAGAGGGAGGACATGTAAAGGTTAAAGAGTATCGGACCAAGAATAGATCCCTGAGGGACACCTGATGAAAGATGGATAGGATCAGATACAGAGGAATTGAAGTTGACAGAGTAGGTCCTTCCCGAAAGGTACGATTTAAGGAGAGAGAGGGCAGAAGACGAGATACCAAGATGAGAGAAGTCATGAATTAGGATAGAGTGATTAACAAGGTCGAAGGCGGAGGACATATCGAGAAGAACGAGAAGAACAGAGCGACGGTACGAGAAGTGCGAGAGGATGCCATTGGAGATAGAAAGAAGAACTGATTCGGTAGAATGAGAAGGGCGAAACCCGGATTGGAAGGGATCAAGAGACTGGCAGATGAAAGGGGAAAGTTGCGCAGAGATAGCGGACTCGAGAAGTTTAGAAGCAAAGCTCAGAAGAGATATAGGACGATAGTTACTAAGTATAGAAGAGTCAAGGTTCTGTTTCTTAAGAATTGGACAGACAATTGCATGTTTGTCAGCGAGAAACTGGCCGTGAAGAAAAGAGGAGTTGATAAGATGCAGGAGATAAGGAACCAGGGAAGGAAGGGATTTGGATATAGCAGGGAAGTTGATTGGATCAGCTGGTGAGAAGGATAGCTTGGAAGAGGAAACGAGAGAAAGGATACCATGAAGATCAATGTGAGAGAAGGACGTGAACCGGTGATGAGTGGAAGTGTGAGTGAGGGCAGCACAATTGGTGGGAATACTCGATTGTGTGAGTTTTACTTTTTCAGAGAAAAATGTTGAGAACTCGGTAGCCGTTAAAGGAGAGGAAAAAGCAGGAGAGTTAAGACCGCAGAGAGAGTTCAGAGTGGACCACAATGACTTGGAGGAACGAGAAAGGGACGAGAGTTTGGAGCTATAGTAGCTACTTTTAGCAGCAGAAAGAGCAGAAGTGAAAGATGAGCGAGCGGAGCAAAACAAAAGCCAATCGGAAGAAGATCGTGAACGCCTCCAAGTACGCTCAAGACGTCGTTAAAGAGACTTGAGTACTCGAAGCTGAGGAGATGACCAAGGAGGAGAGCGAGAGGAAGATGAGCGAGTGATGATTGGGAACATACAATTATTTATATGGGAGAGTGCGGAAGAGAAATATGGATAGATGTCATGGGGAGGAAGATAATACAGAGCAGAGATAGGGAGACAGGAGGATAATAGTGAGTGAAATTGAATGGAATTAAAACATTTGTAGTTACGATAGCTGGACGGAGTATGAGAAGGGGGACAAGTGAGCGGCAGAGTAGATAAAAGTAGGCTGTGGTCAGAGACGGAGGAATCAGGAGGAAATACAAAGATATCGGAAGGGACAGGATCAGTCGAGAGAAATGGGGAGGGAAACAGGATTAGATCAAGTGTATGGCCAGATATGTGTGTAGGAGAGAGAGAAGAATAAGAGAGACCATGGGAAGTAAGTAATGAGATAAAATTCAAGCAGTAAGGATTGGCCGAGGGTGAATCAAGCCAGAAGTTAAAGTCGCCCAGTATGATAAAATGGCTGGAGAAAATAGACGAGACTGCTTCAATGAGAGGAGGAAACTCTTGAAAAAACATCGCGGAAGTGCCGGGGTGATTGGGACGGTAAATGATAAGGATGCAAAACTTGTTAAAAGAGGGGACCGAGAGGGTGAGAGCTAGGAATTCGAATGAGGTGGGAGAAGAAACCAGATTGGAAAGGGACGAAATGGAGAGACCTTTGGAGAATAGACAACCTACCCCGCCACCCGAAGACTTAGAACTGTCGCGCGATTTGTGTAGGAATGAAGAACAGGAAGGTAAGTTAGCAGAGAATGAGGAAATATCAGAATCAAGGAGCCAGGTTTCGGCAAGACAGAGAATAGACATATTATGTGAGGCAAAGAGGTGGGATATGTGAGTCGTTTTATTTCGAGCCGATCTGATGTTGAGAAATCCAATTGAAAGATACTTAGAGTTAAAATGTGGACTAGGTTGAGGTGAGGGAAGTGAGGAACAGTAGAGGGAAGAGATGGAAGAGCGGCAGGGAAATTGCGCTGAAATAGAAAGAGGAAGGGAAGAATCGCTAGAAGGCGATAGGACTATCAAAACAATGTAACTTTCTGTCATCTCTATAATTCCAGATTAATGCTACCGCTAAAACAGCAGATGCATATAGTTGGCATTGCATGATATTACAACCCGTATCCTTATGCAACTTGAAATTGAACCAATTATTACACTATTTATATTACACTGTAAAATTCAGTAGTTTACTTTGCTCCCAGTAGCATTTTACCCGCCCGTCGTGCGGAAAAATTAATGTGTAAATATTGAGGACAATACAGCTTTTCTATTCAGTATAGTGTGGCATTAATTAAACTGTAGGCAATGAAACGATACCATCCATGCTTGGAGCTAATATGATACATTCTTAATTGTGATTGGGCTTGAGTTTTTTCATTCGGTGTATATTCCTGTGTAATCGCAAGTGCGCATAATAGCTGTCAAATTGGCAATATGTCCTTTTGACTTTATACCGCCGTAACTTCTTTCAGATACACTTTGGAAAATTAAAATGTACCGCATTGTAGAAAGCAAAATTTCCAGCACGATGGTATAATTAATTTTAACGTGTGACTAATAGTTACTGAGAAATAGGTAGAAAAATAAATATATCTGAGTCGCCCGGCGTTAAAGTGTAATTTTGGATGTATTTTAAAATTTTGCCAATTTTACACGTTTTTTTGTATTATTTGCGGGTATTAATTATAGCTTATCTTGTAGAACACAAAATTATCTACACAGTAGTATATTCCTGTGTAATCGCAAGTGCGCATAATAGCTGTCAAATTGGCAACATGACATTTTGACTTTACACCGCCGTAACTTCCTTCAGATACACTTTGTAAAATTAAAAATTATACCGCATTGTAGAAAACAAGATTTCTAGCACGATGGTATAATTTATTTTTATATGTAACAAATAGTTACTGAGAAATAGTAGAAAAATGAATTAATTTTAGTCGCCCGGTGTTCAAGTGTTATTTAAGATGTATTTGAGAATTTTGCCTATTTTACGCGTTTTTTGTTCCATTTGTGGGTATAAATTATAGCTTATCTTGTATAACACAAGATTATCTACACAGTAGTATATTCCTGTGTAATCGCAAGTGCGCATAATAGCTGTCAAATTGGCAATATGTCCTTTTGACTTTACACCGCCGTAACTTCCTTCAGATATACTTTGGAAAATTACAAATTATACCGTATTGTAGAAAACTAGATTTATAGCACGATGGTATAATTTATTCTTATGTATAACTAATAGTTACTGAGAAATAGTAGAAAAATGAATTAATTTTAGTCACCCGGTGTTCAAGTGTAATTTTGGATGTATTTGAGAATTTTGCCAATTTTACACGTTTTTGTATCAATTGTGGGTATAAATTATAACTTTTCTTGTAGAACACAAAATTATATACACAATAGTATAATTTTTATAGCTGTACCATTGCTGGTTTATGAAGAATAGATAGCGGAATATTGACCAAAATATTCACGTTTTTGTGTGCTAATTTTGCCTTTTTGACTTTGTCATTTACACTTCACACCGCCGTAACTTTTTTTAATACACTTTGGGAAAGTAAAAATTATACCGTGTTGTAGCAAACCAAATTTCCAGCATGATGGTATTATTTATTTAGATGTGTGATAATTATTTTTGAGAAATAGAGAAAAAAGTATAGAAAATCGGACGCGTGGAGTTTGAATAAAATTTTGAATGTAGATTGAATTTTTTTACATTTTACATGTTTTAAATTTAATTTTTGGGTAAAAATTATAATTTGTTGAGTAGAACACAAAATTGTCTACACAGTGGTATAATTTGTATAGTTGTACCATTGCTGGTTTAGGAAAAGTAGTCTTCAGAAAATTGACCAAAATGTTCGCATTTTTCAGGGTTCATTTTGTCTCTTCACCGCTATAACTTTTTTTAATTTCATTTTTAAAATTCAAAATTTAGTGTAAAGTGTAGACAAGAACATTTCCAACATGATGGTAATAATTTTTAGGGGATAAACCTAGTCATGGCTGAAGAGCAGCTCATAGAATATGGACCAAGAAGGGTGGGACACACACACAGACACACACACACACACACACAGAGGATCTCTTTTATATATAACATCATATAGTTTATCATAATGTTTTTCTTCACAAAATATATTGGTATCATCTGCGAATAGAATAATCTTGGGAGTACTGGATATGGTGAAAATATCATTAATATACAAAGTAAATGATATGGGGCCGAGCACCGAGCCTTGCGGTACTCCACAATCTGTGATTTTCTGTTTTGAATTTTTTCCTTCTATTGACACATATTGTCTTCTATTTGACAAGTAGCTTGATATCCATTCGTGTGCTATCCCGCGAACACCACATGAGTATAAATTTTTTCCAATATTGAATGGTTCACTGTTTCGAATGTTTTTTTTAAATCTAAAAATACACCCACAATTTATTTCTCTTTTTAATGCTTCCCAATTATTTTTGACGGATATTTCTTTATCAGGGAAATACTTTCTAAAATGTAGTATTTTGCTTAGGTTAATCACCTTGATCAATTTATTTTTGTATGCAATATAATGTTTTCTACTTTCAATAGTATTATCCTTCAGCATGCTTATGTACATTTGACGTTTGTTTTGACTAGATATTTTTATTCCTTTGGTGATCCATGGTTTGGTTCTACCCGCTCTCATCTGTGTTTGTTGAAATGGCAAATGCTCATTCACAACTTGCAAATAGCGTGTAATAAAATGCAAATAGCGTGTGACAACATATCGATCTCAATGTGCACTTGTGATTCTTGCACCACCTCTTGGCTTTGTGAATGGGGTTCTTCAATATATAATCAGTATTTTAGAGTTATATTTATATTAAATATTTGTATGCATATTAGAATTGCTGAGTTTATAAATTATTATACATATTATTAGTCCAGAATACAGTATGAACCTAATTTGGTCATCGGTTTTCAGTCATGAATTAACAGTGATGTTTGCCAAGACCACACTTGTCCAAATATGGAAGTATTCTGTTAAATAGCAGAGCTATACGCATGTAAACCTCTAAGTGGAAATTTGTTCTTGTGAGTGCAGAGCGGCAGGAAGTCTTTCCAGCAAGATCTGTATAAGTTATACGTCAAAACGCTAAACAATTTCATGATAATTTTGTATATATTTGTTAACATATAATTGTAGAATGAATTATCATGAGTACTAGTCTGAGTAATTGAGCAATTTAGTAACACATATATTCGTTTTTATGCGTAATGGAAACATGATTAGCATCACCCTGAAATGTCTGCACTTCAAGCGTAACTGACAAGAGCACGATAATCGTACCAATATATGCGTGACTGATGAACAAGCTGCAACATGGACGCACGCTACCTTAAATTATATGTTTCAGTTCAGACAGTTTAGTTTATTAAAATTTGACACCGTTTTGAAAATAGATGAAAGCTGTTATATATGTTCTAAAAAGTGACCATTTCAGCCGAATTTGCACTTCGATAAGCAATCGCAGAAATCATTCGGCCTGTCAAATTTAATTCCATTGTGATTTAAAGCACCAAAAATTGTTGTATAATATTCTGTGTAAGGAAGCAAACCAAATCAGATCTGTTCCTTTGCTCAATGAAGGAGGCGCTATCTACGGTACCGATGAGGACACTTTCAAGAAGCTGCTGACGACCCAGAACTACGCACAGCTTGCGCTCACAATGTCCGAATACCAGACATTGACTGGACACAGTTTCGAGGAGGCGGTCGAAAGTGAATTCAGCAGTGATCTGGGAAATGTGCTTCTGGCCATTGGTGAGACAGCAACAGTGGATTTATGTAGAGGTTAAATGGTGTATGACTAAAAAATCACTTAAACGCAGAATATAATTAGATTATTCTCTCACATTTTGACTGTATAACAAATATATCTTAATTATTACCTTTGATGTGGTACAAACGATTAAATTACTATGCACTTGCAATTTTTCTTGAGTTTAAAACTTGAAACATTGTTTCTTCTGCATTGCACGTGCAATTTTCGGAAATTCGGAAACCTATTCATGTTGTGCACCTCTATAACTCTTGAAATCGCTTGGAAACACAAGTTCCACATCTAACTTCAACTGAATTATTATCAATAATGAACAATCATAATTACTTAGTATCTATTCTAGCGCCGTACAATCCTCGCTGCCACATCCTAGTGCTATTGATATTGTTCAGTGGCATGCCAAGTCAGCCTTAGTTCCATGCTTATTTCCAAGATCCGTACGATTCTCTAGTATCCGTTGTAATCCTCCGTTTCTGAGAAACTTACATAAACACTAAATGTGGAAGGACATCACTTGCTACCAAAGACAACTTTGGCGTCGCAAGTAATTCAGCACACAATAGTCCATCCCAAGGCAGACTCACGCCTCGGGTGTAAAATCACACTAACACATAATTTGCGCGTGAAACACGGGTACAATTTCAATCGTCGGCAATGTGATCAATCAACACGCGAACTGTTCTACTCTATTTTAGCGGAGAGGGATAAACACATGAAGTCAATGCATACAAACACAGCAAAGAAAACAAGCTACTTTTTATAAGAGAAAACTTTATTCCGAAAACTAAAGATGTAGGGAAACTATAAAATTAAACTGTATATTACAAACAGCTGCGCGTGAGCATCACCATCACAAGCGCTCCTACAGGACCTCACTCTAAATCCGGGGCTCAAACACGACTCCTTTCCCACACATTTGCGCTGACAGCGTTACATTCGGGAGCACATACACACGCACGCACAACACAGACACTGACACAGCAACCAAAGTGGTGACTAATCGGAGACGAGCTGGTCACGTCCTCGCTGCCTAAAGACAATTGCATGTTATCAACAAGCCACAAACGTAAATACAGGTCAAACGCTCAAGATTTGGCTGGCACAGGCGCACTCACTGACACAACCTTAAATTTAAATTTTAAATTTTGTTAAAAAACTTTACGAAAATTTTGATGGAAAATTATTTACAGCTGGTGCTTTTTTAGACATTTCTAAGGCATTTGATTCTCTACACCACAAAATTTTGCTGAAAAAGCTAAGCAATATTGGTGTTAGAGGAATCCCGAATCAATTATTTAGGAGCTATTTAGAAAATCGTATTCATTTTGTAAATTGTAATGGACATGAGTCTAGTATTGAAAAAATTGATTATGGAGTCCCCCAAGGTTCTATTTTGGGTCCCATTATTTTTTAATATACATAAATGATGTTGAGAATTCCACTAATGATGCTAGATTTATTCTTTTTGCTGATGACACGAATGTTGAAATATGTACAAAAAATCTAACTGAATTACATATAAAAATATGCCAGACAATGATAGATATTAAAACTTGGCTAAGAAAAAATGGATTAAGATTGAATGTCAGTGAAACAAAGGTTGTAGTATTTCAAAACAGATCTATAAAATACAATCTTGAGCCAATAAAAATTGAAGATGATTTTATAGAGAGAGTACCCACTACAAAATTTCTTGGAATATCAATTAACGAAAATTTGAATTGGAAACAACATGTACTCAAATTAGGCATTGAAATTTCTAAATATTCAGGTTTAATTTTTAGATTAAGAGATAGGTTAACCCCGGAAATTAAGATTATATTATATTATACCTTTTGCTACTCGAAATTAATCTATGGAGTGTCAGTTTGGGCGTTTACCTGGCCGTCTTTTATAAATAGTTTGTTCAAAGTTCAAAAATCTATAATAAAAACTATTGGCTACAAAAAGAAATATGAGTCATCACATGAAGTTTTCAATAAATTCAAAATTTTGAAATTTCCCAATGTAATGAAGTATTTCATGATACTAAATATATTTCGTTATTTAAAAAATAATCAAATTAGTGATAGTTTATACAGTATGTCGGATCATGACTTTTGCACCAGACATAGTCAGTTGAATTTGAGTCCTCCACCATTCAGAACTATATTAATTAAAAATTCGTTTTTATACTCAGGACCAATTGTTTGGAATTCTTTACCCAGTGAATTAAAGTCCACAGTAAACACTGAATCTATAGGACAATTTAAGCATAGATTGAAAAAATTCTTTTTGGAGAAACAAAATGCAAATTCAGAATGATATATAATAACCATATTAACAAGATTGCGGATATATTTTAAGTTGTGTTACTCCTTATTGTTTTTATGCTATTCATACGATATTTTTATTGTTTCATTGGAGGTTAATATTACAGCTATACTGATGTGTTGTTCTAAGTATATTACAAGCCATTTTTTGTGACCAGTTTTTTCACACAAGAGTATGTCTAAATGTTTTTTTAATGTATATATATTTATAACGTGTCTGTCCAAGAGTTATCACTCGACAGACTACGCCAAATTGTTTGATATTTTGTCACTGTAATTTTATGTTGTTCATGGCAATAAACTTTGAGCTTGAACTTGAACTTGAACCTTACAAGCTAACTTGCTCCACATTATCTCGCACGCAGTACACAATCTCGCACACAGTGAAGTTTGTAATGAAACTTTGCTACACTATTTTTCGGATGTGTTCCGCATAATCACGCTAACAAATATATATTATGTTAAATATATATTAGCAAAACAATAACAAACGACAAAGTAGTTATACATCACACAAATAACCAGGTATTACGGATGATTCACACCACATGTACGCATGCAAGAATGTGCATCATACAAATAATGAACGGTGTGTCGGATTGTCATCAGTTTGATTGGCAGCGGTTTTGTAAGATTACATTTTGTGGGTGGAGGTAGGTATCTCTCGAGTACACGAGTTTCAGTCTTGTTCCTGTGTTCGCCGCGTGTGGTTGTGTTTTCGTTCGCTCCTTCGTGCTCTTATATGTGTGCCGATCTCGGTGTATTTCCAACCATGTTACCCTATGCAGCCGGCGAGCGTGCGTGTAACTGTGGTGAGTCGGTGGGGGATGCCTCTGTCATCGAGTGCGAGGGATGCGCCGACAGGTTTCACGTGTCGTGTGCCGCGCTGACCAACTCTGCGTATAACACTGTACGCAGGTACAAGCTCCTCTGGCTGTGTGCAGAGTGTAAGGAGTAGTACCGCACGTCCCGTCGCCCCTCACTCACCGTAGAGAGATTGTCTGCGATGATCGACAGTCGACTGGAGACATTTCGCGCCTCTCTCCTTCACGACTTTCTTGAGGCGAAGCCCGTCGACACCTGCGCGCCCTCAACCTCTGTCTCAGAGCGCGACCAACCCTTCACTCATCCATTCGCTCTAGTACTGAAGAGTAAGGGAGCGGAGCCGGTGAAGGCAGAGCGTGCAGTCGGCCCTTCGCACAGTACCGGTGGCCAAGGCTTGCCCAACAAAATCTGGCAGCATGGTACTGCACTGCTCTACCGAAGCCTCTGCGAACATGGCAGCCAAGTCTCTGAACGAGCACTTGGTTGATGAAGCTCATGTGGCAGTTACTGGCGATTCCGCCTCGCGTCTACCGAGGATCACTGTGGCGAACGTTCCATTCATGTCGCTGGAGGATTTCGTCAGCTCTTTGCGGCTGAAAAAACCACCATCTTGCCAACATCTCATTGTCGCAGATGAAGCTGCTGTTTCTGACGAAACCCAAAGACGTCCGCACAAATGCCGTGCTCGTCGTGTCTCCGGAGGTGCGCCACCAGATACGTCTCGCTGGCAACAGATTGTTTGTCGGATTTTCAGCTGCCCGGTCTATGATCGGTACTGGGTGGCTCGACGCTGGGAGTGCTCGGGTCTAGGTTACAAATCTGACCAGTGCGCAGCTGCATCGGCAACCTGCGGTCACTGTACCGGCGATCACTTGACGTCAGCTTGTATTGACAAATCCAAATCGAAGTGCGCCAACTGAGCCAAGCACAGTAGGTCTTCCAACCGCTCATCGTTTTCCTCCAATTGTCCCTCCTTTCTCGCTGTCCAAAACTTTCTTAGTCAGCGTATTATCTCTTCCCCTACAACTCTTCATGTTTCTACTCCCTCTGTTGATGCTCCTTCCTCTTCCGATTGAGTAGGTCATCCGGTCTCGGCCTTGCAACCGCACCCACCACTATCTTCGAATGCTTCGGTCCATTCTCATAGCAGTCCGCCGCAATCTGAATCAGTCTCTCCTACTTCTTCTGATTCGCATTCCGTGAATAAGCGCTTTTCTCTAGGTCTTCTAAATATCCGTTTTGTGAGAAACAAGGTTAATTGCGTTCTTCATACCCTATTGAATCTTGGTCTTTCATTCATTCTCCTCACTGAAACTTGGCTATTCGAGTGTGATGTTCCTACTTTTTCTCCTCATTTCCGTCCTTCATTCAATGTCATATACACCTGCCGCTCCCTCTTGTGCTCCACAAAATCCTCCGGAGGAAGGGTAGGCGTTGTATATCATTCATCTCTTGCTGTTTCCAAACTGTGTTTCCAAACTGTCTGAAACGAGCAGAAGGGGTGTACTAGTGGTGGCGCACCAGCGTGACCACGGGCAGCAATGGCTGCCTGAAACTATCATCACAGGAATCACAGGTGTGTGTGTGTGTGTGTGTGTGTATGTGTGTGTGTGTGTGTGTGTGCGTGTGTGTGTGTGTGTGTGTGGATGGGTGATGTATTGATCTGTCATGATTGTGTATGTCATATTGTCTTTGTGTATTTTTTCTCTTTCTCTTTCGCTTATTCTCCACGTTCAAAGTGCGCAGGGGCTGCATGATGCAGCTTATAGCACTTGCGCTCTTCCTGCGTCACTTTGTTCGTTTTGTTCAATAATAAAAATAATAATAATAATCACAGCTTTAGTCATGTATGCTTGTGTGCATTAGAATGGGTGGATTCTTTACTTTCAAAATTTTAACTAGTACCAAGCTGCGGTAGATACATTTTTTTATGCTGATTCCGAAAATGTATATTTTATTGGATTCAATGAGAAAACCTTTCACGGAAGTCAAGTTGAAACATCCATTTTGTTGTAAAATTGCGATCGTGTAGCGTTTAATTGGCTGCCGTTGATTTAAAAATTATTGTTGTTTGTTTGTTTGTATCATTTGTTTGATTGTTGAATTGTAATTGAAGTCACCATGGAAAGGATATAGTTTTCACGCAGATTTAGAAAAAATGTTGTATCAACATTCATGCCATAATTTTTCGCTCAAATTAGCTGAAAATGCGGTTATTTAATCAAATTCGGGTAATCATACGCGAAAAATATAAATAATATTATATTTAATATAATAAGCGTAATAAATAATATGTATTAAATTTAGTAGTATACATCGTGTAATATGCCTCTGCGTGCACAGACTTACTTGTAAAAAAATGTACATGTATTTCAGGAAAATAGAAGACAATTTGATACGCATTTTTAAATATACGTGAAGAACAGCCTTCACCGCAATTTCATATTAGCGTTAATTCTAAGACGCACCATAGTGTTCATGTAGTGTGTGCGAAATGCGCATACATTTTCCTGTTAGTCCTGATACTAAGATCCGTATGGACCCGGGTCCGATAATCGGAACCGTGTGGACTGGGATCCGTGTGGACCCGGACCCGAGAATCGGAACCGTGTGGACTCGGATCCGAGAATCGGAACCGTGTGGACTCGGATCCGGGAGTCGGGACCGTGTGAACTCGGATCCGTGTGGACCTGGCTCCAGAACCGGTTCCGAGTCTCGGACCCCGTTCCAATACTCACGTATCAGAATCATCAGAAACGGTTCCGGAACCGGTTCCTGCCCAGCCCTAAGACCCGGGTCCGAGAATCGGAACCGTGTGGACTGGGATCCGTGTGGACCCTGATCCAAGAATCGGAACCGTGTGGACTTGGATACGTGTGGACCCGGGTCCAAGAATCGGAACCGTGTGGACTCGGATGCGTGTGGACCTGGGTCCAAGAATCGGAACCGTGTGGACTCGGAAACGACAAACGGAACCTTGTGGATTCGGATCCACGTGGACCCGGTTACGGAACCGGTTCCGAGTCTCGGACCCGGTTCCAATACCCACGTATCAGAATCGTCAGAACCGTTGTGGAGCCGGTTCCTGCCCAGCCCTAATGTGTGGGTGTCAAGTTCACCTGCATGCATGAATGCAACGGTATGTCTATGTGTTCAGTGTGTGTCTTGTCAGCTTTCATTCAGCTCTATCATTTCCATCAGTTGCATTGTTACGCGCCAACAATACACATCGTTTTGTACGCGCTGTATTCGGTGCTGCTACAACATTTGTTCTATCAGATAAAATATATTGAATGTCAAACACGCATAATGCGTACCATTTTTTCGCCGACAAATACAGATGGAATGGTGGTGTCGGCGTTCTTGTTAATTTTTCTATTTCTCAACATATTAATACTTTCGTCGATAGATATAAAGCGGTCCTTATACAAGTACACATACACACACATACCACTAATCATACATAACCTTAAGATACCGCAAAATTTAACAGTTGATAAACAATATTTCTATTGTCTCATCAATCAACTTGGTCATTCTTTTATTTTCCGTGGCAATTTAAAAGCCAGACATCAGTTTTAGGACTCGGCTACATCTGATGACCGTGGCCGTTAACTGATTGCATCGCTCATGGTGTGCGGACGTGTTTCATGCTCCTGTGGATTTGTCTTTCTCTGATTTTAACTCCGACTCGGCTTTCGTTCGTTATTTGTGTTTATGGGGTGCACCGGCCTTTGGGACCATACGACACTCCCCAGTCCATTTAAAGCTAAACTTACCTAAAATGATCGACGTGAGGAATATAACTATGAAATCATTAATTGCAATGGTGAACGAAATAGATTTGAAAGTCAATAAATAAAACTCAATACATAATTATAAAGCGTAAAATCCGTAATAACTCAAAAAAGCGGCCATAAATGACCGCCGACTGTTTGTGTCCAAGAACCTCGTCAATGGTCTGAACATATTTCAAGACAACGTTGACGCGACCCGGATAATGATGGACATTCCACCAGGATGTCTTGCACGGAGTGACGTGCATTATATGCGCTGCACATGGGTTGAGGTTGACCGAGTAGAAAATGGCGATGCGTGTCGTACGTGTGATCCCCACGCAGACCAGAGAGCTCCACCTCCTCGGACTTTTCCCGGAGATAAGAGCACATCTAAGGTCCGATTTCGGGCTTCACTGCTGTACAGTTTGCACGGCAGTATACCGTCCGTAAGAATGAAATCGCTCCAGTGTGTTTAAACGAAACATATTGTGCACTGTAAGGTGTTTCGGCAGAGCTGCTAGCGAGGCGTCAACCTTGGGTGTGACAAATTCCCAAGGTGACTCCGTCGTGTATTCCTGCCTGAGGTTGTGGTGAGCACCCATCCCGCATGACTTCAGCAGTGCCTTCATTTTGTTGTAAAACAGCACAGAACACTTAGGTTCTAGAAAGCGCTGCTGCTCAGGCCATGGTCAGAAAACTACTACGTTATACGTGGGGTTTTCACGGGTGCTTGCCAGCTTTCAAGAATAACGCCTGCCCAGCCCTTGACGACGGAGTGCCAGCGGAACCTCATCAGCCTCAACAAGGAGACTGACAATTGGCGACGTGCGAAACGCACCGATGGCAATGCGTGTCCCTGTGTGGTGTACGACATTCAAACGGTGTTTTGTTGATTCAGAAGCCAGATCATATACGATGCACGCGTGATCGAGACGTAACCAGACTAACAAGCGGTACAGACAGAATAGATATTGCCCATCTGCTCCATACCGCATGCGTGATATAGTCATCAGCTCATTTAGTGCTTTGATACGTGTTGTTCTCATCAGTGAAATATGGTCTGTGTAGGTCAAGCGCGAGTCCAACGTGACGCCTAAAACCGACCAGTGCGTTGGAATGAGACAGCACTGCCGTACAATTCCACTTCCATGTCAGGGCAGGCACCACAACTGCGGCAGAAATGTACACCATCCGTTTTGGACGTCGAGAAGCGGAAGCCTTTACGCGTTCCCCAACTCTCTATTTTGTTCACCGCGAGCTTCAGCTGACGCTGCACAGCGACAGTGCTGCGGGAGGAACACAAAATGGCAAAGTCGTCCTTAAATAGAGACCGTCCAATCGAGGGAGGTAAATGAACGTCAACGTCATTTATCATAATGGCAAAAAGGGTCACGCTGATGAGACTACCATGTGGAACGCCTTCTGCTTGATCGAACGGACGAGACAGGGAGCTCCCCATACGCACACAGAATGTGCGGTGTAAGAGGAAATTTTGTAGAAACCTTCCCATGTTGTCTCGGACACTACAGCGATGCAGTTATTCCATGTCACCATGTGGTGTCATATGCCTTTTCGATGTCAAAAATATCGCCCCGATGTGGTGACCTTGCGTGAAAATTTCACGTACGAGAAAGTCGATGGTCAACAAGTGGACTAACGTTGAACGACCCTGACGAAATCCGCTCTGAGCATCATTGGACAGCCGACCGCGTTCCATAAATCATAACAGCCGTCTGCAAACCATTTTCTCAAACAGTTTGCAGATACTGGAGGACAGCGATATGGGGCGATAGTCAGACGGGTGATCACTCGATTTGCCCTGTTTCGTGATGTGTATCTCGATCGACCGTCCCCATGAGTCTGGAAACCGCCCACCATGCCACAGATTATTGAAGATCTACTGCAAGGCTGACGGCACAGTGGACGACTTACGTTTCAGCATGATGTTGTGAACCTCATCAGGGTCTTCAGCTACATTGCGAAGCGATCACAAATCTGTTCTCATCTCAAATACAGAGAAATCGTTGTTGTTTGGCAGCTGAAAGTCATTGGAGTAATCAACGGGTGATCTCTCGCATTGTTGTTTGATCGCTGGAAAAACAGGGTCTGCTATGTTTGCAGGACTACGCTCCGCTAAATATCGGCCAATTATTTCGGCAACATGATCTGGATCCATCACGTCCACGCTACTGATCTTCAGAGAATCTTCAGAGTGGTGTGGGACGGTACTTCCCAGATATGCACTTTATATGGTCCCATATGGTAGATATAGGACTATGCCGATGCATGCTAGACACAGGACATCCATGAGGCCCGCTTCGCCTCGCGAAAGGTCATCGATCATTTGCGCAAGCGTGGCGGAAGCAAATCATGTTTGCCACCGTGCTGTTGCGACTGAAGCGACCCCAGCATCGACGTAGCTCTCGCAACTCCGCAGAACACGCGTCTGTCCATCTAGGAACAGGACGAAGCCGGGGACGAAGACGGGTACAAGAATTCCATGCTAAAGCAAGTGCTCAAGCACACGCTTAGCAGCTGTTAGCTTTGCGTGCATCAGGCGTCGTGGCCGGGCAAATACCGGGTTGCCTTTCGTTATAATACTATGTTCCACAACCGGGACGGGACGGCCGGAAAATCTTAGGACTTTGAACACTTTGAAATCCTTAGAATTGCGAACACCCGTGAAACCAGGGCCATCGCGATGGGGAGGGTGAGTTTGGCTGACGTGTACAACTGCGGGAAGACCATGCACCGCCGGAGGAGCTGGATTTTTAGACAGATCCGTCGTGCTGTCCACCGCTACCTTCTTCTTGAAGTCAATGAGTTGTCCAAATTCCCTGAGGAAATCGGATTCGAGTATTGGGGTAGTCACTGCGCGACCAAAAACGAAAATTTGTATGTGCGACCAAAACCGAGTGTTGACATTGGACACTGTGGCAGTATACAAGTGATGACGCTGTCGATCAGGCGACGGCCGCGCAGGTCTACCGCCATGCCATAATTGCTAAAGAGATCGTCTCCCAGAAATTGGTGAAGGCATACCCACCACCAAAAACTTGAACGGATAGATTCTGTTGATGCACAGGTCAATCTCGAGGCGGAAATCACGCTGGAAGACGAGGATATTCGAGCAATTTGTGGCGCGGAGCACCGATGAAAACAGCGGTGTGTCACGTGAGCGTGTGATGGGCAGCAGTGAAACTTCGCTGCCGTTGTCAACTATGTAACGACGGCCGTTGCGATCAGTGACGTGAGGCAGGTGTCACGTGGTTTAGCAGTCGGTCCCCGCCATTAGGGCCGGCTGCGGGGTGTGTTTCCTGCATTTCAATGGTGAATGTGCCGGTGCCTGTACACTTGTGGGCCGCGGGTCCCCATTGTCGATGGTATTTGCACCGACGATTGACAAAAGCGTCTGACGTGGACGACGCTGAACGACGAGCTGATGCCGTTTGACGATTGCTGGCGGCTGCCTTCGCTAGACATGTTTGAGCTTGTCCAGTTAATGAGACCACTGCAGAATCGTCATCGGGTCCGGAACCGTGAATACTCGCTAACACTCTCTGTGTGAGCTGCTGATGTGCGTCTGTCTTTACGTCGACTTCTACCATACATTTGTCATGCCACTGCGGCACAGGAACCGAAGTGGAGGGGGCAGATAGGCTAAAAATGTATCAGCGATTATCTCGTGCCCTATATCGTTTGGATACAAAGACTCTATCAGCAAACAACTCTGAGGACGTGCGTGATCCTAATTTGACAGACAAGTTGCTCAGCAACCTCAGTCGTTTAGCTGGGGTGAGCTGAAGACGCTTCTTCAATCGAGCGCACATCTTGGTGTAGCAGTCATACGGAAGAAGACTTGCCGTTGCCAGGTCGTTCACCATGCTGAAACATGACGCTGGTAATTTAGCCAGCACCTTCCGCATCATGATGGTCTACATTGTGATGCCAGCATCCGCCATTAAAGTGTCGGAAATAGCAATCCATGTCTCGACGTACACCGGATGGAACGTTGGTAGCTGGACACATGCGGCCACAACGAGCTCTGGAATATTCTCCATTGACGGAGCACTGCCCGACAACTCACGTGCAGATGTACCGGTGATGAAATTGTCTGAAAGGTCGTCCACTTAAGGAGGACTGTATTCGAGGTCACCACTGTAGCAACCGTCCAACACGCACACATAACTAAACTAATATAGTTACGCACACTAGACTCAATGTCAACACACGAACATATATACAAGTCACTGACCTTAAAGACTACACTGAATTAAAACCCGGCCATCAGATGGCGGCACTACCGATGGCCCACAAGTCTTTAACTTGACAATATTTCTGTATAAAGCGACGTACAGTTTCCTAAAATATTTCGTATCAAAACAGCAGTGACTCCATAAGGAAGGTAAATTATTTAAACAATTTCAAGGGTGATATACAAATTTGCATTCGAGTGCAAAAAAGTATACACTTTCATTTTACGATTTTACTTCGCATTCAACGTATCATTGGAATAGTGTAGTATACTAAACACTATCTAAACTCTATATATACTAACTAAACTCTATCTAAACTAACTAAACTGTATCTAAACTAACTAAACTCTATCTAAACTAACTAGACTCTATCTAAACTAACTAAACTCTATCTAAACTAACTAAACTCTATCTAAACTAACTAAACTCTATCTAAACTAACTAAACTCTATCTAAGCTAACTAAACCCTATCTAAACTAAGTAAACTAACTAAACTCTCTCTAAACTCATCGTTGACAACAATTGGCCATAAATGGTCAGCGAGAATATGGAAGCGTGCTTCCAGTGGCCCAAGTAATTTTGATGAGCTCATCAACTTTGCCAGCTTTGCCATGTTTTACAGTGCACGTCACCAGGAACGTACCGAGGTTTTTTGCTTCGCGACTTCGAGCCATACTGAGCAACTTGCGACGGGAAGACGCAGACTTGATGCGCATACTGATCTCGCGCTCCGAAAATGATCTTGCAACTGTCGTGCACGAGTACAATAATCTCTACCAGGAGCAATTGTCAGACAGAATCGAGGTAATCACAGGCTCATTTGGAAACTAACATCGATCTGTAGTTACTTTTGTTCTTCAAACAAACATTGATATAAATTATGGCTCGCAGCATTCTACTTAGCGTTGACAATATGACGGTTCGGATTAATATTGAAATCACCATATTGTCAATTATTTCAATAAAAATCTCCATAATTTTAATAAAAATTGCCACTATTTTTATATAAATCGCCATAATTTGTATAAAAATTGCCATAATTTTTAATAAAAATTGCCATAATTTTAATAAAAATTGCCATAATTTTTAATAAAAATTGCCATAATTTTTAATAAAAATTGCCATAATTTTTAATAAAAATTGCCATAATTTTTAATAAAAATTGCCATAATTTTTAATAAAAATCGCCATAATTTTAATAAAAATCGCCATAATTTATATAAAAATCGCCATAATTTTAATACAAATCGCCATAATTCTATTAAAATTTGTCATTATTTCAGTAAAAATTGATATAATTTCAAAAACAAATCGCCATTATTTCAATAAAAATGGCCATAATTTCAATACAAATCGCCACAATTTCAATACAAATCCATCTATAATAGTCCTTCATTTCCTAAACTTTGTCATTATGCATATATTCATTTTATTGTGACATGTTATTTTCCCTGTGTCACTTTCAATTCATTTTTTTTCACTCACATTCTTGCATAATTTCTCTGAGAAAAATACCAGTTATTTCATTTGAATACTTTGTTGTTAAAATTTAATTCTTAATTGCGAAATCATTGGTTTTTTCAAAATGGAAGCACCAAACGACACTGCTCTGCAGAATAGCGCTTTGAACCCGTTTTTGTCTGCCCTCGTGTCGATAAATACCAATCAATTCATGTCCAAGGCCGTTAATAGATGGACAGCGAATTTGGAAGCGCAGTTTCATATTGCTGGAATAACATCTGAACAAATGCAGTTCTTTAACACATTGGCGGCTCTGCCCACAGACATCTCCTCTAACCTGAGCGATGAAATTCTCTCAGGATACAAGTACTCCGAGCTGAAGAAGGCTCTGTGGAGCATGTTCATCCGATCAAAATCTGAGCGCTTTGAGGAATATTCCAGAGTATCTCTCACCGGGCGCCCATAAGTGGCGTTGACAGAGCTAAGAATAACAGTGGCCAGTGTTTGGTCGGGAGACAAACTTGTTAGTCACAAGTTCTTCATATCTCTACCCCCGCAATCACCTCTGCCTTAGCGGCACAAGCGACTCTCACTCTTGACCAAATTAGTACTCTCGCCGACGAGCTGGTGTCATTGGTGCGCACTCAATCTTGATTATCAACATGAGTTCGATTCCAGTGACGAAATGGTAGCCGTCATATCAGGAAATCAATCTTTCGATCGCAATTCACAATGGCCACACCAAACCCAAAGACAGAGTGGTCTCTCCCGACTACGCACTCAAGTGCCTAGTGTGGTGCACCCGTTCTATGATGGCCAAATATTGCAAGTGTTCAGAGCACATGTCTTCTATGGCCCAAAAGCATGCTTATGTCGACCTTGGTGTAAATGGCCGAATAAACCCAGAAACTTGCAAATGTTGTCGTCGTGGCGCTCCAAAACTCGCGCTCCAAAACTCGCGCTCCAAAACTTACTCGCTCCGCGGTAAAATTCACCGGCTCCAGCGTCACCGGAAAACTAGAAGGGCAGGCTTGTTCTATGGCAATCGACTCTCTGCCACTTTTGAAGGTCGCAGCATAGACTGGTTACCTAACCTTTTAATTGTATGTCCACACAGGTGCCGCTGTGTCTCTTCTACTACCCAGCCGTGTAGAATCATTCCTAATCAAACCAACCTGTGTTAGTAAATTCCTTCTAAATTCCTGGGAGCTCACCATAATGAACTCTGGCCGTTCTCATATATCAGGTCATACCCTTGACCTCCTCATTTGTACCGAAACATCTGCTAAGCTCATTCCTCCAGACATCATCACATATCCTCCTGATATTGCCATATCAGATCACTCCCTAATTTCATTTAAGCTAAGTCATCAAACCAGTAACACCAATCCTCCGCCTAAAATTTTTTTTGCACGAGACTACAAGCATTTTGATGCCTCACTTTTCAGCAATCTCGCCTCTGCCTCTTTTGACCCTAACCTTCACTATTTCCTCCCTCCCTCAGCTCTTCTGCCCTTCTTGGACGACTCCCTATCTAAAATTAATGATTTAATATTCCCAATGTGTCGTTACACTGTCAAATCTAATGTTTCTCCTCAGCCATGGTGGACCCCCGAATTACGCCGTCTTCGTGCTAAGTCGAGAGCCCGTGAACGCTGCTGGCGCCGGTTTCGGTCCGACTCTAATTGGTTTTCATTTTGTCAGACTCGCAAGTCCTTCATTTCTGCCCTTGATGCCGCTAAATCCTCTTATTATCAATCCAAGCTCTCTTCTGGTCCAAGTTCTTCCCGCTCTAGATGGTCTTCCCTGAAATCTATCACTGGCTTCTCCAAATCTGAGACCTGCTCCATTCCAGCTTCGACTTTATCTTTATATTTTTCAGAGAAAATTGCCAAAGCCAAGGCTAAATTACCACCCTCCTCTTTACCACTGTCTTTCCCTTCCTCTGACTGCTCTTTGTCATCTTTCTCCCCCATCTCCCCAGCCGCCACTGCCAAATATCTGAAAAAATTGCAAAAGTCCAGATGTCCTTCAGATGCAATAAATTTTCGTGCACTTTTCGACTCTATTCTACTCCTTGCCCCTTTTCTTACACATTTGGTAAACTCCTCTTTTCTCCACGGGACTTTTCTGGCCTCCAAGCATGCCATTGTTTCTCTCATCCTTAAGAATCTTTCCCTTGATTTCAACACTCCGAGCAGTTACAGACCCATCTCCTTGCTCCCTCTGCCTTCTAAACTCTTGGAAGCTGCTATCCTTTCTTAACTTCGGCCTTGTATATATTCTGCTCTCGATCCCTGTCAGTCTGGCTTTGTCTCTAATCATTCAACTGAAACCCTGCTTCTGTCTCTACTGAATGACATTTTCGCTTCTTTCTCTTCAGGTCAATCTGTTCTCTTCATCTCTCTTGACTTTTCCTCAGCATTCGTCCTCGTCAACCACTCAATTCTTTGTGATGACCTATGCCATATTGGTGTCTCCTCCTCGGCGCTATCACTCATGTCCTCCTATCTCACTGATCGCTCCTATTCTGTGCGCTGTAATTCTGAACTTTCCTCACCTCGACCACTTGAATCCGGAGTCCCACAGAGCTCCTTTCTTGGTCCTCTTCTTTTTAATCTGTACGTTTCCTCCCTCTGTCCTATTCTCCGCAGCTATCCCATCTCCTTTCACATATATGCGGATGACATACAAATCTATTTTCCTTTTTCTTTGGCCAATACTAACCTAATTCCTAAACTTCTCTCCCACATAGCTGAGTGGGCATCCTCTCGAAATCTTCTACTGAACCCTGAGAAAACTCTTTATCTTCTTTTCCATCCTCCCAAAATTACTCCATGTTGAATAGATCTACCTCTTTCCTCACAAATTCGTAATCTAGGAGTCCAATTTGACCCCACATTGTCATTCGCTCAACACATTTTCAAAATTTCACGTTCCTGTCGTTTTGTTTTACGTCAATTGTACCCGATCCGCTCTCATCTTGATGAGGCATCCGCTCTACTCCTAGTTAATTCATATATTTTTTCGCATATCGATTACTGTAATTCTTTATTTTTTCACCTTCCTCTAAAATCCATCCGCTCTCTCCAGTCGATAATAAATCTCTCTTGTCGCTTTGTCCTTCGTCTTCCCCCCAAGTCACCCACATCCACCCATATTCGTAAACTTGGCTGGTTGCCTGCTCTGTCCAGAATCCACCATAAGCTGTGCTGCATTGTCTATAAACTTCTCCATACTCCTTCTCCACCTTCTTACCTATATTCGCTTCTAACTCCCTCTGATCTTCCTTTATGTCGCCGTCCAGTGCCCCTCGTATGTCCTCCTGCTGACCACGAGTCTAACTGGTCAGCCAAATCTTTCTACTTTTCTGCTCCCCGACTTTATAACTCTCTTCCTCATCACATTCTACAGAAAAAATCCTACTCTTCCTTTTCGGCTTCCCTTCATATATACTTACTGTCTCTTCCTTCGCCGCCCACTTACCCCTATAGAAATTGTTGATACTCTTTTTTTTGGCTTATCTCTCAACACCAAATTTATATATTTTCTCTGTCAGCTACACTTCTCTGATCCCATTCTTTCATTTTTTCTCGCCTCTGATCATTCGCTGTGTATATTTTCTTGATTTTCTTGATGGTTGTATATATTTCCTGCTTTTGATATTTTTTGTGCCTTGTCACTTCAGCTCATATAATTTTGTTCTTTTTGAGCCCCTATCACTGTTTATACCTTAGTTTGCTCTATTTTGTACGTTTTCGCGCCTTTGCAAATTAGTGCGCTATAACAAATACATGGTTTGTTGTTGTTGTTGTTAGTAATTATACTGCCACTGGACAATTAATAACTGTACACGGGGAAATAACATTATACATAAAAATCCGCAGCTTATGATGCACATTTACTTGTTGCTTCGTTTTCGCAGATATTGTACACCCTCTATTGGGTCAGGATTTTTTTTATCGCATTTCAATTTGTATGTAAATTTTAAAGAACATTGTATTGTAGATTCGACTACATGCCTTTTGTCCAATTGTTATTTGTCAGCCCTTACATCGTGCGGTCGCATGATTAATGACACTTCATCTCTTCCTGATTAGTGGGCCTGTACGTAAGCTAAAAGGGAACCGAGGAAACTCAACAAACACATAAACCTGTACATGTTTCCGCGCTTCTCAACGAATATCCTGCCATCATTTCATCTTGTCCACCAACTGACTAACATCCACATTCTCTCACAAACATCTCACACACGTTCGACACCAGCAGTGCACCACCAACATCTGTCAAAATACGACGACTGAATCCGGTTCGTCAGAAAGCAGCTCGAGCAGCCTTTGATGTGTTGCTTGTGTCAAAGTGTCAGCAGACCATCGAATTCATCATGGGCCTCTCCACCGCATCTGGTGCCCAAAAGTACACCAGTAGAGTAGAGGGTCACGACCGACTACCGTGTGCACATCAACAAAACGTTATAGTACTGTAACCCTTTGCCGCACATATACACCATTACTGACCGCCTAAATGGTATGCAAGTATTTTCCATTCTGGACCTCCTCAGATCCTACCATAAATTCCAGTTGCGGAGGCGGATGTGCCCGAAACTGCAGTTATCATCCCCTCGGCCTATTTGAGTACACCGACATGCCTATGGGTCTGCGAAACATTGAGCAAACTTTTCAACGTGCGAAGGATGCTGCATTTAAACGTTTGCACTGCGTGTTTGTCTACCTTTACGATTTGTTGATTTTCTCAAATTCTCAAGAGCAGCATACAAAGAACTTGGAAGCGGCAATGTTGCGAGAGCGACTTTGCTGCGGGGGTCGCTTTCTGCGCAACGGCGCGGTGACAAACATGATTTGCTTCCGCCACACTCGCGCTATCCTGTTTGCCACTGGTTTTTATACGATCATCCTCAGCTTCATTGTTTTCATCTTTATCAGATCCTGAATAGTATAATTTCATTGTTGCCGTTTTCGATTCATTTTCATATTTATATTTGTATGTCTCTTGATGACATCTACCACTGGGGCAAGTGTGTTCATTTTTGCTGGAATACATCCCATAATGGTATTAGGACGATGAGAGAGCTGACAAGGCTATGATTGCTATGATTGATTGACACTGGCAGCTATGGGCAACTCCACACTTCGACCCAGCGTCGAAGATTTACTGAGGTCATTGCCACTTGTGCCAAGCAGAGCATTCCGCGTACGGCATCGCGTCTCCGGTTTCGTCTTGTTCCTTGGTGAAGAGACGCGTGTTCTGCGGAGTTGCGAGAGCGATGTCGTTACTGGGGTCGCTTGCAGCGCAACAGCAGTGTGGCAAACATGATTTGCTTCCGCCACGCTCGCGAGAAAGCTCGATGGACCTTTCGCGAGGCGAAGCGGGCTTCGTGGTGCCCTATGTGTCTAGCAATAATCGGCATAGACCTATATCTACCATAGGGGAACGTATAAAGCTCATATCTGGGAAGTACCGTCCCACCCCACTGCCTTCTCTGAATATCAGTGGCGTGGACGTGATCGATTCGGAGCATGTTGCCGAAGAAATTGGTCGAAATTTAGCGGAGTGCTGTCGTACAAACGTGGAAGACACTGTTTTTGCAATGATCAAACAACAGTGTGATAGATCACCCGTTCGTCTCTATTTTGACTGTCAGCTGCCAATCAACAGTGATTTCTCTATACCTGAGCTGAGAACAGCCTTGTCATTGCTTTGCGATGTGGCTGAAGGCTCTGATGAGTTTCACAACCTCATGCTGAAACGTCAGTCGCCCGCAGTGATGACCACCCTGATGCAGGTCTTCAATAATCTGGGGCATGGTTGACAGTTTCCAGCCTCTTTGCGACGGGCGATCGTGAAACAGATCCCACGAAACAGATACACATCACGAAACAGGGCAAATCGAGTGTTAGCCCGTCTGGCTATCGCCCAATATCGCTGACCTCCAGTCTCTGCAAACTGTTTGAGAATATGGTTTGCAGACGACTGGTATGGTTTATGGAGCGCGGTCGGCTGTTCAATGATGATCAGTGCGGATTTCGCCACGGTCGTTCAACGTTAGACCACTTGTTGACCATCGACTTTCTCGTACGTGAAATTTTCACGCGAGGTCACCACATAGGGGCGATATTTTTGACATCGAAAAGGCATATGACACCACATGGTGACATGGAATAACTGCATCGCTGTTGTGTCAGAGGCAACATGGGAAGTTTGAACAAACTTTCCTCTTGCACCTCACATTCTGTGTGCGTGTGGGGAACTTCCTGTATCGTCCGTTTGATCAGGCAGACGGCGTTTTACAGGGAAGTGTGCTCAGCGTGGCCCTTTTTGCCATTATGATCAACGACATTGACGTGCATTTGCCTCCCTCGATTTGACGGTCTCTATTTGTGGACGACTTTGCCATATGGTGTTGCCTATGGTGTAGTAATCGGCGGTCATTGATGGACACCTTTTTGAGTGTTTACGGCTTTTGCCTTTTATAATTATGTATTGATTTTTTTTCCTGACTTTCAGATACATATCACTCACCCTCACGCTTATTTATTTCATTGATCCATTACGTTAATATACATAGTTTTAATTTAGTATAGCTAATAAATGTCTGGGGTGCCGTATGGTCCTAGAGGCCGATGCACCCAAACAAATTCAATAATCAACAACAGTCGGCGGTCATTGATGGCCGCGTTTTTGAGTTTTTACGGTTTTTGCTTTTAGAATTATTGATTGAGTTATATTTATTAACTTTCACATCCATTCCTTTCACCATCACATTTATATATTCCATCGTTCCATTCTTCATATCTATCATTTAAAGGTAGTTTTGTTGACTTGATGAATAATGAATTAATGAAAGGAATTAGAAGTCGTTTTTGAAGTCCTCAACAATTACCGAATGCATCTTGCACGTCCAAAGTGTGAGTTTTTTCAAGTCACAAATTCAATTTCTCGGCCACAAAATATATACTAATGGTATCGGACCGCCTGAAGAGCGTGTTGCCGCCATCACAGATCTTCCTCGGCCAAAATCTTGCGTTGATCTCCGCCGAGTATTGGGAATGATGGGCATCTACCGCAGAATGATGCCACATTTCTCTTAAATTGTGCACCCTCTTTTCGAAATAATGCGCCTACAACCAAAAGCAACGGTGCTTATATTGTCTTCAGAAGCCGATGACGCATTTGGCACTATCAAGAAAGTATTACCAAATGCATGTACATTGAGCCACCTCAATCCCGATTTTAACATATTTCACCTGGTCACTGATTGCTTAACCAAGGCGACCGGAAAAGCTCTTCACCAGCTTTTCTACGGAGTACCTCTCCCAGTAGCGTCTTGCTCGAAATTGTTGCAACCACAGCAGCGCTACTCGACATATTATAGGGAACTGCTGGCAGCATATCTTTCCGTCAAACATTTTCGTCATCTCATCGAGGGCAGACATACAGTGCTCTTCACAGACCACACACCACTCACCAAATCGCTCAAAAGCGCCAAACCACATCCATCTGACCGACAACAGCGACACCTGTCATTCATCGCTGAATACATCGCCGATGTACAATATGTCTGCAGGTCCGACAATGTGGTGGCAGAATGTCTCTCTCGTCTAGTGCTAGGAGTGCAGATTGATGCGTGCGATATCCATGCCATAGCACGTGCACAAACCACGGATGAAGATATCAGCGTAACATCAAAAACCTGAAAGCATTCGAGTTATATGACAAAGCTCAACTATACTGCGACATCTCCACGGCGCAGCCTCGACCGTTTGTGCCATCATGTTGTCGTTTCAATATCTTCCAGCAGCTGCACTCATTCTCTTATACCGTCATTCTTGTGCAAGCTAGCGTGAAACTGCTGATATCAAAATAGCATTGGTCAAACCTCTAACGTGGCATTAAGCAATGGTTAATATCATGTGCACACTCTCAAGTTGCCAAAACACATGGGCACACTAAACATCCAAGAATTCGGTCCAACGCCATGAAAATTTGAGACGGTGCATCTCGATATTCCGACTCAATCTATGCTTGGACACCCATTTGCCAACTCGCTGAAATATATTCTCACATGCACAGATCGCGCAACCCGCTGGGTGGAAGCAATTCCCCTTGTTGACATATCAGCAGAATATGGCCCGTGCATTTTATGGAACATGGGTGTCATGGGTTGGTGTTCCAATATTCATTATCACAGCTCGTGGATCATAGTTTGAAGCTGAACTTTTTCAACATTTGTTGGGCTTTCACAGTCTCAGGACTACTGTCTACAGGCCACACTCCAATGGGTTGGTGGAGCGTGCTCACAGTGTTCTCAAAACAGCCATCACAGCGCGGCCACAATAATGGTTCGATGCCTTGCCATAAGTCCTCTTGGGCATTCGCATGCTGCCGACAGAGACATGATATGCTCTATTATACTGCCATCAGAGGAGAACAGATGATCTACCCCCGATTTAGCGTCAACCCACAAGTTTCTGCTTCAGATCGTCATGAGGTCATAAAGAACATGACAAGGCGCATGCGTGCAATATATTTCTGTTTTCTGTCATCTGGCATAATTTACGGCAGTCCATCAAAATATATTCCACGCGACCTCCAAAATTTCACATATGTATGGGTACGTGTTGATCATGCTTCTCTGCCACTTAATGTCCCGTACCGTGGTCCATATCGAGTTCAAAGCGTTCGTCACATGCTTTTACATTGAACCTCCTAGCGAAGACACGTACACTGTGTCAATCGCTTGACTGAAACCTGCCTATGGCTCACCACAAGCAGCCGAACCATTGACACCCTCAAGTACCACATGGCACAGCCGTACTGATAGTCCGCCTTCCCAGCTGCAGCCGACAACTAACCATCGGGAGTCTAACACCAGCCGCTCAACTGTGCCTTCGCCGACTTTCGCAGAGTCCACCGCCGCACCAATTGAGCCGCTAACGCCTCAGTCAGCAGATATCACGGCGGAGCGCGATCTTCTTGCAGAGCTCTCGTTACATTTTGTAGGTCACGGCTTCTGACCATGGCTTCAACTGTTGGCCATCCGAGACTCCTGAGAGCCGGTGTGACATGGTCGTACTTCCTTAGACCACAAGTCAGGCGGGCGGCGAACCGCATGCTCCTGCTGATCTTCTCTTTGTCAGACTCTGACAACCCACCCCAGACAGACATGCTGTACTGTATTCTGGAGAAGATGTGGGCAACAACTAGTCTGTTTATTACCTCGGATGTCTTGATTCGGCTGATGGAGATCAGTATGCAATTGCAGCGCTTTACCAAGTCCATCACATGAATTTCCCCAGGTGAGCTGACTGCCCAGGGTGACTCCCGAAACGCGCATACTCGGCCTCGGTGAAATGCATCTATTTGACGTATGTAGCCGGAGAGACTCACAGCGTTGGATGGAGACACGAGTACCGCAAATCACAAGGGGTGTCTTCTCACTGTTCATCAGGAAACCATTACTGGCGAGCCAATTGCGAAAAGCCTGCGTACTTACATGCATCTGCGAAACCATTTCTTGAATACTAGTGGGAGAGCAGGTCGCCGTCAACACAAGTAACGTATCATCAGCGTAGCTGAAAGTTCTGCCGAACGGGAGGTGGTTCTCAGCATCGTTGACTGCCAAAATATAGAGAAGAGGACCCAGCACAGAGCCCTGGGGTACACTATGTCTCAGTTGTTGCTTCTCAGCCGAGTTTCTGACTATTTGTTGACGTCCACTTAGGTAGGTCTCAAACCACGCCGACTGAATACCGGACCACTGCAGTCGTGCACACATTGACTTGTGATATACGCAGTCGAAAGCTCCGCTGATGTCGAATGACACAAATGCTGATATCTGCCGTGTGTCCACGGCCTGCACGATGTGGTCTGTCATTGCCAACAGCATGTGCTCCTTAGAACAGTGCTGGCGATATGCGAACTAATTGGGAGAGAGTAGACTGTACTCCGTCATATATTTCACCAACTGATCACTGACCACTCGCTCCAAAAGTTTGCTGATGCTGCATAGCAGGGAGATTGGACGCGTATTAGCCGGGCTAGATGTGTCGCTTGACTTTGGAAGCCGAATCAGGGTCGCAATTTTCCAATTGTTCATGCATCTATAGGGATGGTGCATTGTGCGTGACACGTGCGAGTTGGTGAATACTTCTTTGTGTGCGCGTGTTAGTTTGCGTGGAAGAAATACATTTTGGGCAAATTTCTGCACTCAAGTTCATAGTGTTCCCATGTGGGAACACTTTTACTTTGCACCCCCTGACTCTCTGATTAGTATTTGGATTTGATTGTTATTCGTACTTATTTCTTCCTAAGGACTAAACTACAGCTGCTAACTTGAAAAAGTAAAGTAGACAATATTATACTAATTGTTAATATAAACACAAAATAGGCAATATTAAAAATGAGTTATTAACAAATAATTACACAGTGTGTGCACCTGTGCGTGTGTGTACGTGTGTTTGTCCTGTTTCAGTGGAAGACCGTTGGCAACTATGAGAATATTTTGTTGGCGCTCATTGGATCGCCGGAATTCCCAATAAACTAGGAACACTTATATGTAGTGTGTTGTATTGTATTGGCACAAAAAAACTCAATGAAATATTACACACACACAGACAGACAATGCCGGGCTGTTGGAAGCTCGAAAGCTGATTAGCTCATATAAGGTTGAACGATAATACAAAAATACAAAAAAATCACACTACACACAAATATGAGTCGAAAATGTTGTTAGAAATATCGCTTATTAATAGCGACTACAGCACGGAAGCAACGAGATGTTGCATTGCATTTGTGCAACGCTACATTGTCATACTATATCCACCGTTTATCAATATTTCACCTGTCAAAGGCAATCACACACTGCTTGCGTATTTGCTGAGATATTTCTTAGTAACTTCTTTTTTGAAGGCGTGTACCGATGTACTCTTTCTGATTTTTTCAGGCAGTCCGTTGTATTTATTGACTGAAAATTCACAACATTCATTCATTGACTTCACATTCTACTGAATGACCGAATGCAAAATCAATATTTACACAGTGGACGAATTCTGAAACTATATAGTTTTGATTGCTTGTATATTTGATTATAGTATTGATTTTTGTGCAAGTACTACGTTCATATATTGTTTATATTTATATTGCAACATCATGGACGAGTAGAGGGCAAATTCTTGGAATGAATGGACTACAAGAAATTACCTACAAGAAACAGAAATGTGTACTGCTATTTATGGCAATAACTCTGAATGTCTGAGCGTGGAACGTGGAGTACCCCAGAGCTGGGTACTAGGACCGATTATGTTCATTATATACGTGAATGACATGGTTGATAGTGGGAGTAGGTACGCAAGGGTTTGGTATTGACGTCAAGTCATATGAGTAGAATTGAAAATGACAATAGTTGTAAAGCACTCCGAGATGATTTGGATACAACTTATGAATAGTCAGTGCTGGAAAATAGAGTTTGTTATCGAAAAATGTATTGTGGTGGAATTTTAATAATGTAGAAATATGCCGTCTGTAAAAAATGGGAGAAAAAATATTGCAGAAAGTGACAGAAGAAAAAGACTTTGAAATTGTAATGAGGAACACTTTAACATCGGAAGGACTCATATACAAATTCACAGCATCTGAATACCGACTAGTTAAAAATATATATATATTGTGTTTCTATATATGGATGAGGAAATATTGAAGAAGATTATCACGACAATGATTCCACAATACTATATATTTTACAATTTGATTTGTCCCAACTGAAATATAAATTGTCCCAACTGAAATCAGATTTTTCCCGCTGGGACAGTGCGCGCCATATGGCAGTTATGTTTGCGCAGAACATTTGTGCGTTAATTTGTTGATGAATGTGTTTTAGGGGGCTATGTTGTGTTGTGATTGTAAAAGCGATGTTGTGTTGTGATTGTGATTATTTATTGTGGGCTGCAATGCCCCCGCGCGCCCATCTTCTAATGCATATTTTGGCTTATATGTGGGATGCTTTTACAAGCTAACCATCATTTAACAGTAAGGGACCATATAACAGTTTACCATTAAACAGGTCCTCCTAATATTCTCAAACTAAAATATTGGGAATAATTGGATAAGTCAATAAATGCTGGTCATTCCAGTTTGGAAATATTCAATGCCAATTGGGGCAGTATTAAATTAGTTGGAACAATTCTGAACAATTCAATTCAATTCAATTCATTTGGGATAAATCTGATTTCAGTTGGGACAAATTTGATTCCAGCTGGGGCAGATCTGATTTTAGTTGGCGTGTGTGGTGGTTGGCTTGCCATGGAGCAACACAAATTCACAACGCTTCGAGTTATTTGGACCGACTGTATTTGACACAAGAGGACAAAACGAAGTGGTCACACATACAAACAAACATATAAACATATAATTGGTCGAACACACACATAGTCCAACAACACACGTAGTGACAAAGACAAACACGACACGACGCATAGACATACAAACGAATATGCGTGCAGCTTGACTCGTCGAGGTGGTGCGTGACGTAATTACACGTGGTGCACCACAGAACTACCCCACTACAAGCGGAGCGGTAGTTTCATAAGTCGGTGAATCGTGCACGGCGGAATATTGCTCGGCAGCAAGAGGACAAGTATATTTTGGGTAATAGAGTCGTCAATTCGTTCTCGCTCTGCGCAGTCTGGAGACTAAATTTGATGTTGGCTGCAGAAATTGCATCCAGCAAGATTTCTAGGCAATACATATATCGTTGTATTCTTGCTGCTCATACGTTTGCTGTTCAGTGAGGCGACGTTTGGCGTAGGTTAGCGGAAACTGCATCCAGCAAGAATATGAGGCCATATCATTGTGTTGTCTTCTTGCTGCGTAGACGTTTCCCATTCGGTGATTTCACATCCGGCGTCCATAGGAGAGAAAAAACACGATTGAGTACGGCACCGGACGGAGTCGGTCTTGGATGATGTGATGCTGGTGCGTCTGGTCAGCAGCTGAGAGTGCGTCACTCGTAGGGAGACACAGAAGGCTGCGACAAAGAGGAATAAACGATGCAAAAAACGAGACGAAATCACAGGCAAATGATGCGCAGGTCAAAACGAATTCACTCAGCATCACACCATCTTCACTCGGGGCACCAATGTGGCGACTGGTTCGCCAGGGAGCGGCACAAAATCACAACGCTTCGAGTCCTTTGGACCAACTGTATTTGACGCAGGAGGACGAAACAAACAGGTCAGACATACACACATACGATTACACACACGACATACACATACGATTCTCCGTTTGGCTTCGGTCGTGTACGGTTGTGCTTCTTGTGATCAAGCGATATCAGTGGTTTTAAGACTACATTGAGTAGCCAACACTGCACTCATGGCAGTAGCCACGAAGCGTGGTAGAACAATAGCAACGTCAACTGGAAGTGACATTGACGCTCCTGATGACGTCACTCCACGCAGGCAGCGGCCGCCCTGAACAAGTCGCCACTGACCCGACACATAATTGCGTTGCTCCCTCTGGGTAAGAGTTCGGCCGTCATGCAGGTGAAACACACTGCATTTGATGACCCCAAGTGCCAAGGAATCATCAAAGGTGAAGAGTTCACTGTTCAAACAGCACAGTCCCAGTGGACATTGGTAGCCATGTATTCATATAGGTGTGAGAAGGATGTGAATCACGGCAGGTTCGGCCCACTGAATAACGAACAAGTCGAAGTGGAGGATATAATTGATATAATCAAAACAAACAATGACTCTCAAGTACTAGACATATCATGGCAGCCCTAAAAGACACACTCAAAGCTCGTACATGAAAATCAAAGTAAAATGGTCAATACCAACGCGGGTATTTGTAGAGTATGTGAGTTTTCACGTCAGCCCATATAAGCCTCCAATCCTACGCTATCCCAATTGCTTGCAGTTGGGTCACATCAAACATTATTGCAGGGGAACTCCTCACTGCTCTCGATGCAGTGGCTCCCAAAAGCATCAAACAACATATCCGGATGAGTGTTGGAAGAGTCAAAGTGCACACAACCACCCACCTCAACTTTGAAACAAGTGTTTAAAATGTATGGGTGCACTCGCCCAATTTCGGATGAGTGCCCCATGAACCAATCCGCAAAATAAATTTTCCATGACGGGCTCCAAAACAATACTCCACTCGCACAAATCAACAAGAAAATATGAACCTTAGATCTAGCGTCGGGTAAGAATTTTCATCTCAGAAAAAAACCACAGTAAATACTTCAATCAAGGTAGATCGGCTGGCACCAACTATCACCATGCCCACAGCTCCTCTGAGCAAAGCCCCACTCGAACAGGCAGAAAACAAGCCCCCATCGCTGTCTAATAAAATCAGACAAAAATATCACTTCCACGCAGGTATGCGATGGCCATATCGATCCGGTTGTCGTCCCTCAGTGAAGATGAGCACGAGTCTATCGACGAGTGCGAAGACTCTGAAGGCCAGGGGCAAGCTCTCCCGCACCGAGCACGAGTCTTCACTCCCACTCCGCCAAAAAATAAAAAGGAACAAGCAATCCGTCATTTGAACAAAAATCCAAGCGATTCCCATAAACCCCTACCAAACCAAGACATCGCAGAATGCCCAATAATAAAACATAGACAGCGACAGCTCAGCAGTGGATAAGGCTCGTAGGGGTATCTTTCGATTCCAACGCAGAAGATGCACACACAGAATCCCGGCACAAAGCTATTCGACGCGATTGCACGTAGAGGACCAAACATAATCGGGTACTCATCAGTTCACCGGCATCGGATGATTTGTCCCTGTCGCAACTCACTCCTATCATTATTGAAGGTATCTATCTATATCAGCGGTTCTTAAACCGGGAGAAAATTTCGCTCGAAGGGGAAATTTGATACTTCCCGGGGGGAAATTGGAGCTCGATGTGACGGTCTATGCTTGGTTGGTCTGGCTGGGCGCCGTCCTGCAATTTTAATTGACCGAAGCGATTTGGACTTGAGAAATACCCTGTGATGCAGACAAATGATTAAAAATGAAACATCGATCACTATCCTGGCGGTTTGTGGTTGATATCGTTTCATCATCATTTCAATTGTCAAACATGTGATCGATACTACTACGGTTTGTGTTAGTGTGCATGGCGTGTATGTCTGTACACGTGCAAAGCGAGTATGACGGCTTGCGCGTGCAAACGTAGTAATTCGTTCAGTGCTGTGCTGAATGGTTTTGTAGCATGACTCAGATACGTCAGCGACATCCTCACGTGGTCCAAGCTTGCATCATACATATGCGTCATCCATCAATTGTCACAGACACAATAATGTCGCTTAATATACAGTTGTGTATTGACAGTCGTATCATTCGCATGTGTTCCACGCACACCGAAACAAGTACGTGTGTGTGTGCTATACTTACAATAACAATACAATAATACACGAACAATATGATCTGACTCTGACCAGTCTCTGACTAACCCTCGCTGAGTGTGCACGTGTTTACCGTCGCTCGTTCGCGCCCGGCTGTCTACGCTTCGCTGACGCTCACCGACGACAGATCCTGCTTTCTGCTAACGCTGAGTGTTCCTTGAGTTATATTCCAGTTGTTTTGTTATTATTATATTTAATTTAACGTTGTTTTGATTTTCCATTACTCGTTTTGTTCATTGATAATATTTGCCTTTTTAAAGGCGGATATTTTCTTCTTGCGAGCTCATTCATTTACTTCTAAGATCGTTTACCTCAATTAATCTTTCTTTTGTTTCAGATTATATATTTGAATTTTTATACTTTGTATCTGAATGTGATTGAGAATCAGGGTTCGCAGCCATAGTTGCTTTGCAATCTTCCTGCTGAATTATCTCATCACATTCTTTTTCGTCACTTCTTAGTTCAGTTTGTGTATTATTAAATTTAACTTTGTCTATAAATATAAGTGCTGTTCATGGATATGTGTATTATTTTCTGCCTCATGTCTGTTTTGTTGATGTGGCGGGCTGAAAATAGTAGCCCCGCCCCGACGGCTAACGGCCGGTTTTCCCGTTTTCCGTCAGCGCCCAGGTTTTTCCTCGCACTGAGGTGCCAACTAATTCTGTGTTGCTCTCATACTCTGTCTTTGTTGTCGCCCATTGGACATTTTGCCTTGCGATATGTGTTTAACAATGAGCTCTCAATAAATTGTTCTCACATGTGTTTTCTAGTGTTTTTCTTGTTGTGTGTGTATTTGTGTGTATGTTTGCTTTGTATTGTGTGTGTTGTATGCTTGTTTTTTGTTGTGACATTTCGTATGCATGTGTTATGTGTTGTGTTTTTGTGCTCGCATGCGTCGTGCATTATGTGTTTATTTGTATGTTTGCTTTGCGTTGTGTGTGTGCCTTCTCACACCGTGGATTTGTCGTTTCTGCTGATGATGTGTGGTGATGTTGAAATGAATCCCGGTCCTGCTCGACCACAAAAACGATTTTCAAATATACTTTTCGCCAACATCAGAGGCTTGTATAAGAACATCAGAGATTTGACAGCAGCCAGTCGCTCCAAGGACATCGTTATCTGTGCCGAAACGCTTGTGTCCGATTATCGGGACCAATCTGAGCTCTTGATGCCAGGTTCTAGTAAGCCATTGCTAATCAAACGTGACCCAAAAAACTGGCGGCGTGGCATGGCAGTGTACGTACGCAAAGGTTTTTCAGCAACGAGAATTACAGCGCACGACTGCACTTGTCATGAAGTTATGCTGCTGCGTGTCAACACCGCCTTGATGAATTTTTACATCTTTGGAGCCTACCGAAATCCAGACAGTAACGACTCTATCTACGAATGTCTCTTGTCAGCCATGCCAACAATTCAGGAGAAGGACACCAAGTCAGCATTTGTATTTGTGGGAGACATGAACGCCCATCACCGTGAGTGGCTCTTGTCGACATCTCCTACAGACGCCCATGGTAGAGCAGCATATGATTTCTGCAACATTTCTGGCTGCTCCCAAAGTACATGTAGACTCAAAGCTGACGTTTGAGAGTCACATTCGGAAGCTAGTTTGTTCGGCATCGCGGAAACTGGGAATTATATGTGAGGTATATATGATGTTCGGTAGCAGCACAATCTCAAAAAGTAGTTTTCGCTGTTTCATTTGGCCAATTCTGGAGTACTGCGCCCCCGTGTGGTCTTCTGCTGCGGATTGTCACCTCAATCTCATCAACAGAGTTGTTAGAACTTGCAAGTTCCTCTGTGGTGACTTGGTTCTTGGTGATCTTTGCCATCGTCTAAAGGTCAGCAGCGTATGCATGCTGTACAAGATCAAGCACAACGACCATCATCCGATGAGCAAGTCCATTCCTGATGATTTCGTGGCAGCAAGAAGCACGCGGTTTACATCCAAACAGCATTCCCAGTGCATGGCTCCAATTCGTTGTCGTACAAAACAATTCCAACGTTGCTTTCTTCCGGCCACTGTGTCTACTTGGAAGACGTTGAAGGAGGAGGTTTTCTCGCAGAACAATTTGAAGAAATTCAAGGCCAAAGTATATGAAATGCTACTGAAAGAGCGGAATTGACTGTTGAGTCTTATTCATTGTATATTTATTCATATTTATTGTTATTTATTCATGCTTATTGTTATTTATTCATGCTTATTGTTATTTATTTTATATTTATTTATATTTATTCTTATTTTACTCTCTATTTATTACTATTTATTATTGGTTGTTGTTATTTATTAAATTATACTTTTACTCAGTGTTGGCTGTTGTTGTTTATTGAATCATTTATTGTTGTTGCTGATTATTGAATCATATTTATTGTTGTTGTTGTTTATTGAATCATATTTATTGTTGTTGTTGTCTATTGAATCATATTTATTGTTGTTGCTGTTTATTGAATCATATTTATTGGTGTTGTTGTTTATTGAATCATATTTATTTGTGTTGTTGTTACTTATTGAATCATATTTATATTTATTGTTGGATGTTTCTTATTGAATCATATTTTTTGTTCTTGATTGATATTTATTAATTATTTATTAATATTTATTGTTATTTATTGATGGCTGTTATTTACTGAATCACATATTTATTGTTGATTGTTATTATTTATTGAGGAACGTGGGCGGACGGACATTATGGATTGTATTCGGATCATGGTACACGGATGGTCATGGATCACGGGCGGGCTGGCCAACGCTTGTTTTACGGCCGTGAAAGCAGCGTCGTGTTGTGACGACCACTGCCGATCGACGCCTTTGCGGAGCAGCTGACGCAGGGGCTCGGCAGCAGAAGCGATGACGTCACAGAAGTCGGCAAACTGATTCGCCAAGCCCAAGAACGACCGCGGTGAAGTCAGGTCCGTCGGTGTATGGAAGTCAGTCAGGGCGCGAATTTTCTTTTCGTCGATGGTGTCTTTTGGTCGATTGGCGGCAGTGGCAGCGAAGACAAACTTTTTCCGGTTCAGAGTGATGCCGGCGTCGTCACAGCGCTGCAGTAGTTGCCAGACTCGCTGCAGATGGTCGCCGTAGCTGGCAGTGTGCACCAGCACGTCGTCAACGATCATTGCACGAGTCCGCTAAACCAGCCAAGGTGACGTCGTCGCGCCGGTTGATCTCGTCGCCGCTTGATACCAGGCCCATTGGCGCACGGCAGAACCTGAACCGACCCCACGGCTTGATGAACGTGGTGAGGTATCGGTTCTCGCGGCGCAGGGGCACCTGAAAGTAGCCCTATAGGGCATCCATCTGGGTTAACCACCGACTGCCGAGGCCCATGCTGGCTATGGTCTCGACAGGCGAGCGAACCGGATGAGTCGGTTGGCGGACGAAACGGTTCAGACGGGTAAAGTCCACCGTGAGGCGGCAACCGTTGGGCGTGCCGTCCGCATTTCGTTTGCCGACCACGACAATGGACGAGCACCAGTCAGTCGGGTGGGACACCGGCTCAATGATGCCCTGCTGCTTCAGCTGCTCCAGCTGCTGTTTTGCCTGGGCGCGGTGGCAGAATGGCACAGAGCGAGGGGCGGTCACGTTGTAGGGCACGGCATCATCTCGGAGGTCAATCCGCATTGCGCCGCCAGTCATCTCGAGTAGGGGACCGTCCGTAGGGAACACGCGAGTGAAGGCCGCCAGCAATTGCTCGCTGTGTGCCCGTTGCTCTGCAGCGGTAGGCTGCGCCGCGCTGGTCCAGCGAGGGCAATGTCGTGGCGTCGGGACTGACGGTCCTGCGGTCACCTGCTGCAGATGCTGCTTGTGTGACAATTGGCGCCGAAAAGCGTGGTGCAGCTGGCACATTTCCACTGCGTCCCGCCAACAGAGCAGACGGCGCACTGAAGGCACCACGTACAGTGTGGAGCGGCAAGAGGCGTCGCCAAGTCGCATCAGCGCCTCGCATGTACCCAAAAACCGCAGTGGCTGGCCATTAGCAGCCCGCAGGCGCGACGGCGGTTGACATAAGTTCTTGGCGGCTACCCCGAGCTGCTGCGCGACTACAGCATCCACTACGGTGACATCGGCCCCAGAATCACAGCGCCATATGATTTTGCGGGGTTGGTGCCCCTCCACGGAAACGGTTATGCCCACGGTGGTCAAACGTGTGCGTTCAGCACGGTAAAAAATATCACCGATATACCATGTGTTTTGTGTGTTTTCCTTGTTCACAACACCATTGTTTGCATCACAGCCAACATAGTCGACAAAGTTGTTTCGACGGCGGCCCGCGCCGGACTGGGACGCACGGCAAGCACGCGCGTAGTGGCCGCGCTTTCCGCAGCGGCAACAAACGCAGCCTGCAGCGCGACATGGCGCCGTCTGGTGTCTTTGGCCGCAGCGAGCGCATGCAGAGACGTCATCACCATCAGCTCACTGCCGGTCCGGTTGGTCGCCCATGCGCAGTAGTTGATGGCCGGGTCGGTCGCGCATGCGCAGTGGTTGACGGCCGGGCTGGTCGCGCATGCGCAGTGGTCGAAGGCCGGGCTGGTCGCACATGCGCAGTAGTTGATGGCGCTGAGCAGCGACCTCTGTACGGATGGTGGCTGAGCTAGCCACATCGGATGCTGCTCGCTGCATGGCCACAACATCATGGCGGACGCCTTCCACTGACTCGCAAATTTGGACTGCCCTCTCCAGCGACAATTCGTCGTGGGCAGCCTGTAGCAGCTGGTATAGGACAGTGTAGTCGGCGGTCCCCAGTACTACCTGGTCGCGAATGCGCTCATCGCGGCAAATGCTGCAGAAATCGCAGCAGGCCGCAATCTCACGCAGGGAGAGCATAAAGTCGCCCACCTTCTCCCCTTCGTGCTGGCGGCGTGATAAAAAATGACGGCGCTGCACCAACACCTGTTGACGTGACCGCTGGTGGTTTTCCAGCAGCTCAATGCAGGCTGGCAGATCAGCGTCCGCCGGCAGCGCCACAGAGTGCCGTATGATGCGGCACCACTCATCGTCCAGCAGCTTAGTGAGCAGCGCTTGTTGCTGGGCTGGGCTGAGTTGCTCGCTGCCAGATAACGTGCTATGAGCCAGCAGCCGTTCCTTCCACGCTGTGAACTCAGCTGCAGTCGTGTCTTAGGATAGGCGGGCTGGCGACTGGACATTCACCCGGGGAGCCACAGCAGGTGCACCAGCGGGGGCTGCCGGTTCCAGATGCTGCTGGGTGAGCATGCTTACCAGCGCTGTCAACTGGTCCAGCTGTCGCAGCTGACCATCCAGAACAGCCTGCTGAGTCTCAGTCCTCTGCGCCATGTGCGCTATATTTACAATAACAATACAATAATACACGGACAATATGATAACACGTCACGACCTGCACACAACCACTGCTGGACACACACTGACTCGTGGCGGGTAGCGAATCCACGCTAGCCGCGCACGCGCCCTCTGGGCGGGGCAGCGCTACACTACAGTGTGGTATATTCACTTCCCCTTTCCCCACGCTATCACGATCTAGTTTCCCTTCTTACTCCTTAATTTACTGTCAATTAAATATGTAATTCATTTATACATTATTTTCATAAATAATTGCTCTTCACAATTTATCTGTTTAATGTCATTTTTTCTGGTAGCTAGTCTAATCTTCGCTATCCGCAACTAAATCATGTTTCACATTTTCACAGATGTCTAAGAAACGGTTGTACCATGATTCGTACCTTGAGTTTGGATTCACATGTCTGGTGAAGAATGGTCAGGAGCACCCTCAATGTGTCATATGTTCGAAATGCCTGGGAAGCGGGTCCGTGAGGCCGTTCCAGCTACGGCAGCACCTGACGAAAAACCATCCGGTGCTGCAGAACAAGACACGAGAGTACTTCGCTCTCCGGGAAAAAGCAGTGAAACGCGCCCGACTGGGTGCTACCGGAGACTTACAAACGCAAAGCTCCTCAATCGTGAAGGCTTCCTACGAGGTCGCCTTTCAAGTTGCCAAAACGAAGAAGCCCCACACGATCGCGTAAGATCTCGTCAGGCCATGCCTGCTATCATGCACAAAGCCGGTGCTGGGAGAGTCGGTGAAAAAATATAGAAGATCTCTATAACGAACGACACGATTCGAAGCAGAATTGACGATTTGGCCAAGGACATGCAGGAGCAACTGCTCGTGAATATTCGTGAGTCACCGGTTTTTTTCATTCAACTTGACGAGTCAACGGACGTTGCAAATCTGTCACAACTCATGGTCTTTGTCCGATACGTCCATGATCGAGCCATTGAGGAGGACTTTCTGTTCTGCCAACCGGTTACCCTGACCAACCAGGCGGCGGACATCATGCAGCTGTTGTTTGAGTTCTTTGAAGATAATCATCTGGATTGGAAACGCATGATTGGGGTCTGCACTGATGATGCTCCTGCAATGCTGGGCGCAATATCTGCACTGGTTGCCCTGATCAAGAACAAGAATACATTGATTCAATCCACTCACTGTGCTCTTCACCGGGAGGCACTCACATCAAAGACACTCCTGGAGGCCCTGAAGCAGAGTCTGTCAGCATTAATCAAAGCTGTGAACTACATGAATGGGTCGGCGCTCAACACGAGGCTGTTTCGTCGGCTGTACGAGGATCT
Organism: Sacculina carcini; assembly: GCA_916048095.2. Lineage (NCBI taxonomy): Eukaryota > Metazoa > Arthropoda > Thecostraca > Sacculinidae > Sacculina > Sacculina carcini. The sequence continues at coordinate 7,888,191 of OU696575.1, read as the reverse complement.
GGAAGCGGAACGCGGTGCTCTGTTGCTCCACACTCAAGTACGATGGCTGTCGAAGGGCAGCATGCTCCAGCGCGTCTTCAACTTGCTCGACGAGATCCTCCTCTTGCTCGAGGAACAAGGGAAAGTCGTTCTCCTGAATCAATTGAAGGCGGATAATATCCACCCTCGCCTGGCGTACCTCACCGACATCTTTGGGTCCCTCAATGAGTTGAGCATCAAAATGCATTGCAAGAACATGAACATTTGGTCAAGACGACAAAATCAGAGTCTTCGTGGCCGGACTGGACCTCTGGAAAAAACGCATTCAACGGGGAAACTTGGCCTCCATCAGTGCGATCTCAACTTGCCTTGGAGATGGAAACCTTCCTCATGATGTGGCTCAGCACATCAAGCCCCACCTCTCCAATTTGAAGACGGACTTCCTCCGTTACTTTCCTCACGTAAGGGAAGATGTGATGCCTCTTCATGAAATGATTCAGAACCCATTCACGTGTAATGCTGAGACTGTGGACGACGGGTACCAGGAGGAGCTCTTGAATCTTCAAGCAGATGGATGTGCAAAGATGCGTTGAAGACATTGGATCTCGAAACCTTCTGGATGTCTTCACCGTACGAAAAGATTTCGAAGATTGCCCGAGATGTTCTGGTACAGTTCTCCACAACCTATCTCTGTGATGTCGACTTTTCTGCGCTGGTGAGCGTGAAAACGAAGGCTCGAAACAAAATCCAAGTAGAAGCGAGTCTCCGTTGTGCGCTAAGCAATACCAAACCCGATATCGAAAAGCTGACGAGGAAGAAACAGGCGCAAGTTTCCCACTGATTAACTGCTTGGGTGATAACCAAACTCGCTGCTATTGGTCTGCAGAGCTTCTTTTGCTCTGTTGAATTTCTGGCAATGAATAAAATTTGTTTTTTTATGGAAAGAATTACTACATTTTGGCAGTTGGGAGGAGGGGGTTGAAGAATTTAAAATGAAAGGTTAAATGGTTCTTAGAGCTTACGTGAAAAGGGAAAATGGAAACCAAAAGGTTAAGAGCCGCTGATCTATATCAACAAGGAGAATCCCTCAAAAACATTATTCTGTGCCTCCTGCCCAGGATCATCGAATGCTTTACATCAAACACCAGCGCATCTTCACAACACGCAAATTCCACTAAAAATATTTATGACTACTAGAATTTGTTTGTGGAACGCGTGCTCCCTAGTGTACAATCAAGCGAAATACAATATTTTCTCCAAGAAACTAATATATATATATATATATATATATATATATATATATATATTATGTATAAACGAATCACTTCATCGGGTGACTTCATCAAATCACTAAATCACTTCATCAAATCACTTCGTTTATACATAATATATATATATATTATGTATAAACGAATCACTTCATCGGGCACAATCAATATATTTTAATACGAACGTTTTCGCCTAACGGCTTCTTCAGGTACTGAAATTCATTCAAATTAACGGCCAAATTGCACAATTATATAGCAGACAATAAAAAACACATGCATCATAACAATTGAGTAACTCTCGTAATTAAGCGTTGTAAAAAAGAGATTTAATTGCCAATTGCGTTATCTTTAGAATTGGCATTTTAAATATATTCCCTTGCAGCCGTTGATGAGCGATCCATCATCATGCTGTCGTATGTAGGCTGCTTCAGCGTACTTTCTAGTCGACTCATCTCTGATGCCACTGTGGATGATACACCAGCTGATGGATAATGGAGAGTTGGTGTGATGCTCATTGTTGTGTTCGAACACCGTTCAGTTTTGGGCTAATATGCTCCTGCACTCGTATTATCACAGGTCGACAGGTTTCACCTATGTAGAATCTTCCACAGATCGTACAAGTTATCTTATAAATCACATTCTTCTGCCAACATTGTGATCTTTTCGTCGCACAGGAGCATGTAAAGCAGCCGGACTCGCATGTCAAGCGCTCTTTGGGAGGTGAAAATATTCTTTTTAATGGGCGACCCGGGTCAAAGAAAATCCGCACTTTGTCTGCGAGACCCGTTCTTCTGAGCAGTGATTGACACTGTCGCTTGTTTGCCTCTCCCAAGTATGGCAACTTTACATAATATTTGAGTTCGTCTTCATTTTCTTCTCCATGTCCAAAATTGCCCGCATTCCTTAGTGCCCTATATTTTTTTTTTCGATCACCTTCATGTGATAGCCATTCACTTTCAGGCGATTTTCAACGGTTCTCAGCGATTTTTGTAGGTTCAGCTCATTGTTGGCTCTTCTTGACGCCCTCACAAACTCGCCGTATGCAATGGAAAATTTTGCTGATGTTGAGCCGTAGGATTGCCATGGCGTGAACGATCCACTGTGTACTGTTTTCACGTGTAATGTGGTGTCGAATTTGCGACCATCATTACTGATGAGGCAGTCGAGATATGGCAAGCTGCCGTCCTTTGGCGTTTCGATGGTAAATTGGATGTGCGAGTTGATTGGGTTAACAATCCGCATCATATCATCAATGTTTACGTCATTGTACCACGCAATCAAAATATCGTCAATGTACCGCTTATACTCCAGTGGCCATGGTAATTTTTCAATTATTAAAATTAAATTAATTAATTAAATTCATTTTCAATTAACAAAATTACCATACCGTACTAAAATATATTGATTGTGCCCGATAAAGTGATTCATTTATACAAAATATTTTTAATTATACCGGGTGCGTGAGTGAATATCAATTTGGATATATATATATATATATATATATATATATATATATATAAGATCCAATATATATATATATATATATATATATATATATATATATATATATATATATATAAGAGATCCTCTGTGTGTGTGTCTGTGTGTCTGTCCCACTCTCCTTGGTCCATTTTTCTGCAAGCTGGCACTCAGTAGCCATTTAGTGTACTCGCTAACAATCAATATCATTACGTTGGAAATTATCTTGTCTACACGATAAGTTAAATTTAAACTTTTAAAAATGAAATAATAAAGTTATAGCGATGAAAAGACAAAATGAACCCTGAAAAATGCGAAAATTTTGGTCAATATTCTGCTGTCGAGTTCTCTTAAACCAGAAATGGTGCAGCAATACAAATTATACCACTGTGAAAAAAAACTGTCTGTTCTACAAGATAGGTTATAATTAATATTCAAAAATAAAATATGAAGCATGTAAAAATTACAAAATTTCAATCTACATTCAAAAATATATTTAAACACCGGGCGTCCGATTTTCTTTACTTTTTTCTCGATTTCTCAAAAACTAATTATCACACATCTAATTAAATAGTATCATCATGCTAGGAATTGTGTCATCTACAAATCTGTATAGCTTTTAATTTTCGAAAGTGTATTTAAAAAAGTTACAGCAGTGTGAAGTCAAAACGACAAAGTCATAAAGGCAAAATTAGCACTGAAAAACGCTAATATTTTGGTCAATATTCCGCTATCTATTCCTCATAAGCCAGCAAAGATACAGCTATAAAAATTATACTATTGTGTATAAAATCTTGTGTTCTACAAGAAAAAATATAATTTATAACCACAAATGATACAAAAATCGTATAAAACTGGCAAAATTCTAAAATACATCCAAAATTACACTTGAGCATCGTGCGACCAAATTATTAATTTTTATTAATTATTAAATTGATTAATTTTTCTACCTATTTTTCAAGAACTATTTGTCACATATTAAAATAAATTATACTATCGTGCTAGAAATTTTGTTCTCTACAATACGATATAATTTGTAATTTTCCAAAGTGTATCTGAAGAAAGTTACGGCGGTTTGAAGTCAAAATGTCATGTTGCCAATATGACAGCTATTATGCGCACTTTGCGATTACACATGAATATACACTGATTTAATTTCACTGAAGCCCAATCACAATTTATAATGCATCATATTAGCTCCAAGCATTGATAGTGTGGTTTTATTGCGTACTGTAAATTTATGCTACACTATACTGAAGAGAAAGGCTATATTGTCCTCAATATACTAAGCTATATACAATATAACTACAATATACAATATAACTACAATATACAATATAACTACAATATACAATATAACTCAACTCAATATTTGTAATTGAACTTAATATATAAATAATTATAAATAATAAATATAAATAATTAAACTATATATTTAATAATTGTATCAATATACAATATAACTAAACTCTATCCGATCTCAACTTCCTACGTCTAGCATGCCTCTGACTCATACAAAGTCTAATTTAAACCTCTCGTGTTTTTCGCACATCAATATTTATCATACCTCTCGCCTAATTTCTAAGCTGAAAATGTCCCGTTGTCCCCTTGATCATATACACTTTTCGGCTCTCTCGGACTATGTACATCTCTTAGCTCCAGTCTTCTGTCGTCTGATCAACTCTTCCTTCCTCCATGGATCCTTCTTAGCCGACAAACATGCTATAGTTAACCCTATTCTCCAAACAACCTTCTCTCGATCCTCACTGTCTTAAGAAATATCGTCCTATATCGCTTTTAAGTCTTCCTTCCAAACTCCTTGAGTCAGCTATTCACGAACAACTCTCCCCTGTGATAAATCCTATTCTCGACCCATTCCAGTCCGGTTTCTTCTCACATCATTCTACTAAATCTCTTTTACTTTGCCTTGTAAATGACATCTTCCAAACCTTTGCCTCTGGTGATTCAGTCCTCCTCGTCCTACTTGATCTTTCTTCCGCCTTCGATCTTGTAAATCAACCTATATTGCTCAAAGACCTCGCTTCTGCTGGCTTATCCTCTTCTGCTCTCTCTCTCATGACTTCATATTTTTCTGGCCGTTCATTTTCTGTACGTTCTAACTCTTCCTCTTCTTCCCCTTTTTTGCTTTCTAATGGTGTGCCTCAGGGCTATATTCTTGGTCCTCTTCTTTTCAATCTTTATATGTCTTCTCTCTGCCCTATTCTACGTAAATTACCCATTTCATACCATATCTACGCTGATGATCTGCAACTATACATTCCGCTATCAGAATTCTCTCATAATCCGCTCTCTAAGTTATTTTGCGACATCACATCCTGGGCATATTCCCGCCAACTCATCATCAACCATTCTAAAACTGAATACATGGTCTTCCATCCTCCAAGAATCTCTCCCCCGACTCTCTCTGTCTCCCTATCTGCTTGTGTTCGTAATCTTGGCGTCTACTTCGATCCCTCTCTATCATTTGCTAACAATTTCGCGCATATATCGCGATCCTGCAGGCTCATTCTCAGACAACTCTATCCCATCCGTGCCTACATTGACACTAACTCGGCCATTACTCTCATCCAATCCTTAATTTTCCCTCGTCTAGACTATAGTAACTCTTTGTTTCTTCACTCCTCATCTAAATCTCTTCGCTCCCTACAAATGTTATTGAACCAATCCTGTCGCTTTGTCTTCCGTCTTCCTCCGCGCACGTCAACTTCTCCCTACCTACATAAACTTGGCTGGCTTGGCTGGCTTGGTTGTTCAGGCTCGGATCAACTATAAACTGTGCTGTCTTATCTTTAAAATTATCCGCTCACCCTCCTCTCCTTCTTACCTCCGCTCTCTACTATCTGAACCTCAACACTCAGGTCGTCGTCTTCACTCTCTTCACTGTCCTCGAGCAGTTTTGGAGTCGCTTTGGTCGGCGAAATCTTTCTACTTCTTTGCTCCTCGTCTCTATAACTCCTTGCCTTCTCGTATCCGGTCATCCCCTTCACTTCGATCCTTCTCTTCTGCTCTGCATGCACATCTCCTTGTGTCTACCTCTCCCTGTTGAATGGGTTCGTGTTTTTCTTTTGTATATACGCCTGTTAAATTTTGTCTGTCATGCTCTTAGCTATTCTGACATTTGTTTCATTTATTTTATAAACATACATACTATATTATTTTTTATCTCATCCTATCATCGCACCATTGTATATTTGGCGCTATATTAAATACATGTTGTTGTTGTTGTTGTTGTTGTAATATTTACACACGAATGGCTCCGCACGACGGGCGGGTAAAATGCTACAGGGAACAAAGTAAACTACTGAATTTTACTGTGTAAATTAATTGGTTTAATTTCAAGTTGCATACGCTTAAGCTGCAAAAGGATATGGGTTGTAATATCATGCAATGCCAACTATATGCATATACTGACTATGCTATGCTATATGCATATGTTATGCTAACTATATGCTGTTTTAGCGGAAGCATTAATCTGGAATTATAGAGATGACAGAAAGTTTCATTGTTTTGATAGTGTTACACTTCTGAATCACTACACACGAAGGGCGGGTGTGAATTTGAGCAGTGTTGAGGGAAAAAACGTCGTCAAGGTCGTGTTTCAGTCGTCGCCGTGTGTGGTTGTGTTTTCGTGGGTTCTCTTATCTTTGTGTTGATCTTGTGTGTGCTTCCCCTGTTCGGACAAGGGATTAGCCATGCCCTCTGCTGCTGCTCCTCCCTCTGCCGACCGTGTTTGTCACTGTGGTGACTCGCTCAAATCAGGGGCGTATATACAGTGCCAGGGTTGTAGTGAGTCGTTCCACGCATCTTGCGCTGCTCTATCCACCCCTGCATTGAATGCAATTAAAAAGCATCGCTTGTTCTGGATCTGCCCAACTTGCAAGAATGAATTTTGCTCATTTAAGCAGTCTCCTCCAGCGGAGAAATTGTCGGAAATATGCAGCCAGCTCACTGACATAAAGACGTCAGTGACGACCATGGAAACGACCATCGGTCAACACACCTGCGGTAAACCAGCCAGCGTAACAGAGTGTCTCGCCCCACACCGCACCCACGCACCCGTGAAACGATCGTATACCGTAGTCGTGCGTGCCGGCGAACACAAAATTCACCAGGACGAGCTCAGATCGGTCCTGAAGACTGAGCCTATTCTCGCAGCAAGATCTTCTGACAACAAAATCGTGCTGAAGTGTGGCTCTCAGGAACAGGTGGACCGGGTGGCTGCATCTGTTCGCAATAACATGCATGACGTGAAGGTCGCTATCCCTGCTCCTATGCTGCAGCCGAAAGTCACAGTGGTCAATATCCCACTTAACTCGACGCCGGAGAGTCTTGCAACATCTATTCGGCTGAAAAATTCGGTTTTAGCTGATGCCTCGCCAGCGGACTTGAAGGTACTCTTCATTTCAAAGACGCGCGCTGGTGCTGGTCTCGGAGTTCTATCAGTGTCGCCGGCGGTCCGCCAGTCCATCAAGAGGGCTGGTGATCGTCTATTCGTCGATCTGACGTCATGCCCTGTGTATGACCGCTTCTGGGTGGCACGATGTCACCGCTGTGCTCGTCTTGGACACACGTCATCCCGCTGCTCCCCAAGAAATCATACGTGTTGTGGCATTTGCGCGGGGTCTCATCTGTCAAAGGACTGTCCAGATAAGTCCTCAGTGTGCTGTGTCAACTGTCGTCAGTCTAATCGTCCGCATGATCACTCATCGTTCTCGCCCCAGTGTCCCTCACTCGTCGCTGTCCGAAACGCCCTGCGTAGTCGGACGCTGTTAGCTGAGCAATGTAGCGTTGATCAATCCGTTTCCGTATCTCCACTGCGTTCGTCATGTGACCAATGACTAATGTCTTCAGCTGATATTCCCACCACACCGTTATCTTCTACAAATGGTTTTCCTGTGCAACTGTTCTGCAAGTCTGCTGATCCTGATTATTCGCACAACAGCCTGCTGGGCTTACTCAACATACGCTCGGCTAGGAATAAGTGTCCATATATCTCCGAGCTTTTACTGTCTCATAACTTTGCTTTTCTATGCCTGGTCGAAACATGGCTCCTGGATACTGATTTCGTTTCTTTCTCAGCTAATCTCCCTGCTACTTACAGCGTACTGCATGCTCCTCGCTCTTCTTCCGGGTCTGTCAAATCCTCCGGTGGCGGTTTAAGTATAGTATATAAGTCAACTCTTTCATTTTCTATACTTGCTGTCGCTCAATTTACTTCACAAGCTTTTGAATTCTTGCCGCTATCTTTATCTTTACCCTCCATGCCAAAATTGGGAATTTTAATTGTATATCGCCCAAATCACCCTGGTACTACACCCATGTTTCTTGACGAGTTTGATTCTCTTATATTTAAATTCTCTCAATTCTTTTTGGATAACTTCATAATTGTCGGCGACTTTAATTTCTGGCTCGACAATCCTCTGGCTAATCCTTTTGCGTCCGATTTTCTTTCCCTTCTTAATTCTCATAACTTGGTGATATCAAATTCCACTCCTACTCACACAGCTGGCCATGTTCTCGACATTATCATTTACCCTTCGACTTTGAGCAAGTTTCGTCTTTATGATACACTCACATTTCCTCCCGACAATACTTTTTCCGATCATTCTCTCCTTTCTTGCCAATTATACTATTCTCCTCCCGCACCATTCAAGGGGCCCTACATCTTTTCCGCACGTGATTACAGGTCGTTCTGTCCTATCATTTTTCAATCTTTGATCTCCTCTCTTTTGCCTCCCATTACCTACCACGGCTTTCATCCCAAATTTGTGTTTGATTTTCTGTCATCTTCTCTCAGTGAGATCAATGAACGATTATTTCCACTGATCACTCGTCGTGTTCGCTCACAAACCCGTCCCCCTCCGTGGCTTTCGTCGGACTTAGTTCATATGCGAACTTCGTCCCGCCGTCTTGAGCGTAGGTGGCGTCGCTCTCGGTCGCCTAGTGACTGGGACTCTTTTTGCTCTGCTCGACATTCGTTTCTTTCTACACTGACCACGGCCAAAGCCGATTTTTATAAGTCACGCCTTGCAGACTGTGCTCGTTCTCCTTCGCGTCAGTGGTCCACTCTAAAACAGTTGACAGTTGGCAGCTCCTCTCCCAATCCTATTTCGGCTTCTACTTTTGCTCAATTCTTCCCTCAAAAACTAAATTCGGTTCGTGCCCTACTTCCTACAACCACTACAGTTCTCACTCATACTACTTCATCCTCCACTCTGTCTAGTTTCTCCCATATCTCGGTAGCTCATACTTCTCGCCTTATTAAAAAACTTAAAATTTCTCGTTGTCCTCTCGATCCGATTAATTTCTCTGCTTTGTCTGACTCCATTCACCTCCTTTCCCCCATTTTTCCCATCTCATCAATTCTTCTTTTCTACATGGTTTATTTTTTGCTGATAAATCTGCTATTGTCACACCAATACTGAAAAAACCCACTCTTGACCCTAACTGTCCTGGTAATTACCGCCCTGTTTCCGTTCTGAGCTTCACTGCCAAGCTGCTGGAGTCGGCCATACACGAGCAATTATCACCTTTGATAAACACCGTTCTCGATCCTTTTCAATCTGGCTTTGTATCTAATCGTTCCACTGAATCTCTCCTTTTGCACCTATTGAACGATATCTTCAATCATTTTGCCTCTGGTGACTCTGTTCTGCTTGTTCTGCTGGATCTCTCTTCGGCATTTGACCTCGTCGATCATGCAATTTTGTGTGACGACCTTGCCGCTATTGGTCTCTCTTCTACGGCTCTTTCATTGATGAATTCATACTTTTCTAATCGTTCTTATTCTGTTCGCTCTAATTCCAATTTTTCGAGTTCTGTAAAACTTTCCAGTGGCGTACCTCAGGGATCAATATTGGGTCCGTTATTGTTCAATTTGTATATGTCTTCTCTCTGTCCAATTCTTCATCGTTTTCCTATTTCTTACCACATTTATGCGGATGATCTACAGCTGTACTTTCCTATCTCAAAATTTTCAGAAAATTGCATTTCTGCGGTTTTGAATAATATTACATCCTGGGCTTCATCACGCCATCTACTTTTGAACCATTCCAAGTCTGAATATATTGTGTTTCATCCTCCCAAATTATCTCCTCCAATAATTCCATTACCCCTATCTCAGTGTGTTCGTGATCTTGGTGTACATTTTGATCACAATCTCTCTTTCTCAATTAACATATCATGTGTGACTCGCTCCTGTCGTCTTATTCTCCGCCAACTTTATCCTATCCGTCGATTCCTTGATAATGCTACAGCAATCACACTTGTACAGTCCTTAATTTTCTCCAGGTTAGACTATTGTAACTCTCTTTATCTTCATGTTTCTTGTAAAAATATACGCTCGCTTCAGAAAATTATAAACCAATCTTGCCGTTTTGTTTTTCTTCTTCCACCGAGAACTCCCACCTCGAAATTCATCCGCCAACTTGGATGGCTTCCTGCACGGCAGCGAATCCATCACAAGGTTTGCTGCATAATCTTCAAGATCATCCACTCCGACTCTGCTCCTCCTTATCTCCGTTCTCTTCTTACTGTTTCTGATCGTCCGGGCCGCTCACTATCACGTAGTCTCTTCTGTCCCCGTGCTCTCAACGACTCCACCTGGTCTTCGAAATCTCTTTTTTTCTCTGGACCTCGTTTGTTCAATGAACTTCCTCTTAAAATTCGATCTTCTCTCTCTTACAGGTCTTTTTCCACTTCTCTTTGTACATATCTTCTCGGTGTCTCCTCTGATGAATAATTATATTGTGTGAATAACTGTTTGATTTTTTTTTATTTTTTTTATTTAATACATAGTTATTTTCAATTGTTCCTTCATAGTATATCGCTGCTTATATTTTTGTTTATGCGATACTGTTTTGTTTATTCCACATTGTATACATTTTATAGCTAGCCGTTCCTCGCGCCTATGATAATTAGAGCGCTATATGAAATACATGTTTTGTTGTTGTTGTTGTTGTTGTCAATAATTATAACAAGAATTTACAAATTTATATTTTTACATTGGATAAGCTTTTTGCTTTTTGATTAATTATATTGTATTAATAGTTCCGCACGACGGGCGGGTTTAAATACGAGGCTGTTCGAGGGAAAATATTTTGTCACATCTAAAAATAAAAACATTCATATTTAGACTTTTCTATTGGTTAAGACTTTTTATGAGTTTACTTTTTCTATTTAAATTTCTAATCGTTTTTTATTAATTCAATATTTATTTTACCATATTTATTGTTCTGCACTACGGGCGGGATTTAATGCTAGATGGTGATGTTAAGTTATAAATATAATTTGAAAACATTATGATAAAAAAGTTTAGTCATTTTTCATTTTTGTGTGACAGAGTTCTGAATTATTCAGCACGACGGGCAGGTGGGCATGTGGCGGTTTAGGCAAACTATTTTGTCAAAATAAAAATAAATTTAGAAATTTAGACTTTATATGGGCTTATCTTTTCTTTATTAATTAATATGTATTTTTTCCTATGAACTGAATACAAATTCAATGGTATGAATTGTTCCGCACGACGGGCGGGCTTACATGCTAGAATTTACATTGTTTGTTACGTGTTTGTGTTCCAAATTATTCCGCACAACGGGCAGGTTCAAATATGAGGCGGATTGAAGGATAACTTTTTGTCAAATTTAAAATTAAAATATTCAGATCTAGAGTTTTTTATTGGTGAACGTATATACAGGTCAAAATTTCTGCTTTTTAATTTCTATTCAATTTATTTTATGGATTGAATATGAATTTTATTTTATGAATTGTTCAGCACGACGGGCGGTGTCAAATATATATATATGATGTATATATGATGATTATATATGACATATATATGATGTATATATATATATGATGTTGGTGTAGCCAGGCAGTATTTTTTCGCGCTTGCAAACGAGATTAAACTGGATTGCTATTTCACATTTAGCAATTTTCTTTTTGGTCGATTCCATGTCTCTAGCAAATTTCTGATCGCTTCTATTCAGACAACTCAACAACTTCCCTATATTTCGTAACGTTTCGGAGTTACCAGACTCCATCATCAGACACAAATCACATGAGAACACAATAACAACGCAAATACCAACACACAATCACTACAAAATTCAAACAATTATTCACATGCTATTTATGTCAGCAACCGGGTTTCACACCTAGGTGCATTGTCTGGTAGGTGTGAAAGTGGTGTTGGCTGGCTGTCGCAGGGGCGCGTCGAGTTTGTCTCCAACGGGGGGGCTCGGTGAGTTGTCAGAATACCGTTTTCCTCGAGTTGTATATCTAACATGCGCAATCGCCGTGCGTCGTTTTCGCGGGCCAAAACCTGTGTTCCTTCGACGATGTCTTGACGTGTGATTTTTCTGTCATGCGCCGAACTGAAATGCCTCTTGATTGCACCGTTGTTGAGGTGGCAAGTCAGCCGCCGCGACAGTGTCGTCGTCGTCATGCCAATGTATGTGTGAGGTCCACACCCCTCAACGTTGCATTGAAATTGGTACACGACGTGATGCTGCTGTAGCTGCGCGGGCTTGTCACTCTCCGGCTTGTTTCGAAGAACCAAGTTTGCTGTTTTTTGTGTGTTGTAATAAATAACAAGTTTTACTCGAGTATTGTCGTCACAGGCTGTCACATTTTTGGTCACAATATCTCTCATCACAGAGTGGACGAGCGTGTGATGTTAGCTTAGTGATTAAGAACAGTTGCCTTCCCAAGGCCAGCATGTTGCAAGAAACCAATGCAGTGTACCAGCATGCATGTACAACTGGTGACTGCAGTCACCGAAACTCGCATTACATTGGCTACACAACAACAACGCTGTCCAAACAAATTTCAGCACACGTTCAAGACGGAGCCATTGCCAGGCACTACCGCCAGCATCATCAAATGAAATTGGACCGAAAGACTATGGATGGAAAAAGCGAAATCATTTACAGGGAAAATGACATCCGTATGCTCATAATAATTGAAGCTGTATTTATTACTAAAAATAAATGTGAAATTAACATTCAGCAACAGCCAGATGTCGCCCTCCCATCCATACGACACCAATCGACCTTGGCACATAGGTGCTAATTTTGTATCAACCGTTTGCCGCATAGGTGTCATTATGTATGTGCCACATTTGCACATGAGTGATATATTGTCCACCTTGTTTATAAACACCGTTTATATATATATATATATATATATATATATATATATATATATATATATATATTTCTTTTATGTATATATAAAAGAAATTATCTGTCTGTCTTTGTATGTATGGTTGAACATTAGGTGACATAATTGCGCGGGTTCAATGGTATAGATCAGGGGCTTCAAACGCAAACGAAGCGATGGCTAATTTTTATGAAATAAGAACGGGCAGCAACTATGGACAATAAAACGATCAATTTCACCGTGTAGAATGAATTCATATACAAGACTAACGGATTTGGCTTCAATGTCCAGAACGGATCGTGTTCGAGCTCTGAATTATTCCGCACGTCGGGTGGGCTTAAATATGAGGCGGGCTGAGTAAAAATATTTTGTCAAAATACAATTAAAAATAATTAAATTTAGACTTTTTAATTGATTAAGGTTTTTATGTGTTTGCCATATTTATTTTTTAATTTGCAATATTTTTATGAATTATTCCGCTCAACGGACGGGTTTTAATGCTAGTATATATATATATATATGATGAAAAAAGTAGACTTCATCGGGCATAATTAGTTCTGTATTTGTACGACGTTTCGCCTCAACCAGGCTTTATCAAGTACTGTTTTATAAAATACATCAAAAACACGGGCCAAGAACACAACATATTTAGTAGATTGTAGTGTTATGTGCATGGAGTGTTAGTGTGTGTGTGTGTGTGTGTGTGATTCGCGTTTGTGCTCGTGTTGTGTACTATGTTTGTATGTATGTATGTATGTACTAGTATGACTGACACGCCGTGAATTGTTCATGCCCGCGGCGGCGGCGAGTGACCGGCTCGCTGCTGATTGGTTGCTGCGGCGGGTGAGGCTTTGTGTGTGTGCGTGTGTGTGTGTGTGTCACGGTGTGAGCGAGGAGTCGTGTTTGTGGTTTGACTGTGGGAGGAGATACTGTGCCATGCGAGTTGAGCGTCTGTGCGTTAATTACAAGCTATTTCGGCACAATGTCCAAGTCTGAGAGTGTTGCTCCTGGTGCGATGGCGTTTGACATCAAACTTATTCCGGAGTTCAGAGGCAATGATGATTGCTCCGTGTCTGAATGGCTCAGCAAGCTGCATTGGATATGCAGATTATACAACGTTTCGTTTGTTGCTGCCATCATCCCACTTCGACTCACAGGAAATGCATACCGAGTGTATGACCAGCTTTCGGATCAAAGCAAACTTGATGTGGATCAAGTTCAGCGAGCGTTGGTGAAGGCGTTCGAGGTCGATTCTTTTTCTGCTTATGATCAGCTGGTGACGCGTCGGCTACAGTCTAGAGAACCGGTTGACGCGTATCTTGCGGATATAAAACGACTCGCTCAGCTCGCTGGTGGACTGCAGGAAGCAGCGATAAACAGCGCTTTCGTCCACGGTCTGCCCGACTACGTGCGTCGAACACTCCGTGCCAACGCTCGAATATCAGAAATGACCGTGTCTCAGCTGGTGGAGAGCGCTCGCGGAATATTGGCTGACGAAGAGGCCGCCATTGCAGGTATGTCTTGTTCCACCTCAGTGACGAGTGACCGCCATTGTGGCAGTTGTTCCTGTGTCAATGCCACCAAAGAACAGTCATTCAAATGCGCACAAACGTGCAATCAGTTGAGTGAGAAAAGCCACAAGTCAAATACGCGTTATAATAGCCGTCATAAGCCGATAAATGTTTACTGCTTTAAATGTGGCGTTAAAGGACATTTTGCTGCAAAATGTTCGGGAAACGGACAGCGAGAAGACGCGTGAGCGTCGGCGTCTTCTCGTTTGCCAATGACGCGTTACCCACGACACTCATGCGAGTAAATGATTGTGAGAAATCTGTACTCGTCGACTCAGGCTGTTCCAAGTGCATAATTCATCAGTCGTGTTGTGGTTCATGGGAACCATATGTTTGCACTATTGTAACTGTAGACGGCACCAAGCATAGGAGTCTTGGCAGGACAATGGTATGCTTACAAAGTGCTGCTCATTCACCAAAATTTGTTGAAGCCATGGTTGTCAGCTTCAAACCGTTGAATTTTGAATTTGTGTTGGGTATGAATGGTATATCGTCCTACGGTGGTGTGTGCATCAGTGGCGAGGGTAATGTGAGACTTGGTGTGCATTGTGACGCTACAGCAGGAACTCAGTACACGGCTGGAGCGGCTGATGCTTCTAGTGGAATGCCGGGTAAACTGACCGACCTTGTCATTGAACGACAAGACTTTACAGCAAAGTTCAGTGCTGACAAGAAACAGTGGACAGCTGCGTGGAAATGGGCGGACGGACGGCCACCAGGTGCTCTAAAAAACAAAGTTCGTGAATACGCCATGAAGCCCAGTGTTCGAATGGAATACCGTAGAGAAGTATTGGACTGGATCAAGCGTGGCTGGCTGCAGCGATATGATGAACGAGAGCACGGACCTGCGAAAGCGTTAATTCCCCTAATGGCTGTCGTTCAAAATAATAAGCAAAAAAACCAGGCCAGTCCTTGACTTCAGAGAGCTCAATGACTTCATAAATCCATTCACTGCCAACAGTGACGTTTGTGCCGACAAAATTCGCCTGTGGAGACGTGTTGGAGGCAGTGCGGTGTTGATCGATTTGAGGAAGGCTTACTTGCAAATCGCCGTAAGCTCCGACTTGTGGCCTTTTCAAACCGTCAATTTCGAGGGCCGCCGTTTTTGTCTCACTAGACTCGGATTCGGTCTCAATGTCGCCCCATTGGTGATGCAAGCCGTACTGGAGACTGTGTTGAAACAGGACCCGACCGTGTTTCAGGGTACGTCTTCCTACATCGACGATGTGCTTGTGAACGCGAATGTCGTTGGTGCGGACAAGGTGGTTGCACACCTGGAAAAATACGGCCTCGTGTGCAAAGCTCCCGAGCGACTGCGAGACGGCGCTCGTGTCCTTGGTGTCAGAGTGGACAGCCATGGTCGTCATCTGCGTTGGCGCCGTGACAACTGTGTTGGTGACATACCGGATGTTCTCACACGGCGGAACGTGTTTTCAGTTTGTGGCAAACTGACAGGGCACATGCCAGTGTGTGGCTGGCTGCGTGTGGCGGCAGCATACATCAAGCGTCGAGCAAATGCTGCAACTGCAAGCTGGGATGACAAGCTGCGTGATGGTGGAGAAGTCCGCAAAATGCTGGAGGAAATATTGGCCCGTGTGAAAGATGCTGATCCTGCAACTGGACGCTGGGATGTGGTTGATGGAGACGCCACTGTTTGGACCGATGCTAGTTCATTGGCCATGGGTGCGGTATTGGAGATCGGCGGGTCAGTGATTGAAGACGGATGCTGGTTGCGCACTGAGGATGCGGCTCATATTAATATGGCGGAACTCGATGCTGCTGTCAAAGGTGTGAACCTGGCGCTTATTTGGAAGCTGAAAAAATTCCGTCTAGTTACTGATTCCCGCACAGTCTTCCACTGGATAAGCAACGCATTGAGTGGGCAATCGAGGCTTCAAACAAAAGCCGCCAGTGAAATGCTTATTCGCAGGAGGTTGTCTGTTCTCACGTCTCTGGTGGCAGAGTACCAGTTGGACGTTAACGTCGCATTCGTCAGCTCAAGTTGCAATCTGGCGGACCAGCTGACTCGTGTGCCCACCGCCTCGCTGAGAAAGCAACCTAATGCAGCCGTGTCAGTGGCAGCAGCAGCGACAGCACCGTGTACTTCACCGCATGATCCTCTCGCTGTCGTGCGAGCCGTGCATGAGGCCTCTGGTCACCCTGGTGTGAGGCGAACACTGTATTTCTCGAAGAAGAAAGACCCGTTTGTGAGCAGAAGGATGGCCCAAACAGTGGTGAGAAATTGTGATGCATGCCAGTCAGTTGATCCTGCTCCTGTGCGGTGGGCAGCAGGCAAGTTGCACGTAAAGCGCAACTGGCATCGTCTGGTCATCGACGTGACGCACGCAGGGCTTCACCATTACCTCACTGTGATCGACTGTGGACCGTCGCGATTCTCACTGTGGCGTCACCTGAGACAGCAAGACAGTGTGAATGTCCTCTTGCACTTGGAGAACATTTTTTATGAGCGCGGTCCACCAGCGGAAGTTCTGGCCGATAACGCAACTGTGTTTCGCAGCGCTGCTTTCAGAAGCATGCTCGAAAAATGGGGTGTCAATTTGATTTTTCGGTGCGCATATGAGCCCACTGGAAATGCCATCGCTGAGCGCAGCCATCGCACCATCAAAACAATCGCTGCTAGGTCGAACTGTTCTGTATCGTAAGCTGTACATTGGTACAACATGACTCCAAAGGACAGCCGCACAGACAGTTCCGCGCCTGCCATGCAGATATTTTCTTTATTTT